>CM037881.1:110819335-111419335 GCA_021292165.1 Shinisaurus crocodilurus
GAAGTGGGTGGTCTCTTTTTCTCTTCAGTTTTTAAACATCCTTCCCCTGCCAACTGGGTAAGGAGAGGAGAGGAGGGGACAGCTCACCGAGATTCCAAATTTAGGGAAAGTCACTGAAGTCTGTTGGTGGCCTTGAAATGCCATGTAGGCTGTATGGAATGTTTTGTAAACTTTGAGCTAGCATTGCCATTAAGCTGCATGGAAGGGTCTCTGCCCTCTTTGCAACCTGGAGCTCAGGCAGGAATTCAGCGACGGCCAAGCCAAATTTGTGTGAATTGGCAAGGTGAACTAAAATGTAGTTTCATTAGTTGATACTATACTTCTGGAAGCAATTCAGTGACATCTTGAATAAGGCCCTTAACATAGAAAGAATGCATCACTTCCACCAAAGTCACTGGGTGGGTTCACACGTAGTGGCAGACAACCCATCGTGGTGATTTATGGATTTGGACAACAGCCCAACAATCCAGCATGGGTCAAACAAATCCTACAACAAAACTGTTGGTTGTTGTCATGGTTGCCAACCATGATAAGAACCAATGGTTGGTAACCATGACTGGGTTCACATGACGCAGCAACCAACCGTTGACACCTGTCAACAGATGGTTGTTGTGTCATGTGAACCCAGTCATAGAGTTCTCTGAGGAGAATATTTTGGCTCATTTGGGGCTGGTGGTGGTAAAAGGCCTCTAAAACCAGCTTGAAAATTTCAGGGGTGATGTTTGGGGGTTATTTGGTAGTTGCAGAAATGTTTTCTTCCCCCTTTACTTTCCCCTTTACTTGCTTCTCCCCCAAAAGACAGCCAATAAATATTTTAAATAAAATAAATACATTTTATTTTAACATTGGGGTCTGCATACAAGCAAAACTCGAGCTCATCAAAGTTCTCCAAATTTTACCTCTAAGCTCATTCCATCTTATGTCCATGTAAGATTGAGAGCTTTGCCTTTTCTTTCCCATGAAAAAATTGCTTGTATTTTGTGCATATTTCCCCAAATGTATGCATCAAATTGTGCACATCTTTGAAATGAATGCATTCTTCTCTCATTGATTAAAGCAGACTGTGCATTTTTCAGAAGTATGCATTTTCCATGCCCATTTTTCTAATGTACCCATTTTTTGGGGGGTCCAAAAGTCATAACACAAGCTTGGAAATGTATGGCCTTTGACCACAGATTGAATCAAGTCCGTATTCAGTCTGGAAAGTGCAACCTGGGTAAATCCTGATAAAAAAATTAACTGAAACATATTTCTCATATGTCCCTATTTTCCACAGTGGCTGTGGAACTCCTACAGGTGGCTGCCTGCTGGCAGCTGACATATCCCCTCCATTATGTCCTCTTGGAATGATGATAGGCATTGTTCCAGGGGAATTGTGGGAGAAGTGGCAACCCTCACTTGTGGCTGCTGTTCCACAATGCCCCTAGAATAATGCTACATCATGACATGATGTCATTCTAAGGGGGCATTTTGACCACAAGATGGTGGCTGCTGGGAGGTGATCACCAATAGGAGCTCCACCACCTTCATTTGCAGCAATGGCAAACCAATATTTAAAAATGTGTGTCAGTGGGTGGGGAGAGCTACTGCAGTCACCACTGTCGGGTAAACCTCCTGAAAAGAAAATAGAATGTTCACCTCCCCTCCAGAAAAAAATCAGCACAGTGGCCCCGAAATTTGCTTCCTCCAAATGGCGTGGCAAACATGGGGGCTAGTTTTGGCTCAGCATACCAGTAGCCTGTGGAACTTTCTTCCAAGAGCAATCTACATTTACCATTGGTGTAAAAATGTTTGAAAAATGCCTGCTTTGTTAATTATATGCTGACAACTCATTCATTATCACTAGAAATGACAAACAACCATCTGTAAAATGTTCAGTCTTTCAGTTCAGTGACGTTCTGGCTCCAATGCCAGTACCCGGGGGGGGGGGGAAAGGCCCATGCATTTTAATATCTGTGGGGTCAATGCCAGATCAATTGTGGCTATTAACATGTAGAGCTACCTGAACCAACAACTGAAATGATGGGTTGCCTTCCCTGTGCACCGAACCTTTCAGTTCAGATACTGAATGCTTGCTGATCTGAAATAAACGTCTATTTCATGCAGAAATCCTATATATTCATTGGTGAATGACACTGTGGTAGGCATGGAAACAGCATTTACTAAACTACAGGTGGAGAAGAAAGAACTATTGGCAAAAGTTGAAGGAAGGAAGTTAAACATTAAAATCAAGGGAAGACCATGAAAAAAAATTAGATGCAGGAAGAGGGGAGAAAGCTGAATATAATGTGTGCATTAATAGGGATGTATGATTTCAGATAATTTCAGATAATAATTTCAGATTATTTTTGATCATGATTTTACCCTGTTCACACCTTTCAGACTGAACACGAACTCAGATGCAATCTGCGGTCAATAGCTGGCCTTATAGGCCCCTTCCAACTCTACTATTCTGTGATTCTATGATCTTTGGAACATTCTGTTAGCAGAAAAATTAATTAAACAGATCAGGGCACAAAGGCAACAAAAAGAATCTGACACCTTCTATACAATTTGGCATAAATTGATTGACTTATTAACAAACAAGGTTCCCAGAGAAAACCACCAGAGTGTCATAGGGAGATATGGAAAGATACATTTAGATAATTACAACTAAATCTTAAACCCCTTATGAACTTCTGTGGATAAATATAAGGTTTTTAATATATTGAACTCCCTGTGATTCTTGCTAACTGTAATTTGATTTTTTTAATGTAATGAATTTGTTTTGCCAGTTGAAAAAGTTGTAGTATTTTCATATACTCATTGATTATATTGAAAACATGTGATTTAAAACTCAATAAAAATAATATCTTTAAAAGTCCATACATTTCTGAGCTTACAATGTGATTTGCAGACAAAAAATAATGTGTTCTACAGCATGTGCAGATTTGAAAAATGCACATTAATTTTTTTTTTTTTGCACAAATATGCTTTACTCAATGGGAGTAGAATGCATAAATTTCAAAAATGTGCATAATTGATGTGTACCTTTGGAAAAAAAACACATGAAAACACGCACAGTTTTTCATGTGAACCCCCCCCCCCAAAAGCTCACAATCTGATATGGGCTTGAGTCAGAATGAGTTTTGAGATGGAATTCTTTGGCAAGCTTGAGTTTTGCTGATTTGCACATCCTTATTATTGGACCAGCCATAGAGATCAGGGCCGGATTAAGAGCATTATGGGCCTGGTGCTGAGGAGGGCGCGCAGCTGAAGAGGGCGCAGAAACACTGCGCTCCTCTTTGCTGCCGCTGCGCCGCCCCGCCAGGCCTCCGCCTCCCCACCCTCCCTCCGCCACCCCGCCGCCACCACCGCCGCCACACCCTCCGTCCCGCTCGCCGCTGCGCCTCCCCCCGCCCTCCCGCTCGCTGCCGCTGCGCCTCCCGCCGCCGCCGCCATCACCACCGCCACCGCCCCCCACCACCTACCTTCTCCGCGTCGTGTCGCTTCCGGAGCCCCGGCCCGCGTTGTTTTGGTGGAGGAACCAGGCAACAGGCTTAAACAGCCCGTTTGCCATGTTTCCCCAGAAAAAACAGCGCGGGGGTCCCGTCGCGTCACTTCCTCCTCCTCCTCCTCGGCGGCGGCAGCGGCGGAGCAGCAGCAGCAGCAGCCGCCAGGGGGGGAAGGGGTAGGTTGGTGGTGGCGGCGCAGGGGTTTGGTTTTTTTGCAGAGCAGGGCTGCTTTGGAGAGGGGGGGGCGCTAAATATTTCGCCTGGGGCGCCAAACTGCCCTGCACCGGTCCTGATTGTGGGCCTATTTTGGGGTAGGGGCCTGGAGCTGCAGCTCCAATAGCCCCTATCTTAATCCGGCCCTGATAGAGATGAGTAATTCAGTATACTTGGTACACTCAGTACTCCCGGCAACCTGGTTTCCATTTAATTATTTCCTAGTTGAAGCCCTTCAAACTTTTGATCAAATTCCAACTAAGTATAGTTGCCTATATTTTTTTCTGACTAATACACACACACACTATATACCAGCACAATACCACATGTAGCAAGGTTGCCCTTGTGTAGCACTCATTGCAGCCCCTTAAAACATTGTTTTGTTAAGCCAGATGCTTATCTGATCAGGCCAAAATACACACCAGCATATTAGAGTGCAATCTGATACACGTTTAGACAGAAATAAGTCCTACAACTCGCAGGCAGCATTCCCATGCATAGGATTGTGCCTTTAATGTGTGAACATAAAAAGCAAAAGTAAAGGAAACAAAGTAGTTTTGTTTATTTTAAACATCGGCAACTCCTCCACAAGCTGGCTAACATCGCCCCCCCCCCCATGAATTTTTATTTCTTTTGAAATAAAGTTTTTTTTTTAAAGGCACAAAAACGGAAGATACATAATAATGCAACAAGATCACTAAAGAAATAAAGAAACCCACAGTAGTTCAGAAGGTGCAGCTTCTGCAAATTGTGGTGGCCATTTTGATAAGGGGAACAAGAAGGTCCAAACATATAGCACCAGTTGTGGCCTGCTTGCACTGGCTGCCTGTATGTATATGTTCCCAAGGTGTTGGTTTTTTGACCTATAAAGCCATAGACAGCTCAGGACCACAATACCTGATGGAGCCCCTCTCCCAGCATGAACCTACCTGTACACTATGGTCATCATCTAAGGCCCTACTATAGGTGCCCCCTCCAAGGAGGCTCAGAAGGTGGCAGCCTTTTGGTGGTGATCCCCTGATCATCATGGAACAACTCCCCAGTGCACTGCTGGTGCCAACATTGTTGTCTTTTCAGGGCCAGGTTAAGACTTTCCTCTACTCTCAGGCCATTTGGCAGCATATGATAATGTTTTAATTGCATCTTGGATTTTGGATTGCTGATTGTTAAAATTGTTTTAGGGGTATGTGGTGTGTGTGTGTGTGTGTGTGCTGTCTGTTTATCTGTTTAGGGTTTTAGATTATGTACAGAGCTGGGGTTTACACTCGGTTTCCCTTCCACCCCTTTCAGCCCACGTGGAAAGAACCACATCGGCTGCTTCTCCAAGGTCAGGAAATGACCTCAGAGAAGGGTATAGCAGACATTACGGAGTGAGGGGAGGAGACTGGGCCCACCAGGATATGAGGTATTCTGGTGGTGCTCTAGCATCTTTCCCTCCCAGTCTGAAGCACCACACCTAGACGGCCAAAGTCAGCCATCTAGCTAAATTGCCTCTGCCACTTATTTCAGTTTCAGTATTGGTGTTCTTGAGTTGATTTCCCCATTTTTGTCAAAGTACAGTGTAAAATCGACCATGAGCACACCATGCCTGTATTTCCATGTTCGTCAGCTACACAAGTACATATGCAAGTTCAGATGCATGCAATGTGTATTCGGTAATAATGTTGACATTTTTCAGTTGCTACAATTTCAAATCTCCATGCCTACTGTCAAATCCAGTGCGTCCTTGTCTTGTATGCACATATGTTTTTCTTCATGGAGAACTGCCAGTTTCTGAGAATACAGAGACCTCTAGCTGTGGTACACTATGGTTTACAACAGACAAGATAAGTAAAGAACAGTATTGTATACATATCTGAATGGAAACTGGTGAGCTCAGGAAAACAGGGAAGAGTGGGAAAATAGTGTAAATACTTTTTTAAAAGATCATGAATGATATTTTTTCTCTCTCCATTTTAATTACATGATGGCAGCAGCACTGGGCAGGGCCAATCAGGAACACAGGGCAGTTGGAGTGGAACTGATTAATTCTTTAATGGAACTGATAGCCCTACACTGCAACTCCCACAAGCTCTGAGTAGACATGTGCCATCAAACCTTGCGCGGGCATAACGGGCCAAAATTGGCCCCGCTCACGCCCGCGCGAGGCCTTACCTTTACTCCGGGGTGGCTCACCTCTCTGCGGCCAGCTGCCCGTGCGGCCTGCTCCGGTCCCGTCGTGTCACTTCCGGCACCGGAAATGATGCGATGGGACCCTGAGCAGGTGCGCTGGACCCCCGTGCCATGTACTGCGCCTGCGCAGGGTCCCGTCGTGTCATTTCAGGTGCCGGAAGTGATGCGACGTGACCGGAGAGGGTGGGAGAACTGCTTTGCGCCGCTCAGAAGATTGAGGTGGGGGGGGCGCCCCATGGAGAATCAAGGCGGGGGCGAGGCGCCCCCCCCCCAGTTCTATTACACCGCTAGTGAGTCCCTAGGCAGAGCTGGAAGGCAGAGACTGCCTTATAGAGTTGGGGAAAAGGGAGGGCCAGGTGGGAAAGCATGTAGAGCCTTGAGACAAAGAATTCCACAATCTGACTGTTGCCCAGGCAAAGACCTACAGAGATGGCCAGGAAGCAGAAAGGCCAGGCTAGAGAGAGGGATCCAATGATGGGATGGCTGGATGGAGAAAGCTATGCTGGAAATTGGGATGATGTTTCAGCCTTCATTCTGTAGTTTTGGGGTGCTTCCAGACAGAGGGTTCCTAGCAGTATCAGTCAGCATGCATTTCTTTTTTGTCTTTTTTGTCTTTAACAGATTTAATGCAGTATGGAAAAAGACGGAAGAAGTAGAATCATAGAATCATAGAATAGTAGAGTTGGAAGGGACCTATAAGGCCATTGAGTCCAACCCCCTGCTCAATGCAGGAGAACAAATGTGGGCAGCCCAGGCAGTCACCCATCCAAGCACCGACCCAGCTCATACCTGCTTAGCTTCAGCATGTGGCCTGCATTATGTGCTCTCAACGCCACCTCCAACATCTTACAGGAGGGTTACAAGTGGAAGATGATGGACCCACAAGTGGAGCCACTGTAAAATTCCATGAATCTGGGAGCACCCTACAGTGGTTTGCCCCAATAAGCAGCAGGTCATCTGGATCTAGTCCTTTTCACTCCTGAAATTGGGTAGTATGACTGGCATATCACCCTGCTATTGAAAATATTTATCTAGGACATTTTTGGAATGTCATAAGGATTACAAAACTATACCAGAGCTAGCAAAGGGTTGCAGCTGTGGGCTTATGTACACCTTATGTGGTACATAAACACCATTAGACACAGAGGGGCTTCCAAGTAAACATCCATAGAGATAGGCTGGCTGTAAGTATTCTTGTAGTTTCCAGAGTGGATTGCCACAACCACGATGCATGGAAGCAAACTGAGTAGATTAACTCTACAATGTACACAATCCAAGGATTTGCAACTTCCAGCCCACAGGTTAATCTGGCCTGTGGCACCTCCTTAATTCCTTCTTGGGTAATCAGAAAATCCAGGAATACTTGTTGCATTCTATTGGCAAATGGATTTCCATAAAGATAACACTAAACAGAATTGTATGTCACAAAATGAGATTCTAAGAAGATGGGATACTGGGAAGAGGCGTGATGAATCGAATCAAATTTAAAAAGCATAAATATATTTTAAAATGTACTCTCCTTATACCCTTCTATATGCCTTGCTAACAGCATGTGCACACACAACAGCTTTATTAGTACTGCTGGCTGAAAAACATGGTACTGTAATGGAGGCAGGAGATAACAGTCAGCAGGGGAGATCTGGGCCAGTATATTGAAAGATCCCCAGAGTAACTCCAAATAGGGATGAAATTCAGGGTGTCCCATATTAAGCTGGGGAAATAAAGGTAGTTGTCCAAAAGTGGCTTTGGTCACTTTGGGGTACCTTGATATTCATGGACTGGGACAGACTGGCAACTCATATTCCCTGAATGTATCAAGACAGGTCAAGGAAAGATGGGTGGGGTGAGAGCTTTTGGTGACAGGAAGGCTCTACAGGCAATGGCAAAGCAAGTGGAAATGAAAGGCAAAAACGGGGTTGGATCCAGAGGATGGATACCACTTGTGGAACAGGATTCCTCCCTCCTGTAGTCCCCGCCCCCATGCCCTCCAGTCCCATTCCACAAGCAGTATCCTTCTGCTGGTGGAATGACAGATCTGAATCCAACCCAGGCAGTTTAGGATAAGGAGAAAGGTGGACAGGTACCTGCAGTGTAGGAGCACATGTTAAATGCATATAGAGATGCTGCATCAAGCATATAGTCCTCAGGAACCTTTGACTGTTTCCTTACACCTTCTGATGCACCACCACTGGTACATTTGGACTATGTAGTGGTTAATAGCTGACTCCCATAGTGCCAATTTCAGATCCCTTGAGGACTGGTTTGTATGTTTATCTTTTGAGAATCCTGTGCAATTGGGCCTGTGTATAAATAAACATGTACTGAGCACATGACGTGATTTCTGGCACACATTATAGGTGGTGTGTGTAGCTGAATGTACAATTCTCCAGTTACCAGCATCATTCCACTTCTTTTTCTGACATACTCTGGTAGCAGGAGTTTCATGTATGCCACACATCATACATTATATCATGCATACCAGGAAGAGGGGAGAGTGCGTGTTCAGTTTTAAACTCTAGCCTATGCAGGACTTTCAAAATTTAATGAGTAAACTGGTGCTATGTTTTAGGAAGGGCTGGTGGTCCCCATATACCTAGGTACAGTGGGAACCCAGATACCCTGTTAACACACTGTTCTCTTCATTATAAAATAACAGTAAGAGAGCCAGTGTGGTGTAGTGGTGAGAGTGTTGGACTGGGACTCGGGAGATCCAGGTTCTAGTCCCCACTCAGCCATGAAGCTCACTGGATTATGTAAACCACCTTGGGTTCCTTACAGGAAAAAAGGCAGGATATAAATATAATAAACTAGCTTTTTTTACCCAGCGTTGCACGGGTTGTCATTTTCCTATAGGCAGTATTTGTTCAAAATTCCTTAAGGTAGCTGTCCGCTGTTTGGAATCCCTCGGAATCCCAGCTCCCCTGGGACTACCAGCTCCCGCAGGATTACATAATGAAATCCCAGCTCCGCCGGGACTACCAGCTCCCCCGGGACTGCACAATGACATCCCAGCTCCCTTGGGACTACACAATGAAGAATTCCCTGTGTTCCCCCCCCCCCCGGTACTACACAATGAAATCTCTGCTTCCCTCCCCCCCAGGACTATGCAACAATGTTTTCCCTGTGTGTCCCCCGGACCACACAATGAAATCCCTGCTTCCCCCCCCCCCCGGGATTACGCAATCAAATCCCTGCTCCCCCCCGGTACTACACAATGAAATCCCTGCTCCGCCCTGGGACCACACAAAATGAATTCCCTGCTCCCCCCCGGGACTACACAATGGCGTTGCACGGTTTTCATTTTCTTATAGGCACTGTTTGTTCGAAATCCCCCCCCCCCCGTGTAGGCTTCGGCTGTAGTTCATATCATATGAACATTCTGTTTGGACGTAGGAGAGATTTGCATATCTGCTTCTGATTGGGTCCCTGTGGCAGTGCATACCAACATTCTAAATGCCGTTGGAGCTATTTGCATAACCGCTCCTGAATGGCCCCTGCGAACATTCCAAGTGTCACCATTGGCTCTCATCTATTTTGGGCCGTACAGGTGTGACGTGGGTTTTTGGAGATTCGAACCCACCAGTCTTGTCCTTGGGTGATGGAGAGTATGCATGCCAAGTTTGAGGCGGATCCGTCCAACCGTGTAGGAGCCAATGCGAGGCACGCGAGCCGTGCGGACATACATACACACGTACGTACAAACTTTCACATTTATATAGTAGATAAATAATGGAATCAGACGGAAGCAAGTGTGAAATGATGGGATTTCAGGGAATGAGAATTTTAAAAGAGAGAAATGAGATTCCATGGATTCAGGGGACTGCAAAGCCACATCAAGGGTGATGTGTTTAAAGTTGTCTGATACAGTGGGGTTTTATCTAGTTTGTCTACTTTCTCTGAATTAATCCTGAGCAAAGAATGCCGACCTCCCACTTTCAGTTCACAGCCCTTTCTGTAGGTGGCTAAAGCAAGATACCATTTTTTGGTTGATTTCCTCAAAAGGTAGGAAAATTTACAAAGTTTTGGGCGGGAGGGGGGGTCACTGATAAAAGTGGCGCTGGCAGTATCTCCCCACCCACACACCTTTCCAGCTCTAAATCAAAGTGTAGTTGCTGCAATTACTGGCCAGGTGGGCCACCATGTCTCCCCACAATGCCTTAGATGGAATGTTGCTATACCATGAGTGTCCAGTGGAGTCCACCACGTTTTCTTTTCGAACAACAATGCTTCTGGAATGATGCTATGTCTTGATGTAGCCTTGTTCCAACCATAGCATTGTGGGAGAACATAGTGGCCTGCCTGGTCACTGATTACTGCGGCTCCATGCCTCTTGAAATGATGGGGAAACTTTGTGTTAAAGCAGGAAACAGGCACGGGGAGAAAGGCTACTACCACTGATTTTACTAGTAAGCCTCCTGCTACTGAAAACATCACCACTTTCTCCCCTCTCCACAAAAAAACCAACAACCCCAGAACAAAACAGCTTGTCAGCCCAAGCCACCACAATCCCCCCCCCAATGTATTTATTTAATATATTTAAATTTGCTGGAAATGTTTCCGGTAAACCTTCAGCTCTGTGCTAATTAATTTATCTAATACAGGCCTCAGTGTCTGCAGTCCTCAGAGATAAAGCCCTTCTTTTCTTCATGTAAGCTACAGATTTCAAAAGTAGTAGTTGACAGTAATGAATACTGACTTATATGTCTAGGAACAAATTGGCTTTGTAAATAGAGATGCATGAGAAATTCATTTCAGTATGTTTTTCATCAGGATTTTACCCAGTTCACACCTTCCAGACTGAACATGGACTCAAATATAATCTGCGGTTGAAGTCTGTACATTTCCAAGTTTGCAATGCGATTCACAGACACACACACCCCCAATATGTGTTTGACAGCATGCATACATTTCCAAAATGCACATAGTTGCATAGTTAGATTGTAAGCCTGCGGGCAGGGACTGTCTTGTTAATTGCTGTAAACTGCCCAGAGAGCTTCAGCTACTGGGCAGTATAAAAATGAAATAAATAAATAGTTGATGAGAACATTTGGAAAAATACATATGGAAATATGCACAGATTTTCATGTGAAGATTTAAAAACAAAGCTTGCAATCCGATACGGATGAGAGTCAGAATGAAGTTTGGGAATTTGGAGAACTTCAGTGATCTCAAATTTTGCTGGTTCAGGTTCACACATCCCTATTTGTGAACAAGAAATAGAAGGCTGATTTGTGCTCCTTCAGTCATTCTCCTAGAGTCAGGGAATGTCTGGCCCTCCAGATGCTGTTGGACTGCAACTGCCATCACCCCTAGCAAGCATAGGCAATGGTGAGGGCTGATGGGAATTGCAGTCCAACAACATCTGGGGGGAGCCTCATGTTCCCTATCCCTGCTCTAGAGTGTGGCGTCTATATAATAAACTATCAATATTGTGATAACCCAGGTAACTAAAGACACATACGTATAATTTAGCCAAGTATGTGAAAGGGGATTGGTTTTTCTATTGAATCTGCATCGATGAATCGTACTAGTTTCAGTTTTCCTTGGATACAGCCACCAGATGTCACTATAGGATAAATTATTATGGGTAACATATGTCATAAGCCCTTGAATACATACAAATACAGCTGTTTGATGTTAACGGACCATAGCTGATGTGAATGGGAGGCGGCTGCGGCTGGAATCTGTGTATGTGCCAAAAGGTAGTAAGGGTGCATGACCGATGGCCCATGGGATAAATGCAGCCCGCGGACACGGCTTGTGTGGCCCCCATCCTCCCCACCACCATTGTCACATTCCCCCTGGGCTGATTGGTGTGGATGCTTTCACACTACTAATGGTGGCGCAAAAGCAGCAGTGCCAGTCAGAGTCACCAGGAGAGAGAGGAGGCAGCCAGCATTGCTCCTTCCATGTGAGAACAGCGATGCTGGTTGGGGCCACCAGGAGGGGAAGAAGCTAAGGCCTCCCCCCCATGGTGACCCCGAGGATCTGGCATCACTCCTTTTACACCACTAATTGGGGTTGCCCTTTGGGGTTGCTGGTCTTCTCCCTCCCTTAATGCCCCCAAAGTAGCCTCCCTCCAACCCCAGTGTGTGTATGTGTGTGTACACATAGGGATGTTGGATAAATCCACAATGGGTTCAAACCAGTTTAGATTTCTATGAATCCGACCTGTGGATTCTGCAGAGGACCGGCTTTTTCCAGGTCATGGATTCTGCAGACTTGCAGACTGTTTTTTTCACTTTTGGAGGGGATTTGTGCTAGATTTACTGTTACTACATGTTAGCAGTAATGTACATTAGTGCTAATTTAAGAAAAAGAAGGAGGAGGAGGAGGAGATGATGATGATGATGATGATGATGATGATGATGATGATGATTCTGGTTTAGAATCCCTCAATGAGCAGATGATGGAACAAAAGAGGCCTGGGCTGACAATCCATGAAACAGAAACAGAACATATTTAACAAAATCCATACATCCCTATGCACATGTACATGCAGGTATGGTCCCCGGCTGTCCTGCTGAAGGCCAGTGCAGCCCTTTAGGGGAGGAAATGTTGTGCACCCCTACTTTAGAGAAACTGGAATGTGGAAGGAGGGTGTGTGTCTTTTTTTTTTTTTTAAACCAGCCTGGCTTGTATGCTGCAGTTGCTGAAGCAGAAGGACTGTGTGTGTGGCTTTCAGACGTAGTTGAGGGTGGGGGGGATTATAGCTCCACCCACTGATGTCATCTGGACTGCAGCAGGCCTGATGGGGAGCAATTTGGCCCCTGCCTCTAATTGGCTAGGCACCCCTGATTAGCCTGCATGAAACAACCCTGCTTATAACTTACCTTCCCATCTTGGGGCATACTTGCATAATAAGGCCAGCTTTGCAAAGTAGTTCCCCTCTTTTAAAGGTCCTAATATAAACACACACACACACACACACACACACAGCACTTACCAGCTTTTATTTTCATTTCAGCTTACGTGGAGTCAAATGGTCCAAATCAGTCATGAATGATATTGAGTTAAAGTGAAAGCAGTGTTCTTTTGGGAAACTCACCTAGCACAGGCATGGGTGAAACAGCCACACGTGGAAGAATCCCCATAGCTCTGTCTCCCTCCTCCCTTCGTGTGTGCAGGCAGTGTGATACACCATTCAGGGCCAGCATCAGCCATTATTGAGCAGCTGCTGCCAGTGCCACCTATCCTGGGGGCCCCTTTAAAATATTTTGTTTTCCTGGTGCACTGCTCCAAACAGGGCTGCTGTGTCTACCTGCATTTTAATATCCCACAGTGCTCCCAACAGAGCATCACTCTAGGGTGTTATGGGGAATTATAATAGAAGCTAGAACCAGCCCCCCAGCTCTGCTCAGAGTACTGAAAGAGGAGGGCAGGATCTCTTCTCGATCATCCTAGTTTGCAGGACACAGAATAATGGGGCCCAAGTTACAGGAACCCATATTCCACCTGGACATCAGGAAAAAATTCCTCACTGTCAGAGCAATAAGACAATGGAACCAACTACCTAGGGAGGTGGTGGGCTCTCCCACTCTGGAGGCATTCAAGGTGCAGCTGGACAGCCATCTGTCAGGGATGCTTTGACTCAGATTCCTGCATTGAGCAGGGGGTTGGACTCGATGGCCTTGTAGGCCCCTTCCAACTCTACTTTTCTGATTCTATGATTCTATGATACTGCTGCTGCTCCTGCCTGCTGCTGCTGCCGCCACCAGATAATCTCACCAAGAAGCAGGGCCCCCAGCAGAGGTCACTTTTCCAGGGCCCCCTCTAACCTGGAGCCAGCTTCAGCAGCATTACAGGCAACAAGAGGTCTGTGCACACCTCTCCTATCTCCATTTCTCCTCTTCCGTTGGGCCAAGTTACTCCATCTCCAGAGTGGAGCAGGAAAATGGCCCATTGCATGGCCTGTGTATATGTCCAGTAACACAGAGCTGTATTCAGTGCTATGAGGATCCCTCTATGTCGGGCAGGGGTGGGCAGCCTGCACCCCTCAGCCTAATTTCATGCGGGCGGCCCTCAGCCTGATTTCAAAAGTCCTCTGCATGTAATCAATTCAGACCTCCAGCAAGAGTGATCTGACCTTTCTCTGGCAGACTATGCATGAGAAGAGAGAGAGAGAGAGAGAGAGAGAGAGAGAGAAAGGAGGGT
The DNA here is from genome assembly GCA_021292165.1 of Shinisaurus crocodilurus. Taxonomy (NCBI): domain Eukaryota; kingdom Metazoa; phylum Chordata; class Lepidosauria; order Squamata; family Shinisauridae; genus Shinisaurus; species Shinisaurus crocodilurus. The sequence continues at coordinate 110,833,369 of CM037881.1, forward strand.
GGAAGAAAGAGAAAAGGGGTGACATGCACACTTTTTTTGCTCTGGCCCTGCCCACCACTGGTTTTGGCCCTATTCACTGTAGACAGACGGCCCCCAACAGATTACCCACAAGGGGATTGCAACTCTTGACAGAAAAAAGGTTGCCCACCACTGAAGTAGGGAATTTTCACCCATGCAGGGAAGAACCATGCCAACTGGGTTTAAAAAAATTTCCCTCTCTGTGAAGCTGTGAAATAGCCAAGCTTTCCCCTCGAATAATATGATTAGACTGACATGACCAGTTGTCTCTCTCTCTCTCTTAAATCAATTCTTTTCTAGCAGGAGATGGCAAGTGATTGGCAATTTGTGGAAAGAAGAGCGAAACTATAACTGTTTGTAAGTCAGAGAAGTGTTTATTTTTTCATTCTCCTTTCATTCTATTTCTCTCGGTCTGATTCAAACTGTTAAGGTAACGAGACACTATGTACAAGAGCATTCATTCACTCTGTTTATGCACAATATTTTAATGAGAGATAGGACATTATTAAGGTAATCTCACATTCAGACTTGATCATCTCACTTCTCACAATCAATTTATCTCCCTTTTCTTTAGCTGCTCCTCATGAATGTAATATCATGCAATCTGCAAAAGCCTCCTGAAAGCAGTAATTGGTGCAGTTTCTTACTCAGACTCTATTACCATCAGATACTTGCTCTTGGTCATTCCAATAAATAAGACTATAAAGTTCACTAAGGCAGTGAAAGTCTATTTATTTCTGCTACACAGCTCTTACATTTGAAAGCAAAAACCAGACATTGTTTATGAGGGACTATTCAGTTTAATTCACCCACAAGAAATGGAGGTGAAGTACCCAAAAAAGACAATACCAGTTAAAGATGGGGGTTTTTTGTAGGACAATCCTCTTCTCACCCTCTTTCTCCAATGAGTTATTTCAGATGAGGCTGAAAGCTTCAATTGGCTCCCTTATTCAGCGCCATTTTACCCATTATCTTCCACCCCCTGGTTGTGGCCCAAACATCCATTTTCCATGTCCACAAACAATCCATGCAGAAAATGTTAATCACTTCCCTCCTTTATTGAAATTGTTGATTGGTTGTAATTCTTCCTGACTAAGGAATTGTTGTTGGCACTCAAGAACCTGCATTTTTTGGTAAAAATCCATGTCACCATAATACCTTTATTAGGACAACTCAGAGGTTGCAAAATACTGTGCAAGCTTTTGAGTTCTCCAGATCTCTTCATCAGGCAAGATGGCGAACAAAGCAAAAAGGGTGGGGATGGGATGAAAAAGGTGCCTGATGTTCAAGCAATCTGCCTTTGATTACGGTCTTAAGATGGAAAGTTGGAAGAGGCTCCAGACATTCAAATTAAACTCTACCAGGTACAGAGATGGATTCAGGTTAAACTTGCACCTGGGACACTTCCAAGGGTTGCTGGGAAAAAGAAACAAACAATGGTTTTTGTTTGAAAATACAAAATCCAGTTGTTACTTAAACACCATCTCCATCCTTTGGTGAAACATACAGGTTCCTGGGCAGATGGAAAATAGAAGTAGGGAGAAACTAGACTCTTTTATAGTAACAACGCTGAAGGTGACTTCAGATGACATACTAAATTTAAAAAATGGAAGCCAAATTGGGCAGTTTTGTCTAGTAGTTTGAGGGAATATACCCTCAGAGAATAAAGTGCCAACCTCAGGTGCATTTTTGTAGCTCATTTATGTTTCATCTTTCCCGAGTTCCTTGAGAAATCAATATGCCATAAACCAAGTGGTGCCCATGATTTGTATTAGACTCAGCGTAGAAGAAATTAGTGATGAGGCCACATTTTGGGAATACATATCTCAGAAGCTCACAATGCTAACCTCAATTATGAAGTAAGCATTATGGCCCTGTAAGTTCTCATTTGGCTTGGATCTTAAGGAGCAAGAAAGGTGTGTGTGTGTGTGTGTGTGAGAGAGAGAGAGAGAGAGAGAGAGAGAGAGAGAGAGAGAGAGAGGAGTTTTTGAGACTCACTCTTTTGGAGCAGGGGAGTTATTTGATCTTGTTGTACTCCTGATGGCATCATCAGGGTTGACAGGATCCAATGTGGCTTGGGAATTGGGCTCAAAATAAACTAAATTATTTTCCAAGTTTGAGGGGAAATAGTTGGGCTTTCTGATCTCAGTTCCAAGCCTGATGAGGGAGGGAGGCAGGAGTTACTGCATCACTAGAGGAAACTAAAATTGGACCATATCCTAATGTACACTTGCTTGCATGTGTATCTACTTCTACAGATACCAAAACTGCTGTCTCTAACTGGTTCACTTGTCTGTCTGTTCAATAGACTTATGGATACTGCAGAGGGTAATCACTTTGTCATAATTATATCACTTCAGTGGGACACAAAGAAAGTGCTCATATCGGAGATGATAAAATGATCCAATTAGTTTTAAATGGAGAGAAATGCCACTACGAACGTGTTCTAACTGTGACATAAAGACAAAGAAACCTGTCAGGAATGAGACTGCTGGTTTTGCATTCACTCTTGCCTTTATTAATTTCCATTCATACATTTCATCCAGGCATCATTTCTCAGCCAGTTTGGAGTGACAAACACACATTGCACTTCCTAAAAAAAAAAAAACTTCAAGAGGAACCTTGTGGATAAGAAAAAGATTATGCACACAGACCATGAGTCTGATCTTTAGCTGTTAGATATCTGCCCTGGTTCACATTTGCATGTACATTGCTTGATAGGTTTGCTAACACTTGATGACTGTGTACCATGTCTGGTAGTTCTATCTGTGATGACTGATGTAAAAATGGCAAATTCCATGTTGGGGATTTTTTAGGAAAGGAACTGAAGTCTGAAAATAGAACTGCCAGTGCCATAATGCCTTTATACCTATTATGCAACCACACTTGGAATACTGTGTACAGTTCTGGTCACTGCACCTAAAGAGGGATATTGTAGAGTTTGAAAAAGTGCAGAAATGGGCAAATAAAATGATCAAGGGGCTGGAGCAAATCCCCCATGAGGAAAGGGACAGTTTAGCTTAGAGAAAATGGTGAATAAGGGGAGACATGATAGAGGTGTACAAAATTATGCATGGTGTGGAGAAAGTGGATAGAGCAACGTTTTTCTCCCTGTCTCATAATACTGGGCAGCAAGATCATCCAATGAAGCTAAATGGTGAGAGATTCAGGACAGATAAAAGGAAATATTTCTTTGCACAGTGCATAGCCAAACTAAGGAATTCACTACCTCACAATCCCCTGGCATTATAAGGGGACTGGACAAATTCATGGAGAATAAGGCTATCAATGGCTACTAGTCATGATGGCGATAATGCTACCTCCAGGATCAGAGACATTTATTGTTGTTGTTGTTGTTGTGGAGTGGTATACATATACAACAACAACATCAAGCAGATTCCGGAGTGGTGAACAATAAAAAGACAAAAACAGATACAAGAAACAAAAACAATACATTGAAAACAAACTAAAGTTACACTCGTGATTGAATAGCAGAGAAGGCTTCCCGGAACAAGGAGGTCTTCATCAGGCACCTAAAGCAGCAGTGTCGGAGGCGGAGCCTGCCTGACCTCCAGAGGCAGGGAGTTCCACAGAAATGGAGCCGCCACACTAGGGTTGGGTGATCCACCCACCATTCCACTCACCGTGCACGAGCTGAACGCTGCCGCCGCATGAGCCAAGCTGAGCCCAAAGCGAGCGCCAGCTGAGGTGCTCGCCAGACTTCTGGGTACCCGGCGCTTTGTTGTTTACATAGAAAATAGCATAAGATATGTTTAAAACAGCCGTGGTTTGCGCAAGTAACGTAAATCACAGTCGTTTTTAACATATTTTATTCTATTTCTACGTAAACAACGTAGCGCCAGAACCCAGAAGTTGCTTCCCCAGCTCGGCTTGCGTTCTCGTGAGCTGAGCTGGGGAAACAGGCAGGGCGAGTGGAGCTCAGGGTTGAGCCTGATGAGTTTACCAGACTTCCCCCCCCACCCCGCAATCGAGCTCCGTGCACATCACTACACCACACTGAAGGCTCTTCTTCTGGTGGAAGAAGTATGGCTCTGTATACCAGTTGCTCGGGAACATGAGCAGGAGGGGGCTATTGCATGCATGTCCTGCTTGTGGGCTTCCCATATACATCTGATTGGCCACTGGGTCTGGGTGAACAGAATGCTGGACTAGATAGGCCTTTGGTCTGGTCCAGCATGACTCTTCTTATGTTCATCTGTCTGGGAGCACTCTAGGAATGGAAAGAGGACCTTACCTGGAAAACAATGTGCCAAAGCAATAGCAGAGCAGCAACAGATTGGGAGAAAATGGCAGTGAATTGAATTAAGAACAAGTTGAATGTTTTGAATTAAGGGAGTTTACAGGAAATATACACCTCACAAAAGCACTACCTTTGCCCCCCAAACTGAAATGGATGATGATCCAGTGCAGCCCCGGTTTTAATGGATGTTATTAACACATCAAGTTTGGGGAACTTTATTTCTAAGACAAAAACACAATTAATGATGTTTTTGAAGATTAATTTCACACAATCAGTGTAGAACTGCAGTCAACAATCTGAATTTAATCACAATACCAACAGCTAGGAGGCAATTAACACCCAGTCCTTCCTTCCAAACTTTTGGAGACTGGTCTCTTTCATTTTGTTTTCTTCTCTCATACTCATTAATTAGAAATGTAACTGTAGGATGAATGCTGGCCATGCTGACAAATTAACACCTTGTCATCCAAAAATCACAGGATATCACTTTTTGCACAAGCATAGCAATAGACTGACATTTCTGGCCAAATGGAAGGCCAAAGTAAATACAGAAGGCTCCTCTTATGCAGCAACAGTGGTCATCTCAAGCTTTTCCCACAGAAACAGAGAACTGAAGAGATCTCAGTATATGAAGATGACCAATTATGAGAGGGTAAAGCATTGGGGACTGTTTAGATTAGTGGGGGAGAAAGAGATGACTATAGGAAGACATAATAAGTGTGGGTTTTTTGTTTTTTAAAAGAACAGTATGGATAAAATAATTTCTCTCCTTCTCTCCTAATATTGGGACTCTGTGTCATTCAATGAAGCTATTGAGAATAGGTTTCGGTATGATAAAAAGAGGTACTTCAGACACACATGATGTTATAATGATGTCAAACAGTCTTATAGTGGATCTAACAGGTGATGGAATTTCCCTACAGAAATTTAACTGGTATCTAAAGTCCTTAATGTCTGCCCTACACCTAGAGAACATGACCTGGCCCAAATGAATGCTGATGTTAAGGCATTTGAGTGAAGATGCAGGTTAAAAGAATATTTCCACGATAATAACAAAACTCATATTTTGAACCCATGCCATAAAGCTCTCTCGCAATTTCTGCCCCCAAAAACCTGGACAGCAAACCCAAATAAAAATCCAGTATTAGAAACTTTCCTTAGATCAGTTTTTTAAAAAAAGAATTAATGAACAAAAACCTGGAAGTGGCTTTTATAAGAAGAAAGAAGGCCCTCAACCGAATTAGAAAGGACATACTTATAAAACCAGCTGATAAAGGAGGAACTGTTGTTGTGGTGATGACTGAGGATTATATTTCTGAAGGTCTGAGAAAACTAAATGACAGCAGTGCATACAAACTCCTCGATCATGTTATCACAGCTGACCTAAATTTAAAATTGGCAAAGTAATCATAAATCCCTGCATGACAATTTACTGGACAGAGGAATTGCTGAACTTTTAATTAACCCCTCCTTCACAGCAGAAGATTTTACATGCGACCGAAGATCCATAAAAACAACAACCCAGGATGACCTATTACTTCATGCAAGAATAATACTGTCACTGAAAGTATTTCACAATATATTGACTCCATAATTCAACCACTAGTCCATGAACTTCCTTCATACATTAAGGGCACTACAGATTTCCTTATGAAGGTTGAAAGACTAAATCAGGAACATTGATTTAAGAATGATACCATCATCACAACCTTCTATGTTAATTCTTTATATATGAACATACCCCACAAAGATGGCCTTTCAGCCTTAACATACTTCTTAAACGGCAGACCCTCTAATGAACCCAGTACTGGAGTCTTAACCTCCCTAGCTATGTTGGTACTCACTTGCAACAATTTCATGTTCAGTGGCAATCACTATCCAAGTTACAGCAATGGGAACATGTATGGCCCCATCATATGCCAATCTATTTATGGGACAACTCGAAGAAACTATCAGCAGAACTTCCACCTACAAGCCCAGCATATGATGGCTTTACATAGATGATATTTTTGTCATTTGGGAGTATTAAAGGGATAGCTAGGAAAATTTTACTAAGTTTATCAACACTATCCACTCAACAATAAAGTTTACCAGTAACAACACCACAATTGAAAACTCCAAATTACCCCTCCTGGATGTCCTCGTAACCATTGAAAAAACCATCAAATTGTCACAGACTTATATTTTAAACCTACAGATTCCCACCTGTACCTTAACAAGTCATGTCATCTGAACCATCTAAAGAAGAACATTATATATTGTTTGACTCTTAGGATAAAACATATTTGCAATAATGATGAAAACTTCTCAAGAAGATGTAACAAACATAAAGAACATCTCCAACAATGTGGATACCCTACTCACATTATTGACTACAATATCAATTGAGCATCAGTAATATCAAGGATAGCCTCCTTTATGAAGCAAAGGCAGACTCTTGGAAAGAAAATTGCATTCCATTTGTTGTGGACTACCATCCTACTGCCACTAATTACCACCAGATAATGAAGGATAGTTATCCTATTATATCCCATTGTGCTCATTTAACGGAAGCCATTAATTCTCCACCATGCATCACATTCAGAAAGCCACCCAATTTGCATAAACTGCTTAGTTAAAGCAGCACTTAAACAAGATATTTGCAGCCCAGGATCACACCAATATAAATCAATGCATTACATTACCTGCGGTTACCTCCCAGAAACCACTTCTTTTAGGAGCACAGTTACTAACAAAACTTATTGCATTAGACAATAGGTCACATTCACTTCCACTAATGTGATTTCATTTATGTACAGTAATACCTTGGATTGCAAGTAACTTGGTCTGAGAGCGTTTTGCAAGACAAGCAAATTTTTTAAATAAATGTTGACTTGATAAACAAGCGACGTCTTGCAAGACAAGTCGTAGGGATGTAACCGCTCACCTCGAGTGGGCGTAGCGGGCCGAAATCGGCCCCGCTCACGCCCGCCAGAGACTCGCTTTGATATAAGAGCATTTTGGATTGCAAGCACGGTTCTGGAATGAATTATGCTTGCAATCCAAGGTATTACTGTAATTGAATGTAAAAAAAAATTGAATATCATATGCAATATGTAGGGAAAGCTACAACAGACCCAAGAACAAGATTCCATAACCACAAATCTACGATTCTTACAGAAAACCTAGAGCAGCCTGTTCCTGTTGCAAGACATTTTAACCCACCTGCACATAGTCACTCAGATTTACAGCGGCTTCCAAATGAACAAACTAAGGACACTGACATGCTTGACAAAAAGGGGAAACTGCTGTATCTACAGACTCAGAACTCTTAATCCATATGGCCTTAATCCGGAGGACAATTCATAAACTTTATACTAGTATGACTAGTATACATAAATTAGTCATACCTCTTTTTTTCTCCTTAGGAATTTTCATCTCCCAGCCCTCCAAATGGCCATTCTTGGTATCCATTGAACATCACAAGTTCACAACTACTGATGAGGGCAGAAGTGAAAACATTTAGCTCTAAATATATTGGGGGGGGAGATTTGGGGGGAAACAGTGGGGGACATTTAATCCTTCCCTTCTGGTATGTGTTGGCCCTGATCTTAATCAGGGCCACACACACACTTACTCTCAAGTAAAAAATAAATCAATAAATCCTCAGCTGTACAATTAACATAATGTGTAGTTTGACCCTTAGTGTAATCCAGCAAGGCAAGTTCAAACAATGTACTATTTCCAGACCCTCTGCAGGAACCTTTCCTCCATGATTGGCCAGGCCAATATGATTCATTCAGCCCATTATATGATACAAAACAGTCAACCGGAATGGCCAACGTATGGCACACTTGAAGTGTCTGACAAGAGGCAAGGAATGAATTTAGTAGCTCACCTTAACCCTTTTCAGAAGTTGTCCATGTGTCACATTGGCCTTGCCCCCTCACATCTGCTTGTTCAGCATGATGTCTGCAAAGGGATGCTTAACTGGGAGCAGCTGAATGCATATTGGTACTGTGTATGATTGGCACCCCAGTGTGTGGCGCGCCTGTGTGCATTCAATGGCTCACACAGCGCAGGCACCCCTTTGCAGATGTCACACTGAGCATGCATGCATGCTGCAGACCATGGCAGGCCACACGTAGACAGAAGCCCTAAACAGGAATTCACTGCTGTGAATGTGTTCTAGCTTTCTTCTGTGATACGTCATATATCTATAAACATTCACCATCACATGAGGGGAAGAGCAGGGCCATGTTCACTGGCCCCAATCTTGCCGTCATGTCCTAACTGGCCAAGTTCCCCATTGACCACACATTGGGGGAAGGTCTCAGTCAAGGAGCCTATTGCAGGCATGCAGGCTCCCTGTGCAATTTAGAAAATAGCACAATCCAAGTTCTAAACTGCATGGGGAGCCCACACGCATACAGCTCCCTGCTTCAGACCATGATCTCCAAAGCATGGAGGGGAACATGGGCAGTTGGCAGAGACATGAAGGGGGGGCAGCAGGACTAACAAATATGGCCCTGCTCTTCCCCTCACATGATGATAATTACAGGATGGTTGTGACAGTGGACACCAAAAACCCTTACCAAAAAAGAAAAGAAAAGAAGCTGTGCCATAACCTCTGCCAGTGGTGAGCCCTACCTGTGAGAAACTGTTGGAGTATTTCTACTCCCCCACCCCCCGGAGAAATTAGGTGAAATTGTTCACCCAATTTCTCTGCCCACAAATAGGGTGGAGAATTTCAAGAGGCCATTTGCACACAGCTCTAGGTGGATGCCTGTATAGGCCCAGAATTCTCCTACCATCTGACGTTCCCACAAAGACAATGCTAGCAATGGAGGGAAGTCATATGTTTAGTTTCATCAAGCAATGAGATATCAAGTGATGTACATGTGTTTGTGTATCAGTTTTAAGTCTCTTGCAAACAGTGCCATTCCCATGCCAACTTTTAGATCATTTGGAGGACTCAGAAGCAAAGGAGGAGAAGGCAGCCTGATCTTCTGCATGTGTACTCAGGAAGTTGATCCCACCAAGTTCAACCGGACTTACGGATAAGTGTCTTCAGCTCAGCCTTGGATTCTTATGGAGAAAGTTATTTCTGAGGTTTGATGAGCCTCCTTTGCAAGCCCCATTCATTTCCATGAGGCTCATGCAGGAGATGTTCTCATTAGGTTGGGTTCAACAGTTACTGCAGTAGACTCAAAATATAGGGGTCGTGTCAGGATGCAGGAAACTCAGCAGGAGACACATTCCAGATAATTTCCCTTGACTCAACTAAAACAGAAGAATGAGCCCTATAAATTAGAGATTGCCAACATCTGGTCTATGACTTTTTAAAGTGAATCCAGATCAGTCATGGGTCCAGAATGGCTCTCCTGTGAACTCTTGAGCTGTGATTTTATGTCTTCCATCAATTGCTTTACGCATAATTTTGGCTTAGGCAAAACTGCTATTGGGATGGATTAAACGCAAAAGCATCTCTCAGACTTACAGCCCATCCACAGACTTGCAGGGTTGACTTCGCACAATCAGCACGTTTATTGGAGAGAAATAGCAACCATGACTGTGCCATTAAGGTGTTCTACCTCAAGGTACTTTCACTGAAAACCAGGGCTGATCATTCCAAGAAGGGGGGGGGGGGACTTTTTAAAGAACCCTTAGAATCTATATGAAAAATCTTAGCACCCAGAAGATGAGGCAAGCCCCCCAAATAATGCAAACTCCCCAACATTTTTTCCCCTTTATTGCAGGAACTTAGCAAGGAGAACCAAGCACAGATTGTTCTGTTTGTAAAGCAAAACTGCAAAGATGGTAATTAAATGTGGTAATGAAGTTAGAGAGTTTGCTTTACGGTTTATTAGTACAATAATAGACTACGCTCAGCATGTGATAATAGCAGACGTTTACATTAAAGACTTGCTGACACCTTAGGAAACATTTTGTAAACACTATTTCCATTAGCATTGGCATTGTAGCCAGTTATCCTAGAGCTATTTTGGCCCATAGGTGATAGCCATTCCGAATAATTTGTCAGCTTCTGTTTATAGATATCTATGCTAGTTGCTAATGAGCAAGTTAAAACAGAAAACCTTTTAGGTGATACGGAGTATGGCTGAATTTTGTGTATAGGATCATGCCCTATATTTCATATAAGGGGCAGGATCCTATATGTCTGTCAATGTATAAGTGAGTACAGGGGTCCCCAACCTTTCTGGATCAGTAGACACATTTGGAATTTTGAGAGAGTATTGTGGACGTGCTCACAAAATGGTTGCCATGGGGGCTTGTTCACTCATAAAATGTCTTCCATGGTGAGCATGGCTGGTAACAAAACACTCATTGCCCAGAAGGCAAACTGGTGAGACTAAAAGAAAAGTAACTTGCCCAAGAACCTAAGTACAAGGCAAGGGGTGGTGTCTGAACTACAAAACACAAAACCACTGTTCTGAACCCAAATACAGCTCTTGCTGGATGGCAGCTCTTTGCTTTGCAGTATGCCTCCTGGTTTTTAAAAATACTCTTAAGAAATAATAATTAAAAATTATTATTTAACTTAGACTTGTAACCTGCCTTTCTACCAAGAATGGCACTCAATGCAGCTTACAATCAATAATAAAATTTGATGAAAACAATGATAAAACAAACACTCTTAAACACACAAAAACAGCAAAGTAAAAACAGCCTCCAACCCAACAGATCCAACTGAATAAAGTGGCCTTTGCCTGCCCGCAGAAGAACAGCAGAGAGGGAGCGAACCTAGCCTCCCTCGGCAAGGAGTTCCACAGCCAGGCAGTGGCCACCGAGAAGGCCTTCTTTCATGTTGCCACCAAATGTGCCTCTGAAGGTGGCAGTCTTGAAAGAAGGGCCTCTCCAGAAGATCTTAAGAACTGGTAGGCTCATATCGAGAGATGCGGTCTTTCAGGTAGCCTGATCCCAAGCCATACGGGGCTTTATAGGCCATAACCAGCACTTTGAATTGTGCCCAAAAACAGGCCAGTGAAGCTCTTGTAACAAGGGAGTCGCATGTTCCCTGTAACCAGCCTGTCAACAGTCTGGCCACAGCATTCTGGACCAGCTGAAGATTCATTAAAATTAGGAGGGGCAGGGAGTCTGGTGGGTGCCAAGAGAGGTATTGCCACATTTCCAGAGTCTGAGCCTTGAAGTTGTAGGTTCAAGGGTCCAAGAGTTCCAAGATGAGCGGCGCAAACAGGGATTAGGCAAAAGGCAAGGTCTCCACAACCAGGAACCTGGTTGCAGATCACATGCAACCAGGTTCAAAGGCAACACAGCGGACAAGGGGCAGGCAGAACGATAGTCAGAGTTCAGTCCAGAACTACTCACACCAGAAAGAAATTAGTCAAGTAAACCATCTGGAGGCAAGGGAAGCTGGATTCAAGTAGGTCTGGCCAACATTGCTTTCAGCAACTCTTTCAGCCTTACACCACTGTTTTTATGCAGAGGCTGTCAGAGCCACACCGAAGCTTCAGCTGCGAGCTGTTTGTGACTGTAGCTGAAAAGGTCCACTCGCCTCCTATGTGCAAGTAGACCCTTTTCCCCAAGGCAGCCTCTGGCTCAGTCTAGCACTCCTTCTGAATTCCTGTCTCTTCAAGTGGCATGTCTCCCAAGTGCTTGGGGGTTTCTCTGCCTCTACCTCTGAGGTACAGTCCTTGTCCTCCACAGGTGATGCACTCATGGTACTCACCCCTGAGGGCTTGGACTCCTCCTGGTCTACTGGCAGATCCTGGGCCTTGCTGATGGCAGGTGGTTCCTGGTCCTCCACCTCTTCCTCTGAGGAGGAGCCTTCCAGCAGTGGCATGACAGGTATCCACATGTTGGAGCCCCAGTACTAGCAAAAATAGCTTGAGCTCAGCAAGCTATTTTTGTTATATTAGCACTGCAAGCTATTTTTGTTATCATATGTTCCTGACTTCCGCTGAAAATTCTTCTTTTTTCAGTCTGAAGGTTTTGTTCCATTCTGCCTAAACTGTGGAGAGCATTCTTGGTTGCTTTTTCCTCATGACTAGAGGTCTCCAATGCAGTGAGTGGCCAATGAAAGCATTACCCCCTTGCCAGTTCAGAGGCCTCTAGGTATATGAGATGAGGCCTCATGTAGCTGGATGGTGCTAGACTAATAGCACCACCCAGGGACATCCCAAGACTACAGTAGGCCCCTTCCCTTAATGACTGAGGCTTTTGATACAGCAAGGAGGTGATAAAAACACCGATGACATCACACATCTGAAGAATTTGGCTAATTCAAGGAGTCATAACTTGAAAAGAATCATTGTTCTAAAAATTACTGATTCAAAGATGATCTATGAAGAATATACTGAACTTGTAACAATAAATCATTTAACCAAACTAATTTCCAACCATTTTGGAGTTAGGAAGAAAAGCAGATTCTTTGGTGCTTAAAATTCTACTGCTTCTTTCCCCCAGCAGGTTTAAGTGCTCCTCAAGCAATGTCAATTTTTTTCATCTTGTACTCAAAAACGTTTAGGTTCTATTTAGGAGATATTTAATTCTCACCTGTTCTCTCTATGAGCTTGCTGAAAATCTTGTGATTCAGTTTTGCAACTTAAATTAGCTGAAAGAAGATGATCTAATTAAACATATCCCGAGCTGCTGCCTGATCTACTAGAAGTCGAACATTTAACGATCTCATCAGTTAGGGTCACATTAACATTTCTATGGCCATTTATAGAGATGGGGGAGAAATTCACTTGATTCACATTTTAATAAGAACTTACCTAATTCACACTTCTCGAACCAATACACAAAGTGAAGCACAGTTATGCTTCGATACTTGCACTTTTCCCAAATGTTGCGGTGCAGTTCTGCGATCAAAAATACATAGCAAAATCTGCATTTCAGCGGAAAGTGCTGCTGCACACACACAATAATGCGTACATTTGTGGAAAATAACATCGAATCATGCATTCTGTATTTATTACATGTATATCCTGCCTTTTTTCCTCTTGCAAGGAACCCAGGTGGTCCTCCTCCTCTCCATCTTATCCTCACAACAACCCTGTGAGGTAGATGAGGCTGAGAGTCAGTGACTGACCCAAAGTCACCCCATGTGAGCCTCATGGCCAGGCGGGGACTAGAACCCGGATCTCCCAAGTCCCAGTCCAACACTCTCACCACTACATCACAGTGGATTACATGTCATTTGCAAGAATGCATATATTAGGGGGAAGTGTACAAAAATGTGTATATTAGAGAAAAGTGCATGAAAATGTGTTTGTGAAAAAATAACAAACTGATGCAGAAATGGGACAAAATGAACTTAAGTTGGAAAAATGAGAAATCAAGCGAAACTGAAATTGACAGGTTCATCCATCCCTACGTGTGAAAGGACTTTTTTCCCCACCCTCAGGTGCGCTACTTCTAAGCAAAGTATACTGCTTCCATTGTGAAAGGACATATTTTCATTATAGTCTCAACTGCAGTAATTATTGCTGTCTTAGGATATGATCTAGCCCCTCCTGCAGAGAGGGTTGTGCGAATCAACAGAACGCGAGCTCACCAAAGTTCTCCCAGTTCCAATTCAAAGCTCATTCCAACTCGAGTCTGTATCATATTGCAAGGTTTTTTTTGTTTTTGTTTTGTTATATTTCCCCCCGAGATGTATGCATAAACTGTGTGCATCTTTGAAATGTATGCATTCTTCTCCCATTGATTAAAGCACATTTGTGCACATATTTCAAAAGTACCCAATTTTTCTTGTGCATCTTTCAAACGTACGCATTTTGTTGAACAGATCTGCAAATCACATTGCAAGCTCAGTCGGAAATGTACGGACTTCAACTGCAGATTGAGTCCAAGTCCGTGTTTGGTCCGGAAGGTGCAAATTGGGTAAATCCGGATCAAAAACAAACTGAATGAATTTCTCATGGATTCCTACCCGCAGATCCAGTCCCTCCTTTGAGCATTGTTCTCCCTCCCACACTGTCCCCTTCTGTGCATTCATAGGGATGTGCGATGCTGCGCCCCCGCCGTGCAATCCGTTCTGCGGAGCTCGGCGGACTTCTGGGTCCCCATTGCGTCACTTCTAGGTCCCCAGCGCTGTGTTTTTTACATAAAAACCAAGGTAAACTACCTTAAAACTGCAGCGAATAGCAAATTGCAGCCATTTTAAGGTGGGTTACCTTGATTTTTATGTAAAAAATGTAGCACTGGGGACCCGGTAGAGAAGTGCCGGGAAGGCTGGAAGTTCCTTTTCTCAGCTGCTTTACCGAGGGGATGTGCCGAGCCGGGGCAAGGTAAGTTGCGCGGAGCTCGGGGGGGTCGAGCGGGGCGAGTTTGTCCCCCTTCCACCCTCTGATCGAGATCCGCACACATCCCTAGCAGCTGTGTGCATCATGTTCACAGTGGAGGGCCTAGATCATACCATAAATATTTGTATGCACACAACTAGCTATCTGAGCATACGTAACATATCCCCCAAAGAATGAAGGAAAGGAGTTCAAAGCCCTGTAAAACAGATATAAATGATTGACTCTGTTGTGGGGGAAGATGAAGAATTGCCACCAGGAAACTTCACAAAATCCCCCTGAACAGAACACTCTGGATTCAGGCAACCTTAAACCTAATTATGAGTTTATATGATCAATATAAAATTTGGCGGGTTTTGTTTCATCTCTTGCAGGCAGACTTTTGTTTAAATATGCATTAACTCTAGAATGGATCCAGATGAATGCTTGTTTTCCTCCACATCCCTTTGGCTGAGCTTTCAAATATGTGTTGTATTGCTTGTAATGCTTTATGTACCCCCCAATTTTTCCCTTGGAGGGGGGAAAAAAGGCAGGATATAAATGTAACAATAAATAAATAATAATTACCAATAAATATTGTTTGTTCTGGCGGGGACCTGGTATTCAGAGATATACTGTCTTTGGAACATGAATGTTCCATTTAACTCTGATATCTAATAGCCATTTATGGCCCTCACCGGTATCGCCGAGCACCCCCCCACCCCATGCTCCTACCTCTCCTGTCTGCCCCAAACTAGCAAAGGCCCCCCTACACACAGAGAGACAGACAGACACACACACACACACACACACACACACACACACATTCTGCCCTTCTCATTTGCACTCAAGAAGCTCAGAGGGAATTCTCTGCCTCTGTGCCCCATCCCTTCCAGGCCAGTCTCTGTTGATGAAGGATTATAACAAGCTTTTAAGTTAGATAGAATTCTTCAAGAGGTAGAAAAGAAAAATTATGGATTCTCAGCTACACAAAAAGCAAGATTATCCACCAAGGAAAATATTTAAATCCCCTCAGAGAGGCAGAGATCTAATCACAAAACCTTTTGGAGTTCAAAGCTATCCAATATATAAACTTTTAAAAGTAACCATTAACCTATTAAAAGTTCCCAGGCAAGCACTAGCTTTATGGTATCACCATCACAATGGTTAAAATCAGTGGAGAACACCTTGACTGTACAATTCATGTGCAGAGTTCGAACACAGCACCTTTGGGAGTTATTTTCTTGCAACTGTGCAACTCTTTTTCACTAGAGGTCCATCAAAGTCTGAAGCTGAGTAGCATGGTGGCATTTGAATTGTAATAATGGGGGCAGAGCATTGTAAGATGGGGGCAGAGCATCCTACCTCAGAGAAGCCATGAGATCTTCTTCAGTAAGGACGTCCATATCGCCGACACTGGGACATCCCTCTTCCGATTACTGCGAAGGAAAAAGCAGAGCTGAAAAGCACCCAGGTCAGAGGGGCAGATCTTGGGCCATCCCAAAGAGCCCAGGATCACTCCGCTCCTAGAGTTCTCTTATCTGACCAAAAAGCTGACCTCGGAGCCCTTTTCCCCACAAACCCCTTTGGTGTTCCACAATCAACACTCACTCTCAAGATTTTTGTGTCCATGTCAAAATTGCTCAGGCACAGCCAAGCAGCAGCAACGCAAGAGCCACCGAAAGACGCTTCTGCCTGCAACGAACTCCAAAAGTTCAAAGAGCGGAACTTTCAGCCTGCTTCAGAATGAGTGGGGCCAGCTTGGAGTCTTAGCATCATGGCGACACTGTAAATGAGCACAGCGCTGGGATCCAACTGCCCCATTTCGAATCAAGACACATTTTGAATCACTTTATCTCCATGCCAAGAAAAGCCCCACCAAAGGAAGGGAGGTGGGTGGCTACTAAGAAGAGGGCCTTTTCTGCTGGGGCATCCCGGTTGTGGAAGGAATTTCCCAGAGAGCCTCACCTGGCACCTGGACTGTGCTCTTTCCGGTGCCAGGTGAAGACCTTATTTTCTCAGGAATTTTACTCTTTTAGTCTCTGTTGTTTTAAATCCTTTACTGTATTTTAAATCTCTGTACTGCTGCTAGGTTTTACTTCGGCTTTTACTCTTATTTTATGCTGTTGATTGAGATTTTTAAATTTTTATACTCTTTTTTATGTTGTATTTTATGGTTTTAATTGTTGTGAACTGCCCAGAGAGCTTCGGCTATTGGGCAGTATAGAAAAGTAATAAATAAATAATAAATTAGGAAAGTAACTGAAAATAAAACTGCCAGCATCATATTTTTTTTAATACTCTATTTTATCATAAAATTGTATTTTTATTGTACAATTGTATTTTATTGTGTAATTTTATAATTGTTGTAAACCGCCCAGAGAGCTTCGGCTATTGGGAGGTATAGAAATGAAATGAAATGAAATGAAAGAATGATCATCATCATCATCATCATCATCATCTGTACGATGCATTGGATTTAAAAATAATAATAACAAGAAATACATAAAAGAAGAGGGACAATGTTTTTTCTCGTAATGGCTTCTCTAGGTGTAGGAACATGGAAATGCATGTGTCTCTCTGCAGCAACCCAAAAGGGACATGGCTAACCATTTTAAAGTGCTATTGACATGCATCTTAAGGCACAGGTATTAAAATATGTCTTGGTAACACTAGACACAGCCTCCATTCTTTGCATGCTACCTGAAAAAGAGCCAGCCCTGTCATTAGGCAGAGTGAGGCAGCCACCTTGGGCAGCAGATGCTGGGGGAAGCAGCGGCAGCCCTGACCCCCTGGCTGTTCACTTGGGCTGTTCCATGAGCCATTCTCTCTGACCCCCATGAGCTGTTCACTTGGGCTGTTCCATGAGCCATTCTCTCTGACCCCCATGAGCTGTTCCCAATCTCCTAAACAAACACCCCCAGTAGCACCAGCGCTCAGTTGTTACTGGCCTACACTGAGCGGCAATTTCGCCTAGTCAACTTCTTCCAATGTGTTACAGATCGTGCCCTGACTGACCTAACAGGCAGAGAGGCAGCCAGGCCCAGCCACACACACCAGCAGGAATCACATGGATTCATGCATTGTTCTGCTGATGGGATGCACACCGCTGTTGCATGGTAGCATTTGTTTGAGTGGGCAGGAAGGAGGTGTCAGGCAGAGCAGTGAGTGAGTAGCAGCAAGGCACTGAAGGACAGGGCTGTGCCACACAGCCTATCCTGCACCCCCTAAGCTAGGCTACTGACTTCAGGTGCCATGGAGGGCACTATCCCATTGCCAGTGTTTAAATAAGACTCAGCTGCCAATTTCTGTACATGGAATGAGAGGTGTGGGGGTGTAGTAGGACCTTGTCCTTTGCCTTCAGCACCAACATGTCTTGTCTCAGCCCTGGCCATCTGTTAAGGGATCCCCAAGTAAAACTAAGGGTTTTTATACTGCCCAATAGCCGAAGCTCTCTGGGCGGTTTACAGCAATTAACAAGACGGTCCCTGCCCACAGGCCTGTGGGCAGGGACCGTCTTGTTAATTGCTGTAAACCACCCAGAGAGCTTCGGCTATTGGGCAGTATAAAAATGAAATAAATAAATAAATGTGTGAATCAGCAAAACATGAGCTCACCAAAGTTCTCTGAATTCCATCTCAAAGTTTGTTCCGACTCAAGTCTGTATCAGATTGTGAGCGTTTTCTTTTTGCATGAAAATTTGTGCATACCTTTTGTGCATATTTTCCCAAATACACGCATCAATTGTGTCCATCTTTGAAAGTATGCATTCTTCTCCCATTGATTAAAGCGTATCTGTGCACATTTTTCAGAAGTACACATTTTTTCATGTGCATTTTTCACATGTACATGTGCTGTCAAACACTTGTGTGTGTGAGTGTCCATGAATCACACTGCAAGCTCAGAAATGTACCGACTTTGACCACAGATTAAATCTGTCCATGATCGGTCGAGAAGGTCCAAACTGGGTAAGTCCTGATAAAAAAAAAAACCTGAAACAAATTTCTCAGACAAAAACATTTATCAAAAAGGACTTGCTTAAATGCTCTCTCCCTCCCAATAGGAAAAGCAACAGACACATGACTTCATCCTTCTGACTCAGTATTTTCCCAAGCTCTGCTTTGTCACTAGAGGTCACTACACTCTTCCCAAAATAATGGTCTCCTCTTTTGAAGCACCTCTTGAGCTCATGTTTATTTTTCTTCAACACTCTCACTGCACATTTACAGTTCAAAACATTTCCCCCCCTGTTGGCCAGGATATCTATTATATTACTAACTACAGAGCTTTCCCCCCATCTCTTCTGAAGACAAAAACATTACAGATAGTTTGGAAATTGCTGGTCCATTAAAAATAAATAAATAAATAAAGGCAATGGAGCTTTTTTTAAAGGATCACCTAAGGGGGGGGCAAACTACACTTTGCATTAATAATGTGTTTAAAACAGTGTGTTCAAGACTGAAACCACTCCTCTTTCTTAACAAAAAACAAAACAAAACAGCAGCGGGGCCCAAGAGAGGTTATTGTTTTTTGGTAACCCCTTTCCCTGCACCATTTCCCTGCTGACACCCTCTTGGGCAAACAGCGCCTTCAGAGGCAAATTTCATTTGTGTGTTTGTGAGGTTTCTGTGGGAAAGAAGCTTGGGAGTAAGTGGTAATCCTAACCCCCTTCCTGGGGCCACAATCCCTGTGACATGGTCCCCATCTAGATCAGGATCCTACACCCTTTTTTAATTAAGAAAGAAGAATTGCCAGTCCTAAGCTTTAAAATATTCCCTTAATGTAACATGTAGTTTGGCCCTAAAACATCACAGTTTTTGAGTTTCCCAGATCTCTTCCTCAGACTGGTTTTTCAGAGGGAGTGGGGTGGGTGGGAAGAGAAACAGAGGGGAGTGAAAAGGATATTTCAGGGCATGTCTGCAGTTTGTACTTGCAGTTTAGACCAAGTTAGGTGCAAACAAATTTCAGGTTGCACCAAGAACTACTTACTGGGAGAGTGAAGCACAGACATTCTGTTTAACATATAAAAGCCTGCAGTAATTCATATCTGCCTGTAGCCTGGAACACACAGTTCCCTTGTCAGGCAGAAAGCAGAAGGAAAGCAAAGAAGCTGGAGATTAATTTTAGGTGGTGCATTAGATAAAGAGTCAATAGAAGCCAAAGTGCTTAGTAGCAATCTTTTCTTTTGTAAACTCTCATCCTTTCATATTTAGACTGTAAACTTGATGGTTGATGGTCTTTTAATGTTTGCTATGTTGGTCATAAAGAGTAAGAAATATGAAACAAGTTTATCATTTTTATTGGATCAATTTTGAGTTACACTTGCTTGATTCTTTTGATATACCAGAGTTCTCTAACCTTGGGTCCCCAGATGTTTTTGGCCTACAACTCCCAGCATGCTGGGAGTTGTAGGCCAAAAACATCTGGGGACCCAGGGTTGGAGAACACTGTGATATACGTTGAAAGATGTACTCTTGTATCAATAGAGGACAATCCAGCAAATGGAGTGAGCATACCTAGTAGTCTGCATCTCTACCAGAATGCTGAGCCACCCGATACTGGCTTTTTATATGTCTCATCCGGAATGGAAGACATTTTGAACCAGATCTTTTCAAATGATTTTCTTAATGGCACTAGAAGAAAATAGTGCTACTTCCCCCTCATATTTTCGGCTTCCATTATTTCTTAAAGCATTTATCCATAGCACACAAACATTGACAGATGCATTGTTGGTAGTGTGCCCACCAGCAAGTGCAGCCCTGTATAAGTTTCCTTTTCATTTTATACCCAGATAACCATTTTGAATCCGGACTACATCACCTGAAGGGTACAGCAAATGAGGAACACACACACTCGAGGTGTGCATCAAAATACTGTTGCACTACACTCACATCGATGAATGCATTATTAGTGCTGTTGGCTCCAACAGAGTTGAACATCGGTTTGGGCGACAAAAGCCTGAATCTAGGCACCTAATTTCTCCCTCATTCCCAAAAGCTACCCAGATATGGCAAAGTTGACAGTGGCAATCAGCTATTTGGCAGTGGTGATTTTCACTTGCAGAAGTGAGCTTGCTGGTGCATGAAGGCTCTCTAGAAATGGGGACATTCTGTTTTGGGAATCAGAGGCTTGTAGAATGATGACATTATACAGGGATCAGCAACTGGTGGCAATTGGTACCTTGATTGATTCCGGTCTGGGTTCAGGCCTGGTTTCGGGATAGAATTTACCCTGATGGATGACTTCTTTGGGAGAGAGACAGGGGGAGTGCAATCCTCTTACTTTTTATTTATTTATTTATTTTAAATATTTTCTTGATCTCTCAGCAGCTTTTGATATCACCGATTACAGTATCCTCCTGAACTATCACCAGGGGGATACCATGGCCAATGGTACCAAAAGCCATTGGGGGCTTCTGAGGGCACCATTGTATGGTTCAGCTCTTACTTACAGGGTCAGTTCCAAAGAATAACACTGGCTGACTGTGCATTAGCCCCTTTGCAGTTGAACTCATCCCACAGGTCATCCAGAAGATGCAGGAGGTAATGGTCCAGGATCCAATAAAGGCTTCTGGAATTAATTTTGTGGCCATGCATCTGCAATCTAGCTGGAAGAAGCACAGCCAGCTTCTAATTAATTCAAGAGTTCTTCTCTGCTGGAGTCTTGTGTACGAAGAGATCAGCATCACCTGAGATGTGCCGCTCCCCAGGGTATCTCATTTGCTTGGAAAAGAATGTTCAGCAACCAACTGCTTTTGCTTGCCCTCAACAAATCCATAAATAAAGTCATTCTGCCACATATCCAGGGCAGCTCCAAATTGTTTGCTTGGCCGTAGCATCTCTAAATGGCTCCTAATGAAAAAACCAAACTCATGGCTACAACAGAGCCCACCCTAAGCCATATGCTGGTGTGATTGCCTTTAAGGGGCAAAATTAGCAGAAAAGGGCTGCAGCACTGCATTTTCAGCCCAGCCCGGTCACTGCATGGCTTGTGCTGGCTTCCCTGTGTTCTAGTGTAACTTCTAAATCCGGGCTTCTTAATTGTGCATGGTCCTCCACAACTGGGGTGCAGAACCTCTTTCAGCCAAAGGGCTGAAAATCCATCCACTCATCCATCCCAGTCATGAGTGAGTCTAAGGGCAAAAGGTCTGGAACCAAACATATCTCAAATACCAGCCTATTCTGAGTGAAAGCTCTCACTGCCAGTAACTCAGCCTTAGGAGAGGCATTTCAACCTTTTAGAATGGGGAAAAAAATGGCAGAAAAGCCAGGAAACCACCAGATCATCTGTTGGGCCAGGGAAAGGGGGCATGCCATCTGGGAGCCGGATTTGGTCCCTGGGCCAGAGGTTCTATACCCTGCTCCATGAGTAGCAAAGCCTCCCTGTTGAAGAAGTTACACTAGAACATGACAGGGGCGGGCCGAAAAGGCAGGCCTTTTCTACTCATGTTGCCCTTTCATGGCTATTAAAGCCCTGGATAGGATTCTGGTATTTACCGTACAGTAGCTCTGTTCAGGCATTCACCTGAACATGTGAAGGGTGGGGTGGGGGGCATAAACTGAATCAAGGGATAGGGCTGCACATGTTGGCCCTGCTCCTCCACCCCCACATGCACCAGCTCTGCCCTGTCCATGATCTTGCAATGTTGAGTAGCAAGGTGAAGGGGTGCTCTGCTTGCGTTTGCTCGAGCATGAGTAGAACTCTCTGTGAAGTTGGCGACCCTGCTTTATCCCCAATAGGTGGAGGCCAGGGACTGAATGGGGTGGACACTGGTGATATTCAAGGGGATGTAGGGGGTGGGACCAGCATGTGAGGTCCCATCTCCCTACACAGTTTAAGCCCTCACACATTCAGAGTGACAAACACCCGAATAGAACTTGAATGTGTGGAAGTTCCAGAAGCAGTTCTGAAGTTTCTCATAAATCCATTACAGATACAAAATCAATATACCGGGTATTCCACTTATGTTGTTACACTCCTGCTTTTTTCATTCATTTTATGTTATTTTTGCATTTGTTATTTTTATTAGAAGTTAAGAATGCACAAGTAATGGGATTAATAGACATGCTAAGCAGGGGGTTATTTTGGTGTGTGTGTGTGTGTGTGAGACAGAGAGAGAGAGAGAGAGAGAGAGAGAGAGGGAGCAATTATTATTACGCTGAGCACTGGAATTATGTAATAAGCTTTGGCAGCAGCCGTGCCTTGAAGGAAAATTCAAATCATGTGAATTCCAGGTGACAAACAAATATGCATTTATTGTGCAAGAGAACTGAGAATGCAGCCTTCCATTCCTGGCTGTTGCTTCTGACTTCTTAAAAAGTCACACAAACATGTCCGGCATATAATATTTGCAATCTTTGAACTTAGGTGAGTGTGCAGGTATTTTGTACTGGAAATGTACACCCAAATACAAAATGCAAAGTAAGAATAAACTCTAACAGTGCAGTCTTATAATATCTACTCAGATGTAAGCCTGATTGAGTTCAATGGGACTTACTCTCAGTTTAGTGAGAATAGTATTAATTGTCCGAAGAGCCCAAGTACTGTAAGGGCAAAAGAGTAAAGTTGTGCTGTCCAAGGTGCTAGATGAAACCTTGTTCACCACATCTTGCAGATATTAAAACCATTTTTTATTTGGGCAAACAGCCCTCTTTCCTCCAGGTCTCACTGTAAGCTCTTGTTAGAAGTTATTGATCCGGGCACTGACTAACAATCTAGCAGTAAGCACTAGTATATAGTGGCTTTAACAATGGAAAACATTGCAGAGATAATACAGTTCTTTCGATTTCAGCAGTTATCTCTACTTGTGTATTTCGTTGTGTAACCTTTTAAATTATGCAACCTTTAGCTGTCTGTGCTATTTATTAATGCAACTACTGGAAAGGAAGTAAAATCACCTTAATTTTCTCTCTCTGAAAAGCTGAGACTCTGTTCAAGGATTGTAAATCAATCCTTGATTTTCTTTACCAGTGAAAGTTTTAGTACTTGGGATACAGATCATGATAAAGCAGCAGATTAACAAAGAAGACTGAATAAAGTGAGCAGGAGCAATCATCTACCAGGGATAAAAACAACATAATATTACTGAATCTATTTAGTCCACTGGCATCTAGCTGTCATGAACAGATACATCTGGAGCATATTTCATTGTCTGTTGAAGAAAAGGTTTTGGTTTTTTTTTATCAAAATGGCATAATGGTTTCTTGTTTCTTTTTTGCCTGCAGGTCATAACCACCTGTTTCCATTCATACCATCTCAGTTGTGGTGCATCTTTATCCTGTCTTCACTGTTTCCATCTCTTGAAGCTGCATTAAAAAAAAAAAAAAAAAAAAAAAAAAAAGAAAACACACACACCCCAACTTGAAATGTGAAAACTGAATTCATTCATGAAATATGTCATGATGACATCTGACTGGTGACTCATAGGAAAGGAAGGCACAAGTGGTTGGTGACAGTGGTTCTGTGCAGCACTGACATTACCATGACCTCGTGGGACTCATTGTCCATCTTTAATAGGGTCACTGAAGGTAAAATTTCACCACATGTTGCTTATCCAGTCATAGTACTCTGGTGATAGGAGAAAATGTATCTGCCAGAATTTTTCCTTTCTATGCATCTCATAAAGCTACAGGAATCTTCTCAGGGTTTCAGTCTGGCAACCCCATGGCCCCCTCTTACATCGCTAGCCTAGTGTCTTTCAGCTTCCAAAGGTCCCTCACCTGTTCTAAACCTCACTGTCAAAAACTCACAGCACCTGACTGAAGACCTTATACAGGAAGTCTTACCAGCTCCACTTTGCTATTGGCTTTTCCTTTCCTCAACTCCAAGTCTTCACCACCCTTTTCCTTTCCCCACTCTTTTCTAGGTTTCAGCCAACTCCCACCTCTTCCTTCTGGCCCTTTTTCAACCTCTTGAAAACCAGTCCCACCTTTCCCTTCCTGCCTGTGATTTTCCTATTAGGCTTTTATTCTCCACATCTGCCCACATAACTTTTCCTGCCCATAGCATATGTGAGGGATTTCACACCCCAGGTGACTTTTCACTTCCTTCCCAGAAACTAGAGCATTTGCAAACATTCTTTTGTTGATAGTCTCATCCATTCAACAGTCCATGACATCAGAGCATTTCAATCACTGGCAGAGGCGTCAGTCTTAAGTGCATTGCAATATAGATTTAACAAAGTTAACTATGGAGAGAGAAATCCTATGGTCCCGGGAGAGCATCCCAGGGACTGTAGGATTCTTTGGAGTCCCCCCTGAAAGGCCGTAGACACTGCTCAGATCTCAGAAGGGGGACTCGGGAACCCGAGCCTTCCCCCAGCCCCCTCGCAGCTGCCATGGAAAGAAACATGCCAGCTGCTTTCTGAGGTTGCAAATGCAGACTTGGAGGGAAGAAAAAGGAGGCATTCTGGTTGGCAGGGCAGGGAGAGAAGCCGGGATACAAGAAATCCTATGGCCTCTCCAGCCCCAGCCAGTGTGCCTCCTTCTAGACAGGTTAAAAGGCCCATCTAGAGGAAAAAATATAAAAAGGAGGACAGAGAGGTATAAATCGCCTCCATCCTCCTCCTGCCCTGCTGGCAACAACCAGATACCCAGTAGCCTCCAAGACTGGATGCTCCAATCTAATAAGGGTGCAACCCATCGGACTGTGCCCTTAAACTGCATTTCTCTGGCTGAAGGTAACCAACGCATATAAAGTGATTTACCACTAATAGCTAATCTTGAACAATCACTACTTTGACTTACAACGAAGAATAATCACATTTTCCAAAGCAAACTGTTCATTCTTGGATTCAAAATCAGATGTTTAATCTTTCAGTCCCAAACACCTTTGCAATTGAATTAGTCTTAAAGTCAATTAGGGCACAGTTTCATTGAGTTTAAGTTTCGTTCGATAGACCAAACCTTGCAAGTGGGGAATGTCTGTCTCCTGCTTTCCAACCACATGCCCTTTGCAGTAAGCCACAGAGAGTGGCTGTTGTCAATTGTCATTGCATGTGGCTTCCCTTCATGTGTCCTGATCTGTCCCATTTGCTACTTGATATAAAAAAAAAATCCCTCCCTGTGTGGGTCTTGAATTCTTGTCTCAGAAGGACTGTGTATGCTCTTTCTGGGCCTCCTGCAAAGGTAGCTGTGTGGGTGCTCTGTTGTGTGGATTCTACTTAATTCCCTTTGTGTATTATGCTCCAAAATTGTGCTTGTGATTGGTGCAATTTTTATCTGAAGTGAAAAAAGATAAACAATAAGCAACCATATTTACTGAAGAATAGAACTTCTTGAAGAATTTGCTGAGGAATTTAACAACCACTTACAAGCTGGTCTATGATTGTGCCAGTAAATGATTGTGGAGTTTCAATACAGTTGAGTTCACTTTTTTAGAATGGCCTTTTATATTGTGTTTTTACACTTTCTCACCTGCAAGCTTGGTTGAGGAATGTCATAAAAACCCAGGATTTAATGTGTGTGTGTGTGTGTTTAGTATATTCCCTTGGTTGTTGTTTTTAAACTTAGAACTTTGAATAAAAAGAGTGATTTATTGTTCTAACAAAGTCTCTAAACTGATATTCAACTCAGGCACAGATAACTTGGATTTTCAACAGTTGCATTCAAACTTGTTCTTTGCTTAGATTCAGGTTAAAGGCAGGCAGATGTTATACAGTGCTCTTTGTATCAACTTGGCTTGGTTACTTGAAGTTAGAGTATCAGACCAGGGAACTTAACTGTCCCTCTCACTAGTCCAGAGCTTCACCTTCTTCCTCAGACAGAAGGTCCTTCACTCCCTAAGTGGAGACTCCTGTGAACTGTTCTCTACTAACACCTTCACGTTTGCTTTCTCACAACTTAGTACTAGATTTCCTGTCTGAACTCTTTTCTTCAGCACCACCTTTCCCTACCTACTCTATTAACCTCCCACTCCCTCTCCCACTCCAACCCACTCTCTCCCCAACTGACAACCAACTCCCTTTAACTGCCAACTCCCTGGGGTTCTATGCTCTCTGCTTCAACCAATCAGAGCCTCTGAAATGTTCAGGTTGGCCCCTCCCCAGCTTCTACCTGTCACTCCGCCACAGTCATAACCATTGTTTCGCAGTTATTCTTCTTTTTCCCAACCTTCTTATCTGAAACACATATTGCTTTTTCCTGTGTTTAGCTAGGAAAAATTTCATCTTTCCCATACCTAGGAAGTGAAAGATTCAGTCAAAACAAAAGTCACAGCATGTCAGCACAAATGTTTCCACTAGAATGCTTAATTAGAGTCAAACTGATTCAAACTTCTTATGATAACACATTTTAATATGTTGTTTACCGGTATTTCTTTATGAAAATTATAAACTTATGAGAGATACACTTATAAGAAAAAATGTGAAAGACCAAAATACTCTATTTTGGATAAATATTCGCAAGGTAGCCTATTATGCAGGTTGGTGCAGGAGTCTTGCAAGATGCAAAGGCTTCTGGGGAAAATATTTGTCTCACCAGCTGGGGAAGACTGGCTTCTAAAATTCCAGAGAAGCATTTGTTTGAATCTAGACTCTGTCTGCTTGGTAAATCCAAGTATGTCCTCAGTATATTATGAATCTTTTGGCAAAAATCCTTGCTCTGAATTTCACCTTGATGCTCATTTCACTACTCCCAGATATCAGTGCCTCTGAGGGCAGGTTACCCATTATGTTTTCAAGGCTATAATCATTACCTCACCAAAACTCCTGCTCCCAGAATCCTTTGAGAATTACCTCAAGGTTCACTCACTTTACCCAGTGCAACAAAAATCCCTTTGGAGAAAAAAGCAGTTCAATCAAGCATTCCCCTGATCTCTCATGTTTCTTTGAAAACATGCTTTTTAAAAAATCATAGGCTCTGGATAAAATTCTGTTTTGAAGCCCTAGGAGGCCTTTCTTTGCATGGAAAGAAATTCCATTAAAAATTAGTCTGACAGGCACACTGCTCTCAAAGAGGAATCACCCATGCAAAATTATTATTCTTCAACAGTCTTTTTACCTATTAGGAGATCACCCAGACTGACCTAGCCCACTGACTACACTTTTTTTTTTTTTTGTCTATGTGATGTTTTCAATCACTCTGTTGGACTGGGATGTACATTTTTATTTCCTTCCTATTTAGTCGTAGAAAAATACAGAAAATAAATAATAATAAAAAAAACACCGACCAAAAATATGCATTTCCTCCATAGGCTAAAGCATGAAAATATGTATTTTGGGGAAATTTGCATATGTTGGGGGATTTGTGCATTTTCGCATTTTGTAACCACTGCAAATTTGTGCAAATGCATATGAACATAGTGGTGAATCACGTACCTTGGGGGGGGGACCTTGCCTTGCCTCTCCCCGCTGGGCCCCCCTGCCGCTCGAGCCGCCCACACCTGCTGTGACGGTCCTGTCGCGTCACTTCTGGCTGCTGGAAGTGACGTGATGGGAACCTGTGCCAGCGCGACGGGACCCCGTGCTGCATCTTTTCCGCAGAAACCAGGGCAACAGGGCTTAAAACAGCTGTTTTAAGCCCTGTTGCCCTAGTTTCTACAGAAAAGATGCAGCATGGGGTCCCATCGCGCTGGCGCAGGGTCCCGTCATGGCTGGAAGTGACCCGATGGGACCATCGTGGCAGGCGCGGGTGGCTCGTCGCGGAGAGGCGAGTGGGGCTGGGACCTGGTAAGGCCCGCGAGTCCTGGGGTGTGTGAGCGGGGGCAATTTTGGCTCGCTACGCCCCCTGAGCCGAGCAGTTACATCCCTGTAGGGATGTAGCCGAGCAGCCCATCATACAGGAGCAAGGCCCAAACTGGGCCTGCTCGTGTCCGACGGGCTGCTCGGCCACGCGCGCGAACTTTACCTGGCCCTTGTCCGATGGGTCCTGTCGAGTCACTTCCGGCACGGAGGAAGTGACGCGACGGGACCCTGCTCCGTTGTGCTGGACCCCCGCGCTCTGTTTTTGGCTGGGGAAACCAGGGCAACAGGGCTGTTTAAGCCCTGTTGCCCTGGTTCCTCCCGCCAAAACAGAGCGTGGGCGGGGGTCTAGCGCGCCGGGGGGGGGGCCTGGCAGCAGTGGCGGGGGGCGGGGGGTGTCTGGCGGCAGCGGCGGGGGGTTTCTCCGGTGGCGGCGCAAGTAGTGCGGACAATGCTCTGCGCCGCTCTGAAGAGCGGGATCGGGCCGCCACCGCTCGTGGAGGGCCGAACCCAGAGTGAGCCTCCAGCCGACTCCAGTCTCGGCCCCACCACTATGTGCATGGGATCATCCAGTGTTATCCTCACAAAATCCCATGAGGCAGTTGTAAGTTTAGGTAGTGACTGGCCCTGGGACATGGAGGGCATGATGCAATGCCCTCCGCCCTCGATGTATGTCAGCCTCCAAACACAGAGGCTTACGTCACGTGCATCCAATGATGGGTTCAAGGCGCAGCGGCTATCTCTGCTGCTCCGCGCGACCTGTTCTTCATCTAGATGGCCATTTTCGACTATCTAGATCAGGGCTCTCCAACCTTGGGTCCCCAGATGTTGCTGGCCTACAGCTCCCAGCATACCCAGCCAGCATGGCTAATGGCAAGGGATTCTGGGAGCTGTAGTCCAGCAGCATCTGGGGACCCAAGGTTGGGGAGCCCTGGTCTAGATGAAGCGCCATGGCGGGGGAGGGAAGGAGGCTGGGGTGCCGTTTGGATACGGCGTAAGTCGTCGGCCCCAGCCTCCTCCCCTCCCCGCCTCCAGCACACCCCTTTTCCTCCTCTCCAAGGCCAATTTCCAAACTCGGAGGGGCAGCCGGTGCAGTCCTTTCCATGCTGGCTGCAGGGGGGCAGTGTGGGGGCTTGGCATTTGAAGTCCCAGCTCCAAGGTTGCAGGACCTTGGCGCTGGGGCTCCAAATACTCCTCTTCCCCCCCCAGACAACGTTGGGAGGCCATAGGATTGCACCCCTGGTGAACTTCATAGCTAAGCAGAGGTGTGAGCAAGGTCTCCTCGGTCGAAGTCGACTACTTTCCCCACCACACTACACTTACATTGGCTGTCTTAGAGAGGATTTGATAGGGATTTCATATCATGCTGGCCTGTTTTGTTTAGTTTATTGTAAAACTGAGGTATATAACTCAAATATCAGGGAAAGATGAGAAGATACCATACCATTAAGAGCTTGACTGTGGTGGACCTTGTCTTAATAACAATGGTTGGGTACAAGAATCTATGGCAGGCGTAGGCAACCTGGTACCTTCCAGATGTTAGAGTTCCTGTAATTCTTTACTACTGAGCATGCTGTTTGGGACTGATGGGAGTTGTAGTCCAAAACATCTGGAGGGCACCAGGTTGCCTTCCCCTGATATATGGGTTCTGTCCTTCCCAGCATTATATGTATCCTATGTGAGAAATACCTCCCTTTACTTTTAATATCTTAAATACCTTCAGCAGGAAGGACCTGCTAAAATTGGCCACTTTGTTATTTTTCTTCTACATTTTAATTTTTCATGAACTCATTCAGTGTACCTGTTTGAACAGCTGTAAAAATGCATAGCCCAAATTATCCCTTCATAACAGGAGATGAAAGGCAGTGGGAGGCAAGAACAAAGAGAGTAGTTGACTATTCCTCTAAGTTATGTTTGAGGTCACAGAGTTTCTTTGCTGGTAAACTGTAAAAAATATTCAAACTTTCCCTCCTTTCGTGCCTCAGCACGATGGGACTTCTGTATCAATATACTTTCAAACGTTGCATTTTTATAACATCCTGAATTTTATATCTTGAGAGTCATTGCAACATTCTTCTAAAGTACTGAAGAAATGTGATTTACCATGTGGTTTAACACGGGGGTGAGGGAGGGGTGTCTCTATGAAACTGAATGTGTTCTTGATTACAATACAATGTGTTCTTGATTCTGTATCACAAATTCCAAGGCACTCTTATTTTGGCATTGAAGCAAAATTTCTTCTACAGCATCCCACTGTCTGTTTCTGCATAAATATATTAGGTAGTTTTGGACATTCACTTATCTCAACAAAGACACCTATTTTTGCTAGCCATTTTACTCCATAACACATACCAAGTGTCTGCTTGTGTCACCACTCTAAGCTCTTTGGAGGAAGGTAGAATACAAATGTGAATAATAATAATAATAATAATAATAATAATAATAATAATAATAATAATAATAATAATAATATATTACATATTATTATATTATTATTATTATTTTCAAAATCTTCATATTTCTTTTTTATAAGGGAGATTGCTACTCTACCTTTATAAGAAATAGGTGGCTTCTAAATCCAAACAAAAATACAATTGATCAATTTGATCATAAGTTATCACCAAAATAAAGCAGTGCACATGGGCTGTTTCTAACTGAAATGTATGAGCCTAAACTTGCAGCACTGAGGCTTTACTGAAATGTGAGAAAAATATGAGAGAAATACAGTTTTGAAATCATGATTGTTTGGTGTCTATGGATATGACAGTCTTAAACTCAGGCAAGCTGAATAGTAAATAAAGCACTCTCTGCCCCAATGATCTTAATGGATCTTCCAGGAAGAAAGAGATTTTTACCAATATAATTGTACATGGCCCTGGGTTTAGCCCTTTGCTTGGGAATATGAACTAAAATGATGTGGAGAAATGAGAAAGATGAACTGCTTGACTGGCACCAATGGCCTCAGTTCTATTATTCATGTCTGTTGTCATAATCAGAAGAACATATATTACTACCCTCCTTTCTGATCTTATAATTATATTACATGAAAACCTATAAACCCTATGTCCATTGCCGAAACAATCTTCATCAAGTGCATTTCCACATTTTCTGCACTAGGTGACACTGTGTATACCTAGAAACCACAGCCGGAACTGCGGGAGCCCATCAGCATGAAGCAGAAAGATGTGGGAGAAAATTGCATGGCAACTGCATGTGCTATTCTCGTTATCAGCTTCCTCTCCACTAATTCAGGGATTTGCTTACTTGCAGGACTCCCTTTATTCAAAATATATTCTGCTCATCCTTACATTTTGGATGCTATGTGGATAACCAAGAGCGCTCCTTTGGTCCTACAATATACAAAAAATAAATAAATCAAAAAGTCTGTTCCTTCCTGTGAGTGTTCCATATGTTTCCAAGGAACCAGTGTAGGAGAAATTCTTGTTGTGTTCTTGGTGCAATTAACGGGAGAGTAGTCCAAGACAAAGATCATGCCCCAATCAGTATGTTGTTTTTTTTTAAAAAAAGCAGTCAGTAATCATAGGGATGGGTAAGAACTTTGTTTCAGTTAGATTTTGATAAGGATTTACCAAAATTGGCAAGGTTCTCTATATTTGGGACTATATATATATATATATATATATATATATACATACATACATTATATATAATGAATGTGGGAGAAAACAAAACTGATAGATTTGTCCATCCAGACCCAGGCCAGGGCAGAGTGCTTAGCTCTGAAAAGTCTGGGTTTGAATTCCAATGCATTCAACCATGTTAATGCTGAATTAGGTTTGTTGCCACCTCCTTGTTCCTGACAGGCTCGTCATCTTTAACAGTGATATGGCAGGCAGGTACAACCTGATCCTCTCCATGCTGGGAATAGTTGCACCTATTGAATTTGGCTGGTGCAGATGGACGAGAATTTAATTTTAGTTGGGTTTGTGTGTTTTTTTATAAGAATTGATCAAAGTTTGCAAAATTCATATTGGGAAGAGAAAGAACTTGAGATTTAAAAAATTCAAATGCGGGAGAAAGTAAAACTGACAGATTCACCCATATTCAGCTCTTCGGACAAATACAGTTAAAGTTAATACAGAAACGGTTAAAAAGTAGCTTTTCATCAAATGGATTTAACCGACTTCACCTGCTAGTGTTCTTAGCAACTTCCTTTTTTCTTTGGAATTTAGGAGTTACTGATTTTGGCTTGGCTTGGCTAGACATAACCACATGTATTAGACCTAAAAAGCCATGCAGGGCTGACTCACCTGCCCAGGGACAGCCCAAGACATTTTACTGCTTGAAGCAAAGGACAAGATGCCCCCCCCCCCATTCCATATACAGAAGCTGACTGGACTGGCAGTTGAATGTTACTTCATCACTGGCCATGGGACAATGTCCTCGGCTATACCTGAGAGCAGGAGGCTAGTTTAGGTGATGCATGGCAGGCTGTGTGGCACACACCACTCTGTCCGCCAAGAGAGAGGAATGGCCAGGAGGCTGCCACTGCTGCACCCCAGCATCTGCTACCTGTGGCAGTTGCCTCACTGTGCCTCATGGTAGGGCCGTCCCTTCCCCTGTCAAATTTGCCATGACATACTTAAGGCATCACTTCAACCTGATATGGATGTGGTTCATGTATTATCCCAATTAAATGACAGTATTGGTCTTTCGTCCATGGTCACCGCAACTATTTCAAGAACAATGGAACAGAAGCAAGGTTATTCTGCTCTCCTCTTCTGCAGTCAGCCCATGACCATGACAAGGGGAAAACTTGCCACACTCTCTCTTACTGGGCAGTTGTAAAGTCACCATGTGACCCACGTGTCATAGAAGCAGTCGCTAACCATTACACAACTTATCCTGCTGCAAAGCCCGGCCAGTTTTGCAACACAACCAGATAGCTTTGCTTCAGAATTCTACTAGCAATGTGTGATATCTATCAGTCCTGACCCTGGGATCATTAAACCACTGATTTCCTTCAGTGATTTTGTGTTTCATGTCTGTAGTGAATCTTGGACCAGCTCTCTCCTTGCTTTCCTTTTACAGTTTGTTTCCATGGAATACATAAACTAAGCTAGCCTCATTTTATAGTAACAATATATGACATTTCCCCCAAAAACTTGGAAACTGAAAATGCTGCAGGTGAAAGCCCTAATAAATTGCACTTGCAAAGTTCACCTGCCACAGAGGTTGTTCTGTCACTTTGTTAGCATTGGAGGCATAGTATAATTGATGTTCCTGTACCATTAAGGTTAACCCTCTTATGTGTGTTAATAGGTTACAATGCAGGAAGACTGCAGGAGGCACAGCTCTGAGATTCTACTAATAAATACATATGCCTTATTTAAGAGAGCTTAACACTTCAGTCTCAACCCGAGGCATCTCTCTGTTCAGCTGGACCTGTTTCTCTGCGAAGGTGCTGGAAAGAAGGTGGGGGAAAGGTTCTTAAAAGATATTATTGAATATATAATAATAAAAGAGGAGGTCTGTCTGTCCATCAGTGCAACAGCTCCAAGAACGTGAAACCCGGACACCTGAAATTTGGCAGGCATACTAAGGGCACCCTAGGGGTGTGCACCTCAGGGTTATTTTTTTAAATGCATTAATTAATTTTAATAATTTAAATGTGTCAATGTGGTTGAAGTCTGCTGGGGAAAAAATCAGTTATGGGGCAACTTCCCTAACCAGTGCATAGCTTTGCAGTTGATGCAGTTTGAAGCCAGGGAAGATTAGTAGGCTAAGGGACAGAGTTATACACCTTCTCTTCCCTCCCACCCCTGCTGTGGGGCAGTCCCCCTCGGAGAAATGGAGTGGATACTCCCCTCCCTTAATGGGCTATAGGGGTGCACCATGGCAGGGGCTGTGCCTAGGGGTGCTAGCGAGCATGCCTTCACTCAGACACAGTGGGCAAAATATGTCTCCAACTCTGACAGTTGCTAAATTTGCTTGAAGGCCTCATTGTATCAAATGAAGGGCGGAGGAGGAAGAGGAGGAGGAGGAGGAGGAGACAGTTTCCATGCTGTACAGCTGAGTACTTCTCCCATCCTAACATACTTCTCTGACACGGTTTTAGAAAGTCACATTCTTACTGCTGTCTTAGACATTCCATGATGAAGAGAATCCTCAGCTGGAGAGGAGAGAAAGGACAAGTTCCTGGTTCTGGAGAACACCTCTGTGCTCCTCAGTCTCTCATTTGTTCTCTACTATCCATTCTAACATTGATTCTAGTTCTAGATTGTTATAGCTGTTTTATCAGTTCCTGTGCTGTTTGTTATTTTGTATTGTATTGTATTTTCTTTTATTGTTTCTATGACATTTTAGTCTTTTAACTGCTTGTAATCTGCCCAGAGAACATTGGTTATTGGGTGGATTAGAAATGCAATAAATAAATAACATAGAGGCAATTCTACTTTGAGCAATACCCCCATTACCCCCGCCTTATTTATTTATTTATTTATTTTATTTCTCTACCGCCGAATAGCCAAAGCTCTCTGAGCGGTTTACAAAAATCCATTAAAAGTACAATAAAACACAATATAAAATATATACAATAAAAACATTATAAAAATTTAAAACCAAATTTTTAAAATGTCACAAGTAACTAAAAACAAGTCAATATAACATGACCTCTAAAAGAATGAACTACCCTGCCGTGTACTATTTATTTGTTAAAAGCCTCAACGTAGAGGGCAGTCTTAACCTGGCACCGAAAAGATAGTAGGGTTGGCATCAGGCGGGCCTCAGGGGGGAGCTTGTTCCACAGTGGGGGGGCTACCAAAGAAAAGGCCCTCCCCCTTGTTGTCCCCCTCGAAGCCTCCCTTGGAGGTGGCAGTCAGAGGAAGGCCCCAGATGTTAAACATAGTGTCTGGGTAGATTGTGGTTGGGAGAAGCGTTCCATCAAGTATTGTGGCCCAAGCCATGTGATTGCCCACTGTG
This sequence comes from Shinisaurus crocodilurus, assembly GCA_021292165.1. NCBI lineage: Eukaryota > Metazoa > Chordata > Lepidosauria > Squamata > Shinisauridae > Shinisaurus > Shinisaurus crocodilurus. The sequence goes on from CM037881.1 coordinate 110,868,515, forward strand.
ACATTTCTTCCACACCCATCAGCCACATGATGCTAAGAGTTGAGGAGCCATGGTGTAAGAAAGCCTTCATGAGTGACTCAAAGAACCTCCCTTTGTCTGACAACATGGTTAAGGTAATATTTAACAGGCGAAACACTAATTTTAATTTCAGAAAGAAATCTACAGAAATATGGCCATATTTGGTAACATATATGGTAATATATTATACAAACGTTCTGGTGGATACAACTACCTTATTCTGATTGATTATTGCCACTGTTGCCCAAGGAAGTCATCACAGCATCCTGAGACATGTCTCCCTAAGAATCCAAAATGGTTATGATTTGAATATGCACGATGCTGCTCAGTAAAAGAGCATCATGTACATTTGTGTTCAAAAACAGAATGTGTTTCTTGTAAAAGCAATTAGTAGCATAACTACTGGAAGTAAAGTAGCATCAAAGGTGTTGATAAATTCATTTTGCAATAATGTATTTGTTACTCGTGTTCAATTACTGTTCTTTTGTCTAAAAAATCTGGTACTGTTTGTTTTGTTCTAGATATGTACACTTACCTCCTTATCTAGATTAACTTTTATCTCACCCAGGTGATTGCCTACCTTTCAGATTTTCCTGAAACCTTTTGCATGGGGAACAATCTTTCATCTTAATAGAAACCCTATCTGTAATTTCCATCTTTGACTACTAGGATCAAGAGAGAGACTCAGGAAGATAGGGCTACTGAGAAAAAGCAAAAGAAATAAAATCCTTTGGCTTTAAGTCACAAAGCTCTTGTGCTGTATGCTAGCAAATCCCCTCTGCTTTATAACTTGCAAATTGATGGCTAGGGATTCAAAAGAGTCGAGAAGAGGATTTTCCCATATTGTTTCCTTTTCCCAAAGACTTGTTCCAGTTTCCCTTCAGAGCTCTGTGGAAAATCTACTCATTTTTCCTTCATACACATACCTGGGTGACTCATAGGAGCCACAATCCATTAAAAAGAAAAAAACCCACCCTCCCCATGACTCCTGATGACTTGGTCACACAAACTCTTTTGAATGCCCAATTTCAACCCTGGATTGGGAAATACATTCTCCAGTGTGAAGCCAAAAGGGGTAATGTACTTGTTCAGCATGGGCATTTGCTTGTCCTCCTTCTGCCTTCTGTAGTAGTACCATATTTACTCTGAACATGTGGAGAATGTTTTGTCTAGACCACTGAATAACCATCATCCATTTCACACATTTGCAGATAGAACAGAAAGATTGGGGGGGTGAGACCCAATGGGTTCCTCCCTTGCAGAAGTAGAAGACACTTTCACTCATGCAAGGAGATGTGCTCCTCATTTCCACTAATTTCTCACTCCCTCTGCAGCCTCCTGGGCCACAGCCCACACCATTTTGGAGGGGTCCACAAACCTTCAGGACAGTACCGACTCAAGATTTTTGAGGTCCCTTGGACAAGACACCCTCAATGGGCTCCCCTCCATTGGTGTGTCTACCTTCTCACTGCCATTGTCACCAGCTGCTATTGCTCCTCCTCCTCTTTCCCATAATTGCTACCACTTGCTTGCTTGACAGGCCGAGAGCCAGTGAGCAAGTAGGCCATGGCATCTCCTGCTCCTCTTTCTCAGCACCACCATAGCCTGGGCCAGAGTGAGAGGCAGGTGAACAAGCAGATTGCAATGGTGTAGAGGAGGAGCAAGTCCAGGGGGCACTTATGAGTGGGGTGTGGGCCCTTGGCAGAAGCCAAACCATGTGCACGCTTGATCCAAGCCTTGTTTTGGGAGCAGCATCTCAAGGACCCAAGGACTGTAGAGTGCAGGAGGTGTGGAAAACCCTGCCTGCTGCATGAGCAGAACTCATCATTTCTCTGGGTCCCATTCATATCCTATGTGATTTACTTTTCAAAATGCTTTGTTCTCCCATCTTGTCTGAGAGAGGGATTTAGGCCTGCTGCTGTCCTGTCTTCCTTCTACCCTTTCTCTGTGATAACCTTGCATGTGCCAAACAAACCAGCCAGCCGCCCTTGTCTCATTACCATGCTGGCTGTCTCTCATTTCCTAGAGGAGAATTTACAGAAGCCTTCACTTAATTTGAAGGTAAAAAGAAGACGTTAGTGGTTAATGATACAGTTTAAAGATTTTCAGATGGATAATCCAGGCTAGGAGAACTTCTGAACATCAAGCCAAACACAGTTTATCGACCGTATATGATGGCTCACCAGGGGCAGGATAAACCTCCTGTCTGTGTTGCTGGGAGTATGGAAAGCAGAAGTAGGGGAGATGATCAAGCGACTGGAGCCCTGTTCAGGTATTATCTTTAGCAGTTAGCCAAACTAGGGTGGCCACTTATGAATCACCCTCCCCCAGAGGAAATGCATCACCAAAAAAGATGACACAGATCTGCATAACATTTACATATGCTAATTTATATGTGCAGGTGCAAATTGAGAAATAATGATTATACTTTAAATAGAAAGACAGCACATCACACCATAGTGTGGAAGACTGTAACTGGGTGCGGGAAGGGATCTACACTATGGATTTTTACAAGTACAGTCATGCCTTGGATTGAGAGCATAATTCGTTCCGGAAACGTGCTTGTAATCCAAAACACTCTTATATCAAAACGAAATCCCCCCCAAAAAAATTTGTACAGAGATTTTTAATTTAAGCTGTACTACAGTACTTGTCTTGTAAGACGTCGCTTGTATATCAAGTAAAAAAATATATTAAATAAATATTTAAAAATCTGCTTGTCTTGCAAAACGCTCTCAAACCAAGTCACTTGCAATCCAAGGCATTACTGTATTGTAATGCCTGACTCACCGGCGTGCCACATGATGCACACTTCAAACCAACCTCCTCACACTGTTTCTGCCATTCTATCCCATATTTCTGCAGACCAGTTATACCAGAACTTTTTAAAATGTTGCGTCCCCCCCCCCCCGCCCAGTATATATTTCAGTATGTGCTAAACTTGTAGTACTGTTCTGGGGTTGTTGGGGAGGAGTGGCTTCAGCAGGGTGGTGGCCCGGGGGAGACTGGTGCTGCAATGAGGGAGTGTCCTACTGGGCTTCTCTTTTTCTTTTTCTTTTTCTTGACAGTATTTGGTAATGCACACGTGCGGAGGTGTGTGAATCTGTGAATGACACAAACCTCGCACATTGCTTCAAGTGCTGGGTGAGGAACAACTAGATGAAAATGCGCCAGGCCAGCATATACATGTCTACTCAGAAGTAAATCACATTGCCTTCAACGGTGCCTACTTCTGCAAAAGTCAGCATGGGAGAGGGGCTACATGGGCTTTCAGGAATTGCTTTTGGGTGGAGGGGAGCAGGGGGTGCTGGCCCTGCTTGGTTTCACCCCATGGGAGGTGGGCAGCAGGCGGCAGCACCACAGTCTCCCCTTCTTCTCTCCCCAACCCCTTCTCCTTCTCTAGGATTTTTTGTGGTGGGTAGGAGGAGCTGTCAATTACTTAAAAACAAAACAAAACCTCCACTCCTTCACACTAGTGAACCTGCACACATCAGCTGAATGAATGTAAAAAGAAGAAGAAACTTAAAGGGCCATTTCCCCTGCGCACATCACCTTTCCAACTCCTCCCGCAATTGCATTTGTGTGGGAGACAAGACCATGTTTTCAACACAGTGGAAACTGCACTGTATTCATCAGCATGTGCCCCAATGGTGGTAAATGCGTTTTGCATAAATACCGTGACGGCGCTCCCTGGCACACATGGAAGGGGCTCTACTAGTGTAGATTAGCCCCAGGTGATCTGGGTGCCTGCCTGTTTAGCCTGCTGTCCAGGTGATAATTTTTGACGGGCGACAGCTCTTATGGTTCGTTATATTCAAACTGGAAATGGACAGGACAACCCTTCAAACAGAGCAAGGGTGGGTAGACTTCAGGCTTGTGGGACTGACTGACTTTGTTCCTAATAGAACCTCAAGGTCTGCTAACTGGAGCCCAGCACCAAAGGAAAACAACAGAGTCTTGTGGCACCTTAAAGACTATTGTGGCATAAGACAGCCTTCCCCAAGCTGGTGCCCACCACGTGCCCACCACGTGTTTTGGACCAACTCCCATCAGCCCCAGCCAGCATGGCCAATGGTCAAAAATGCTGGCAGTTGCAGTTCAAAACATCTGGAAAGCACCTGGCTGGGGAAGGCTGGGAAGAGCTTTCATGGACTACAGACAACTTCATCTATGGATATGTGCGGAACTCGATCGGGGGTGGAAGCGGGGCGAACTCGCCCCGCTCGACCCCCCCGAGTGACTTGCCTTTCCCTGGCTCAGCACATTTCCTCACGTGAAGCGCCGGGGGAAGGAACTTCCAGGTCCCCAGCGCATCACTTCTGGATCCCTGGTGCTGTGTTTTTTACGTAAATACCAGGAGAAACCACCTTAAAATGGCCATGATTTGCTATTTGTGGCCATTTTAAGGTAGTTTACCCTGGTATTTACATAAAAAACGCAACGTCAGAGACCCGGAAGTGACACGCCGGGGACCCGGAAGTCCACCGAGCGCCTCGCCAAGCGCCTCAGCTGGTGCTTGGCGAGGCACTCGGCAGACTGTGTGGCAGGGGTGCTCGACGAGTGCCCAGCGAGTCAGGGGACTGCTTTTTTTCTGGTGGAACTAACCGGAACTGAGTTCCAGCACCTTTTCTTCTATTGATTGCATTACAATTTAATCGCCATCTACTCCCGAGGAAATGTAATCCAAGAGTTCCGGTACCTTTTTCTCCAGAAAAAAAGCATAGGGATGTATGGGAAATTCATTTCAGTTTGTTTTTGATCAGGACATGGACTCAGATGCAATCTGTGGTCAAAGTCTGTACATTTCTCATGGGGGTGGGCAGTGCATGAGCCGAGCTGAGCGTAAGTGCCAGCTGAGGTGCTTACCGGACTTCTGGGTTCCCGGTGCTACATTGTTTACATAGAAAATGGTGCAAGTTATGCAAATCGTGGCCATTTTTAACGTATCTTATGCCATTTTCTATGTAAACACCGTAGTGCCGGAACCCAGAAGTCGCTTTCCCCAGCTCATCTCACTAGAACGCGTATCGAGCTGGGGCTAGGGCGAGCGGAGCTCAGGGGGTCGAGCCTGGTGAGTTTGCCGGACTTCCACCTCACAATCGAGCTCAACACACATCCCTATAATTTGTAATGTGATTCACAGAGTGCAAAAATGTATTTGACAGCATGTGTACATTTTTTAAATGTGCATGAAAAAATACATACTTTTGAAAAATGCCCACAAATATGCTTTAGTCAATGTGAGAAGAATGCATGCATTTCAAAGATGCACACATACACAATGGATGTGTATATTTGGGAAAATATGCACAAAAATATGCACAGATTTTCATGCGGAAAGGAAAAAACAAAGTTTGCAATCTCATACGGACTCGAGTCAGAACGAGCTTCGAGGTGGAATTTGGAGAACTTTGGCGAGCTTGAGTTTTGCTGATTCACACATCCCTGAGTGATGTGAGTGATGCTTATAAGCAGTGCTTTTTTTCTGGAGAAAAGGGTACCGGAACTCTTGGATTACATTTCCTCGGGAGTAGATGGCGATTAAATTGTAATGTAATTAATAGAAGAAAAGGTGCTGGAACTCAGTTCCGGTGAGTTCCACCAGAAAAAAAGCCCTGCTTATAAGCATATAAGCATGTGAGTGATGCTTATAAGCAGAGAGCTTCGGCTGTTGGGCGGAATAATAATAATAATAATAATAATAATAATAATAATAATAATATAAGCTTATGCTATAATACATTTGTAACTGCCTTTAAGGTGCTATATTACTCTTTTTATTTTTGCTGCAACAGACTGACACAGCTACACCTCTGGATATTGCTGCCAAACACATAACAGAGTTAAAGAATTCTGAGTCTGGGAATTTGTTTTGTGTACCATAAGTCAACAGAGCTCACAGTCCTTCCACACTCAAAAATCCACTTGTGGTTATCCCAAGCTTCCTTCATCTCAGACAACTGGGAGTCATAAACCTTTGCCACTCTACTGCAAAGACCCCTGAGATCTACCAGTAGATCCACATCTACCTTCTGCCCACCCCTGAAATAGAGAACGCCTTCAAATAGGGCATGGTCTTCTGGCAGCCGTTGGAACAGAGGACTGTCCTCTGTAAAAGAGGACACATGGCCTCTCTAAGCCAAACACATGAGCAGGGAATGGGATCGGGCTAAGTAGCTCTGACCCTGACATCCTGTGCATCAAATAGCCCCTACTCCTGATGTCCACAGTGCAAGAATCTGCAGAGATGAGGCCTTTATGCATTCAGGTGCCTGTGTGAAAGCCCCTTCTTGGCAGACTTCACACTGTAAATGCAGGCACCAGGGAGAGGGGCCACTTGACTCATGCGGCATTGGGGGAAGAGCTACGCAGTGCCTCCCCACTCACATGTTTGGCTAACTGGTAATGCCTGACATAGGGTTTGGCAGGGCAGGGGGTATGGCCTGGTGGGTTGGAAGTTGCTTAGGCCTTCTTACACCCATCTCCCAATTAGGGATGGGATGGGTGAATCTGTCAGTTTTGCTTTCTCCCACATTCAAATGTTTAAAATCTCTAGGGTTTCCCCCCCCCCCCATATGAAGAACATTGCAAATTTTAGTAAATTCTTAGCAAAAACGAACTGACACAAAATTTTCATCCATCTGCACAAGACACATTCGATAGCTACAGCTATTCCTAGCATGATGTACCTGCCTGCCACATAGCTCTGAAACATGAAGAGCCTGTCAGAAAAAAAAGAGGTGGTAACCCTGATAATGTACTAACAGGATTGAATACAGAGGGAATCATACCCAGACTTTTAAGAGCAAAGCACTCAAAGTCCTGGGCCTGGTTGGATGAAACTGTCAGTTTTGGTTTCTCCCACGCTGATTTTTTTTTAAAAAAAATCTCAAGTTCTTTTTGTCCCAAATATAGAGAACTTTGCAAATTTCTGATCAAAACTGAGCTGAGCTACTCCCAATTTATTCTTGCCAGTTTCTATTTCTATTTCAAGTCATGGAAGTGCTGCCTGCCTGTTTTTCAACAGGAGAGGAAGCAAATATTGTGAGTGTGATTGTAGACAAGGTTTGTTAACAACAACACCTGGTTTCTGTTTGTGTTTAGCACAAACCTACTTCTGCCTAGTCCTTGTTTCCTTAAAACAAGGCCTTAGGCCTGACTCCAGCTTTTACATTTGTTGCTTCTCTTCTCCACCAACAAGATTCCCTTTCAGCATTCAGTTCATCTCTTCTGAACGCAGGGAACGCAGAGATGGGCTTGAGCTTTCCTTCCAGAGCCTCCCAGCAATGCCTCTGGCATTTTAGTTCTGCTTCTGAACCAAACTGATAAGTCCCTTTTTGGTGATGTTGACATATTCACATAGGGATAGAGTGACATGGGGCTGTTTAATCAGCATCACCTGCACAGTATCAAAAACCTTTTGATGCTCATGTATTCTAGAGAAATTTTAAAATCCACAATGGGCCTCTTATAAGATGCTCAGTTTAAGGTCATCTGATAACGCTCCCACTTACCCAACTGCAACAGAACTTTCAGTTTCCAAATATATGTCAACAGTACCATCGGTGGCCAAAATCTGTAGCAAGAGATTTCTGCCTCTTCCAATGCCATCAGAAGAAACTAACATTAATGAACCATGGAGAAGCAAGAATGGAGAAGAATTTTGGAAATGGGGCGGGGGATGGAAACAAACCTCCCTTCCATTTTGGAAATCCCTGAGCTATTATTAGCTCAACCCAACCTACCTTCTTTGAATTTCACCTTTGAATTTCATAATGGCTTGACGCCAGGCCTGTCACCGTCAGCTTTCCTCCTCTCCCCCGCTTTTCCACACTTTCACAAACCACAAAAGTTGCAAGTCAGGGGAGGAAAGAGAGCAGCTGAGGTTAAAGCTGAAAGGTGCTTCTAAGCAGTTCCTGCATTATGTGAATGCTGGGGAAAGTAGTTTTTAAAACATTCTCCTGATTTTCTGACTAGGGCAGGGGTGAGGGACCTCAGGCCCTGGGGACAAATCTGGCCCTCCCGAGGTCCTGATCCAGCCCCATGGGGCTCCCCGCATGGCCACGACCCCTTCCCCAACCACCAACCATTTGGTAGTTTTCCAGGTTTTGTGCAGTTTGTTATCCCAAGGAGATTGAAATGCATCTCCTAAGGCTTAGTTATCGGCAGTAAGTGTTTCACGCTATGATATGCTGGTGGGTTTTTTTTGTTGTTTTTTTGTATTTTTGGCCCTGCCCCCTTTGCCTTTGGCCATGCCCACCACTGGAATGCAGCCCTAGAGAGTGTCTCCAAAATTGGATTCGACCCTCGGACTGAAAGAGGTTCCCCGCCTGTGGACTAGGAGACATAATTCCCAGCATTAAACTGAGGGATTGTTCTAAGCACTTCCCGACTCTGCAGTGAAGATGTTTATAGTGGGATCAAAGTCTGCATTGCTGACTCTGGGAAGCATAATCGTGTTTTTATTCCTTTCAACTCTTTACTAGGATAAATAAACAACTACAGTTCCCAAAGTTTCTGCCCATCTGAAACTATTTGCCCTCAGATATGCTCCTTGCAGCAAAGGGCAGCTGGGTGGTGGTAGTGGAATTTTCAGCAAGAAAAAGACAAGGGGAGAGGGTTAAGGAACCTTCCCCACAGGCAATGGTTCTGATCTGGACCCTTCTTAGTCACCGGCTTTTTGTTAAGTAAAAAGCAGCCAGTCCTCATTGGATCTTTCACTGTCGTGGATGTGACGTGTATTTTCACATGCACACGCACGCACGCACGCACCATGAACATGTTCACAAGGAATGTGAGAAATGGGTGAAAAGGGAATGCGTTTCATGCCACTGCCAAAAATGTTTGTGAATATTGTGTTAGTGGCTTTGTTTCAGCGTTATTCCAAGTATATATTGAGACATATGTTATCGGGAGGTAGAGTAACATACGCAGACACTCTATTTTATTTTATACCAGTAGTATTTCATAGTGCTGTGCAGAACCATGTAATGTATTTTTGTAAAACTTTTCTCTCCCTGCGAAAGAGGCATTGTTCTTTCTGCCTCTTTCTCAGGGAGGGGGAAAATGTAGAATAATTTTCTCATTGGAGGAGTGGGCAGGGTGTCCACTTACCTTTTAAAGGAGGAGATGGCGGCGGGGTGTGTGTGTGTCATCTTCTTACTTTTTAATTTTGAAATCACCCTGTGCCCTGTCACATCATTGTGGGGCTCTTTGCACAAAGGTTTTCAGCCCAGCAGCTCTTCCTGAACTCCCATGAGACCATGCGATCTTTTGCTCTCTCATAGGCATTCAGGAAAAGCTGTTGTACTGGAGAAACCTATTTGTAAAGAGTCCTGTGCTGCTGCAAGTGTATGGGATATTTTTAAAGTAAAAATAAATAAAAAGAAAGAAGACCCCTCCTCCACCTCCTACACTTGAAAAGGTAATGGATCCCCTGCCCTTCTCCCCAAGGAGAGCATTATTTGAAATTCTCACCTTCCCAGACTCTTTTGCTGTAGTTTTTATTTTGCCCCCGCCTCCGACAAATTGGCGAAAATGGAAGAATCAAAATATTTGGCACAGCACTAGTATTTCATGCTGGAAAAACCCATTCCTCTCAAAAGGACTGAGATTATAGAACTAATTACATGAAGTGAAAAACATTAGATTGTCCTGCATCTATATTAGTGATAGGCAAACTTACCCCAACTGAAATCGTAATTTGCGCATCATGATACGAATTCCTCCATCCAATCTCAGATGAAAGTTCTCCATTACTCTGAGGACATGTTGTTTACATATTAATTGTTGTGCATGCGTGTGTCAACTAAACACATTTTTGGGAACTGTAGTATGGTATCATGCTATGTGTTATGATGTCATGTGTCAATATATGTTTTCCTCTCTGACTGGCTGTTTACTAGTGCTGTACCCAAAAAAAATATCCTACTTTTTTTTTTAACCACCATTTTCACTCAGATTGATAGAAAAGTAATTGCTTTCAAAAAGAAATTCAAAGGAAAAGGAAGGCATTTTTGAAGAAATTCTCATGGGTTGAGCTTGGGGTTCTTGTGCTTACTTTACTTATGAGGTGGCCAAGGAGTGTCCATGATTGTCCTGTCTTTCATTGTACAACCATCTCTCCAGCAACCTGGAGTTACTTGGAAAACAGTAACTAGAGGGTGAAGTGACATCACTCTATCTATGAGCATGAGCTGTAGGAATGGGATGTTTACATAATACATTTCCTTCAAATAGTAAAGGGTTCAACCAATCAATACAGGACATGCACAGAAATGGTGGAGTTTAGATCACAGCCGACATCAATGGTAGGCATGGCTGGGCGCCTGCTGATGGCCCACACCCCAGCAGGAGGCCATTGATAAGACCCCCCTCGAGTTGCTCCTCCTCTAATCGTTGCAACCTGCTTGTTCACCTGCCTCTCACAGTGGCCCAGACGACAGTGGTGGCGAGAAGGCAGAGCAGTAGGTGCCACTGCCTGCTTGCTCACTGGCTCACCAATGGAGGGGGGCCCATGGAGGGTGTCTTGTCCAAGGGCCCTGAAAAACCCGGAGCCCCCCACTTTGGAAGCTTTAGTCATGCAGACTACATAGGTACTTGTAAATCAATCTCAGTTTGAAGCATGAAAATACTGAAGTTCACTAGATAGCCATCCAAGCTCAGTACACATACGGGCATTATTACCAACAAAGCAGATCCTACCAACGAACTGCCTAATACATTTTGGCAGCATCCCTATCTATATTGGCACCTTGTGTCCTCAGTGCCTGTGGAACTTGTTCCTCTAAAAGACTTTGGAAATTACTGGGGCTTTACGGCTATTATCAAACTGTTCTTCTTTTCTGTCTTGAAAAGGGGAAGTAAAGTGCAGATATTTCCTATGGAATTCAGCTTGTGACGCATTGGTGTGTGTTTTTTTCCTAATTAGAAGAGAAGTCCCTGTGCAGCATTGCACAGTTCAAATGGCCTTATCTAGCTTCCATATGTTGAACTGTTCTCAACTATATAGTGAGAACAGAGGCTTCTGATGCTGGAGATATGTCTGTCTGCCTTCTGTTTGTCTTTCTGTTTGTTTAAAGGGAAATTGCTGTGTTTTACAGATACAGCTATTAATAATCAAGACTGCCCAAAGACTGCAGTAGGTTCATTTATAATGCAGATGAGCTTCCCCAGCATTTGGCTGTGTCAATTCTGCAGACTTCTGTGCTGTGAAACTGAAAGGACGTTTGCACCATTTTCTCTCTCTCTCTCTCTCTCTTTTTGCAAAGAAGATGTTGTTCAGTGGCTGTAGCACATCCTTTCAAATTCTTTCAAGGCAGAATTAAGTCCCCTCTTGCTTACCAGAAGTGGGATGAGAAAGCCAAGTGCCCTACTTTGCCTGATAAACAACTCTTGTGCCATTCAAAATGCTCACTTCATCTTGGTGAGTTAAAAAAAGAAAAGAAAAGAAAAGGGGGGAAAACGGTGAAACCGTACAGTTTTTAAAGTCACCTAATAAATAAAGATAGCTGTGCTGGTCCATGAGTAAAAATTCTAAATACCCAGGAAGAAGAGCCAAAATCCACAGATAGGCAATACCTTTATTAGGACCAACCAAAATGCCATAAAAGATTGAGCAAACTTTCGAGCTCTCCAGAATTCTTCATTGGACTAGGTGGCATAAGAGGCAGTGGGGTGGGGGAAGAAACAGAAAACCTATAATTGTGGATTTTGTACATCATTTTTGGTGTGTCTGTCATACTCTGTCTAGACCAAATCTGTAGTATTGAACTCATGAACAAAAGGCAGGTCTATGCAGGTTACCTCTGCAAAATATGTATACGGTCTGCATACTTAGAAGGCAACAGATCAAAACAAAGAGTAGGTTTTCTCTCTTTAACCTAGTACTCATTAGTCTCCCTCCGTTTCGCTTTTTGAAACAGAGTTGGGTCGCCTTTCCTCTGTCAAGTGGAAGCAATGTGTGGTTGATAAAAATCAAACTTGTGGAGCGGAACCTGGTAATTATTCCTGCTGGAAGGGAAATAATAAAGAGGCCATTGTTCCTCGGCACTGCTATGGTTGGTTAAATGTTACCTGCCAGTCTTCCAGCTGGATCTGGACATCCATTTGTCAGCCCTAATAACAATAATTTCTTGCCAGCACACTGGCCTTTGAATCTAGTAGAACTGGATGCAATTGACATTCAGTGAGCTCTTCTACAAGACAGAGCTGTTGATGTGTGGAAATCACCACAGAACTTCAATTTTAGAATATTTTGTAGCTTCAACAATCAAGTTGGCTAACACAGAAAAAGATGTACTAATACTAACCAAAGTCTGGCACCTCAAGCTGACAGATGTCCAACTTGAAATGTGTTAACTGAACAGGTTTTACAAGGCTTGTCTTTGGGAACGTTGCTTCACGTTGCATACCCACTAGTGACTTTTGAAAAATGAAAGCATCAGTTTACATGTAGACCCTTTAAAGACAGTATTTTGCTCACCAAATAATCTCTTTCAGTTGTATTTTCGTATACATAATGTATATATACATATACAACAGTTGTATTTTCATGTATACATCTAGATTTAGTCATGCTTAGAGTAGTAGACCCACACGTAGGACTTAAACTAGTCATGACTAACTTGACCTATTGACTTTTCTAAGCATGACTAAGTCTGGCTCCAACCTCATGTTTGCTTTGTCCCTTTCTTCTATTGGTTCTGTATTTTACAAATGCCAGAACCATTCCAGGTTCCTTCCCCGCAAGGATAGTAGTTTTGATAATGCAATACTGTGTATGCATGTTAAAAGACACTCATGCATGGCTATGCAAAGCTCTTGGTTTATACATGGATGCTCATACATGAGAGCATAGGTGGACGCATGGGTATGTTCAACACTTGGTCTTGATAGGACACTGGAGGCGTACCTCTCTTCCCTTACTTTCTTTCTTTAATTAAGGGTGCAATCCTATGGACTTTCTGAGCTTGGAGAAGCAGGTGGCATGGTTCTCTCTACACTGGCTGTGAAGGGACAGGGTGGGAGGCGGATCTCCAGCTCCCTCTTCTGAGCCATCCTGTGGTCATTTATATTCTACCTTTCCTCCAAGGAGTTCAAGGCGGTATACATGGTCTCCCCACCCCCACTTATCCTCAGAACAATGCTGTGAGATAGGTCAGGCTGAGAAACACCCATTGAGCTTCATGGCTGAGTGTGGATTTCAACTTGGGGCTCACCTGTCCTGATCTGGCACTCTAGCCACTGCACCATACTGGCTCTTTTATCTTTAAAAGGAACTCTCAACCCCCAGATGCACCTCTAGTGTAAAGTATGATTAATTCCATAAGATATAGTACTGTCTTAATGTATGCCTCAAATCCTGGATTGGAGTAGGCAAACTAGGCCCAATAGACTGTATCTGGATTCTGGTCTGCCAAGGTCTTTCCCTACAGATCGACCTTTCCTTACTGCACTGTGTAGGCTCGCTAGATGTAATGGGACAAAGAAATAAACTTATTTTTGGAGTGGTGGGGGGAGGCTTTCTATATTAGATCTAGCCCATTACCCTGCCCCTATCTTGACTATCCCAACCCTACTTGAAGGGGGGGGGAGTCTTAGTATATGTGCAATAAGGGCAGATATTTAGAAAATGTAAATACAAGACATGACAGAATAGGAAAATAGATTCATTTTTCTATTAAGGTGGCTATATTGAGGGAGAGGAAGCCATTTCCTAGTGTGATTAACAAATGTCTGAATCCAAATAGAATCCAAGGTCTAGTTCATCTAGATTTGACAACTGCACAGAATGGGAGATGTGAAATTTGGATTGGCTGGAAGGTTGCTATTAAATATGATTGTAACTGTTGCCTTAGCTGTGATGATTTGCAGTTGTCATAGTTTCCTACTGAACAAGGGACTGAATAATTTAAGATTCAGGATTCTGTATAAACAGAGAACATTAAAAAATAAATTCAGTGACGCATCAGCCCTGCTGCCTAAAGCAACTGATGCTATCCCCCAATACTGGCTTTGGCATTGCAGAATCTCTGCACTTATATTTTATTGAATGTTTGTAGCGAAAAGAGCAGAAATGTAACGGGCTCATAAGAAGTGTGATAAGGGCAAAACAAAAAGTACAGAGTTTGCTTGTCTTTTAAATGAAAAGAATCAAGTCCAGAATCAATTTGCCCAGTCAGAGATTGCCTTACTAAGGCTGAGGTATATGCAAGTGTAGCATGAATACCTGTGAACTCTCCATCCCAAGTGTGGAGAGTAACAATGGGGTGAGAAAAAGTCACATGATCAGCCCCGTCTACATAGTACAGTATTTACTTGCATACTGTTGGGACTTGAAAAAGATACTAGGAGAGGATATATTATGGAGTAATATCCTTCCTATCTCACGTTAGTGAGATCAGCAGAGTACAGTCCCTTTCCAGCTTAAAAGAAGTTTAGATTTGGCTAGTGTTAGCCAGTTAGCATTTGGTAATCCAGGAATCCAGGATGCTTTAAGGCAGACTGGATTTCCCTGGTTTTGCCCCCTTTTCTCTCCCTCAGAACAATCATCAGGGACACAGTCTTGTAAAAGTTAAAAGTAACATTTACTCACTCAGATTATGCAGTTTCATTTAGGCAGGCTTAAAAGCGTTTCTTACAGTTGGTTACAGGTACATTTGTAGTTACTTGGGGTCTGAACTTGTGGAGTTCAGACCAGCAACTCTGGCTACATGCTGCTACAAGGATCACGTGGAGACAACAACCTGGTGGTGCCACGCTCACTGGAGTCTGAACAGGAAAGAGGAAGAAGCTGGGAGCTACGCCCACTTCCTGTTCAGGCTGTTAATAATTCAGTGAGTACCTTCTAGGAAAACCACTCTAGAAGGTATCAGTGATCTTAACCATTTCACCCAATTACCTGGTGAAACATTAGCCATAGGTTTTGACTGCAATTTTAATTATCCAACACACCCCTTCTCAGGCAAAACAACACAAATTCATTCACAATTTTATTAATCCACCCACAGTCCCATCTTGACTCAAAGATTCTGGAAACTGTCTCTTGGTAGAGGCTTGGTTAGGATGCCAGCAGTCATTTCCTTAGTATGACAGTATGTCAAGTCCACAAGTCCATCTTGGACAGCCTCACGCACATAATGATACTTCACCCCGATGTGCTTCATTCTGGCGTGGGACTTCTCACTCTGGGACAGTCTCAAGCAACTCTGGTTGTCTTCCATCAGGCAAACAGGCTCCTTTCGCACCAACCCAAAGTCTTTGATCAATTGATCCAGCCAGGCCACCTCTCTGCAGGCTTCTGTGGCAGCTATGTATTCAGATTCTGTAGAAGACAAAGCTATACAGTTCTGTTTATAACTGCCCCATGCAATTGGACCATTTGCATACATGAACACATACCCGCCAGTGGATTTGTAGTCCTTTGAATCACCAGCCCAATCAGCGTCCGTGTACCCCATTAGTTCTGGGTTGCTGTCAGCTGGTAACTTTAGCTTACAGTTCATGGTTCCTTTAAGATAGCGAACCACCCTCTTTACACCAACCCAGTCAGATTCAGTGGGATTACTCACTTTCCTGCTGAGAATCCCCACTGCACTCGCAATGTCTGACCTACAGGTGGTGGTCAAGTAGAGAAGCTTTCCTATTGCTGACCTGTACTTGTTGTTGTCAGGCAATGGCTTTGACTCTTCCTGGTTCTTTAGAAAGTCAGTGTTCATGGGTGTGGCGACTGGATGTGCTTCTTGCATCTCCAGGCTGTTAATTAGTTCAGCAACCTTCTGCTTCTGACTTAGTAGAAAAGAACCATCTTCTTCTCTCTCTATTTGGATTCCAAGGTAGTAGTGTACTTTTCCTAGTTCTTTGACTCCTACATCCTTGCTTAAATGTTTCACAACCTCTGTGTAGTCTCCGTCATTTGCTGTTGCAATGATCAAATCATCAACAAATGCAAGAACGTAAGAGAGTTGTCCATCATTGCATTTGGTGTACAAACACTTATTTGCATTCCCTTGTTTGTACCCTAGTTGTGTCAGCATCTTGTGTAACTTTATATTCCAGGCCGTGGCAGCCTGCTTGAGTCCAAGCCCTTCCGGAGCTTGCACACCAAATGGGCTTCCTGTGGTTTGACAAAACCCTTTGGCTGTCTCATGTAAATCTCCTCTGAGATTTCACCGTACAAAAATGCTGTCTTTATGTCAATGTGCCTCACCTCCATCTGCTTTGAAGCCGCTATGCTCAAAAGCGTTCTCACTGTGCTGTACCTCACAGTGGGGGCAAATGTGGCATCATAATCTTCTCCATATTGATGGCTGAAGCCTTGAGCTACAAGTCTCGCTTTGTAGCGCTGCACTTCCCCTTCTGCCCCTTGCTTAATTTTAAAAATCCACTTACTTCCTATGGCCTTCTTTCCAGGAGGTAGCTCAATAAGCGTCCATGTCTTGTTCTGATGCAGTGCATCCATCTCCTCCTGTGCAGCCTTCCTCCAGAGACGGGCTTCTGTGTCTGGCATCTCCTTTATCTCCTCCCATGTAGAAGGTTCTTGGGGTAGCGCCGACCCTGCAGAGTAGGACAGCCGGAGTGGTGGAACATCTCTGTTGGACCTAGATGACTGTCTGACCTGTGGTTCTGGAACCGCATCAGCTTCATTGTCCTCCTCCAGTGCAGGCATGTCCTCATCACTCTGCTCCTCTTCGTCTCTGGTGCTCCTGCCAGGGGTTGGGTACTCTGGGGCTTCTCCTCCTCTTGCCAGCTCCTTGCGCTGCAGTTCCTTTATCGTGCTTGTTTCTCTATGTCCAAGTCTTCTGTGCCAAAGCTCCAGATCAGCCTCATCTTTCTTATTTGGGCACGCCACTTTAGCAGACTGAGATTCTGAAACAATAACCTCATACACGCCATTGATCAGACTAGCTTCAACAAACACTTTACCATTTTTGGACACTTTACACTTGTCACTTTCAAATAGTACTTTGAAGCCTTTCCTTGCTAAAGTGGAGACACTGAGCATGTTGCAACTTAATTTTGGAATGTAGATAACTCTGTCTACACAGTTTTTTCTGGTTTCACCAGCAACCTTGCAGTGTAGAACTCCTGAGCCTGCACCTTGTGCCTTTATCACATTGCCATCTGCAATCTGGATATCCTCACTTTGTGATTCTTCAATCTTATTGATTTCTTTGAAGAATTCTCTCTCGTGTGAGAAATGGCTTGATGCACCCGAATCTATGACCCATTTGTTTGACTTACTTTTGTAAAAGTTAGCTGCTAAACTCTTCTGTTGCATCAGTAAGCTATTCTCATCAATCCCCTTCTTTTCCTTTTGCTGCCTAAAAGATGGGGGCTTCTTTGTCTTTAAGACCTTGCAGAACTTGGCAATGTGTCCCTCTTTGTTGCAATTAAAGCAGACAATTTTCTTGGATGTGCCTTTCCCATTCCCTTGGGACAAGTAATTTGAGTCACTTTGCTTAGAATGCCTGACTGGAGATTCTTCCCTTCTCTCAATACATTATTCTCTCAAATGACCAATTAAATCTTTTAATGTTAAATTTGGAACACTGTCCATTCTGGATATAAAAATCTCAAACTTATATCCCAGTGACCCCAGGAAGTAGCAGACCTTCTGATCTTCATTCATCACATATTCTGCCAGTCTTAACTTTTCAATAATAGTTAAAAACTCTTCCACATGACTTCCACAGTCTTTCTTGCACTCAAGTTTCAAATGAAACATATCTCTCACTAGGCGCCTGTGAGACCGCTTGCTTGTAAACCCAAATGCCTTTTCTAGATTATGGAGCACTTCTCTGGCTGTAGTGTTTCCCCTTCTCCAGCATGGATCATTTGGCAATCAGTTAAATTTTCTATGATAACAGATAGTGCTACCCTGTTTTGCTTTTCCCATTCTTCGGCTGCTGCTCTGGCCTCTTCACCAGTGCCACTGGGCTTATCTTCCTTAATACAGCCCAGGACTTCAAGTCTGTCCAAAATCACTTTCAATCGCCTATTCCATTGTATGAAATTTGCTTCAGTTAATTTGGGCAGCCTGGAGGAGCTCTCTCCTCTTGAGTTTGCTCCGCTCATCTTCAGGGATCAAAAATCAAGAAAAATGCCCAAAAATTCAAAATTGGGAAAAAATGCCAAACTCAAAAGTGGAAAAATGTGCAAAACTCAAAACCTGAAAATGCCCCAAACTCAAAAACCTTCACTGCCTTACTAATGCCTTCTGAGGAAAGGGGGTTTCTCTTTCACAAGGAGACAATGGAGTCACCATGTGCTCACCAGGGAACAAAGAAAAATATGGCCGCTTTGGATTCCTCTTCTCCCTGAAGAGAATCCAGTGGCATCCACCAAAATGCTACCAAAACAATCTATTCTGGGCCCATAACCCGTGTTGGGACTTGAAAAAGATACTAGGAGAGGATATATTATGGAGTAATATCCTTCCTATCTCACGTTAGTGAGATCAGCAGAGTACACTCCCTTTGCAGCTTAAAAGAAGTTTAGATTTGGCTAGTGTTAGCCAGTTAGCATTTGGTAATCCAGGATGCTTTAAGGCAGACTGGATTTCCCTGGTTTTGCCCCCTTTTCTCTCCCTCAGAACAATCATCAGAGACACAGTCTTGTAAAAGTTAAAAGTAACATTTACTCACTCAGATTATGCAGTTTCATTCAGGCAGGCTTAAAAGCGTTTCTTACAGTTGGTTACAGGTACATTTGTAGTTACTTGGGGTCTGAACTTGTGGAGTTCAGACCAGCAACTCTGGCTACATGCTGCTACAAGGATCACGTGGAGACAACAACCTGGTGGTGCCACGCTCACTGGAGTCTGAACAGGAAAGAGGAAGAAGCTGGGAGCTACGCCCACTTCCTGTTCAGGCTGTTAATAATTCAGTGAGTACCTTCTAGGAAAACCACTCTAGAAGGTATCAGTGATCTTAACCATTTCACCCAATTACCTGGTGAAACATTAGCCATAGGTTTTGACTGCAATTTTAATTATCCAACACATACCACCATTGTATATGGGATGTCCACACAGAGAATGCTGACCCTCCATTGCTTCAGTGGGGGCATGTTTGTCTGAATCCTCCCCTGCAGGGAGAATGGAGATATGTGCTACATTTAGGGGTGGGCGATCTGCTGTGACCTGACCCAACTCCAGCTCGGCAGACACCACTGGTGTGCCCACTGAGCCGGGCTGAAAGCTGGCGCATGCCACGTCTTGCAGGTTCCCGACGGGCTGCTGTTTACGTAGAAAATGCTGTAAAATATGTCAAAAGCGGCTGCAATTTCCAGTCTACAGATTATACAAATTGTGGCCGCTTTAAGCGCATCTTAAGGCATTTTCTATGTAAGCAGCAGCCCGCCAGCAACCCTGAAGTTGCTTCCCTGGCTCAACTCAGGAGAACACGAGTCAAGCCAGGGAAGAGGTAAACGGGATGGAGTTGGGGTGTGTGTGTTGAGCCCTACTAGTCAGATTTCCACCCCGCCAAATGAAATCCTCGCGCATCCCTAGCTACATTCCCCATGCATTTCCCCAGCCAACCAGGGATGATTTGGTGTACCGTATAAGGTGGCTCCACCACCAACCAGTCCCCTTTCCATGTGGTGTGGCTCCCAAACTTCCACCCAGGGGCAGCAGTGCAGTATTAGAGAGTCACCAGGACTAGGATTTTTGTGGGGGCATGTCCAAATTGGCCATGGACTCACCTTTTCCACCTACTCCACACTGCTAGCTGCCTGAAATGGACTTAATTTGGCTATTTGACTTGCTGAAATCAGTCACACGTGGGTGGGTAACGCGGGCACACAGCCTAGGATATCATATCAGCTATCATGCTGATTATCTTGAGGCACCAGGCAGGTGAAGGGTCTCTCAGCCATCCTACTTCCAATTGCTGGCTGGCTCAAGGGGGCGGGGGCAGCCCTTGGGCCCTGTAAGCCACTAGTAGGGATGTTTGGATTTTGTTAAATCCATTCTGTCAGTGCTTTGCAGATGGTCAGGACCAGGTGCCTTTCATTCCATCATCTGCTCAATAATGGAATCAGATTTTTTTTTAGGACCGTATAAGAATTTTGTTCCACTTGCGCACATGCAGATTATTGCTATTGCGTAGTAGTTGTGCAAGTGCGTATTTGCACAAGTGCTCATTCACAGAAGTGTGCATTTGTGCACATCCCCCCCCCCAAGTTTTATTGAAAACCCAGTCCACAAGTCTGTGTGACTCGGAAGAGGCTGGTCCACTGCAGAATCCATACGTCCAATTCATAGAAACTCCTTTGACTCCATTGTGGATTTCTCCAATATCTCCAGCCACCAGTCTAGTGATCACAGGGATGGTTTGGAGTGGTCAGGGTCCTCTCAATGCAGATGACACCCATCTCTATCTCTTATTTTCAACAAATCCAGGTGATGCAGTGGCTGCTCTGAATCAGTGCCTGGGTAATGGACTGGATGAGGGCCAATAAACTGAGACGCAATCCAGACAAGATGGAGGTACTGTTACTGGGCATTTTGCCTGGCCAGATGAGTGATATTCAACCTGTTCTGGAGGAAGTTGCACTCCCGCTAAAGGATCAGGTTTGTAGTTTGGGGGTGCTCTTGGATCCAGCACTGACACTAGAGGCACAGGTGGACTCAGTGGCTTGGAGCACCTTTTATCAGCTTAGGCTGGTTTTATATTATGTACAATATTGTATTTTTTTAAGGTTCTTAATCTTGATAAACCATCCAGAGAGCTTTGGCTATTGGGCGCTAGAGAAATGTAATAAATGAAAAATGGAAAGCCCAGATAGGCTCTTGGCTGATCTGGTGCTTAGAGTCAAGGTGGATCATCCAGCTCCTGACGGGGGAGTATTAGAAGTCTAGGAGGTGCCCACATTCATCCAAGTTTGTTCCTGCTGCATAGCCTTGTTAATAGTTATTAAAGTTGTGAGCCTTAACTGAAATGACTTGTCTCATGTCTTCTTTCTAGTGGTGGAGCAAGTGTATGAGTGAATGAGGCCATGATCTCATGTCAGGGTTCCTCCATCTAAAATGGACTCTTCTTTTGCAGCTGCTTGAGTCTGGACTTTCTGTAGGTTATACAGATAATGTTCATAAACCCCTGAAGTATTCCTTCACAAGTATTGTCTGTCTTTCCAAGAGGGGGCAAACAGAGAGTGTATGCTACTACAAGAGCCAATATTTCCTGTCTAGTGAATGAGAAAATCCAGAGAGAATTAAGTGTACTTAATTACAATTTAGATCAGTGAGAAAACACTCAACTATGCACTTGTTACATTGATTTCAATGGGAAGACTGTATGGAGTCCAAAATGTGTAGCTGTTTTGATCATGGATTTCAACACTCTTTCCTATATTTGTTGTCAGAAGTTATCCTTTGGATAGACTCTAGTGCCTATCAGAGATATGGCCTTTACTATATGTGTGAATTGGCTTACTTAGTTTTGGGATCTGTGTGTTATCAACAACTCTGTTGTGAGTGGCCTGATCATGAGTGGGAAATGTTAATAATGTGATTGACACTGTCAGTACTTTTTGCATTTAATTTCCTCTCTGACACCACTGCTTACAATACCCACTCCCAACCATGTGTACTGTATATATACCTGAAACTCTGGATAACACTTCATGCATCTGATGAAGTGGACTGTAGTCCATGAAAGCGTATGCCATGATAAATTTGTTAGTCTTTAAGGTGTCACAAGACTCTGTTGTTTTAAAAATATATAACTTCCTTGTTCTGCTAGAACTCACTGCATTTTGTTTTGTTTTAACTGAAACTATCTAGAATTCAAGCATACATATGACTTCAACTCAGTTTTCTCTTTCTATTCTTTCTAAGTCCAGATTCCTAAAAGTCTAAAAACAGAATTGCATCAGCATTTGACATCTATCACATAACATGACATAGAACGAAAAGGTCATTTGAAAATCAAATTTTATCCAAAAGTCAGATGCCAACGTCCAGATTTTTGAGTTTCATAACTGTGTGCAAATTGTAAAGGTAAGAATTATTGATGATGGGTTTTCTTCCCAAATCTATTTCAGTTCCAGGACTGATTTCTCTTTCAGGCAAGAAATACTTTTAAAAGTAACTGCCATGTGAAGAAGATTTGGACCACTGGGGAGGGTTGAACACTGTGTTATATTGTACTATAATGAAGATACCATTAATTCTGTGACAGTCACAGCAGGGGGAGTCACATAATGAATAACAGACCTAGCCCATGAGGATGTGAAAAATAAGCTGGAAGACTGGAGGTGCTAACAGTAAAGTATCCATTGATACATTTACAACACAGGGATGTAGTAATTGCCTAAATTTAGATTCAACTGAATTTGAGCCAGAATTCCTCAAAGCCCTTCTGAGAGGGTTTAAAAAAAACAACCATCTCATATATTGCCAATGGTTATAAAAACTGGGGGGGGGGGGATAAAAGTGCCATTCTGGTATTTAAAAATCCCCAGCTAGATTATTACTATTCCTCCATATCCTACGAGAGATTGCTCTTATTGCTGACCAAATATATTGAAAGAGGTCATAGCTCAGTGGTCCAGTACCTGCTTTTCATGCAGAAGGTCTCAGGTTCAATCCCTGGCATCTCCAGGTAGGGCTGGGAAGGGACCATGTCTGAAATCCTGGAGAACCAGTGCCAGTCAGTGTACTGTAGACCAGGCTTGGGCACTGGGCAGAAGTTAGATCTCCAGATATTTTGGACTTCAACTCCCAGGTGCCCATGCCAGCATGGCCAGTGATCAAGAATGCTGGGAGCTGAAGTACATACCACATCTGGAGATCTTCTGCTGCCCACCTGTGGTGTAGACACTGGACAGTACTGAGCTAAATGGACCAATGGTCTGGCTCAATATAAGGCAACATCATAGGTTCTTCATTCTTTTATTTTTTTTTCAAATGAGAAATAACCATTCACTATCACAAGCCAACACAGAAGGTCAAGCTACATTGTTACGTGGAAGATCAGGTGCATGATAGATTTTCTAATGTAGTTTTCATTTGCTAAAAACACCTCAATGGTGGAGTGGCGATCTGCCTTAGGTAAACAGCACTGGGGAAAGGATTAAACCACCCTCCTCCCCTACCCATACCATGGCCCCAGTCTGAATTGGCTCCATTGGACTTTTTGTTTTTGTTTTTTAAGGAAAAAGAAAATAATGTCAAGAGATCTGCTTGTGGATATTCCATATAACATGCAGTTTGGCTTTAATGATGCTTAAGCTTGAAATCAATGGGTTAAGTGCACTGGAACTAGAGTTGGATTGTGACTAACGTTTTAATATATTTTTCCTTTCCACTTATACATCTTGTGAAAGTAAAGCCTTTGGATTACTTCCTCTAAAGTATCTCAGTGAATGCAAATGAAAGAAGCTTGAATAACCTCCATTTATATAATCTGTTCATAATGTTTTCTAAGAACCTACAATTACTTATTGCCAATGCCATCATAGAGTCAAACCAAATATTTCACAGGAGAAATGTGTAACGGTGTCTCAGAGGTTCTTGTTGTTGTTTTGATTGTCTATTTTAAATGAAAACCAGCCATTGGATGCTGGTTGCTTGAGTGGAGGAATGAAGCGGGGCAGGGGTGGGGAATCTCTGCCCTTCCAGATCTTATTGAACTACAGCTCCTATCATACCTTACCATTGTCATGCTGGCTGGAAGTTGGAATCTAACAACATCTGGAGGGTGGAGGTTCCCCAGCACTGGGGTGGGGGTGCAGTGAAGGTAGGGGTGTACAGGCTTCATTTAATCTGTCTCCCATTTTGCAGACTGTGTGAGGCGTCTTTTGCTCTGTCCACTACATCGGTGGAGTCATTTTTTTTTCTCCCTTTGGAAAAGTACACAAAAAAATCAACCACAATTTATGTAACTTTCGCTGGCATGTAACATTTTGCATACTTTTTCTGAGTGTGCAATCAATGAGCAGAGTGCACCAAAAAAACCAAACCCATTGCTACATAGCAGAGGCTGAAGAGAGCAGAAATGCATAAAAAATTGTTGTTGTTTTTAATGGCGTATATATTAGCATATTTTCCAGCAACATTCATATTTTTGTATGACTAAATTTGCACAAATTCCATGCACACACACACCCCACAAAGTAAAAACAACAACAACAAAAACCCTGGTCCACAGGTCTGCAGAATCCGCATGACTTGGAAAAAGCCAATCTGCTGCAGAATCTGCAGGTCAGATTCATAGAAATCCGAAGTCATTTGAATCAGTTACAGATTTTCTGACATCCCTCGGTGAAGAGCAGCTTAATGTTTTCTCCTTTAACTAATGTTGTGCTCAAAATGCCCCCTCCAATCTGTTTTCCATTTGAGGGAGAAAATACATGGCTTTCCTGACATATCTTGGGGGGGGGGGAGGCATGGCAAAGGAGCACTGTGAATTACCTCCTTTAAATGGCACCTGTCAAGAGAGAGGGAGGAGTGGAGACCCTTCAAGTGGCAGTTTTGACTTTAAGGGAGGTGAATAATTTCATCTATTGATTCCCTTCATCCTTTCAAGTGGTTGGGTACTTCTTTCCTTTTCTTTGATGGAGTTCCCACTTCACACTAGCAGTGTAAATGGTAACACATCTTTGCCGGATGGGTTGCATTTCTAATTAAAAAAGTGAAAGGTTACATTTCAGCTGGCTGATGTTTTATTTTATTTTTATTAAGGCTCTTTTTACTTACAAGTAAAGTTCTCTTCTACTTACAAGTGGAACGTCTGCAGTCAGACGCAAACACCACAGCGTCCAATGGAACTTACTCCCAGGTAACTGTGCATAGGATTGCAGTCATGCTGATCCTGACAAATGAGGTATTGTGCTATGTACTGCTGATCTTGTGTTTGTGGACACACACACACACACAAGATCAGGCATGTGTGTGTGTGTGTGTGTGTGTGTGTATTTGTGTGCATGTGTGTATTTGAATGTGTGTATACACTTTCATGATGAGCTCCTTCACTTCAAAATTTACCAGTACACCATTAGCCACGACTCTTCCCTTGTCTAGACCGTTTGCTGCTTTGGCTACTTGGGAAAAATCTCTCACTCAGCTGCCACTGCTTTTGAGAGAACTTCACTGATCTATCTCTTTTCTCATAAAAAGCTCCTGCTGGCATAATTTCTGCTTCTCTGTTAATGGAGGGAGGCCTTCTCTCCCCACCTCAGAACAGTATATGCATAGCAGCAGTAGAGAAAGGTAATACACAATCAAAATTGTTTTTAATTAAACATGAGAAAATGATAAGTCTCTTTCCCCTGTAGCGGGATTTGTAATGATGAGCAGCAAATCCCACTACAGTTTCAAGGCAAACATGAGGTGCAATTGACAGGAGGGTTCTTCAAGGACTGCAGAGCAGAGGGAAGGTGTTGCAGAAGAAGGGAACAACAAGAACAGAAGAAGCTGACTTATCCCAGCTCCTGTTACTTTTCTGTGTAGCCTAACATTGTCTACTCTGATTGACAGTGGTTCTCCAGGGTCTCAGGTAGACAGCTGAGGTTTCCCATCACCTGCTATCTGATCCTTTCGACTGGAGATGCCAGGGACTGAACTGTGAGAGTTGGACTGACCCGGGTTCAAAAGCTCCCCTAGCCAATGACCCTCAGTTCCAGTCACGCAAGCGGAAGGAGGAGATAACAGCAGTTAATAAAGATTAAAGAGTTTATTTGTAAGACCCAATTACATGGGATTAAGGCAATCAATGCATTTCTACTCACTACATCATTGCAGACTCAAACCCACTACCCCAGTGGTAAGGCTAGATGAAGTGAAGTCCAGAACAATCCACATGTCGTGCTGAGACGAACAAGCAGCAGAGAGAGATGAAGAGGAATGACGGAAGCAAGCAAGTGTGCTAGCTTATATACCCCAGACCCTGCATCTATGAATAGGATATTACTCACCCAGTTGCACAACCTACTCATCAACATGTTTACCCCAAATCTGTTCAAGGCTGCTGAGTCATGTCACCTCGAGACTATGTCTCCTGACCAAAGGCCTTGTATACTTGAACTCAAGTAACACCCACTAGGTCAGGTGATAATCCCGATGTCAGGTGGTAATCTCGTTCTGCCTATGCAAAACCTAACATCCCCCTGCTTTTGCATTTGTGTAGAACGCGGCTATTTACCTCATACAACAGCAACAGCTTTGTTGACATATGATGCTGTTCTTTCATCTATGGACTTTGATAAAAAAAACTTCTGCAGGAATTACTTTACCTGCCAGAAATTTGAACCACCATCAAATCACTTCTGATGTATCCCTCCTTATGACACAGTTTTATTTGCAAACCCAAAACGTTGTGTATTGCTATCTGCCTGCAGCATAGCAATCCTGGCCTTGGATTTCTGAAAAAAACTGTAATAGGTTTTTCACATCAATCTCAGCATTATTTAAACATTTTTTTACAATTTAAACTATTTAAACAAATGCATTCACTATTCAAGCTTTACAATAGCATAATAGCACAATACATAATACAATGTATTCAGTTCAATTTCAGTTGAACTCTAACTTTTAGATGATTGTTTCTACAAAATCAATCAAACAAAGTATGATTATAAAAATAACAAACTTCAGGTGTGTTCTTGTTGTTCTTACTATCACAACCACAACTGGCATTTCTGTGAATCTGTAAGCCACCTGTGCTCTGACTTGTAAATCTTAGTCTGAAGTGTGATGTTCCTTCCAGATAACACTCAACTCCTTTTCAGAGCTCTCCAAGCATGTCCTGTTGGTCTAACAGTCTGCCCATTACACTGACAGCAATACCTGGCCTTGTTGCTTGTACAGTAAAGCTCAACAGCCCAATGCTTCTGTGTAGCATTCAAACTGCTTTTCCATCAGCATGTGCTTGAAAATCCTCAATTATTTGGAGTTTCGCACTGAGTTAACTATCTCCAAAATTCTCAATCACATCCATGATATTTCTCTGGTTTGTTGCAGTAAGTTACTGCCCTCTTGGTTCTCCCTCAACTTCTATTTACAAATAAACAGTTGATCCACCACCAAGCAGTTTCAATTCAATGAAATTCCAAACCCTGGATCAATTATATCATATTGCTTTTATCTGTCCAGAAAAAACAATAGATCATCCATTTAAACAAAGTACATACAGTCTATGTCTCTGTTCCTCCTGTTTAACTAACAAACATTGATCTGCCTCTCTGTGCAAATCTCACTTCAACAATGTTTGAGTTCAAAACAGAATTCCAGCCTCCAGCTGATTCTAACTTTTCCTACAGAAAATCTCACAGACAGTTTTCCAAAGACTTCCTCTCATTTAAAATGCTTATGTTCCAATATCTCCTTGTGAAATATCCATACATCTTTACATTCTTAAACATCAGTCTAACTGTTTCCAAAGCAAATTGTTGTTGCACTCACTTATGATTTTCCAGCTCCTTTTAACTAAAGCAAAAATCACAAGCAACCAATCTTGCTATTTTTCATGTAACCTTTTTCCAATCTGGTTAGTTTTCACTTAAAAATCTATCTGGTAACAATGAGTTCCATGAACTGCTGTTTGTTTCCCCAGCTTCCATGTTTTGTTCTTTATCCAAAGAATTCAACTCAGCTTGCATAGCCTGAAGCTATGGTTCAGCTTCCTTAACAGACAATTTTTCACCTCTTTGAAATTTTGAAGTTTCAAATGGTTTTTCCTTGCAAATTCATCCTGATATCTCACAGGTTGTTTGACTCACCTGTTCCTTATCTCATCAGTTATCAGGTTCCTGTTCCAATAAATTTGCACCAATGATGAACAATCATTTGTTTAGTCTCCACTAAACCAAATGTGTATCAAAGTTTGTCAAATTTACCTGACTGTCTTTCAGCAAATGCTTTTCTATTCTGACTCTGAGCTTGATGCATCCCCTGCATTAACAGAATTAATTTTGAAAAATGATCTCACATTTTCATTTAGCATTATACTTAACACTTCTAGATAATCTCACTATCCAAGTGTTGTTCATGTAAAACACAATATTCTCATTTCTAGAAAAATCTCATGTAAGCTCCCTTACAGATTTCTTCTAACTTTGAGGTGTATGTACCTACATATCAGATCTAAGATCCTGAAATGTTTCTCCAGAAGATTCCTCCTACTACACTACTTTCTATAAGGTGTACAGTTCATCACACAGAACTAAAACTTCTATCATGTACATAATCAAAACATTTAAGAGCTTCTACCCAAACCTCATTATCCAAATTAGTATCACCTCTTCTGAGTGTTTGTTTACTCTTCCACACAATCCATGTTTCAATATCACATCCTGTTAGAAAGTCATCAAAACATGCACTGAATTGAACTTCCCCATATCTGAAAAGAAAATAGGTAACATGGGTAATATGCTTGTTTCCCATCCAAGCACAAAACACCTTGACTTTGTTCAGTATTTCAGTTTTCTATCTAACATGTACACAACCTGTACCTCGTGTATTGATCAATTAACATCATGAAATAACGTGCCTTTCCTCTAAAAACCATCAGAGTATCCACAAGATTACCAAGAACAAATTAAATGAAATGAACTGTTTTTTCAGCTTGCCTTCCAGTTTACCTGTTGAAGCTAGCATCCCTTGTTTATGTGCACAAAATTACCTTTCATGTGAAAATTACATTTTTCCCAATGCTTTCCCCACCAGAGTTTGCATTTTCTTTCACAAGCCTGTGAATTTAAATGATCAAACAATCATGTGATATGCATGCATGTACATGTCATACATATAAGCATTTAACCTTTTTATAGTTGCAACAGTACAACTTTCCATTTCTTTATTTACACCATTACAGTATAAAAGAAATAATCCATCTCTTAGCTTTGCCATATAAACATACCTACTAATTATTCAGTATTTTACATTTTGCTACAGAAAAATCCACAATATACTCAAGTCATATATACATTCAGTACATTTCCTGACATTTCAGAGCATATATTACACTTTCTTGAATCCAAGTTATCCAACTTCCAAGAAATACAGTTTCAAAAACATGACTGTTAAACCTCTGACCATTTATATAGTCCTCTTCCTGTTTATTTATGTCCAACACAGAAAGCTTCGTTTAAACAATCCACTGTTTTTGTTCACAACAAAATAATGTCCATTTTGTTATGTCCTGGGTTAAAACACAAAGGTTTGTCCCATCAGCAGCACCCCTGCTGATTTCAAGCTCCTTTCTTCTGTGATCCCACATGAAGAAAATGAAGAACAGCTTCTCATTTTAAGCACAGCTTTCTCTGTTCAAAACTGCCGCGCTGCTTTTCTCCTGCTGTGTTAAAACCACGCCTCCGCTGGTTTGATACAGCCTCCGGTGTAGTATCAAGTTTCCCTTTTGCTGCGACATGACGCTCCAGACGCTTTACCCACGTCAGACGTAATCCACGCATTTGTAATCCAAGCCACTTGTTGATACAATGCAAAAGATAGCTGATCCGCTGCTGTGTGAAGAAGAAAACTGCAAATGAAATATGATCCTCCTGCCTGTAGCCTTGACTCAAAGACACAGAGAGCCTCCTGAAGATTATTTCTTTTCCCGATACAGCTCCTTGACAATCACTCCAGCAAGCTGTGGAATACGAATCCTTGTGTCCAGCGTTGTTGACTGTTCAGCCTGGTAGCTGCCCGAACCGGCACCCACGTTCACAGTCTGTAGCCTTGGATTTTGCCAAGCCTGGCACCTCCGTTTCAGCTGCTTTCAAAACGAAAAATCCTCCGTCTCTCTGTCTCTGCATTTCTCAGCTGCATTCCAAGCTGCTGTTATCAGCACCAGCTTTAGCAACAAACCTTCGCCTTCTGCGGTTTGTTTACAAACCGTTCTTACAAATAGTAAACAAAATCCTTAACTCTATAACTGCTGAATTTTTCCGAACTGCGTCTCCGTGGCTTATCTGCCCATCAGATAACCATCAGATCGTTATCTGATCCTTATCTGGGCCCATAACCGATGTGAGAGTTGGACTGACCCGGGTTCAAAAGCTCCCCTAGCCAATGACCCTCAGTTCCAGTCACGCAAGCGGAAGGAGGAGATAACAGCAGTTAATAAAGATTAAAGAGTTTATTTGTAAGACCCAATTACATGGGATTAAGGCAATCAATGCATTTCTACTCACTACATCATTGCAGACTCAAACCCACTACCCCAGTGGTAAGGCTAGATGAAGTGAAGTCCAGAACAATCCACATGTCGTGCTGAGACGAACAAGCAGCAGAGAGAGATGAAGAGGAATGACGGAAGCAAGCAAGTGTGCTAGCTTATATACCCCAGACCCTGCATCTATGAATAGGATATTACTCACCCAGTTGCACAACCTACTCATCAACATGTTTACCCCAAATCTGTTCAAGGCTGCTGAGTCATGTCACCTCGAGACTATGTCTCCTGACCAAAGGTCTTGTATACTTGAACTCAAGTAACACCCACTAGGTCAGGTGATAATCCCGATGTCAGGTGGTAATCTCGTTCTGCCTATGCAAAACCTAACATGAACCTGGTACCTCTGAATGCAAATAGGATTATTGTAGAAATCTACAACGGATTCAAATGAGTTTGGGTGTGTGGGATATGGCTTTAAATGATATGTTGACTTGTAGTATCAAATGTAAAAAGGGAAGGGACAACTTAAGAAAAATAATTTTGTAGGGGTGATCCACGAACCTTGGGGGGGCTCGCGGCTCTCCGCGGCTCTCCTCTCCGCGGGGGCAGCCCCCCCACCTCGATCTTCTGAGAGGCGCGGAGCAGTTCTCCGCACCGCTCGAGCCGCCGGCACTGGTCCCGTCGCGTCACATCCGGCCCCGGAAGTGACGCGACGGGGACCCTGTGCAGGCGCAATATGGCACACGGGGGTCCAGCGTGCCTGTGCAGGGTCCTGTCGTGTCATTTCCGGGGCCAGATGTGATGCGACGGGACCGGCGCGGGCGGCTCGCCGCAGAGAGGTGAGCCGCCGATGGAGAAAGGTAGGTCCGCAGGCCTGCATGAGCCTCGCGCGGGCGTGAGCCAGACCAAGTTCGGTCCCACTTGCGCCCGCGCAAGCTAAAGGTAACATCCCAAGGATATTTGGGGATTATTTTTGGATTTTGTTTTAAATAAGGAGAAAGGGAACATGCCATGTCATTTTGGAATAATGAATAACAATAGATTATAGAGATAGAATGTATCATTTGGTCCCGTGGTGATGGGAGCACTATATAAGTTGTATGTATGTTATTTTAGTTGTTTTATATATTGTTTGAAAAACTTTAAATAAATTTTTTTTAAAAAATCAAATGAGTTTGGGTTTCTAGGAATTCAAATCATGGATTCTGCAGCGGGCCGGCTTTTCCCGTGGTGCACGGATTCCAAAGACTTGCGGACTGGTGGTTTTTTTAAAAAAACTTGCCATAATTTTATGCAAATTTAGTCATAGAAAAATACAAAAAATTAAGAAAAGACCAACCAAAAATGTGAATTCCCCTCCATGGACTAAAGCATGAAAATGCACATGTGGGGGTAATTTGCACATTTTCAGAAGTGCAAATCTGCAAATGCATATTAATGCATTTGTGAAAATCTGATTCTGTCAGTGGGCAGATGATGGAACGAAAAGCACCCGGCAATCCACAAAACGCAGACAGGATGAATTTAACAAAGTCTGTACATCCCTACTCCGGGGTCTCAGGTAGGGGGCCTTCCCATCAATTTCTACCTGATCCTTTGAACTGGAGATGCTAGGGACTGAATCTGGTACCATCTGCATGCATTTAATAGGGTTGTTGTAGAAATCTGCAATGGAGTTTTGATTTCTATGAATCTGACCTGTGGATTCCACAGCGGACAAGCTTTTCCCAAGTCATGCGGATCTGTGGACCGGTTTTTCACTTTGGGGGGGGGGGGGATTTGCACTAATCCACATTAAATAATGCATTTTAGTACAAATGCTCATTAGCATGAATGTGAATTAGCACAAGTAGAATGAAATTCGGGGGGGGGGATCTGATTCTGTCAATGAGTAGATGAGAAAATTAAATATGCCTGAAATCAACAAAACACAGACAGAACAGAAAGGATTTAACAAAGTCTGTACATACCTACATGCATCGCATGTGATCTTGGGCATTTTTTATGGAAAGAAAGACAAGGTCTAAATTAAACAAATACAGATACAATACTAGGCTCTACCACTGAGCGATGGTCTCTTCGCTAGTGGAAGAGGGCTCAGCAGCTAATGAAGTGAGATGGGGATATGCACCATAACCAACCACATCTTTGGACCACCAGATGAGACAATATTACTATGGCAGCTAATGCCTAAAATGATTGCACTACAATTGTGCTGGCAACACCAAAATACAGCTTAAAAATTCAGAAACTGCAAAAAGTGGGAAACACCTGAAGGGCAATGAATGTTTGGGATGCTCAGGAATAATGAGTGATCAAATGGTGTTAATACTGAAGGAAATAAGCCAGTATAGAAACACTGCAGCTATGCCCCCCCTCCCCCATAGTTTGGAAGAAAAGTTCAAATTGCATCTGAAAACTGCTGGAGTTTGTTTTCAAGTAGGTTAAGTAAAAGGTGGAAGAAGGGCACATTGCATTGAATCTATTATTGTAACTTGCACTGCAAGTGTGAAGCAGTTTCACCCAGGCACTGTTTTCTTGCCAGAAGGAGCAAATATTGTGATTTCATAGATTTCATAGATCATAGAGTTGGAAGGGGCCTACAGGGCTATCAAGTCCAACCCCCTGCTCAATG
Organism: Shinisaurus crocodilurus; assembly: GCA_021292165.1. Classification (NCBI taxonomy): domain Eukaryota; kingdom Metazoa; phylum Chordata; class Lepidosauria; order Squamata; family Shinisauridae; genus Shinisaurus; species Shinisaurus crocodilurus. The sequence continues at coordinate 110,901,293 of CM037881.1, forward strand.
CAGGAAACTAGAGGAGGGGTCTCCCACCCAAGTAATAACCAGGCCCAGGGCCGGCGCTACCGCTAGGCCAACTAGGCGGTTGCCTAGGGCGCGTAGCGGAAGAGGGCGCAGAACGCTGCGCTCCTCTTCGCTGCCGGCGCGCTCCTGCCCTGCCCGCCCGCCCGCCCTCCTCTCCGAGAAAGCCAGGTAAGTGCGCCCGGAGTAGTGGTGGGGCCGAGCCTGGGCGCCTCCCCCCACCTCGCCTCGCCTCGCTTCGCCTCTGCGCCACCTCCCCCCACCTCACCTCGCTTCACCTCTGCGCCACCTCCCCCCCGCGCCACCTCCCCCCTCACTTCGCTTCAACTCTCCTCCGCGCTGCCTCCCCCCCCGACACCTACCTTCTCCGTGCTGTTTCCGGAGCCCCGCCCGCGCTCTGTTTTGGCGGGAAGTACCAGGGCAACAGGGCTTAAACAGCCCTGTTGCTCTGGTTTCCCCCGGCGAAAAACAGAGCGCGGGGGGCCCTTTTCGGAGGAGGCGTCGGACTGGGAAGGTAGGTGGGGGGGCGGCAGCGGCAGCGTGCGGGGGGGGGTCCGGTGGAGGTTGCAGAGCAGGGCTGCTTTCCGGAGCCCCCCCCACGGCACGAGGGGGGGCGCTAAATATAATGTAGTCTAGGGCGCCAAACTGCCCTGCACCGGTCCTGACCAGACCTGACCCTGCTTAGCTTTCCACACTCAAACAAGCTGAGCCACGGTTTCATTGCAAAGTGTGGGCTCAGGCTGCGATCCTGCCAACACTTACTGCGAGTAATACTACTTTGCATTTATAGAATGTTCAAAGTGCTTCACATACATTATCTCAGTAATCCTCCTTACAAGGAAAGGGAAGGCCAGTATTATCACCCCATATTACAGATGGAGGCTGAGAGATGGAAACTTGACTTAAGACATTAGGTAGGGATGGATGAATCAGTCAGTTTCACTTTTGTCCCAGATTTGCATTTTTAACTATCAGAAATTTGTGATTTTTGGTAAGTTCTTATCAAAAGTAAACCAAATAAACCAGTATAGCTGGCTGGGGCATGCTGGGAGTTGTAGGCCAAAAACATCTGGGGACCCAAGGTTGGAGAACACTGGTGTAGAGAATCTGGGAGATGGGAATGGTGGCCACCAACTACAGAGAAAATGGAGTATTATCACTGCCACCACTCGGTCTGAGAAACATGAGGCAGATGTGGGAAATGTAAACCTCCCATCTCTCTCCCAAATCCATCAAAAAAGTTCATCCTTAATTTGAACCCTGGACTTGCTAGGTCATGGGTTAGTCTCTTAGCGCTATGCTACCCTACATATCAGGTCCCAGTGGCTACAGAGTGGGGGCTCATTGTACTGCAGCATGGGGGCTGCAGTACAATTCGGTGCATTTTTACTTGGAAATAATCTACTTAATGAGGCTCCTGCGTCAGGAAAAAAAATATGTTACAATTGCAATCAGGTTTTGAATTTGACTCTGAAATGTTTTGAAACTGGACCATAACCTTCTTCAAACCACCTAGCATTAATCCAACTATCTTCACAAGAATCCATGGGAGCAGTGGAGGCTTGTGACTCCTATTTCAGTGGGGCTCCTAATCCATTGCAGCCTTTATTTGGAGCTTTATAGGAGCTATCCATGGCCTGGACTCCATCCCCCAAATAGGTTCACCACCATGGAGCACCATGGATAGCTCCCATAAAGCTCCAAATAAAACCTGCAATGGATTAGGAGCCCCACCGAAATAGGAGTCACCAGCCTCCACTGCATGGGAGGACTGTGTATGCCACCCAGAGTTCCTTGGAGGATAGGCAAGTTTTTATTTTTAAAAAAAGGCTAATGGACACATATTTGGGACTTTAACTTTTGTCTTTACTTGGTATGTTCTTCCCCCTCCCCATCTGTTCCTTTGATTTCACCGGACCACAAGATCCTGTAGGGCAGATTCTTGTTCTGTGACTTTGTGTATTGCTAGAAACCTGATGATGATGGATGATGAGTGATGATGATGACGACGATTTAAAACATCAGATGTCATCATCATTGTTCTCCTCCTCCTCTACTCAGTCACAACGCTGCAGACAGCCTAACGCCAAGCGTCCATCCCTTGAGTATGAAGTAAAAATAAAAGAGAAAATCTCTCGCTTTCATGCCTTTCCTCCTTTTGCCATCCTCTTGACATTCTCTGACCTTGAAAGTGCTCAAAATGAGACCCAATCCCCACTAAATAACCAGATTAGTACATCTATATGACAGAAGTGAAAGCTTTTGTCTATGAGGAGATTGCAGAGACCTGTTGCCAGGCAACACAGGCTGGAGGCAACCAAACAAAGAGGAATGGTTGTGTGGGTGTGGGGTAGTTAGAGCAATCACTAGGTGAAAGTAGAGTAACTCTGCTGCACTGGCATAAGGAAGTAATTGGAGAGTGCTGTAGCATCATGCTTCTTTATCAATGGGCCCAGCCCAGCTTCAGTAGATATCAAAGGGTGTGGGGAGTAGTAGAGATTGTGCTTGTTTCGTAAGCCTGCATGAGGTTTGTGCATCATTATCACGATACTTTTACTCTAACATTATGGCTTGCATGAATTTGCAAAGGATGGGCCAAGGACAGGTATACAATGAACCAAGGACTATAAGCCCCAGACTAACCGAGTCAGAATATGGGTGCAGAATTCCAGTACACAGTGAAACATCAAACCAGTAGCTGCATCTTTATGCACGATAACTGCAAGGACAACAAGGGTTCTGTGTGACAGTTGACTTGAGTTTGCATTATTTTTTTTAAAAAAAATATGAATGCTTAGTATGCAATTCATGTGTCGCAGTAGGACTCCCCAACTTTCTTGGGGTAGAAGGCACTTTTGGAATTTTGAGAGAGTTTTATGGGTGCTCTTACCCATAATGGCTGCTATTGGGGGTGGATGGGGGGTGTTACCCATTCATATTGTACTTTTAATTGATTGTTGTAAACCGCCCAGAGAGCTTCGGCTATACAGGCCTGTGGCTTATGCTGGCTCAGCTTGTCTGAGCGTGGAAAGCTAAGCAGGGTCAAGCCTGGTTATTACTTGGATGGGAGACCCCTCCTCTAGTTTCCTGCATTGTGCAGGGGGTTGCACTCGATAGCCTTGTAGGCTCCTTCCAACTCTATGATCTATGAAATCTATGAAATCTATTGGGCGGTATAGAAATAAAATAAAATAAAATAAAATAATAAAATGGCTGCCATGGTGGACATGGCCAGTCACAAAAATTCATTTCCCAGAAGGCAAATTGGTGAAGCTAAAAGAAAAGTAGCTTGCCCAAGAACTTAAGTACAAGGCAGAGCTGGGCCTGAGCTCCAAAACAGCATGAAACCAGTCCTATGAACCCACAGGTTTATGTGCTCCAGCAATCATTTCACAGAAGGTAAACTGATGAGCAGGACCGGTGCAAGGCAGTTTGGGCCCTAGGCAAGATCAGATATTTAGCGCCCCCCTTCCCACTTGAGAGCGCTGTATTTTGTTTTCAAGGCGTTTCTGGCACCCCCTTTAGCCCTGCGCCCTAGGCGGCTGCCTAGTTGGCCTAATGGTAGCACCGGCCCTGCTGATGAGGCTGAGAGGCAAGTAACTTGGCCAAGTAACTGAGTTCAAGGCAGAGGTGGGGTCTGAGCCCCAAATGCCAGATCACATATTTGCCTCTGCAAAGCACAACAAAATACCCATTTTGTAGAAGACAAACTGCTGACTACAGCCACCTCCCTTGGCACCTCCTTCTTGGGTTGTTTTTTTATTAAAAAAAAAATAATAACCTGGGAGGCAAAAAGAAGTACCTGTCTCCGGCACCATATGAGCTGTAGAAGTATCCTTAGAAAATAAAAATGGCAGGCAATTTAATGTGTAGGATTTAGGGGTATGAGAGGTGTGTGTGTTTGGCCTGGTTTTGGGGGTGGTGTTTTGCTTACATGTGTGTCCATGTTTCTCTAACAGGGGTGTCCATGGACACCACTTTGGGGACCCAAACATTACTTAAATAAATGATTATTTTAATATAGATAGTGACCTTTATGTTTAGGGATATGTTTGTGTTTATTTTTTTCTTCCTTTGTCTAAGTTATTTATTTTAGAAATTGTGTGTGTGTGTGTGTGTGTGTGTGTATAACCATTGAGAGGGCTGGTGTTCCAGCTATTGCTGTGTATTAAACTGCCAGGAAGATAGGAGAAGGCCATCCACATGGATGATGGATCAGACACCAGCTGGTCTAAAATACACTAGTTGGTTGGGAGCAGAGTCAACAGATACTGTATAAGAGAAGACATCAAACATTAATGCCAGATCAATTTTCTTCTCAAAAAGAGAATTGAAGTTATGCTGCCTGATCAATGATCAGACAGTTGATTGCTAAATAGAGGACCAAACAGCATGGGAAGGCTCTTGAATTGCTTTGTAATGTAAGGGTCATCAGGCACTCCTGAAGAAATAACTTTGTAGCCACTATTTGTTTGTTTGTCTGATGTTTGTTTCTGGAATGATCCAGTGTGGTGTAGTGGTTAGAGTGCTGGACTGGGACTCGGGAGATCCGGGTTCTAGTCCCCACTCAGCCATGAAACTCACTGGGTGACTTTGGGCCAGTCACTGACTCTCAGCCTAACCTACCTTACAGGGTTGTGAGGATAAAATGGAGAGGAGGAGGAGGATTATGTAAGCCGCCTTGGGTTCCTTGCAGGAAAAAAGGCGGGGTATAAATATAATAAAATAAATAAATAAATAAATAAATAAAAATCCATTGTGGACCAAGTCTCAAATCCAGAATGATCTTTACACCCTGTTGAGGAGATGATAATTTATGAATTCCAGAATCAGCCTCTGAATCAGGTTCATAACATGTCACACATCAAATGGTGGTTATGCAAATCTTCATTCAAAGTGTAAAAATGCTGTGACATTATGCTACATACAGTTAGCATGCCAAATATGCTACAACTGTCTTCATGCAAAGTATCAAAGTGCTTTTATGGTATGAGAACAAATTATTCAAATGAATCATTTCCCAGCTGGATACAGTGACTCTCATACAAATAGAGCTGAAGAATATTAATAACTGAATAATTACTTGTGTTTTTTTTTTTAAATTAAATAGAGTATCCAACAAGCTACAGTAAACAACAAATACTAGGCATTCGAAAGCTCTTAGTGTTGGCCTAGCTCTTCTTCCCCTTCCCCCTACTAGTCATGTTACTGGTCTCATTTATTTATAGATCAAGCTGTATTTTCCCCCAATCCCATGCAGGTATTGTTATCACTGAAATCTACCAAATGATACTTTAAAAAAATAATAATTAGCAGATGGTGCATTAGACTTGGGTCTGTGAGACTTCAAAAATCCCTATTCACTGGCATCAGGGGTTGGCATCACTGGGCAGCTGACAAGGCCCACACCCCTGCAAAGGGCCCACTGTTGACCCCTCAAGCTTCCTGACTCTACTCCTCATCCTCTTTCTCCTCCGTTGCTGCCTGTTCACCTGCCCGCTTCGAGCATGCAAGCAATGACCATTTTGAGGAGGACCAGAATCCTCCACTCACCTTGTCCTCTCTCTCTTGGCAGCTGTGTAGGTCAGGCCCAGAAGAAGGGGCCAAGTGAATGGGCAGCAGTGACAAAGGTAAACCCCACCAGGGAAAGGCCCCACCGAGAGCATCTTCACAAGAGTCCCCCAAACCTGGCACCCTATTGCACAAGGGTGTGGCCTACTCCAGCAGTTCAGCAGTGCAAGCAAATTCTTCTGTGAGAGATGGTAGTGGTTGAGTTTGTGCAAAAAGAAGAAAGTTTGATTGTCCAACAGGGATAAGTGGACACAAAGGTTCTTCAGCACCTCTAGCTGTGTCACAGGTTCTGTCTCCATAATAACTAATGCCTCGTACTCATCTAGGCCTTCAAACCTCATTTATTTATTGATCTATCTATCTATCTATCTATCTATTACATTTCTTTACCACACAATAGTTGAAGCTCTCTGGGTGGTTCACAACAATTAAAACCATAAAAGACAACATAAGATACACTATACAAGTTTAAAACTACAGTACAGTATAAAAAAATAGGAGGAAAAACCAAAGTAAAACCTAGCAGCAATGCAAAGATTTAAAATATAGTAACAGATTTAAAACAACAGAAACTGAGAGAGAAAAATGCCTGGGAAAATAAGGCCTTCTCCTGGAGACGGAAAGAGGAGAACGTACGTGCCAGGTCAGGTGAGCCTCCCTGGTAAGCTCTTTCCACAACTGGAATTTACTTTCAATGTGCCACACCTGATCATTCAGAAGGATCCAGACCATCAAGAGGGGGAACAAGAGGAGGGGAAGGCTACTGGCAGCAGCCAGGAGAATGCAGAAGGAAACTTCAACAGATGTGGTGGTGACTGGAGGTTTAAAAGAAGCTAGGGTGGCCGCTTACTCATCACCAAAAAGCGAGTTCAAAAAGAAGACCAAATGGATCTGCATAAATTTGCATGAGCTAATTTATATGTATAGATGCACATTTAGAAACAATGAATATAATTTAAAGAGAAATTTTATAGGGATGTCAGAGAAATCTGCAATGGATCCAAATGAGTTCGGATTTTGAAGAATCTGACCTGTGGATTCTGCAGCGGACCAGACTTTCCTGAGTCGCACGGATCCCATGCCATTGCAGATTGGTTTGTTTTTTGTTTTTTTTTACTTTTTGGATTTTTGTGCAAATGTAGTTGTAGGAAAAAAATAGGGTTTTTTAAGTGTGTGTCCCCCCCCAACTAAAGTATGAAAATGTGTATTTTGGGGGATTTGCACATTTTCGCAAGTGCACATTTGTGCATGTGCAAACTTGCAGAAGTCCACATGAATGCAAGTTCGGGAAATTGATAAAAATCCAATTCTGTCAATGAGCAGTCGACCCTGGAATCTGTGTGCTTGCTCAGTCTGCTGTCCAGGTGCTAAATGTTTGATGGGCAAAGGTCCCTGCTCTCCCTTTAAGACTTTCAGGGACGGAATGGACAGCCCTTCAAATAGAGGACACCTTCAAACAGATGACTGTTCTCTGACAGAACCTCCAAATAGAGGATTGTCCTCTGTAAAACAGGACACATAGCCACCCAAAAAGGAGCCATGAAAGGAGAGAACAGAGTGGAGGGGGAAGGTGTGTGAGGACACACAGGAATGTCAGAGAAATCCGCAACTGATTCAAATCGGTTCTGATTTCTGTGACTCCAACCTGTGGATCCTGCAGCGAACCGGCCTTTTCCGAAATTCCGAGTCACATGGATTCTGTGGACTTGTGGAACTTTTTTTTAACTGAGAAAGGGGGAATTTGTGCTAATGCACACTTGCCCTACTGCACACTTGTGCTATTGGTCATGTGCGCGAGTGGAACAAAATTCTCGTACATTCCCTATAAAGTGGAAGATGGAACAAAAGGTGCCTGAAAATCCTTGAAACACAGATGGAACAGATTTTAACAAAAGCCATACATCACTAGCTGGCAGTAGGAGAACAGGGAACAGCAGCCGCAGCAGGGAGCAAAAGAAAGACTGATGAGCCAGTTCAGACACCCCTGATTTGGGATAGGAGAAGAAGATGCAATGGGTCCTCCAGAGCATCCCTAAAGAAGGAGGAGAGGAAGCAGCAGAACAGAGATGGCCAGGCCAGTATGAAGGAAAGAGAACCAGAGGGTTCCAGCGCAGTAACAATGGGCTAAATCACGGCAAGAACACTGACCAGCTAGTATACTAGTACTTAGCTAGTATAATACATTACACTGACCTGAAGAGGGTGCACATATTCTGTTGTTGCCTTTGTTTTCAGGGCCGATGCAGACTTTCCTTTAAATCTGTATCTAGCAGCTGCATCCGCCCCCCCCTTTTTAGTCTAGAGCAGGCACAGGAGGACAGATCCAGATTGGGACCCTAGCAGGGAGGTTAGAGGGGCTTTTAAAGATCTGGACCAGGGCTTCTGCATCTATTCTAGAGTAAAAATGAAAAAGAAAAAGAAAACAGAGGTATTTATTATTATTATTATTATTATTATTATTATTATTATTATTATTATTATTATTATTTATCGCCCATCTGGCCGGCAACCAGCCACCCTGGGCGATGTACATAGAATAAAAACAATAAAATACATTTAAAACAATATAAAAATTTTAAAATCTTAACCCACCCCATATTCCTGCCTGAACAACCAGGTTTGTAATGAGCGACGGAAGCTCAGTAGAGAGGGGGCATGGCGGAGGTTACTCAGGAGAGAGTTCCACAGTACGGGGGCCGCCACAGAAAAGGCCCTCTTCCTCGTCCCCACCAGTCTAGCTGCTCTGGCTGAAGGGACAAGGAGAAGGCCATCCGTGGCAGATCTTGTTGAGCGGCCCAATTGGTGTTGCTGGAGATGCTCCTTGAGATAGACTGGACCAGAGCCGTATAGGGTTTTAAAGGTCAAAACCAACACCTTGAATTCGGCTCGGCAAGCAACTGGTAGCCAGTGCAAATCCTTCAGCACTGGCGTGATGTGATCCCGCCGGCGGCTGCCTTTAACCAGGCGAGCCGCCGCGTTCTGTACCAGCTGTAGCTTCCGAACCGTCTTCAAGGGTAACCCCACGTAGAGCGCATTACAGTAGTCTAGGCAAGAGGAGACCAAGGCATGAACCACTGATGGGAGCAGGTGATTAGGATGGTAGGGGCGCAGCTGCCGTATCAGATGGAGTTGATACAGCGCCGCCCGGCTCACAGCTGCCACCTGAGCCTCCATGGACAGCTGGGAGTCTAGAATGACCCCCAAGCTGCAGACCTGGTTCTTCAGGGGTAGATGTACCCCATTCAGCACCAGGTCAACATCCCCTAACCTCCCCTTGTCCCCCACCAGAAGTACCTCGGTCTTGTCGGGGTTCAGTTTCAGCATGTTCATTCCCATCCAGCCAGCCACTGCCTCCAGGCACTTGGACAGGGTCTCAACGGCCAATCTTGGTGAGGACTTGAAACAGAGGTAGAGCTGCGTGTCATCCGCATACTGATGACACCGCACCCCAAACCTCCTGATGATAGCTCCCAGCGGCTTGAGGTAGATGTTGAATAACATCGGGGAGAGGATGGAACCCTGCGGCACTCCACAAGTGAGCAGCCGAGGGTCCGAAGCCTCATCCCCGAGAACTACCCTCTGATACCTTCCAGAGAGGAAGGACCAGAACCACTGCAATACAGTGCCTCCCAAGCCCAAGCCCTCCAGGCGGTCCAGGAGGATACCGTGGTCAACAGTATCAAAAGCCGCTGAGAGATCGAGGAGGACTAGAAAGGAGCATTCGCCCCTATCCAAAGCCCTCCTCATATCATCCACCAAGGCGACCAAGGCCGTCTCCGTCCCATGTCCAGACCTGAAGCCCGACTGGCACGGATCTAAATAATCGGCTTCATCCAAGTGTGCCTTCAACTGAGCACCCACCACCTGCTCGATCACCTTGCCCAGAAATGGTAAATTGGAGACTGGGCGAAAGTTGTTTAAATCCTGGGGATCCAAGGAGGGCTTCTTTAGAAGCGGTCTTATTACTGCCTCCTTGAGGGCTGATGGCATCACTGCCTCCTCGAGGGAGGCATTCACCACCGCCTTGATCCCCTCACCCAGTCTCTCCCTGCAGCTCATTATGAGCCAGGACGGGCAAGGATCAAGCAAGCAGGTGGTCGGCCTCACAGATGAGAGCACCTTCACCTTGTCCACTTCATCAGAAGGAAGAAGCCGAAACCGATCCCACAAAACCGGTCTGCCATTGGCCTCCTCCCTCTCACTCCCTGTGTCCACGACGTACGATATCCCACTCCTAATCCGATAGATTTTATCTGCGAAGTGCTTCGCTAAAGCCTCACAGGAGGCTTTAGACTGTTCCAGTGGGTCCGGAGCGACTGAACCGACCAGACTCCGGACCACTTGGTTGGAACAGCCTCCTGGGGCAGCACTCCGCAGACGCAATGGAGGCAGCATAGAAATTCTTTTTTGCTGCCTTCACCGCCACCCGGTAGGCTGAAGATGCAGCTCTAACCCGTGTTCGATTGTCTTCGGAGCGGGAATTACACCATCGGCGCTCTAGCCTTCTCACCTCTTGTTTCAGAGGTCGCAGCGACGGAGTGAACCATGGCACCGCGCGAGCTCTGTTTAGGCGAAGAGGGCGCTTCGGGGCAACTCGGTCTAATGCCCTGGTGATTGCAGCATTCCAGTCGTCCACCAGGGTCTCGACCGAGCTACCGTTTGTGCTCCAATTCCCCAAGCGCGTTCAGGAATCCATCCGGATCCATAAGGTAGCTGCTACATATGGATTTAAGGTACAGTAATACTTTGGATTGAGAGCATAATTTGTTCCGGAAACGGTGCTTGTAATCCAAAACACCCTTATATCAAAGCGAGGCTCTGGCGGGCGTGAGCGGGGCTGATTTTGGCCCGCTACACCTGCTTGAGGCGAGCGATTACATCCCTACGACTACTTGTCTTGCAAGACCATGCTCATTTATCAAGTCAAAAAATGTTTAAAAATTTTGCTTGTCTTGCAAAACGCACTCAGACCAAGTTACTTGCAATCCAAGGTATTACTGTAATGTTAGTTTTGGCCCTGATGAGATACAGCTCCCTGGAGACTGAGTTTGCACTATACCCTGCATCATACAGACTACACAAATCAAATATAAACTTTGATTGATATTGCTTCTTTTAGCTCTAGTATGTCCTGAACAATATATCCCAAATCTTACGAGCTCATGTGAATATCCTGACACATACTCAAAGGGGGGGGGGTGTCTACCCATTACAAAAACCCTTTTTGTTCCCATTTTAACAGTTGAGGAGTTTTCAGCCTTTTTAAACAAATGGCAACAGAACAGTGCATGAATTTTTTATCTAAATGTCCCTTTTCTGTAACGTGGTATATTGGAAGCTTTTGTTAAAATATATATTAAATATGAATATATGATGTCTTCAAAACAAGGCCTGCACGATTTACTGCATTCTGCAGAATAATAGAAATATATATATTCATATATATATGAATCAAACGTTCTATGGTTCAGCATTAATATTTTATGCTTCTCCATTATGCGTTTCTCTATAATAGAATTCTTTCTGTAAAATGAGCAATTTTAGATTTTAAAAAAATACATCACTTGCCATAGTCTCCGAAGTGCCTCGCTGTTGTGCACAGGGTTTGTTCTGCTAAAGCTTTTCTTTCTTCTGGATTTTTGTTTCACCTCTGTCTCTCTCTGTGTGTGATGTGTTAATTACCTGAATGATCCAGGGTAACGTACAAACAATATTGAGGAATAACAGACTCAGTCTGAACACAGGAGGACAAATATGGAGATAATAATATGGTGTATATTGCCCTATATTTCTGATCAAGTATAGATTTGTGGTAGAATCCCACCCACCCATCAAATGTGGTTGGCTGTATGCTCACCTTGGAAAGTCCCTAGTAGTGGTGAGAGTGTTGGACTGGGACTTGGGAGATCCGGGTTCTAGTCCCCGCTCGGCCATGAAACTCACTGGGTAACTTTGGGTCAGTCACTGACTCTCAGCCTAACCTACCTCACAGGGTTGTTGTGTGAGGATAAAATGGAGAGGAGGAGGAAGATTATGTTAGCCGCCTTGGGTTCCTTGCAGGAAGAAAGGCGGGGTATAAATATAATAAATAAATAAATGGTTATCTCTGTTCTCCCTGTCTGTTGAGGAACAGGGTGGAAGCTTGACCAGATTAGTTGATGCCCTGGTGAGTCAGATGATTGGAAGGTGTCCAGGTCTTAATTGGAGCTGGGGCTACCTACCAGAGTTCATAAGTGCAATTGCAAGTGGGTGACCTTTCCTAAGCAATTTCAGTTCAAAAATTAATGCAGCGCTTGGGGAAATGGGATGAATAATTAAAGATGTGTTTTGCAGATTGTCAGGCATCTTTTCATTCCCTCCTCCACTCACTGATGGAATCAGAGTTTTTGTACAAGAATTTCGTTCATTTGCAAATGTGCAGTTGCACTAATGCACACTTCTGCAAGTGCGCATGCGCGGAGATTCCCCCCCAAAGTAAACAACTGGTCTGCAAGTCTGTGGAATCCATGCAACTCAGAAAAACCCTGTCCACTGCAGAATTAATAGAAATCCAAACTCATTTAAATCTGTTGTGGATTTCTCTGACATCCCTATAATATGCAGGTTTTGCCAATGGCTGTTTTATCTTGACTGACCAGTTGCAGGTCTGCTGAGAGGGACATACATGCGAACCTACTGAACTGGTCCTGGAAGTTTCATTTTTAAAAAGAAGCAAGTCTCCAGCCCTTGTAAAATGAAAGGTACAAAAGAATGGCTGGGCTTTTCACTAATACAATCCTGCAAAGTAGCCCAGTTTTATATCCATATTGCGGGGGGTGGGTGGGGGGTGACAGTGCTGAGAAAGAGTACTGTAAGACAACCCTGCAGTGTAGTCCAGTTTTGTTATCTGGTCTCTTGGCATGTTAAGCTTTTTTGGGGGGTGGGGGAATGCAGGTGATGGGACAAACAAGTTGATTGTAGCAGCAACATGGGGGAGAGAAGGGGGGGATTAATTGCTTTCCCACTCATGGAGGGTAATTATGGAGACTCTTGTTGTTACAGGCTGAGAGATGGAAAAAAAGGTACCCCGAGCAAGCACTCCAGAAAACAGCTCAATTCAGCACAGACTGATTCATTCAGAGGCTGTCTAATTCAACTTGGGTTCAGCACCTGAGTCAAGATTCGGAAATGTGAGGCTTCGTGCCTCCCACTGACGATCATGAGAAATGTTAAAAAAAAAACAAAAAAAAACCCTGACATAACTCCCCCCCCCCCCGGTTTGTCAGAAATCAATGAAATCTGCACACATCATGGACCCTTAGGAAGGTATTACGCCTACCAAATGCCAGAAATATAAGTGCAGTGGATTTTGTACTATTCTGATTTATTTTAAAGGGAACAGACAATAACTTTTTTTTATTTCTTGGCAGAATTGGGATAAATTTGCAGGGATGGTTGCCTTTTAGGAGGGTATTACACCTGTCAAATGTCAGAAAAATACATGAAGTGCTTTTTGTACTACACAACTTTATATTTTGGGTTTTTTTCACTCATGGAGGAAAAGTAGGGAGCACCATAAATGGTCAAAAGGGGCCCAGTTTGGCTTGGGCTTTCTCCAAATCCAATGCACAACCTAAATATGTATTTCCATGTGCATTTTTCTAAATGTAAACATTATTGGTGCCCATTTTTGAAAAATACATTTTTCTCCATTAACTAAAGCATGTTTGTGCACATTTTTCAAATGTCCACATATTTCCATGTGGTTTTTTAAAAAATGTATGTATCTTTTTAATGCATTTTTTTGTGCATGAATCAGATTGCAAGGTCAACTAGTTGCAAATTGCATTCAGGTTCCGGGAGGTGTGAACTGAGCAAGCTCATATAATTTTATAAACCCAACCAATTTCTTTTATATCCACTTATGTCATCATCACCACCACCACTGAAGGCTATTGTAGGAATCAATGGGCAGTATACAGCACTGCCTGTGCACTACTGGCACTCACCACTACTGCAATGAGAAGCTAGATGCTAGAACCTGCAGCAATCAGAAGTGGGTCAAAAGGCTCATTTCTCGAATGGGGCAGATCAGCAGAGCTTGCAGAAGGGAGCTCGGCTGACCCTGTCTTGTTTTGGAAACAAACATTTTGGCTCATTTCTGGGGTTGCTATTGGAAGCACTAGGTCCTGTTGTCCTCATGGTGTAGTGTGCTATTACAACAGAAACAACGGAAGTGGAGTGGCAGTATTGGATACTGCCCAATAGTTCAGTGTTCTCCAACCTTGGGTCCCCAGATGTATTTGGCCTACAACTCCCAGCATGCCCCAGCCAGCTACTGGCTGGGGCATGCTGGGAGTTGTAGGCCAAAAACATCTGGGGACCCAAGGTTGGAGAACACTGCAATAGTTCATTTCTTGTGTCATCTGATCCTGACATCTTATTCAGGACAGGAGACTGTGATCCTAAGCACACTTAACTTCAAAGAAAGTTGGCCTTTCCTTTACACTTTCTATTGTTCCCATCCTGAAATTGCTTATGCTGAAGCATGTAATTTAAAAACAGAAATCACATCCATATGCCACTTAGTTTTGTTGTGATTCACTGTAGTAAATTGTTGGCATGAAATTTCTCCCCACTCCAATGCGGTGCCTAATTGAATCTTTCACTGATTACTATCATTCCTTTGACTTTGCTATATTGTCTGATAGGCTCTAGATGCCCCGCTGCTTCTAAGAACTGAAGAATTCAGTGTTATCTGACAATTGATTTAGTGATCCAAGATAGCATGCAAATTAATAATAATTTTGTATATAATTTTTGGTAAAGGATGGATGGTCGCCATCTTCCACTTTGAATAAGAATGACTGATAAGCAACTGTTCACCTCCTACCAGGTTTTATTTCCACATCTTGATAATATTTCATTCATTTTGTCAAAGGGAAGAAATGGGGAAATGGGTTACCAGTTACCAGAAATAGGGAAATTCATCTGCAATTTATTATTCAATATTAAGTGATGCTATGCCTATGACATTGTAGCCAGGTTATTCTATTCTAGTAAAAACATTTTTATTTTTATTTTATTTTTGTATAAACAGAAAGGAGTCTTGTGGCACCTTAAAGAAGAACAGATTGATCATGGCATAAACTTCCATGGACTAGAACCAACTTCTCCAGACAGTGGGTTTCATAGATCATAGAGTTGGAAGGAGCCTACAAGGCTATCGAGTCCAACCCCCTGCTCAATGCAGGAAACTAGAGGAGGGGTCTTCCATCCAAGTAATAACCAGGCTTGACCCTGCTTAGCTTTCCACACTCAGACAAGCTGAGCCAGCATGAGCCACAGGCTCTAATCCATAAGACTGTTTCTATTTATTATATTGGAAAGTGGGTGTGGGTTTCCTGAGTTTTTTCATGCCTCTTTACGAATCCACATGGTTTCTGCCATCTCAAATATAGGAGGGCTTGAATAGGATGTTTAAATTTAGAAAATATCGATGTTGTGCTAATACTCCCTGTGAGGGATTGAGGCCTACACAGGATTGGGTTGGTTGAGGCCTACACAGGCTTCAGTTTGTTGAAGCCTGAAGGCCCAAACACTTGGATGGGAGGGGGAGTTTGAGAGTTTAAGTTTACCCAATAGAAGTTAAGAATTAGATCTCCAATTCAAGGTCACATGATTATAACCTTCCATTCCTGGGAAGGCTATATATGTGGGGTGTGGTCAGCTAGCAGTTAGTGTGTGTGTGTGCTGGGAGAGAGCTGGAAGCAGCAGCACAGAAACAGCAGAGAGAAGCAGAGAGAGAGAAAGAGAAACTGGCTGCATAGCAGATAGGTAGTCTGAAGTATACTAGAGACCATTTGATTGTTTATTTGTTTGTTTTATTTTATCATACTTGCTTTTGAATTATAACCACTCTATTAAGTAAAAACCCTAATATTATAAGTAAAGTGTTGTTGGATACCCTGAGATTTTGGAGTGACTTATTCACCACGTCTACAGCCTACACCCACGTTACTGGAAGCAGGCAAAGGACTTGATAACCTAGAGAGGGAGAGGCTTTGGGAAGAGGCAGAGATCTCCCAAAGGCAGATCAAGGGGTCCCTGCAGTAGCGGAACCTTGACACTCCCCTTCTCAAAATACTTTGGCTCATTGAGACAGGCCTTGGTACACTTGAGAGCAGTTGCTGCCAATTGACTGGTTTTCTTGTGTGTGCCTCATCAGTCTATCAGAAGAAGATTCCTTTGCCACTGGAGCTTCTAGGATCCCTCCTCCTGTTTTCTTTGTAGTGGGGCTTTTTGGTTCCCTTTGACTTCCTCCAGTTTCCCACAAGCAATCAGCCAAAAAACATCCTCCTTGCATATAATGGTGAAGAACCTCTTTCAGCCTGAGGGCTAAGTTCCAGTTCGGAGAAGATTTCTGGGCCCTCAGTCCAGATGTGTGTGTGGTTGAAGGCAAAAAGGGGTGGGGCCAACCCCCTGGCTTTCTTTAGCTTAAAGCTCTTACTGCCAATAATGTACTAAGCCTTAGGAGAGGCATTTCAACCTTTTAAGATGGGGGAGGGATCTGCACAGAACCTGGGAAACCTCCAAATGTTCAGTGGTTGGGAAGGGGGACATGGCAATCTGGAGAAACCTGGAGGCCTGAAGTTCTGCACCTGTTGTAAATGATGGCATTCAGACAGTACACAGTTTAGTCTGCTGTCTGCAAGAATGCCCCTCCACCTTCAGCCAACAGTACCTGCTGAAACACAGATGGAGAGAGCCATCTTCCCAGTATGTTATCAATGTCTTATTACAGTCTTTCGGGTAGTAGTTTCCAGTACCCAGGTTCCAGTCTACAGATTCCAGTCTTCAAATGGAATTAGCTAGCCATGCTCCCTGAAGTTTGTGCCGTTCCTCCGCCAGAAAAATAGAGAGACGCCTTGGACTCAACTATCAGCTTATGAGAGAGAATGTCCCTGCCAATTAGACCAACTAGGGCAAGTGTTGAAGTTCAAAAGTTGTAAGAGCTGGAAACAATATTTCATTTGTTTCTTTAACTGGCTGCATTGTTACATTATGTATTTGTTTAGTGTTCTGATTAATAAGCATACTTTTTTTTGGTTAAAAGTAATCAAGTGTGTTCTGATCTGGGAAGTTTCTACATCAGGGATCTGGAACCTCTGGCCCAAGGGCCAGATCTGGCCTATGGAGATTTCTCATCCAGCCCACGCTAGTGGTGGTGGGAGAGGGCATCGACTCTTATCTCCAGTCACTTGATTGGAGATAAGATGGGTTTTCTCAGCACTAAAGAGAGCATTAGATCCCCACATCCCCAGTGCTAGAGGTAGGCCTGTGGCTTACGCTGGCTCAGCTTGTCTGAGCGTGGAAAGCTAAGCAGGGTCAGGCCTGGTTGTTACTTGGACGGGAGACCCCTCCTCTAGTTTCCTGCATTGAGCAGGGGGTTGGACTCAATGGCCTTGTAGGCTCCTTCCAACTCTATGATCTATGAAATCTATGAAATCTATGAGGCAGCCTTTCTCTAGTGCTGGGAGTGGGAGAAGAAATCTCGCTCTTATCTGCAATAATTGATTGGGGATAACAGCAGGAGTCCCCCCCCCCCAGCATTAGAGAAAGGGTGCATTTTTCTAGTGCTGAGACTGAGAGGGACTGTCCTTTCTCCATGCAGAGAGAGACAAGACCCTTATGACTTCAGAGGGTGGGACTTTAGTGTACGGGGGGAGGCAAGGTTTCAGACCCCCCCCCACTGACATCATTTGACCCTGGGGGTGGTGAGTCAGAAGGCAATCTTGTCTCAGGGCTGTAACAGTTCCTCATCCCTGTTCTATACTTTATATCTCAGCCCACATTGTTGTCTTGGGCTTCTTTGCTAAGTTACTGAACAGGCATATGTTAAACCTTTAGGAAGCCGGGTGATCAGATATAATTTGGAAACTACCAGGGCTAGGCAAAAACATTTTGCTGCCTGAGGCAAAGGGCACGATGATGGAGCCTTCCTTCCATATACCTTGGCTGATTGGACTGGCAATTGAATCTGACTTCAACACTGGTAATGGAAAAGCTTCCCTCACTTCACCTGAGGGCAGCAGGCTATCTTATGTCTTATTTATTTATTTATTTATTTCATATTGCTGTGCCAGGGCCTCAGCATCATTTTGTGGAGCCCAGTACAAACTTGCAACACAGCCACCTCCCAAACACATACTAGGGATGTGTGAGGAATCCACTTTGGGGGGGGGGGGTCAAAGTCTGAAGGATTGGCCTGGCTCCTCCCCCATTCCAGCCTGTCTATCCAGTGCTGTCACCGACTCACTCTGAGGTGAGTTGAGTCATCATGCAGTCTTCCACCTTTAAATCAGCAGGCTACAATTTCCTTTTAGTTTTGTTTTTTTAAGGCAGGGAAATGTGCACAAAATATGGCCGCAATTTGTGGAATTTGCTTAAAATACAGCAACAATTTGTGCAAAATACTGCTACAGTTATGCAAATTGTGGCCATATTTTGCACAACTTGCAGCCGTAATTTGCACAAATTTCCCTGCCTTTAAAAAACAAAAACAAAATGCAAATCATGGCCTGCTTTAAAATCGGAAGCCGCAAAAAAAAGCCCCTGCCCACTTTCGGCTCCTGAGTCGGTGAGGTATGCCGAAGTCCGCTGAGCGCAATCAGATCAAGTTCTTCAATCACCCATCCCTACGGCCCCATCTTAGACATACAATCTCATGGTTTTTATTTATAGCTAGTGCTCTGCTGAAAACTTCCTATATTTCTCATAAAAACGTATTTTTCAAACATTCTCATTTAATTTGATAAAAAATGGAATTGCTTGGAAAAAGAGACTCAAAGGAGAAGAAATTTCAGAGAAATTTTCTTGGGTTTGCTTCAGGGTTCTTGTGCTTACTTTACTTATGGCTGTGGAGTGTGCGTGAGTGTCCTGTCTTTCATTGTACAATCATCTCTCTGACAGCCTGTAGCCTCCTTGGCTTCTCACACTTCCTGCCCAGGGGAAGATATCATGAGATAATTCCTCACACAGAGCTTTTTCAGATCAGGAAGTGAAGTGATCAGACCATATAGCTGAGCTATATAACCAGTGAGATTACGTGATGTACCTGTCGCTGAGCTGTGCTTGTGATGGGTAAGCTGCCTGGGCTCAATTTAGAAAAGAACATGCCAGTTTTTTACACTCACTTCTTGAGGGAAAAGTTCACTTTCTTCCAAGAGTTCTATCTCAGCTAGGGATCAGTGAATATGACAGTTTCACTTTCTCCCACATTGATTATTTTAAATGTCAAGTTCTTACTCTCCTGAATATGAAGAACTTCACAAATTTTGGTAAAATCTCACCAAAAAATTAACTGAAATTAAATTCTTACCCATCTGCACCTGCAAAATTCAGTAGGTGCAGCTCTTAAAGATGAGGGGCTTGTCAGGAAAAAAGAGGTAGCAACCCTAATTAAGCAGTAACACGGTTGAATACACAGGGATTCAAAGACTGGGTTTGCACACCATGACAACCCATCTGGGGTAACTAGCCATGGTGGGTTGTCGTGTTATTCAAACCTAAACCACTTCCCACAGGGTGTGTTATTTTGGGGCAACAAGCTACCCTAACAACCCATGGTTTGTTCTAGGGGTCGTTCGACTCAAGATGGGTTGTTGATTGTGCTGTCCGAACCTGGGAGAGCAATTTGATCATGGGTTACAAGGAGCGGCTAGAGAGCTGCTTGGCAAGACCGGCAAAAATCCTGCCGCTCTTTGCAATTTAGCCCTTGCCACTGCCAGTGACAGCTCCTCCACCAATGCTCAAGCAGCACTTTGCAGCAACTGTCACTGGTTCACCACCCTTTTAAAATTTATTTTTTCAGCCCAGAAAATTGTGCAATTGTGTTCGTAATTTTTTACTATTACTATTTTCGTTCTTTCGCAAGTGCATAGGAACACACTTACCACTGTCTGATATGTGTAGTCTTGCCTGGTCAATTTTCTTGTTTGTTTCAGCTGTCAAAGGGAGCTGTAAAGTGGAGTAGGTAACAGACTGGCAAGGTGAGACTGCACATAGGCTAGTTTGCACACAGTCAGGGGAGGCTGGTGACTCCTGTGTCAGTGGGGCTCCTTCTCCATTGCAGCTTTTATTCTGAGATTTATAGGAGCTGTCCATGGTGCTCCATGGTGGTGAACCTAATTGGGGATGTTAACTGCCAATTGTCTAGCTGTCAATTGAAAAGCACTGGTAAGGGGGGGGGAAGCAACAAAAGTAGGTGCACCAAAAGGGGAGGCAATATCACCCACTTGGCAATGTATTGTGATCCTCTTGATTTTAAGTGTTGAACTGACACTTCTCAGTGCCCTCCACCTTTTCAAACACTTCCCTGAATCTGCAGCTACTCCAGAAAGGGGAGGTATTAACTCCCGCCCCTTTCATGGCTCTTCTTCAGAGCACTTACTTCTGTGGCTACTGCAGTTCCCTGATAGGTGCACACATTTCCCTCCATTTACTTCCCAGCCATTAATTTTGCATATTCCCGCATTTATTTATTTTTTGAACTGTCAGGAAACCGCAGTAACTGCAAGCAATAAGTGCTCAGAAAATGAGCCATGAAAAGGCAGGGGGAGTTAATATCTCCCCTTTCTGAAGTAGCTGGAGACCTGGGGAAAAGGACAAGAAGTGTCAATTCAACACTTAAAAGTCAGAGGATCACATTGCCAAGGGAAGATATTGCCCCCCCCTTTGGGTGCACCTTATTTATTTATTTATTATATTTATACCCCGCCTTTTTTCCTGCAAGGAACCCAAGGCGGCTTACATAAGCCTCCTCCTCCTCTCCATTTTACCCTCACAACAACCCTGTGAGGTAGGTTAGGCTGAGAGTCAGTGACTGGCCCAAAGTCACCCAGTGAGTTTCATGGCTGAGTGGGGAATAGAACCCGGAGCTCCCGAGTCCCAGTCCAACACTCTCACCACTATGCCACACTGGCGTTCCTGCATTGTCGCCTTTAGCAGTGCTTTTCAATTGATAACTTGACAACAGGTTCCTGGCAACTGTGTGTGAATTAACCTACCGTATTTTTCCGTGTATAAGACGATACTTTTTCTTAAAATCTTTAGGCTAAAAACTGAGGGTCGTCTTATACACGGAAGTACGGTAAGCCTGTACATCTGCGTGTCCTCCAGGGCAGATCTGCCGCTCCAGGTTGGCCAGCGTCTCCTGCGGGGGAAGGGGAGGATGGTCGGCTGAGCCGGTGGCGGGGCACGGGGCTCGCACCTGGGGTGGGGGCAAAGGAAGACACACTGTTAGCCCTCCCCGAAGTGGGATCCCATCCCACCCCCGCGAACCGGCAAGGCAGGTGCCCGAAGATGCCCTCCACCCTCCCTCTTTTTCCGGTTTCTCCAGGCCCCTCCCTGCCCCGAAAGAGATGCCATGCCCCCTCTTCACCTTCCCGGCCGACCTCCCGCGAGTCACCCGCCTCCGCCACTCTAACCCATGCCACGGCGACCCTCTCTGACCCGCCCGCCTGCCCCACTCACTCCTCGGGGCCACTCATCCTCAACTCCAGCAGGGTGCTTCGCCCAGATGTGCTCCGCCCCACTCTGGCTGCCCGCCCACCCGCCCGGAAAGCAAGACTGTCTGCCCCCTGCCCGCTGCCCCCAAGCCCCGGGCGTGACACGAGCAGAGCGGGTTGGCGGCGGCGAGCGTGGGTGACAGAGGAGCTGCTAGGCCAGCTGGTTGGGTGCGGTGGCGCCCCTCATCTCCGGCTTTGCCACCACCGGGCAAGGTGGTCTGTGGCAGGCCCCATCAGCTGGTGGGTTTGGGTCTCCCTCGGAGCGATCTAGGCACGGCCGATGCTTCCCGGGCTGCTTCCCGCTCTTGTGCAGGTGGCGAGGAGGCTCCCACTTGGCGGTGGCAACGGAGATGGTAGCCGCACCGCCCTGTGCAGCTCCCCCCACAGCAACCGGTGCCGGCTCTTGAGCGGCAACACCGCCTCCTTCTCCTGGCTCTCCCCAGCCCCTCCTCTCCTTCCAGGCAGGACTGGCGGGAGGTGGAACCACCTGAGCCCAGGCAAGGGGCAGAGGCAGCCTCGACGCAGGTAATAACGCCCTCACTTTCCCCCCTTCCCGCCACCTGGACTCACCCACCAACTGAGAGGTGCTGGGGGGGTGCTGTTGTTCTCTCCCCGTATTCACCGTCCACTCCCCCCTGCCCGTGGGGAGCGCCCGCACACCCAGAGCTGTTGCTGGGAGAATCCCCCCCATACCTTGTCTCTGTTTTCTGTTTAAAATATTTATTTCTGAATTTTGTGTTAGAAAAGTGGGGGGGCGTCTTATTCATGGGGGCGTCCTATACACGGAAAAATACGGTATATATGCAGTCTCACCTTGTCAGTTTCCATGTACAGTATGTTACCTACTGCACTTTGCTGCTCCCTTTGACAGCTGAAATGTACAAGGAAATTGACGAGACAAGACTACACAGCTGTAAGAGTGCATTTGCGAAAGACTGGCAAAATAAATAAATAAATACGAACACAGTTCGTTGTGCAATTTTCAGGGGCCGAAAAAATAATTTAAAAAGTATAACCCCAATTGTCCTTTTTGAAGCTCTGGGGGGGGGGGGGGAATAACGGCAGAGAACAAAAAAGGATAGCGATCGGAGCAGGATGGGAGACAAGACCAGTTCTGACACAAAGGACACTGGGATACCAGCTGGAGGACTGAGGGGGAAGGAGGGGAAGAACAAGCCATGGTGAGCCGATCATTTGTTGTGCATACCATGGGTAGCTCCATGAACAACCCACATTGACTGTGTAGCTTATTCACAGGGTGGCTTATCATGTTGTGCAAATGTGGCCAAAGACAGGCTTTTAAGGGCTAAGCAGTCAAAGCCCTGGGCCTGGACGGATGACCCTGCTGCCAGTTTCAGTTTTCCCCAGTTCTGAATGTTTTTAATCTCAACTTCTTTTTGTCTCAGTTATGGAGAACTTTGCAAATGTTGGTAAATTCTCATCAAAACCCAAGTGAACTGAAATTCTCACCCGTTCCTACTCACAGCTCATTTGGCTGGTGGATGTGCACTGCCATTTCATGATATGTACACATTTTTGCACTGCCTGTGGGGAAATGTACCGGCACACATAGCAGGGAGTGGGCTTGGTGTTTATGGCAGGCTTGAGCAGGATTTGGCAAAAGCAAGAATCACGAATCTCCAGACCGACGGGACAGAGCTGAGAGATTTTCCATCCCCACTACTTCAGAAACAGAAGTGCAAAGCACATGAGGGAGGGAGAGTACCTTTCCTACTTTAGAATGCAGTGCAGCTGAAGTGCAACCCCCCTCCCAATTAAACATATCAGAATCCAGTCCAATTGGCTATAGGTAAAGATACATACATGCAAAACCAATGCCTTTTAGGTGAGACTATCAGATTTGGAGTGGCAGCCAAATCGATTAGTTTAGTTGTCCATGAAGCAAGGTGTTGTTTTGTTAGCTCGGTGGTAAGAACACATACTTTGCATGCAGAAGGTTCCAGGTTTATTTCCCAACATCTCCAGGTTGGGCTAGGAAAGCATCTTGCTTGAAATGCTGTAGAGCCGCTGCCAGTCATTATCAACAATACTGGGATGACTCAGTACACAGCAGCTTCCTACATTCCTAATAAGAGCATAAGAAGCTGCCTTATTCTGAGTCAGACTGGTGGTCCTTCTTGCTGAGCATTGCCTATACGCAGTGTCAGCAGCTCCCCATGGTTTGAGATGGGAGGTCTTTCTCATCCCTACCTGGAGATGCCAGGGGTTGGTTGATCTTTGGCCCTCCTGCATTCAAACCATGCGCTCAGCAAATGAGCTATAGCCTTTCCACAAATCGCATGCCCATTCAGAAAGAACATATTTGCTTCACAGTAAGGAGTGAAGTGTAAACAACTTCCGAGTGTGTGTCTCCAGAGCAGCTGCCTTTGAATGCCTAGTCTGATGAATGCAGACTAGGGCAGGCACGGAATCTCATGTGACATTGCGAGCCGGGAAAGAAATGTTTGGGGGAAATGCAGCCCACTTTGTAATGCATTTCAAGTATTCTGAGCTGGAAAAGTTGACAGGTAAATTGTCGATGCATGTTTGGATGCCATCTCTCTGACTGTACCACTTCAGACTGAGGGTTGGGGGAGGTAATGTTTGGATGGTCCTCCATTTAAAAACTCTCTGCACATACAATCAATCCTGGCAAAGGCCCTTCTTCTCCCTGGTGTGCTACTTGTTGTATGTGCAGAGAGGTGGGTCTTTCTTTCTCTCTTTTCAAATATTTAGACATTAAATGCCCCCAACTTGAAATCAGAACTGGCACAATCCATTCATTTGAGAGTAGGAATGAAATTCCCTTCTGTCAGAGAACAGAGAACACCCCACGCACACAGAGTTTTGAATTCCACCTGCCCTCCCATCATCCACTCCTACCCAAGCATAAAGCTCTCAGCGATACTCTTTTGTCTGAATTCCTTGTTATTTGCCAGGCTTTCCACCAGAGAAAATGAGCAAGTCTCTCTCCCCTTTCACCTGAGTATTCTTTCTCTCCCTCCCTCACCCACAGTGTGTCTTTGTGCTCAGACAGAGCCAGTGCTGGACATGAAAGAAGATGCCTTTCATGTGGTGTTTGCAGCAAAAATAAATAAATAAATAATAATAATAATAATAATAAATAATAATAATAATAATAATAATAATAGAGAGAGAGTGTGTGTGTGAGAGAGAAGATAAATAAGTCTTCTAGCAAAGGGGAGAGTGTGAAATAGAGAAAGATAATGTCCTGTGGGGAAAAAATCAGAAAGGGATGTGAGGGAGGAATTTTGATTCTGTGCTAATAATGGCTCTATTTTTAATAATATGGGAAGAAGACAAGATGGCATAATTAAGGCCAGAAATCCCACCATTGGCTTTTAAAGGAGCCATGATGCTTTTGGCCTACTGGGAGCTTCCCTGCCTGCCTGACCCAGCTAGATGCTTACAAGGATGGTCCAGAAGGAATGCGGGGTTGCTGGTGCTGGCACATAGACTTCCTGATGTGTGCCTGAACAGCACCTAAGCCAATCTCCCCTGACAGAAGTGGGGAATAGATAGACAGACCAGCATGGAACTGGGAGGAAACAAACTGAAAACTTTAGCACAGGAGCCCAAAGACTGGGTCAGCTCGCTGCACAGCCTAACAAGCACAATTCCCTCACTGCTCCCTACAGGAACTCCACTGGAGACTGCCAGGGCCTTTTTAGAGAATCTTGCATGCAGAGCAATTGTTGGAGGTTCCACTGCATATGAAGAAGCAAGTCTCTTCCCACCCTGGGGGACATGATTGCAGCCTTTGCACCCATAGCAAAGGTCAGCCTGGTAGTTAAATGACCAGATAGTAAGGTTGTTGTTTTTTCCGGAACAAGGTTAACTTAACAGCAAGTCTCAGGACCAAAACTACCATTAGAAAGGGTACCAGACCAATAGCTTGGCTCTTTTTTCCCCCTCTGGCCTGTCCATTCTCAAACAAATGTTGCCCTTTTAACTAGTGCTGTGCCAAATTTTTCAACCTACTTTTTGTTCCACCATTCAAGGGGCGGGGAGGGTCAAAAAGAAATCACATATGAAAAAAAATAATAATTCCCAAAAGTAGGGAAAGGGGTTTGGCACAGCACTAGTTTTAACCAAGTCCTGCTGTCAAAGGGCTACTTCAAATGTTATATTTTTCATTCACCTTAGTTGCCCTAACAGTCTCTAAGTGCCTGCTAATATGTGTGCCAATCGAACATGTGAACCAAGCAATCACTTGGAGTGGCTAGGAACATCTTCCATGGTCACAGAGATGGGGAAAGTGCCTACAAATCTGTAGTCAGGTACTCACAAGATGCAAATTGCTCCATAAATTCCTGTAGAGGGGTTTAGAGCATTTAAGGGTCAGTGGATGTGTGAGCAGTGAGCACCTCACAGTCAAGTGCTGAATGGAAACCCAGCATGCTCCTGAGAGGCTTGCACAAAGACAGACCACACCAGCTAGTGTGAACCATCCCCGAGAAACGTTATATGAACCAGTGCTTTATCAGTGTAAAAACCAGTGCTGTGCCAGAAATGTAAACAACATTTTTTCCTGACCATTCTCATTCCGTTTGATAGAAAATAATTGCTTTCAAAGAGAAATTCAAAGGAGAAGAAAATTTCAGAGAAATGTTCATGGGTTGGGTTTGGAGTTCTTGCAGCTTACCTCAGCTTATGAGATAGCTGAGGAATGCATACGAGTGTCCTGTCTTTCATTGTACAATCATCTCTCCAGAAGCCAGCAGCCTCCCCAGCCTTCCCTCACTTCAATTAAAGCCCAGGGAAAGACATCATAAGGTAATTCTTCCCATGGGACTTTTTCAGATCAGGAAGTGCAAGCAGCCAGGGACAATGCAGAGCAATAGAGAGATGTTTAATAGAAAGAACACACACAGAAGAGAGAGAGAGAGAGAGAGAGAGAGAGAGAGAGAGGAGAGAGCGACCTCTGCACCCTTGCAGTGATTAGGTAAGCTCAAAAAACACCTCCAAATGAAATTCAAAATAAATGATAAAACACCCTGGGAATGAGGCAGAAAAATGGAAGCTACTTTCATGGGGGAAGAAAACTTGCAGGAAATTGGTGTACAGATTTTGGATCAGCACTAGATCCATCTCTTCAATGGTGCCGGACACAACATGTCAGCTCCACACTTGCTAGGTCAGGGAAGCAGCCATATTCATAAGCATCTGCATTTAGAGACAAGATGTATCCACAATCAGCCCTCAGAACATTAGCATTTGGAAGACCCTGGGGAAGATGCTGAACCCTGAAAAATGACAAGTAGAGCCGAGAAAGACCAATCTCTCAGAAGACCTTTTTCTCAGAAAAATTCTGAGATTTTTCTTTTCTTACTCCCCTAGAAATAAAAGGTCACTTTGCAAAGTTTTCTCTGAATTTTCTCCGCTATTTATACTGGGTGGGGGGCTGCCTTCCCCTGCCAATGCTAAGCCCTACCTGTGTAAAACTGTTGGCAACTTTCTACTCCCTTTAGAGAACATTAGTAAAATTGTTCCCCCAATTTCTCTGCCCACAAATAGGGTGGAGACTTTTGAGGACGTTTTGCACATGGCTCTAGTAAAAACACAAAGAGGTAAGCAAAAGGTGCATTTTACAGAGGGAAACCTGAAGAATGAAAAGGTACGGGATTAATCCAAGGTCAAACAATCTCTGGCACTGAGCCACGGATTAAATCTAACTAACTGCCCCATCTCATTGTTTGATCCGTAAGACCTAGTTTTATTCTGTACTCAGAGCTAAGAAAGCCAAAGCAAAAAAAAAATAGGACAGCTCCTGAACTGTAAATCTTTCAGGCTCTGAAGATTACCTTGAGGTGAACACAGGGGGCCTCATATTAGAATTCCCCATTTGTTCCCACAGAAGGAAGGGGTTTATGTATTAATAAATTAATCATTGCTGAAGTTTTAATCAAGTACCGGAGCTGGTAATCAATTGGCCACCCAATAGAACACAGAGATGTTTGCTGTGCTGCCCGCCTGCCCTCCTGCATCTTAATTAGCAATTATCTCTTCTGCATGCCCCCCCATGACCTCGCACATTCTTTTTCTCAAATAAATATATCCCAGCAATAATTTCACCTTTTGCCTCTGCCATTTGGCATTATTCAGAGTTATCATTAAATCCCAAACCTCTGTAGAACTTGCAAGATGGGAAAGATCTTTAGTCAACGCTGAATTACTCTAATGAGAAGATATAATGGTTATCCTACAGGCAAGCAATGTCAGATGTGTAACACAAACAAACAAACAAACAAACAATCTTGACTTGTTCCATCCTTCCCATCCTTTCTTCCTGGATACAAACAAACTAAAAATGCTGGCATCTTCTATGCTGCCATTCATTCGCAATAATACAGTGATAGATAGATATAGATAGATAGATAGATAGATAGATAGATTATTTATTTACGGTCATAGACCAAAACCACTTTGTACAAAATCGTACATAATCATACACAATCTACATTAG
Organism: Shinisaurus crocodilurus; assembly: GCA_021292165.1. Classification (NCBI taxonomy): domain Eukaryota; kingdom Metazoa; phylum Chordata; class Lepidosauria; order Squamata; family Shinisauridae; genus Shinisaurus; species Shinisaurus crocodilurus. Next base: position 110,928,914 of record CM037881.1, read on the forward strand.
AACATACAAAAGTTCATTAATATGCAAATAGCAAAACTTTAAAATTCACTATAAATGTTAAAAAATATATATTTAAAACTAGAAGGTATAATTATTTTTTTTACTTCTGTTCATATTTGGTGCGGATGTTAACCACGTAAGCACAAAACTTGGCTACCTGTCATGTAATGTTCGGATTATCATCAGCTAGCAATTTTCTTAAACAGAACTTATCGGGCAGATATGATAAAGTCACTAAAAAAGGGGGAAAATAGATTTAGCCCTTGTTTCAGTATAAAAAGGACAACGTAAAAACATGTGACCCGTGGATTCAACTTCTCCTGAGCCACATGGTCAGAGTCTCTCAGAGTGAGGTATTTTCAAATATTTTCCTTGCAATACGGCCAACGGAAAGGCCTCACATCTAGCTAAAGAAAAGGCTCTCCTATAACGGTGAACTTCCAAGTTCATAAGATACGGGACATCGTCATAGTATATCTACAGTTGATGGAAGATATATAACCGGGAGATTTTAGCAGATCTTGCTGCCTCTCTATATCTAGGATCCTCTGTTTAATAATGTTTTTTGCCCGATCAACATTTTGAGCAAGAAGGGCATTGGGCAATAAACCCACACAGTAAAGAATGCGATATGGAACTGTGTGTGCCATTAATATACATTCAAATACAACTTCCTATACTTATACCAAATATGGAGAAAAACAGACTTGCATACATCAGCGATGGACAGGGCCAGAGCCAAAAGTGGAAGGGTTGCACCCCCTCTTTCTCCCTTCCTGCCCAATGGGTTGCCAAGGAAAAGACAGATCACTCTTCTCTTGCCAGCAGAAGTCTGTTCTGATTGCATACAGAGGACTTTTGAAATTAGGCCGAGGTTGCCCACCCTTGACATAAAGCAATAAAAACAGCAATAAATGCCATAAAACATGCAGTGCATTCTCATGTGTGTTTACTGAGAAGTAAGCACAATTGTGTCCAAGCTGAGGTTCATTTCTCTTGATTTCCCCATTCATACCAATTGCATGGCAGGTCACAAGTAGAGACCTACAAGAATTTCATTTTGATTAGTTTTTTGATCAGAAGAATTTGTCTTGCTAGGAGCCCCAAATGCAAACACATTTTTTTTGTGGGCAAAGCTCACATATACCCAAGCATGATGTGACCCCATTGCAAAATGTGCTCAATAGAAAACTGTGCACTTTAAAATGCATATGTTGAAATTAAATATACACACACACCCCATTTTCACACTTTAGTCAATGGGAGGAAGTATGCATTTGGTTGCATGCTTTTAAAAAATGTGCACCCATATGCACACTTCCCCCGTTAGAACAAACAAACAACAACAAATTTGGGAAATGGAATGAAGTCAACCAAACTTTGAGGTGGAAATAGGAGAACCTCAACAAGCTCGAGCCTAGCTGATTCTACCATTCCTAGTCACGCTATTACTTTGTAGAGTAGCAATAGTCACATGATCATGCAGATTTAGTTTATGGTGTTTGCCTATATCCCAGCACCTTCTGTGGCTGCATCTCGATTTAACTTATGGTGAATATGTGACTATGGAAGAGTTGCTAATAGGGAACATCACTTTCTGAGGATGCTTCACCATTCAGATCAATTATATAAACTTACCCGTAGACATTTTGGTTACACATCTTCAGTATAGTTTTGGAAGATATATGGTCCATATTTTACAGTGTTTGAAATGTAGGGCAATATGACAGGACAAAATGACTCTCTATGTGTGTAATTAATGGGAGTTGCACCCGATCTTAAGATGAAGTGACCTGAAATGCAGACTGTGCCGTAACCTGCATTTCTCATCGCATATTCCAACAGGCAGAACAGCAACTACAATGAGGAATTTAGCCTGCAATCCTAGGCAAACTTAAGTCTCACTGAATATAGTGAGATTTGCTTCTGAGTAAACATGTACGGAATTGTGCTGTTACATACATATGCAGCAGTGGACCCAGATATTCAAAGTGCAGTTGTTTTTTGGAAGTCAATCTCGCTAGGGAGGCAAAATCCACCTTCTTCTCCTTGGCCATCTTTCTTTATGAAGAAGAAAAACAGACTCTGTCAGGCTCAGAGGGCAGTGGAGTGAAAATGTATCAGTAGAATTGTTTGAAGATAAATAGCCCTAATATCATGATGGTATAAAAATGTCATAAGCAATATTCTCATCAGGCAAGTGAATAATACTGGTCTTAAACAGAGTAACATTCCTGATAGAAAAAACTAAATTACTTCTCAGGTTAAGTCACCCTTATGGTGGCTTGACTGATATCCATTAATCAATGTTGATAGATATCACAAACCATCTGTGATGCCACATTAAATGAAGCGTTATTACAAACTTCTTATAGGGATGGGTGAAAAATTCCTTTCAGTTCAGTCTTGACCAGAATTTGCCAGTTAGCACCTCCCAGAATCGAACACAATCTGTGGTCTGAAGTTCATACATTTCCAAGCTTTCAGTGCAACTTATGTAACAAAAAGTGTGTTCAAAAATGCATATATTTGGAAAATGCACATAAACACATTTAGTTTATTTATTTATTTATTATATTTATACCCCGCCTTTTTTCCTGCAAGGAACCCAAGGCGGCTTACATATTCCTCCTCCTCCTCCTCCTCCTCCTCCTCCTCCTCCTCCTCCTCCTCCTCCTCCTCCTCCTCCTCTCCATGTTATCCTCACAACAACCCTGTGAGGTAGGTTAGGCAGAGAATTGATGGGAGAAAAAAGAATACTTTTCAAAAATGTACACAATTGATTCATACATTTGGAAAAAAGCACATGAAACTACACATGCATTTTTGTGCAACCCCCTCCCCAAGTTCACAATCTGATACAGACAAGTCTGAACAAACTTCAAGGTGGAAACCAGAGAACCTCCGTGAGTTCAAGTTTTGCTGATTCACACATCCCTACTGGATCAGACCAATGCCATGCTTCATTGAGGAATCCATCATCTGCTCAGGTGAGGAGATAAATATGGGACAGGAGGCTGGATCGTGCCTGGGACTTGTATTAATTTCAGGACTTTGGACAGCACTCCGGAAGCTAGAGAAGTTACTCCAGCATTGGCTGGGAGCAACTGGCAGAGAATTATAGTCCAGCCAGGAGAAAGTATTTCTGGAGATTCTTTTTTTAAATTTATTTTTTAATTTTAATAAATAGTATAAAAACACAAATGCATTTGGGAAATTTTGTAAGTCCATTAACATTTACAACATTAGTAAATATTCCAATATAAACAATTAGTAAGATGACTTCTACATAATACTTTAAAAAAACAACTATATGTACTATTTACTATCAATACATAATTTTAATCCTATTTTAACCATACATCTAATCTTTAAATTTCTTCATTCCTTAATTTTACCAACATCCAAATTGTATTTCTTACTCAAACTCTAAAAAATGGTTTCCAATTATTGAAATCCATTACTTTCTTCTTCTTCCCATCTTTTGTTTGTACATATTCTGTTCATGTTACTATTCTCGTGATATCCCATACATTCAATAAGCAGTTTTTAACAATGGGTACTTAATTATTTCTCCATTTGGTGGCAATTTATATTTCAGCTGCCATAAATAAATTCCAAACTAACTACCTCTTCTTCACAAAACCCAATAATATAAAATTGGGTCTAATCATGGTATCTCATAACCAAACATAATTTTAATTGTGCTTACTGTTTGTTCCAACAATTGTACAACCTTACAAAAACTCCACCATATATGCTAAACATTTGTATTTACTACTTGACAGCATCTACATTGATCTGTTCCTTGCCTAGGTGTGAAGGGAGATTCTAAACTCTAACATGAATGAGCTTGAGGTTTCTCCATGATCTGGAATGCTGATTTTACTGGGTTCCTGGCAGGGATGTTGAAGAGTCCTTGGTCTCTAGTCACGAGTCGAGTCACGAGTCTTTGGACCCAAGTCTCGAGTCCGAGTCCGAGTCCTTGGTCCAAAATGGTGACTCACGAGTCCCGAGTCCCGAGTCACTCCCAAAGCTGACTCCACGAGTTCCTCTTAAAATCATGGGGTTTTTTCCCTAACAAAATAAGGCCACTTCACACTCAGAGCAGCCACACGGAGTAATCTCAGGTCCTTCCTCTGCCTCTCCCAAGTACGCAACACATCAATCAAAATAAATCTTGACAGACTGTTGGGGCTGCACTCCTGGTAGCCGTCCATAGTGGCTGAGCAGCTGCGCACCTCGCTTCCATGCGCTCTTCGCCGGCAATCGCGCTCCTCTCCACTCCTTCTGGCACAGCCCAGGGATGTTGACGAGTCCTTGGTCTCGAGTCCCGAGTCGAGTCTCGAGTCCCATTAAAAATATTGGGACTTGAGTCCGAGTCGAGTCAGAGGGGGGACTCAGTCCGACTCACGAGTCGAGTCCTCGAGTCCGAGTCCCCATCCCTGGTTCCTGGCTGCAGGGAAACTTGCTAAGCATGTTCAGCTGAATGTGCTTACAATCTCCCTTCAGGCCTTTATGCTCATCACATGAAAGTCTGGAGAGGAGCCAGTGGGAATATGAACATTGGGGGTGGGGCTTGTTGTAGGCATGGCATGGCACCCTCTTCATGTGTTATTTCAACAGTGATTGGAGTTAACACCTGGATATGTGAGAGGTACGTATACTTATTTGAGTCCTATTTTGTTTATAAGAGAGAAAGAAGGAGATGGGGGTGAAGTGTGCTGTTTGCATGGAGGAACAAAAGTTGGGGGTTTAGGGGTCATGCTTAGACCTGTTGGGTGCATCAGAAAGAGAAAGAGGGGGGATTGATCTGTGATTCCTCCCCTCCCTTCCTTCCTCCCTCCCCCCCCTCTCTCTCTCACACACACACCTTGTTCCACATTTGAAGGGGCCCTGGGGAAACTGATGAAGGAAGGGGCCCTCTGGTGGGACCCTTCCTTCATCAGTTGACTCTGGTGGGCTTACTTGGCGGTGGAGGACAACCATTCTCTGAGTGCTAGGTCTAGCTGAAATTTTAATTTCTCACAGTGCTCTAAAGAAATGCTACATATGAGGAGGGAGAGTCAAAGAAATTAGAATGGCAGCTAGACTTGAAGGGGGACAGGGCAGGTATCAACTAGTAGGTGCTGGGCCCCGGGCAGATGACCAAGCATGCTGGGTGCTGATGCCAGCTTACAGACAGTGCGTGAGCTCTATAAAATGGAACAGGGCACAATCGAGATACAGGCCTGTGGCTTATGCTGGCTCAGCTTGTCTGAGCAGTGGAAAGCTAAGCAGGGTCAAGCCTGGTTATTACTTGGATGGGAGACCCCTCCTCTAGTTTCTTGCATTGAGCAGGGGGTTGGACTCGATAGCCTTGTAGGCTCCTTCCAACTCTATGATCTATGAAATCTATGAACAAATGGATTCTACCGTATTTTCTAGATGACATATACATGCTTAACTGAATTACATGTATGGCATACTCATGTACAATACATTTTTCCACTTGCCCTATAGCTCTGTGGCTTTGGCTGTCTGGAATTAGCTGCTGTACTGTGCAGCTTCCCTATTTCCTGTATTCCGCTTGCAGCAAGGTCCTGGTGTGAGTAATGTTGTTGTCTTCCCTGTACCCTACGTGTTCACAAAAGTGTCCCTATTTCCACTCGTTAAATGCTGTACGGTATGAAAGTTGGCATTTCCTTGTACCCTGGCCCATTTTATTGGTCTATAACAATAGTCACTCATTGGCTAGAAAGGAGGGGAGAAAGGACCTATGCCAGTCTTCCCAACCTGGTGCCTTCCAGATGTTTTGGATTACCAGCATTCCTCACCATGGGCCATGCTAGCTGGGGTTAATGGGGGTTGTGGCGCGTAACCCCACAATTCAGTTCCCTGGTGTATGTCTGCATTAGTATGTTTAGTGAGTATAGAATGTTGAACTGAGTGGGTGTGGTTTGTGATGTCTTGGAAAGGGTGGGGGGAGGAGTATATAAGGAGTGTTTGAGTGATGTCAGAGTTGGTATGGAGAGTGTGTTGGGAGTGGGGGAGTTAGGTTAGTTAGGGTCATTGTTTTTTTCTTCTTACAGTTATTCGTGTACTGTCTGTCAGGAGTTTTGAGAGAAATCAGTGCTTGTCTGAAGAGTGAAAGTATTTAGAGTTACAGTCATGCCTTGGATTGAGAGCATAATTCATTCCGGAAATGTGCTTGTAATCCAAAACACTCTTATATCAAAACAAAATCCCCCCAAAAAAAATTGTACAGAGATTTTTAATTTAAGCCATACTACAGTACTTGTATTGCAAGACGTTGCTTGTATATCAAGTAAAAAAAAATATAATATTTAAAAATTTGCTTGTCTTGCAAAACGCTCTCAAACCAAGTTACTTGCAATCCAAGGTATTACTGTATAGGGACTTAGGTTAATTACAAAGTGTTTGGTGTAGGCAGGTGTAAAGTTATTTTCTGGAACCAAGATTTTGAGAATTAAAATAAACTTATTTTTATTTTGTTTGCTACCCAAATCTGCATTACTGTTAAATCTACACACACGCACACACCTTTGTACCCACAGTATCATCAATTTAAAATAGATCCTTAATAACCTGTAATAATCTTTTCCCTCATTGGTAGGGGAAAGGTTTCATTTGACCCTCCCCTCAGGTTTTTAAGTGTTGGTGCTTAGCCCCTGAGAAGGGTTTATGCGTCGGGTCCTAGTGTGAAGGGACTTTGTCGTCACAGGGGTTGAAGTCCAAAACATCTGGGGAGCACAGACAGGCTGGGTATGCTCTTTGGCTTTCCAAAATACCACCCTTGATCTATGTCCATGTTCTGCATTTTTTGGCCTTCTTCCTTTACAAGTTAACCTTGAACTAACTGTTCAAGGTTAGATGTATGTTAATAAATAAATAAATATATCTACATTTTGAACTCACTGGCATTGTTGATTCCTTGTTTGCTTCAAAAATTGCTGAAGCATAAGGCTGGAATAGGAAGAGAATGTAGATGCCATAGCCCAGTGATCCAAACAGCAGAACACTGCCAAGGTCAAAGCTACAGCACAAACCTTGTTAATTCCTGTTTGTTTTTGACAGAATTACTGTGCACAGGGCATGTAGGGCATTCTGCTGTAATAAATAGTATGAAGATGGGGGGGGGGAGAAAAACCTCTCACATCACCTTGCTACAAATTGATAACTGGGAAAGAACTACATATATATTTTAAAAAGGCTGTACAGTACAAACCATGTTATAATCTGGAAGGTTAGACTTCAGGCTCTGACTGTCAATCAGTTTTAGCCGGATGGGTATTTAAAGCTGAAGAGTTAAATTGTGTTAATATTTTCATTCTGAAATAAGTTCTTGAATACATTAGCATCAGTTTATTATACTTGAAGCAGAAGATAGAGGAATCAGAAGTAAGGAGCGTGAACAGTCGGGGGCTTGAGTCGTGCAAAGTCTTGTCACCAGGTTGCAGAGAAATAAACTTTGCAAGTCAGCTTGTACTCCTGGATAAAGTACAGAGCTGGTGGCAGTTCCCAGCATCCTCAGGGAGACGGGGGCCCAGTGTCTCAGTAGGGCAGACCATTTATGCTGCAGCTCCCCATTTTCCCGTGCTCTAATGCATGCCAGGAAGCCTAGAGCCACCATTTAAACGTCCTGAAGCATCCTCAGTGTAGCATCACTCAGGCATTCTAGGAAATTAAAATGGCGGGACTTTTTGAGCTTCTTATATTTTGCGCCACAGTAGTATGCAGTCATTGCCCAAGGTTGCCTTTTGCATTTCATGGCTAATCGAGGCCAATATCCTATTGTGCCCATGGGCCAGTGGGAATGGCTGCTAGCACAATGGAGAATTAGCAGTTCTAAAAGCAACCTGTATGGATGGAAACACTCATTTCTGGAATGCAGCAGGTCAGAAGGGATCACTAGAAAGGAGCTCTGTTGACCTGCCCTGATCTGGAAATGAGTGGTCCTGCTGGTTTCTGGGGTTACTTGTAGAACTGCTTATTCCCTGTTGCACAAGTGGTCAGTCCCACTGGCGCAACACAAAACAGCAGGAGGCAGGAGCACAGTGGTGACTTTGAATACTGCCCCAACAAGTCTTCCTGGCTGAAGTGTCACTACGTCAGACTGAATCACACAGGATCAAGTGATCCATGGAGCAGCCATGAAGCTTTTTGTGAAGGTGCAGGCAGGGTCACCTACCTCTGCGGGAGGAGAGCTGCATGTGTTGCTGGCCTTTAACTCCCTGGCTCTTAAGGAAGCCCTATTGGCCTGCCTCTTGAGGCTACAATGCTCTGGGGGGGACTAGGTGGTCACCCAGCCTCCACCTCAGAGGCAGAACTCCCCTCCTGCTGCTGCAGGGATGGACTAGCAGTGATTTCCCCTGAGGGCCCAGGCTCCCCCAGATCTCCTGACATGGGTGGCTCCTCGGCATTGTGTGTTCCTGGGAGCTCCAGCTCCTCCCCAGAGGAGGATTCCTCCAGTGGGACCCTGCCTCCTATAATGTTGGAATTACCTGTTCAAGCATAACACCTGAACATGGCTACTGATGTTACTCTTTTTTAAAAGCTGGGCATCTTAGGGATGTATGAGAAATTTGTTTCCGTTTGGTTTTGATCAGGATGTTACCCAATTCACACCTCCCAGACGGAGCATGGACTCAGTGTTCAATCTGCTATCGAAGTAATTTATTTATTTATTTCTGAGCTTGCAATGTGATTCGCAGTCTAGACCCCCAAAATATGTTCGACAGCATGCGTTTGTTTAGAAAATGTGCATGGGAAACTGTACTTTTGAAAACTGCACACAATTATGCTTTTATCAATGGGAGAAGAATGCATACATTTTAAAAGTGTGCACAACCGATGCATACATTTTGGGAAAATATGCACAAAAAATGCACACAGATTTTCATGGGAAAAGGGGGGGAAGCTTGCAATCTGATCAGAACAAGCTTCGAGATGAAATTCAGAGAACTTCAGCGAGCTCAGGTTTCTCTGATTCGCACACCACTATGACAGACTCAGTTTCATTGAATGTCCTTTGAACTTAAAATATTTGCTATAATTTTATTTGGAAGGGTATTTTTTTAATGGAGAAGATGGGAGTTGGCTATATATTGTGATCCAACTGTAGGATACAAAACAAAACTAAAGAAAGAAATAGATGTTTGACAAAATAAGCATGGGACCTATGGATTTGGTAGCACATAGATAGTCCAGTTTGAAATTCATTGTACATGTGGGGGAGAATTAATTTGCTTATGACTCATTGCCATCAACTTTGTTTATTTCTAATTAGATTCCAAGGAACTGTGGTATGAATCTAATTTTATCTAATCAAAATTGCTCATACATGCCTTAGGGACACCTTGATGATCTAACAATGACTTCACCAAGATAAGGTAGAACTTTGCAATTTCCTCTCATTCTACATCTTAGAAACAAGTGAACTCATCAAGCCGCTTCCACTGGCTAACAGAACAGACGATGCAGAGCAACAGGAGGATCTCTGACATTCTGTTGTTGGAGGCTTTTCTTGCTTGTCTTCCACTTTTCTTTGTGTGACCTTTGGCAAGCCACTCCACACACCTCTGGAATAAGTTCCCATAAGTTCACACACCTCTGGCATAAGTTCCCATGTGCCTTTCAGCTTTAGTTATAAATTTTTACAATGTTTTTATTGTTTATATTTTATATTGTATTTTATTGTGTTTTATAATTGTTGTAAACCACCCAGAGAGCTTCGGCCATTGGGAAGTATAGAAATGAAATGAAATGAAATCAATAAATAAATAGTAAAGGACTGTGTTAAACTACTGTACATCAAGGTGATGCAATCTCTCTAGTCAAAAGAACGGGAACATCCCCTTGAGAACCAAAGTAAGAAGTACAGTATGTATTTAGAAACATTGCCCAACACACAGCAGTATCTTGATTCCAGAGGCACTTTGAATATTCATAGCATGGGGGTGGATGGGTTATACCAAAATTTGTTAGCTAAAAGGAACAAATTTTGGTATAACTCAGGATTCATATGAGCCACTGAGAGGGATAGGAAATCAAAATAACATAGGACACATACAAAAAGCCCCCTCCCCCGGCAGGAGTAGAACCTTCCTTTTCTTCTTCTTTCCATGGAGCCATAAATGCAGAGGGTGTCTGTGAAAAAATTCATTTTTCTTTTGAGACTTTCTGCTGTTAACAAGAGGTTGCAGTTCATGAGGAGGGGCTGGTACACACGTATTGCAACCACCTGCATGCCTTATCATGGTTTTTTGTTAGTCTCTAGAAGACCTTCAAGGTCAGAGCTGAATGACAGCCAACAATCAGGGTGACTGATTTCAGCTGGACAGCAGTAGGGTTTTTTCAATCTCTCCTCCCCTCCTGGAAGCTGAGGAAGGTATCCAGCTGACAGGGATTGGCTATGGAGATTCACCTCATGCTAATCAAGGGCCTGGGTGGTGGTGGTATAAAGCTAGGAGGGTTATAGCTGCTAGGGGTTCTTCGATCTGGCCTTCACATGGAAGGTGTCCTGATCTTCGGATTGCATTTGTGAGCCTGGAATCTTGACTAAGCTTTGTCCCATCAGAAGAGGGTAGATAGGGTTTATTGTTTTAGCCTGCAGAGGGGTTTCAAAGGATTTCTCTATTGATTTTAATATGTGGTTAGCCTGGGTTGAGGGCTTTGCTAAAGTTGCTGTTTCTGGGTTTCTGTCTCCCTTTTGGCCCTAAGAGTCCCTTTTCACCCTAACCACCTAAATAGAAGAAGGGGTGGAAGAAAGGCTTCTGTCTAGAGGGTTAGATAGAAGTTCTGGTTAAGACTTTCTTCAAGGCTGGTAAGGGAGGGAATGCTTATATATGTAGGGAATGGGGTAATAGGGTGTGGGGTAGGGGTAGGGTGTGTGCTGTTGTGTTTTATTTCACTAATAGGGACCAGCAATTTAAGATGGACAAAGACTTGAGATGGTTTCAAATTTGAACAGTTGTTGGATTAGTAAAAGTAAAAGTCAACCTGTACTAGGATGAGCAAGATAAACAAGAAAACTAAATGTGCTTAACACATTTTAAACACTTTGTCTTGGACTGCAAACACTGCATTAGGTAAAAGTTTGCATTGGGCATGCTTTTGCACAATTAATGTGATTTTTGCTATTGCCTGCATGCTGATAATTTGTCAAACCTTGGCTCATACTCCGTTAGTTGGAGAGCAACACATGCAGCACTCAGGTCAACTGTTAGGGCTTTACATCCAAGCCATGCTCTGTGCATCATTCTTCAAAATCTTTTAAATGTGATAACAATGTAGAAAAGAATTCTGTAACAGGAATTCTAGAATGAAATCATTCTGTTCCACACTGTGAGAAAGAACAAGATCATTAGTGTTTTGCAGAAGGGGACGGTCTTTTTGTGATCTGGTGACCAATGGCTCGAGTGCCCACAGAGAGGTCCCTGCGTGCCAGCTGTGGCACCCGTGCCATAGGTTCGCCATCACTGCCCTAAAGAAATAATGTGGTTGGAGTTAGAAACATGTGAATTACGTAGTACTTTGGGGAATATTTTTTTTCAAAAAAATAATAATAAATTGATAAAAAATATAGACAACCCTTTTCTAAGAAATTTGTTAATGATTTGGGGTACTATGAAGAGCATATTTATACCAGGGATATCTCCATTAACTCTGGTGGTAGCTCTTAAGGATTTTCCCGAAAACTTAAGATCAGAGCTGGAGGGTAAACTAAGAGAAGAAAGGGTTATTAGATTGTCCGATTGGGTGGAAAAGATGGGGACTAGTGATCAAATAATGGAAATTGTTGGGAGAAGAAGATTATCGTGGTTAAATTTATTACAGTTAGAACAGTGGTCGAAATGGAAAAGGAAAACTGAGTATGAGAGAGATTTAACTAATTTTGAAAAGATGGTCATGTCTAGAGACGGCCTACCAGGTAATGCATCAACAAGAGGTATAACAAGGGATTTATAGAGATTGATTCAAAAAGCAAAAGAACAAGAGGATCAGCTTAAGGCAGTATGGGATAATGAATTTGAAGAGGTGACCTCGAAGGTGGGGTGGAACAATATATGGGATAGACGGATTGTGAAAATGATGTCAATTAGGATAAAGGAAAATTTTTATAAACTAATTTGGAGATGGTATTTAACTCCAGTAAGATTAAATAGAATAGATAATAATTGCTCTGCATTTTGTTGGAGAGGATGTCAGGAAAAAGGGACATATGCTCATATGTGGTGGAGTTGTAAAAATGTATTGATGTTTTGGCGAGAGGTTTTTACAGAAATATCGAAAATTATTGGTACTAATTTAGAGGTCTGTCCAAAATTAGCATTGTTATCAATAACTGAGAAGCTTATTTGTGATCAAAATACGAAGGAGTTAATTGTAAACTTGTTAACTGCGGCCAGGCTAATGATAGCGAGAAATTGGAAAGTACAACATGTTTTCCTAATAACAGACTGGTATAAGGAAGTTTGGGACATAGCCCTAAATGATAAACTAACTAGTAGAATCAAATGCAAAATAGGATTGCTAAAGAAGAATAATTTTATGGAGATATGGAATCAATTACTAGATTATGTATTAATAAAGGGGAAGGGTAACATGCCTTGTCAGGATATGTTATATTTTTGGAATTTAGAATTTATTTGATCAAGAGGATAGAAGTATATTAATTGGTCCCTTGGAGGGTGGGGGGAAGCACTTCACGATTTATTGTATGTTGATTATGTTATATTTGTGTGATAATCTTGTATTCTGTTATATATATTTTTTGTTATAATTTGTTTTGAAAAATAAATAAAATAATTTAAAATAAAAGAAGTTCTGGTTATTACCTGTCTGCTGAGGCTCCCTGAAGTGAATCTCTAGCTGTAGCTCCAGCAGAAGGTGCTTGAGAGGTCTGCGTTCCAAGCTTCAGTTGGATGACTTAGGAGGACTCTCTCAGCTCTCCCCCAACACACAGCATTGCTAAAAACTCTTGTTTGTTATACCCTTCCTCCTGCCTTGGAGAAATGAGAGCAGCAGGGGCGGTCTCTGTTCCTCAGATGCTCTAAATCTCTGCTGATGGCCCTAGTCTTTGTGTTTTGATGGCTCTTGATGATGGGAGTGTCATCAGGAAAACCTTTTGATTGGTCTGCCTATGTGATGGGTTAGCCTGTCTTACGTGAGGAGTTGAAGCTTCTGGTTGAGTCTGCCCAGTGTGTGTGGGGGAGCCATTCTTTTTCAGGAGAATCCTCCTGTGCCTTTGGTGATGTGCATATTAAATCTAATAACTGCAAGCATCCATCTGTTGCCCATTCATCTCTTTAAGTCTCAATCACCCTTCTATTCAAACCTTCAGCTATGACCTGTGTGCCGGCCCTGATGGGGGTGGGATGGGGTGGTCTGCTTCCTTTCCTCTCGAATCTCTGCTTACCCAATGCTTTTATGAGGGCTGTGGACTTCCTTGGGAAATATGACTATAACCAAATGATCATAACTATATCCCATCATAACAAAATGCGCACATGTCATAATACATATTTGCACAAATCCCACCCCCCACCCCCAAGTAAAAAAACTGGTCCACAAGTCCACATAATCTGCAATAAAGCCAGTCCACTCTGAAATTCACAGGCCAGATTCATAGAAATCCGAATTCATTTGAATCCATTGAGGATTTCTCCAAAATCCCTGCCCTCTGCAGAAGGTATGCCTGATACCTTCTTTTCAGTGCTGTTAAAATAGTTTCATTTGCCTTGGCATTTACAATTTAAAATTGTATTTTTTTTAGCTGGTTGAAATAGTTTTTATGCCTCTCAGTTTTACTCTATTCATGTTTAGGTTTTAGACTTCTTATTGTAGTAAATATCTGATTTTTGGGTATACTTCCCTGAAATCATATTCTGGATAAAGGTGTAGTCTATAATTTAAAAAAACCCAAAATCCTTTGGAATAAAAATCTAAAAGTAAATATATCATTTCTGTAATGGGCAGCCCCATTCTATGCGGGTGCCCGTAACCCTCTGAACTTGGAGGATTAGGGGTATCCAATTTAAGGTGGGAGGAGCACGTTGCATTGGATTCCCCCTCGCTCCTCTCACCCTCAAAAACATTTAGATGGCTGATTTTGGCTGTCTAAATGTTTTTTCTCTCCTTGGGAGGGGGGGAGGCTGAGGCACTGCATGGGCTTGTCGGAAGACAGCAGTGCCTCACTGCAAAAGGCGCAGAATCAAATTACCAATAATACCAGCTTATTTTAGGTTAAAACATTTATTGCCAGTAACTAAGGCTTAGTAGAGGTATCCTCAACCTTTTAGGATGGGGTGGTGGTGATGGGGAACTGTGCAAAAGCCGGGAATCGATCAAACTGTTGGTAGTTAAGGAAAATAAGGTGCAGCCTGGGAAAGGGGGAGTGGCTATCTGGTGAACTCTGGAGGAGCAGATTGGGTTCCGGGGGGTGGACAGTTTTGGCCTCCGGGCCCAAGGTTCAATATCCCTGATCTAAACAATGGAAAAAGGCATCTCCAAAGCAATATTATCAAATTACAGATAGATTTCTTCTGCACTGAAGACCAAATGTTATAGTGACTTCAAAGCAAAATAATTCAAATCAGACAATAACATCAAATGAGAATAAAAATACAGGGGGAAAGCATAATAGCAAAGTATCATGCCACCAGTAATAAAATGGCAACACTACACTAGACTGGTAACAGTTTGGATGGCAGGGATCTTATATTCAATGGGAAATGAATGAAGCAAAAGCTGTCACATTGTGAATAATAGTTCTGCATCCATTTAATAAAAATATTTTGACAGGCCTGTGGGGTAGGGCTGACACAGATGCCTTGTATCGTTGAGGAATGTGTGCTGCTGGGCACCCAGGGCATTTCAATAGAGCTCAAATTTGAGGGCGGGCCCAAGACATTTTAGTGCTTGAGACAAAGGGCAAGATGGTGCCACCTCTCATTCCATGTACAAAAGCTGTCTAGGCTGGCAGTTGAATCTTTCCCCCACAGTGGCAATGGGGTGGCAGCATCCACCATACCAGAAGGCAGCAGGCTAGCTTCGGGGCTGCCTGGGGCACACAGCTCAGTCTGTCCTCAAACTCCTTACTGCCACCTCCCAGCGTCTGCCGCCTGAGCTGATTGCCTCACTCTGCCTAATGGTAGGGCACAGCCATGTCAAATTCCCCCAAGAACTGGCTTTTTGGTGGGAAGAAGAGTACTGAATCCAGTCTGCCGCTTTTATTTCCAAATATCCAGTAGATGAAATCTTAGTCGTTTTAAATGTACAGCCCCAGTTGTTAGATCAGAGCAGGGAACTGGGAGCATCAGACATGTTGCGCATGTAGATCCCCATCCAGTCTGATTCAATTTCTCCTAGCAAGATGAAGGAGAAGGCTGGTGCCACTCCTGATAAACCTAGTTGAGAAGCCTCCCTGAGCTTGGCTTTCTTGGGCTAAACCAGAGACTGCACCAATCTTGTAGCTCTTCTATGCCCAAGAGCCTCATCCAGCTTGGCCCTTTGGGGCAGGCTCAGGAAAGGCGCAGTTCATGTGCAAACCAGCTTCGTCCACAATGCAGGTGTGAGAGGGGCAGTGTTGTGTCTAGCTCCAGGGAGGAGGTGGAGGGCTGGAGCTACTGCTGTGCCAAAATTTGTCCTCCAAATTCCAGAAGGTGTTCTTCCCCCTCATGAAAGAAGCATCCATTTTTCTGCCTCATTCTCAGGGCATTTTATAATTTTATTTTGGTGATGTTTTTGAGTTTACCTAATCACTGCAAGGTGCTAAGGGCGCTCTGTGTTTTTAGTTCTTTATATTACACATCTCTCCATTGTTCCGCAGCCTTCTAGGCTACCTGTACTTCCTGATCTGAAAAAGCCCACATGGGAGGAATGACCTCCTGATGTCTTCCCCTGGGCTTTAACTGAAGTGTGGGAAACCAAGGAAGCTACAGGCTGCCAGAGAGGTGATTATACAATGAAAGGCATGACACACGTGCTCAGTCCTCAGCCACCTCATAAGTAAGCTAAGCATGAGAACCCCGAACCCAACCCATGGGAATTTCTCTGACATTTTCTTCTCCTTTGCACTTCTTTTCCAAGAGCAATTTCTTGTCTATCAAATTGAATAAGACTGGTTGAAAAAAATGTAGAAGGGATGTTTGGTACAGCACTAATATGTTCCGTGAACTACAGTTTTACGGATACATCTATCCTCCTCTCCTTCCTCCTCAGTGGATGTTTATCACCTTAGGTCTTGTGCTCAAACTGTGTGCAGGCCTACTGCTCCAGCTACAAGCCCTACAGTGCCGCCCTGCCAGTTCAATCAAGCCTTGAAATGAGATGATTGGAAGATCATGTTTTAAGTGGCTCTGTCTCACTGGGCTGGAAAATCAGATTATATTTTCATAGCTTCTGAGTATAAAATGCTACATGCTGCTTGCAAAGTGAATAATGCCCAAATAACTAGGCACTCTTTAATCAATCATTTCACTAAGGAGGAAAGCATTTTAACTTCAAAGAGCTGGGGGGAAACTCAAATGTTCAAGTGGACTCAGTTTATTAATCCCATTCTTTTTCTTCCATTGCCACAATTATTCAGTTTATTAATCCCATTTTCTTCCCTTGCAGTAACTATATCTCTGTATCTAAATACACATGTATGCAGCAAAAATAATAATAATAATCCATGTTGACTTAGAGGAAGCGATCTGAACATAGCCTACTTTCTCTGCGAGCAACCTTGTTGGTACTGGAAAGCATGGGAGCTGGGTTCATGCAGTAGTGAGATGGGGGGGGGGGAATGCTGAGGCCAAACTAGCACATGTTGTCTCCTGCTAGGGATGGACAGAACTGTCAATCTCCGATTTTTTGAGGTCAAGCTCATTCTGTCCCATTTCTGCATGAGCTTGTGATTTTATTTATTTATTTATTTATTTATTTTAAAAAATCTGTATGGAAATTTTTATGCATTTTTCTCAAGCTACCCATTAATGTACGCATCAATGTTTACAGTTCTGTGTGCGTTTTTAAATGTACACGGTTCTGGACACATCATGCACCCATTGGCTAAAGAGGACTCTTTTTCCAGTGTTCTCAGTCATGTGGAGAGTGTCAGTGGATAGAGGAGGCTATCCTCTTCAGATGGTCACCCTCCATGAATAAAGGGTGACAAACGTGATGGAGGGGAGTGGTGAGACTAGAGTGCTCCTTCTCCTCACAAGTTTTTAACCGCGTTCTAGAATACCTGAATAGGGCGGGCGGGCGGGCGGGCGAGCGGGCTGGCTGGCTGGCTGGCTGGATAGATAGATAGATGCCCTCTTCAGGCGTTCTGTAAGCATGCTGCTTAAACATGCAAGGAGGAGGAGCACTCTAGCCCTGCCCCTCTCTGTTGTTGCTCTCATTGCCCTGTACATGTGAAGGGAGATGGGCTGAAGAGGAGTTCCTCCTGTATCCATGGAGGCACTCCATGTGATTAAGAACCTTGATTTTCCAGGCTTCTGAACTGTGTGGAGCAGTCCTCTTTACACCGTAACCCTACATGCATACAGGGTGATAGACGCAACGCTGCGGGGGTGCGGGTGGAGCGCTCTTCTCTTCAAGATTCTTTCAACATGGTAAGTAGATGGCCAGCAGGAGACTAGAATCAGCTTGGAGATCTTGGTGTTCTGAGGTGAAATCTCACCGTCCTAGAACCATAGTACATTATAAGGAACTTTCCCTTGTCCCGCATGATTCCTGTGAAATTCCACACGCAGGGTTGATACAGCCCAGTCCATATTTGATTTCTAAAGTGATTTGTGCTGCAAATCAAGATTGTCCTGGAAACTCTTTTTCTCTGGTTCTGGGTCCATAAGGACTGTTTGTGGTTGCAGGGGAGCGTGTGAAAATCACACTGCACATGCTCTATGGCAGTCCCTTCTTTGTTATCTCTTCTTGTAGACTAACTCTGTGTTGCACTCTAATGTGCATAGCAACACCCCAAGCCCTTTTAAAAACAGCTTCTGGGGGGAGGGGAATTTAGAGCAAATAAGTGGCAGAGCCACTTAGACCTTTTCCTACCCAATATTTCTCTATATCAAATCAATCTACAAAGGCTTGGGGGATCTCTCCCAACCTCTGAGGGAGGGTGACTTGGAGAAACGCAGTCTACGTAGCTCCTGACAGCTCTCAGTGCTACCTTGGGATGTGTGGCATTGTGATGCAATGAATCACAGGACTACCTTGTCCAGTATTCTTGGTGGTCCTGGACAATAACTGGCATGGTTATATGGCACTAGCCTGAGCCTAAAAGAAGCCCCATAATTATTCTCACTACCCCCCGCCCCACTATTGTAAAGAAAAGAGGAGAAGGGTGCTCAGAGTTGGGGTCGGTGGTAGGAAGGCCTCCACACACTGTTGTGCTCCCAGTAGCATCACTGAGAGGGTTTGCATGTTTGAAAGACTTGGCAGGGAAAGATTTCTTTTCCATTTTGTTGAAATGATTAAGAGATTTAGGTGAAATCTTACATCCCTCCAACCTTGTCGTGTGTGTGTGTGTGTGTGTGTGTGATAGGATTGGGCATAGAAGGCGCTGTGAGCGACCTCTGAAAACCCTTCTGTGGCTGCAGCAGCGCCGCAGAACATCCACACCCCAACCTCGTAACCAGCACGGTTCTTTCCGCGCCGGCAGGGAGCTGAACATGGAAGACCATGTTTGGTTCCCCCATGGGGGGGAGGGGTTGTTCCCAGGGACAGGGAGGGGGAGAAACAAGGTGCCACCACTGGATTCCGAGGAATCCAGGCGGTGCCTCCGGCTCTCCCACTTCGTGAGGAGAGGAAAAACATCTAGATGGCTGAGATCAGCAGTCTAGATGTTTGTAAGGGTGAAGGGAGTGCAGCAGATAATCCTATCCGCCGTGCTCCTCCCGCCCTCAAAAGGATGCCTGTAATCCTCTGAGTTCGGAGGGTTACGGCGGGCAGCCTCATAGGATCATGCTGCCTGCTGAGTCCATTTCAAATTGAGCCTACAGGAGCTCACCCTTCACTAGCTGGGAATACACCCCTTCAGTTGGCAAACAGGAGACTGCATGCTTGTATGCTCCTCTCTCTTTCTCTCTCTCTCTCTCTCTCTCTCTCTCTCTCTGTGTCTTTACAATATCCCTGCACTGAGAAAACTGGCACATTGGGGGGAAAGGTTCTAGCTTCGCCCTATCCCTGATTCACTCATTTTTCTGTGTGCAGGTTTTTGTTTTTTTTAATGTGGTAAAACATTAAAACGACCAATAGCGGTCTAAAACGTTAGCAGTTGCAACAGAGTTGCACGTGGCAATAGTACCAGCCGAGGAATGGGATTGCAGTTGCAGCTTTACAGCACGTTAGAGCATTGAAGGCAATATAGGTGGTAGTGTCTTTTTCATGAGAACTTAGAATGCTTCCTTTTAATATTAGCACACACCATTATATTATCTTCGAATCAAGGGTGCTTTAGATTAATGGGAAAGAAAAGGGCAAGGAAGGAAGGAAGGTCAGCAAACACAATCACAAGGTATATTAAAGAGATAAAACAACCCAGTGCTTTAAACATCAAGCACCAAAGATGGAAGATATGCCCTGTCCCTTGGCCATTTTGTTACGTTTTAAAGGAATTCAGTAACTGAGTAGTCAGTTTGCTTGTTGCCTTAGCAATTTTTTCAGTTGCTGCTACCATTCCCTGGCCTCCATGGCTTAGTCATTGCTTCTGTAGACTGTAGCCACCCACCTGGGCCCTCTTCCACCTGGAATTCTGCCACTTCCACATAGCCAGGCAGAAATACTCATTTCGGTCACAGCCAGAAACTAGGACTTGTCATAACACTGGGGGCCATGCTAAATATAGCTTTGGAAGAACATGGCCTGATAGTATTCATATGCTTCTATGGCATCGGCAGCTTTAGCATCATAGAAGCCTGTTCATATAATACTTTTAGCAAGTGTTATTTCTTTCTCTTTTTTTTCAATCTTTGAGACCATAGGATGAATTTTGACAGTAGGTGTATCTGTGGAAAGGTGGAGGTGGATGATCTTTTTTCTTTTCTTTTTTGCCTGACCTTCTCCGAAGGTGAGGCTGGCAGCTTGCCTCTTGAATGGACCTTGCCATGACCAGATTTATATTTCACCCATATTCAGAAGAATGATCAATATTTGGTTTTGATCATTCTTCTGAATATGGTTAAACTAGATGCTTTCAGAAAGCTTTACATGAAATATGGAAGATGGTGGTACGGATTTTAAACACACACACAATCACACACCCTAAGACTACGATAAAAGCCTAATCATTTTCAGGCAATTTGGCATGATGCCCATGATGAGGATTTGAAATCTTCAACTGGTACAAAATGCTGAGGCCTGCTTTCTGATGGGGATGGGTCATTTATGGTGCAATCCTATGCATGTTAAGACAGAAAACAGTCCTACATTTCCCGGCCAGCCATGCCCAAACATGCATGGGATTGTGCCCTTAGGTACATATTAGACCAGTGCTCCAGCAACTATACTGACACCCCTACTTTGCAGGCTCAGTTAAGAGACCACCTCCACCCCTGTTTAAGATTGACTTGGAATACGCTCTTCTATCTGTCATATATGTGCTAAGAGCCAGTGTGGAGCAGTGGTTAGAGTGTTGGACTGGGACTCAGGAGATCCGGATTCTAGTCGCCACTCGGCCATGAAGCTCACTGGGTGACTTTGGGCCAGTCACTGACTCTCAGCCTAACCTTCCTCACAGGGTTGTTGTGAGGATAAAATGGAGAGGAGGAGGAGGAGGAGGAGGATTATGTAAGCCGCCTTGGGTTCCTTGCAGGAAAAAAGCAGGATATAAGAATAGGAATAAGAAGAAGTAAGATCACAAGCACTCACAGAGTTGATTTCTCATTGGCTACTCCAGCTTTGGAATTCTGTGGAATTGCCAACCCTTGACGTTGCACATTTTTGGAAGGTGGTATTAAGACATTTTTGTTCAAGCTAGCTGTGTGGGTTGCCAGGGATAGGGAAAGACGGATGATTGTAATGCACTCTACATGGGTCTGCTCTGAAAAAATTGTTTGGAAAATACAGCTAGTGCCAAATGTGGTGGCTAGACTTTTGTCAGCAGTGCACTTTGTAGACCACATTATATAGCTCTTGGAACAACTTCACTGGCTTCCAGTTTGTTTCTGGGCACAATTAAAGGTGCTAGTTTTGACCTGATTTTGATCTAGTCACCTTAGGTGTCATCATTCATGTATTTCATTTCATTTTATTTTTGTGGAAAGGTGGGGCATAAATTAAATACATAAATAAGTAATAATGCAAAGCCCTAAATGGTTTGGGTCCAGGATATCTGAAGGACCACCTCCTTCCATACGGACCTGCCCCATAACTTATGATAATCACTGGAGGCCCTGTTTTATGTCCAAACACCTACAGAAGCTCATTTGACAGGTACTCGAAACAGGACCTTTTTGATGGCAGTGCCCCAATTGCAGGACTCCCTCCTTGTTCTGCTTTAGAGGGGCAGTAAAGACTGCCTTGTTCCATCAGGCTTTTAATGTTTAATGTTTTTTTCTGTCTCTAATTTTAATGTGTCTCATAAATTTTATTGTATGCTTCCCCCCCCCCATTGTTCCTTGATTTTTATCTGAAGTTTTAAAGTTTTATTGTACATCACCCTGAGCACCTGCTAGGCAGAGAGTGCAATTTTCTAAATCAAATAAATAAATAAATGTATATTATTGTTAGGGCTGCACCAAATGAAAAAAGACCATTCTCTTCTAATAAGCCACTTCAAAAGTAGGGGTGAGAAGAAATTCTTTTGAGCGGGGGAAATGATTTTCTTTTTCCCAGCAAAGCCTGTTCTGAGATGCTTCGTGAATTTGGGGGAATTCAAAATTGCTGCTGCCATTAAAAAAAGGAGGGGAAGCTGCTTCCTTTGCCACTCACTGGGGGCTAGCTTTGTAGCGGACAGCACAGCAGTTGAATATCTACAGGGAAACACACACTTTTAAAGAGTGGGCGGATTGTTCCTTCAGTGGCTCATTTTATTCAAGAGGTGCAGTGTTAAATAAGCATCTCAAGAAAGAGCAGTGATTGAGGCAGACTTGATAAAAAAATATATAAAGTGATGGTATTTTGTTCTTTGCAACCCTATTTTTAAAACTGAAGTATGAGGATCTTTTTTTACAAAAACGTAAGATAGATAGATAGATATGGAAATATATTGCAAAACCCCCAAAGATGCTTTATTCAAAAGCAGATCTGAAGATTTGAAAGGTATCCCATTCCATTTTGGGAGGGGGGGATCAAAGGTTAAGGCTGCAATCCCATGGTCCCTCGAAGGACATACCAGGGCCCATAGGAGATCTTTGACGGAAGAGATTTGGAGGGGAAGATCCAACATTGGAAACCTCCTCCCAGCCATCGGGGAAACCTTCATGGCCGGGTCATCTCTGTTGCTGGAAAGGGGGGAAAGAAGGCATGCTGGGAGAGGCTCAGCCCTCAGACATGCCCCCAAATCAGTGGGAGTTCTACTCCAGCCCTGGAGCTGACATAGATTAATTCCCTCCCATTGGTTTCAATGCGAGTGAATTCATACAGGAGGAAAAAGGTTGGGGAGGAAAATGGAAGTTAAAAAACAAAATGCTGGTTCTCCCTCACTTCCACTCTGCCAGCATGAGCATGGCAGGGCTGTGACTGAAGTGAAACCTTCACATTTCCACTCCACTCCTGATAGGATTGCACTGTAAGAGTGAATTCCTATGTATGTCTAATCAGACGGAAACCCCATTGCAGCCAAAGGATTTACTCCCAAGTAAATGTGCTGAAGATTAAGTGAAAAGATTCATAGAAACAATGTTGCTGAAAGGAGCATTTCACAAAACTGTTTGTCTTGAGTGACTAGGTCAATTTCATGACTTTGGGGGTGCACACAAATCACTGGGCAGGTTGGCACATGACAAGCCATCGTGGTACATTACCACATTTATTTATTTTTTTATTTTATTTGTTATATTTATACCTCGCCTTTTTTCCTGCAAGGAACCCAAGGCGGCTTACATAATCCTCCTCCTCCTCCTCCTCCATTTTATCCTCACAACAACCCTGTGAGGTAGGTTAGGCTGAGAGTCAGTGACTGGCTTGAGTTTCATGGCCGAGCAGGGACTAGAACCCGGTTCTCCTGGGTCCCAGTCCTACACTCTCACCACTACACCACACTGGCTCTCCTGTACCACGATTTATTTATTTATTTATTATATTTATACCCTGCCTTTTTTCCTTCAAGGAACCCAAGGCGGCTTACATAATCCTCCTCTTCCTCCTCTCCATTTTATCCTCACAACAACCCTGTGAGGTAGGTTAGGCTGCGAGTCAGTGACTGGCCCAAAGTCACCCAGAGAGTTTCATGGCTGAGCGGGGACCAGAACCCGGATCTCCCGAGTCCCAGTCCAACACTCTCACCACTGCACCACACGATGGCTCTCCTGTACCACGATGGCCGTGACAGACGATCGCCCCTTCTTGTCGCTAGCGTGGTTTTGCTCGGAGCCCATCCTTCCTCCCACTCACGTCACGTATTCCAGTGGCCTTTGCAAGCTAATTCACACCCCGATGAGGCGAGCTCAGGGGTAAGTGTACAACCCCAGCCACCACTTGCAATGCCACAGATGCACACATGTACATTGATCATACACTGTAAACATGAATATGATAGTAAGTATAATTGCATCTTTTTTGTGATGTGCACTCACTCCTGCACTTTAGTGACACTAGGGATGAATGAATCTCAGGTTCTCATTTTCCAATCTTAACTTTAGTTCATCGTGAACACTGATAATTTTTTTTAATAAGTATGCATCCAAATACATGCATTTTTGCCTAATATACACATTTTTGCAAGTAAATTTTCTTAATACGTTTCTGACAGAGCAATCCTATGGCCCCTTAGACAGAATCTTGGGGGGCCATGGGATTCTTCAGATTCCAAGATCTGAGGCTGGAAAAGAGCTATGGCCTCGGAGCTGGAGATCCGTGCTCAGATCCCGCCCGCCCCCCAGCCAGCATGGAAAGAACCTCGCCGGCTGCTTCTCAGAGGTCATAGGAGTGATCTCAGAGAAGGGGTAAAGGAGGCAGGGAGGGGAGGGGACCGGGCCCACCAAGATACAATGTATCCTGGTGGCACGCCAGCCTCCTTCCCTCCCAGTCTGAACTGAAGCACCACAGCAGCTAGATGGCCGAAATTGGCTGTCTAGCTGACTTGCAGGGCAGGAGGCATGCAGAGGCAACCTTCGCCTCCGGGCTCCCCCTGCCCTGCCTAGGAGGATGCCTGTGATCCGCCGGGTTTGGAGGCTTAAGGGCATCCCCATTGGATTGCGCCCTGAGTGTATTATTTTCCTAATACAGTATGTCAGATGTTCTACAGATGTTGAAGAGTCCTCGGTTTCGAGTCACGAGTTGAGTCACGAGTCTTTGGACCCTAGTCTCGAGTCCGAGTCCGAGTCCTTGGTCCAAAATGGTGACTCACGAGTCACGAGTCATTCTCAAAGCTGACTCCACGAGTCCCTATTAAAATCAATGGGGGGTTTCCCCAACAAAATAAGGCTACTTCAGATGTGTGGCTTAAATAAATTCTAGGCACAAGTGTGCCTTTTTATTTCAAAACTCTGCAACTGATTTTGGCAAGAACAGACCAGGCAGACAAACCACAAATAACCAGGCAGGCAGAGGAGGCAGGGAACCCCAAAGCAGGCAGGCAGAGGCAGCCAAACCCAAAATGTCTGAAAGGTTGCATTTTAGGAAAATGATTTTAAAAAAATAAACTTGCTGTACTTCCTAAAACCTATCCATGTTGCATTTGAGGAACACGATTTTGGAACACGAGTCCTTGGTCTCGAGTCCCGAGTCGAGTCTTGAGTTCCATTAAAAATATTGGGACTCGAGTCTGACTCAAGTCAGAGGGGGGACTCAGTCCGACTCACAAGTCGAGTCCTCGAATCCGAGTCCCCATCCCTGCAGTATGTGCATTTTTGTAGACATTTTTTGATTTGGGGAGGACTCCATTGCCAAATTCGGCAAAGTGCGGATTTTGAAGGATAACTGCGTTTTTCTTTGCATCCCCCCTGCCCCCCACTACACCACTGTCCCTAGGTGAAAAGCAGCAGACAAGAGATCATGAGTGACTTTGATGGGTATTGAACAGCAAATGCGTGTGACATGGGCCACAGGGAAGAAGAAGAGTTTGATGTGATTTGAATTTTGTAACAGCATGTTTTGATCCTTTTAGCAAAACAAAACAAGAGAGATGGGGCTTTTACAAACAAAAACGGATGGTCTATAAGAGTGAGGGGGATAGCAGCAAAAATTTAAGGATTTTGTGGTAAAATAGTATCCTTCTGGGCCATGACTCATGGCACAATACACATCTTTTTTTCTTCTTCTTTTCTCTCTCTTTTTAAAAGAGCATCTGGCAGTCAGACTGCACACAGCCAAGAGAAGTCACTGATGAAAAAGAATGGAAGAAGGTATGTGGAGGACTGTGTGTAAACAGCCTAAAAAAATAAAACTAAAAATCTCAAAAAAATCCATCTTTATATTTTTAGAAAGCTAAAAAGAAATGTGATGGGGGGAAATTGTTAGATGAAGACCTTTCCACCAAGGTACACAGTTGCAAAAATATGACAGATTGAATAGGGAGGCGGTAGTTACTCAAAATCATTTGCTACTGATTAATAATATGCTGGCAAGGGGAAAAAAAGGAGAAAGAGGAGAGTCTAACCAAAGTAAAGAGAAATAAGTGGTACCAGTTAAAAAAAATGAGGGGGAGCATACATCTTGTGTAGTCCTGCACAAATGTAACGGATGATTATAGAGAATATATCTATAATAATCTGTTATTTAGAAAGGAGGCATGGAACGAGCAAAGAGAAATATCCAGAAAAAGATATGCAGGGTGATTAGATTAGAGGACACAGAGATCTGTGGAAAGCTCAGGGTTTTTTTTTTATATTTTTGGTTTAGTCTAAGAATGCAGAGGAAGATCATTTGGAGGATAAAAGTGAAAGATCTGTAAAGTTGCAAAAGTCACTGGCTAAATGATTACATAAAGTTTAGAAGGAGCTGGAAAATGCAAGTGAGAGAAAGAAAACACAGTATACTAGCTAGCAAAACGGAAGACCTCTCTGGAGTACACTTCATTAAAGATGAGAACCAAAAGATAGTTGTTGATTGGAAGCTAGATGGCAATGATACTCTTACAACCTCCACACTGTAGAAAAAGAGATAGATAGATAGATAGATAGATAGATAGATAGATAGATAGATAGAAGAACTGGCTGTTAACTAAGGGGTGTTTGAAGATTATTATCAGAGTCCAGATAAAGGTGGTGCTAAGCAAAACAAAACCAGGGAACTCACAGGAGCCTGAAGGAATTCCTTTAAAGATGCTGAAGGCATAGAAAAACAAATCCTAAAGGCGGGCAATATACACCAAATGCATAGTTCAGATATTTAAAGGGAAGGAGATAGGGTGTCCTACTTTACAGAGGACTGTCGTCTATTTGAAATTTTCCTCTATTTGAAGGACTGTCCAGTCCAAGTGTGCTTGAAAGATAAAGAACCATAAGAAGGGGGAGCAGCCAGCAGGGACCTTGAAGTTGTCCATCAACAGTGAGTACCTGGACAGCAGACTGAGGAGGCACACAGGTCCTCTGGTCACAGACTTCTCTGCTATGGTGAAAAGTATTGTATTTCTATTAAAATCGTAGTAATTATTTCTAAATTTGCATCCGTATGTAAGGAGTTGTATCCAGGATCTGCTTCTACAAAGGGAAGGAAGCTTACATGAGAGAAAGAACTTCACTCGCTTCGCTTGAAGTCCCTCCTCCACCCCATTTTGGATATGCCCACAGCTCACACACACCCCATTCTGCAGGGTCTCCTGACGTGCTCTGTAGCATTTTCAGGGGGCTGGAGGGGCTGCTGCAGGAAGGAGTGGGCAGTGAACTCCACTTTGACAAGTGCAATTGATCCAGCATAAATCTGGGTCCTACCCATAAATTACCTCATGCAAATGGTATGCCAATCTGTGTCCTCTTTTGTCCTTCTTTTTGGTGATGTGTTTCTTCTTTTTTTCAGGTGATGCATAAGTGTTCACCATAGATGGAATTAATATAGTGCACCAGCATAATGAACCAAATATTAAAATTCTTAGAAAAGATTACAGAGAGCAGGAAATCAAAATTAATTAACATTTAAAAAAAAATAATTACTGGCATATGCAGTGCAGTTCTATGCATATCTACTCAGAGTTAACGTCAATGAAACTTACCCCCAGATAAGAGTGTATAGGATTGTAACCATATAGTGCAAAATCCTATGAGATGTGTAAATGAACAAAACGTGTGCTCATCAATGTTCTCCAAATTCTACCACATTCCAATTCATGTCCATATCAGATTACAACCTTTGTGTTTTGTTCTTTTCCTAAAATTTGTGCACAATTGTATGCACATGTTCCCAAACATATGCATCAACTGTGCACATTTTAGAAATGTATGAATTTTTATCCCATTGATTAAAGCGGGTTTCTGTGCAAAGTCTGCATTCAGTTCTGGGAGATGTGAACTAGGTAAAAATCTGCTTTAAAAAATGAACTGAACTGAATTTCTCATATAGCTCTACTCAGAAGTAAGTCCTATTGAGTTCAACAGGATTTAATCCCAAGTAACTGTGTATAGGATTGCAGCCATAGAGTGCCTTTCAAATACAGTAATACCTTGGATTGCAAGTAACTTGGTCTGAGAGCGTTTTGCAAGACAAGCAAATTAAAAAAAAAAATTTTTTTACTTGATAAACGAGCAAGGTCTTGCAAGACAACTTGTCTTGCAAGACCTTGCTCGTTTATGTAGGGATGTAACCGCTCGCCTCAAGCGGGCGTAGCGGGCCGAAATCGGCCCCGCTCACGCCCGCCAGAGACTTGCTTTGATATAAGAGTGTTTTGGATTACAAGCATGGTTCCGGAACGAATTATGCTGGCAATCCAAGGTATTACTGTATCTAAAAATTCTGTACATTGGTGAAAATTGCAAAAATGATGGGTCTCTTTAAAGTACCCCTTTAAAATTTAAATCTGACAATGTACCTCCTAGGAAGGTATGACTTCTCTCTTTGCTTTCCTTCCATTTGCAAGCCTTCCTTGTAAGGCCTCTAAAGTCTTTAACCGAATGGCCTCTTGTTCAAGGCTATCTTGTAAGTTGTTAACAGAAATAGCAATTTTAATTAACCAATGTAAAAGTTCTCCTTTGCATGGAGGAGCCTCAAACTCTCTGACCCTCTAATTAAGTTGTGGAATTGCCAACTCTCTGAAAACACTAAAAACACAGAAGATGAGAAAAATCTAAGTTGTGTTTGAAATGGAAATGCACATACACTGGATGATGGACAGGAAAGCAGAAAAAAAAGTCACACGTAAAAATGAAACTTTAGAGACCATCAATTATTTAAGTGAAATCCTTTCTTCCGATAATATTTTACATTTTTGCATCAAAAGTCATTAGGTAATTATGTGTAAGTCAGCAAAAAACTATAACATTTATATTATATGCCATCAAAGAGTTTTTCTGAGTTTTTTTTTCCAAAAGCAATTTACAGATGAATCCTATCCTGTTTCCTCAGAAGTAAGCCCCACTGTGTTCAATGGGGCTTTCTCTCAAATAAGTTTGTCTAAGGGCTAAACTACATGCAATGTTAAATACAAAGGTCTACAGGTGATCCTAAGTTTCCTTTTTACATTCCAAAAAGTGTTCAGGGCTCCAATCTCAGTGTTCCACTCAACATGCTTGGGTAATTTTCCTACCCAACCACTTTCCTCCCTAAATTCATCACCTTCCCTCCTCCACAGAGGCTAAAAAGAGGGGGTAACCCTCCATTGCCACCAAGTCCTTTTCTTGGTATTGTCCAACTGTGGATCTTGGATTCCACCCCGCCCCCCATGGATCACCATGGCTACCTTTGTTTTTTGTATGTGCTGATGAGTTAGTTAGAGATATAAGACTGGACTGGAAAAGGAAGGGTTGGGAGTAGGGGAAAAAAATAGATTTAAGGGTCTTGGTTACAAAAGGTGATATTTGAAGCCAGGAACACAAATGAGCACACCCAGAGGAAGAATGGTGTTGAATGTAAACAGCAGGCAGCCAAGGAGGGAACCCAGCAGAATCCTAATATAGACAGGGAAGAAGAATCATTAAAAACAGACAGGGCAGTCACAGATAGGAACTGAACCAGAAGAGAACACTTATTCAGGGGCCCATGAAGGAGTTGCTCATGAGAGGGTGACCAACAGTATCAACGGTCTGTGAAGGAAGGGAGCAGGGGAGGTGAAATTGGCTCCTGATTACTCCTGTGAAATACATTTCAAAATCACACAACTGAGACAGAAATGAAATTAATTTCCCAAGTAGGGTGCTTTGCTTTTGCGTTGGATGGATGGATGGATGCAGCCCACTCTGCAAAATCCCCAGAGCTGCTGACATGCATCATCAACCAGCTATTTTCAATTCATTTGGTCAACACGTAGTACAAAAACACGTAGTCCCAGTGGGGTCACGTGGGTTGGGCGACATTCCATGTCAGTTTGATGTGGGTTGACGCCTCCCAGCTTGTGTGAAAGCAGCACCCTCAAATGCTTCTGGGTTTTTGTTTTTATTTTTTATGTTTTTGCACTGTTGAATTGAATGCAGTGAAGGATTTCTATTTTGAAACTGTCACCCTCCTTCTCCTGACCCTGTTTCCAGAAACACAGCTGCTGCCATTATTTTCATTGCATCACCTTCTTTCTGCTCAGATATCCAAGGGGAGTACAAAAGGAAATTTATGGATCCGGAACCACGTGTTTGCTCTCAATTGGGCGTTCAATTGTGAATGAGAAATTGCTTCTCGCCCAATCTTGAGGATATGTTTTGTAAAAGGAAAGAAAAATAATAATTTGGGGAGGGGGGGGGCACAGGGAACCAAGTACATCTGCTATTTTCCTCTGGGATTTGCAGCCTGCTGTTCTCTGCATTTTAAGAGCCTTTAAGCTTCCCCCCCCCCCCGGATGAAACTGGCATTTTTGGAACTGCATATAATAATAATAATAATAATAATAATATAATAATAATAATAATAATAATAAATTTTAGCTCAATGTTACTGCTCGTCTCCCAAAGGATCTTTCAGTGATAGGCTTATAGACTGTGATTTGCACTGGGACCAGTTTTGTGAAACAAGCAGAAGTTTAGCACTGAACAACGGGCATTTGATGAAATGGACAGTGTCCATGAAAGCTTATACAGTCATGCCTTGGATTGAGAGCATAATTCGTTCCAGAGACATGCTTGTAATCCAAAACACTCTTATATCAAAACGAAATCCCCCCAAAAAAAATTTGTGCAGAGATTTTTAATTTAAGCCGCACCACAGTACTTGTATTGCAAGACAGTCGCTTGTATATCAAGTCAAAAAATAAATAAATATTTAAAATTTTGCTTGTCTTGCAAAATGCTCTCAAACCAAGTTACTTGCAATCCAAGGTATTACTGTACCATAATAAATGAATTAGTCTTTAAGGCATCACAATACTCATTGCTATTGTAGTTGTTGTTGTTTTGTATTGTTATGGATACTGGGCAGGCCTTTTTGTGAGGCAAATTGCTTAGAAATGATCAAGGATGTTCAAGAAATGCCTCTTTATGGGAACTAATGGTCAGATGATGGTTTAGAATGTAAAACCCATTAGAATGGGGAAGGTGACTCATCCCACCCCTCCAGCTAAAGGGAGGGAGCAAGCTATCTCTCTGTGTATGTAACAATAGAAAAGAAGGAGGTTTGGGGACAGTGAAGAAGAAACTGCAGTTTGAGAGAGCGAGAGCGAGAGAGAGAGAGAGAGAGCGCTGAGCTATATGGTAGAAGGCACATTTGGGATATAATAGGTTACTCTTTCTGGGCATAGGATTCGGGTTAGTGGATTTCCTGCTTTCAGTAGTGCTTTAGTTTGTCTCAACCTATGCTCTATCTGTATATTTGTAAATAAACTCAAATATTATGACAGAATAAACTACCTTCATAGGGATGGACAAATTGTCAATTTTGGTTTCTTTGCTTCTCATTTTTCCAATCTTAAATTTGGTTCATTCTGAACTTTGAGAATTTTTGTTAAACTTTGCCTGAAAACCCATGAGCATTTTTGTATGCATTTCTCCCATTACCTTTCCAAACCTTGATCCTGAAGATCCCAAGCCTACATAGGGGTGTCCACAAACCTGGTGGGGGGCCCCGCCCCACCTCTCCGCGGCACACACCCACCCCGCCGCTCGATCCTCAGCAACACGGAGCTACGGCTGCTCGAGGAGAGCGGATACATCCCTAAGCCTACACAAGTTAAAAAGGAAGACATGGGATCCTCTCCCACCTATATCTTTTGGGTGGGCATAAGTTACTAATTGAAGTGGTGCCAGTGGATACAAATGGAAAGCATAAAGCAGAGCTCCGCCCAACCACACTCAGAATGGCTTTTTGAATTGTTTGCTGTACATGTTGAGCTTTGACTGTAACCTTCTTCAAATGGCAAACTGGGTATATGTGGATGCATTTGTGAGAGAGATTGCAGCAGTTGCTTCCTTACTTTCAACTGAATCTCCATACTGAGCCTATATTTGTTTTATTAATTTTTTTAAAATTATATTTATATCCTGCCTTTCCCCCCCTGCAAGTAACCCAAGGAGGTTTACATAATCCTGCTCCTCTTCTCCATTTTATCCTCACAACAACCCTGTGAGGTAGGTTAGGCTGAGAGTCAGAATCTCAGTCCGACACCCTAGCCACTACGCCACACTGGCTCGCATGCAAGGTGTACATGCATATACTCTCCTGTAGAGAAGTCTGGCTGCAAATCCAGAGGTGGTGGGTCAGGCCTGCTGCTGCTGCTGCAATCATGTCCCACCTCCTCCACATGGTTGTGTGCCCTGTTTGTCATCTGATCAGGGTTACTGAAAACAGGCCTGAGGACTAGGGGACTGCCTGCAATTCAGCTCTGATGGCAATGGTAAGCACTCAGTAGCAGATGGTGCTCCGTATCTATTCAAGATGACTGATATAGCAGGACTAACTGCCAAGGACTGGTAATTTAATTTTGCATGATCATAGGCTTCTCCAAACTGTAGTTACTCATGCTTCTCCTTTGCATAAAGTCTCCAAGTTATGTCACGTTTTGCAAGAGTTCTCAAGGCTACAGGCCTGCCCCCTTATCTTCTTCTGCCAGAGGACATTTTATTCATTGCAAATTGTCATTACAATTTCTGCAGGGCAATCCAGCATTAAAAAAATAAAATAAATAGAGCATATTGATTAGCTAAATCAATCAGACTAGTTACACACATTCATTATATTGAACTTGAAATGCAAAAGTCAGTCTTTGTATCTAGTCCTTAAACTTTTACAAAGACCAGAATGTCATGACTGAAACCAAGAGCGCATAACCATAGTAAAAGAAATTATCCAAAGAAATGGCAGATGCCTGAGCAGAAGTGACAGCTGGAACGGTAGCTGCCAGTGCTTGTGCCTGCTAATATGATCATGGGGCATTAATTCAAACAGTAAAATTCTATAAGTACCCACAAAGTTTCCTATTTCTCATATGAATGATCATTGTTGTTGGCCTGATCTTAAATACATTCAGCGTAAGTGCATTGTAAGTGTGAAGCAAACCTATGAGAGCCATGCTGCTATGCCTGTGGCTAGATTGCTACCAACAGGAGACTGGCACTGCAATCCTAAATGCACTTCCTAGGGAAGTAGGGCCCATTGAGCTCAATGGGACATACTTCTGAGGAAACATGTTTAGGATTGCACTGCATGTATTGGGTTGGATCTGGAGTTGTTCCTCTGCCAATGGAACAGCTTCTTCGGTCAGCAGTGGATCATGGATCCATTGGAAGCTCCCCACTGAAGGAAAGGGGGTAAGGTGATGATTTTCACTTATACCTCCTTCCACTTTGATTTTATCCTTTGGCTGCTTTAATGTGTTTTAGATTTTACGTTGTTTTGCCACACTTTTGTATTTTAGGCTTTTGTGAACTGTTCAGAGAGTTTGGCTATTGGATAATACAGAAATGCTGAAAATAAAGAAATATATCAGTGGATTAATTAAAAAATGGGAAGGAACAGACTAAGGAGTCAGTGAACACATGTGAAAGTGACATGGAACAGAGTTAGACTGATGCATCTATCCATCTACATCAGATTACATACTCTACTTCAGGATAAAATGTGTATTCCTTGAGATCTGTTACCTGAAACATTTCCGTTTCCATGCTTGATATGCCCATTGGATATCTGCTCTCTTAATTTTGTGCACTTTCTGTACATATATATGTTTGTATGTGTATGTGGTGGTGGTTTCATAGATCATAGAGTTGGAAGGAGCCTACAAGGCTAACGAGTCCAACCCCCTGCTCAGTGCAGGAAACTAGAGAAGGGGTCTCCCATCCAAGTAATAACCAGGCCTGACCCTGCTTAGCTTTCCACACTCAGACAAGCTGAGCCAGTGTGAGCCACAGGCCTGTATGTGTGGTATACACACACATACTTTTTGGGATGGTTTTAAAAATCTAAATGAAAATCTATCCAGCTATGAAAGGCGTATTCTAAGGTGCAATCCTATGCATGTTTAGACAGAAGGAAGTCCAACAACTCCCAGCATGCCCCCCAGCCATCATGGCTGGCTGAGGCACACTGGGAGTTGTAGAACTTTTTTTCCATCTAAACATGCGTGGGGTTGCACCCTAAAGTGCTGTCAACATTACACAGGTAGTACTGCAAACTGAATGCAGCTGTGGTTCTCTGGTGGTTCATGCAAACTGGCTTTGTGTATTTTTTTACTTCTTGTAAAGATTGGCATGCCATTTCTCTACTTCCAAATGAAATGTTCATGGTGGCTGCCTTGTTATGTAATTGAATACAGTCATGCCTTGGATTGAGAGCATAATTAATTCCGGAAACATGCTTTTAATCCAAAACACTCTTATATCAAAACGAAATCCCCCCAAAAAAATTTGTACAGAGATTTTTAATTTAAGCCGTACTACAGTACTTGTATTGCAAGACGTCGCTTGTATATCAAGTCAAATTTTTTAAAATAAATATTTTTAAATTTGCTTGTCTTGCAAAACGCTCTCAAACCAAGTTACTTGCAATCCAAGGTATTACTGTACTAGCAAATCAGCCATGACCCTTGGAGCTGAGCTTGCCTGCCCTCTTCCCAGAACAATTTGACTGATGCCTGAGAAAACCACATCACCCACATTATGGAATGCCATAAAATATACATATTAATGGACGAAGGCTGCCAGTCTATACACACATACTTGGGAGTAAATCCCATTGAACTAAATGGGATTTACTTCTGAATAGATGTGCACTGGATTACACGGTGAGGAAGGGTGAGGAAGTTTGTCGTTGTGGCCGTGATTGCTAATGCTGCCCTAATGTCATAGGCCAGATCAGGCAGAAGATCGCTGGGACGCTGGCTACCTTTTGGCTGAACTGTTCAGATCCTAGAGAGGAAGTTCTAGATGATAATTTATTTGCCCACTCCTACTCAGAAGAGTTTGAAATTAAGTTCCCTTTTTGGCAGTGTCTGTTATAAGTTGTTTTTAAATTGACATCTGTGTCACCTTTTAATAAGGGGCCATTTATTACTGCCTAGAAATCAATTAGCACTTAGGTACTAATTAAATCATAGCCACTTAACACTAATGTGTTGCCAGTTTTTTCAGCTAATGGCTTTATTGCCAGGGTGATGAAATGGGAGTGGAATGCAGAATCAAGGCCTTACAGTTTTTTACTATCACATTTATTACCAGAAAAATGAAATATCTGAAGTAGAGGCAAGACCGCTCATTTTACAGCAAGGCTCTTTTATGATTCTAAATTATTAACCTTACTAGGACTGAAGTCTTTATATATGCTGAATACCTAGGAATTCTGAAGCTGTTCTTGGTATGGGCAATGCAGTTCAAGAAATGTCTTTTTATGTGAAATATCCCTGTATAAAGTCACTTAAGCATAATACTATACTCACTTGCAGGCTGGGAGTAAATCCCGTTGAGCTCCATGGGACATACTTCTGAATAGGAATGTTGTATAGCGAAACTTGACCTCTTTCATTTGTATGAAATGTCTGTTGCATGATGCATATTGTGACATGATGTTAGAAGAACATGTTGCCCAATTGGTGCCAGATAATATAGGAATGGGTGAGAATTTTGTTTCAGTTTGGTTTTTGTAAGAATTTTGCAAAATTCACTTAAGTTCTTCAAATTCAGGAAGAAAAGAGCTTGAGATTAAAAAGAGGGCGGGAGAAAGGAGAGAGGAAAAAAACAAAACTGACAGATTCATCCAACCAGGCCCAGGGTTTTGGGTGTTTAGCTCTTACAAGTCTGGGTTTGAATTAATGAGCAGTATCCCATGGGGCCGCTCTGCCTCCATTGGTTCCATTGCACTTGTGGGACACACCGCTTGCGCAATGGTGCTTTGGTGCTTCTAAACATAACCCAGGAAATGAGTGGAAATGCTCATTTCTGGATCAGGACAGGGCAGCAGTGCCCCAGTTCTGCGAGTTCCACTGACCTACCCCATTCTGGAAACGAGTGTTTCTGCTCATTTCAGGCTATTTTTTGGAAGTACCAAAGGCCCATGGGCACAATGGGATGCCCTATCCTGGTGCTTAATTAGAGTTGCCACCTCTTTTTTCTGACAGGGTCCTCCTCTTTATCAGCTATATGGAAGGCAGGCAGGCAAATCATGATCCTCCTCATGCTGGGAATAGCTGCACCTATAGAATTTGGTTCATGCAGAGCAGTGAGAATTTCTTTTAAGCTCTCAAAGCCCATCATATTCAGTAGAGAAAGAACTTGAGATTTTAAAAATCCAAATGCAGGAGAAAGAGAAACTGACTGATCCACCCTCCCTACCTTTTGCCACTCTGTGCTTTAGCAGCTTTACACCCATCATGCACCGCCATTCTACTGCAGTTTCTGTGACTTTGGTTCCAATTGAGCAGAAAACAATAAAAGTCTTAGTTTTTCATTCATCATACCTCCCTAGCTGAAGCACCTACACCCCTGAAATTTTTGCAGGTTTCTTGCCTAAGGACACCTCTATGGCATATGATATGCCATTTTCATACAAATTGCCCAAAAGCCATGGAGTTAAGGGGAAATGAATCGCATACCCCCCCCCATTTGAATACTCCCCTTACACACACAAAATATTGTGCCTATCCTTCTGAAACATTTCAGCTTCTTAACTACAGTCACCTCTATGCTGGATATCATCATAACAATGACCCACTAAAATGTAGGGCTATAGTTGCATCCTTATTTTGGAAACCCTCAGACTGGAAAGGCTGTTCTTGTTCAAATATCCCTGCACCACTTTACCTGAAACTTTTCAAGCTTGGTCCCCTCAGAAGGGGCAATTTTCACCGCAAATTTCATCCAATTTTGCCAAGAAATAAGTTATCACTAGTTCCCTTAAATAAATTCTAAAAAATAAAGGTTTGTAGCACAAAACCCCCTGAACCTACTTTTCTGAAATTGGCATGGGTAACCCACCCACCCCCAAGAGACTCTTATCCTTGCAAATTTCATCCATTTCTGACAATATCAATTTCTGGATATTGGCCCAGACAGGCTCCTGTCTCTAGCAATTTACTTATAACATTTTTACCTTGCAAATTCTAACTCTGCGATCCTGTACATGTCTACTCAGGAGTAAGTCCCATTGAGTTCTATTTCTCTGGGACTTACTCCCAGGTAAGTGGATATAGGATTTCAGCCTAAACAACAAACCAGCAAAATTATATAATAAAATGCCAAACAAGCAGCAAACAGAATGAACAAGGTGGAAGTACAGGTGGAGAATGGTAGACAGTTTAACTAAGGTTTATTGGTATGACCTGAAACTGCAGGAGAATGCTGAATTAACACAGTTCCAGTTCCACCCCAGACACCAGTACAGTCATGCCTTGGATTGAGAGCATAATTCGTTCCAGAAACGTGCTTGTAATCCAAAACACTCTTATATCAAAACGAAATTCCCCCCCCCCCAAATTGTACAGAGATTTTTAATTTAAGCCGTACTACAGTACTTGTATTGCAAGACGTCGCTTGTATATCAAGTCAAAAAAAATTTAAATAAATATTTAAAAATTTGCTTGTCTTGCAAAACGCTCTCAAACCAAGTTACTTGCAATCCAAGGTATTACTGTAGCATTAAAAAAAAACATACCAGAATGTACCACAACATACATTGTGCCAGAATGTACTGAGACTTTGTTAATCTCACAGTGATTTTTTATCACTGAATGGCCTCTCGGAGGTCTCTTCCTTGCACCAAGTCTGAATGGAGGTGTGTAGACAACAAAGAAATACAGTTCCTCTGGAAGAGCCCACTGAAGTGCACCTTCATACATTGGGTTTGAGCCAGATGTAGTTATGCTTAAAGGAGACCCACTGAAATCAATAGTACTTAAATTAGTCATGACTAACTTGTCCCATTTATTTCAATGGGTCTGCTCTAAGTATGGCCCCAAGTATGGAATCCATTGAATCCGAACCCAGCCCACTTCACCAACGGTGGCTTGTTTTTTTTCAAACAAGTCACCCTGAGAATCCATGGGCTGTTGTAGGGTTGTTGTTTTTACCCATGGTGGGTAGATTGTCATGTCATCTGAATCCGGGCAACTGACCCCACCATTGGGAAAGTGAAGCAGCAAGCGAGGCATGAGACAAGAGCAGCAAAAAAAAAAAAAAACTCTTGCCACTGTTGGTGATCTCGCCCTGTGCCACTGCCGCCAGTGACAGTCCCTCCAAAGTGCCCAAGCAGCACATTGGAGGGGCTGTCACTGGTTCGCCACCACTTTATTATAAAAAAATTGCTCCCCAAATGTGTACAAATGTTTTCAGAATTTTGTTGCTGTTGTTGTAGTTGTAGTAGTAGTAGTAGTATTTGTAGAAGTACAGAGGTGTGGACTTTTGCGGGCCTGAAAAAGGGAAGCCTCACCTGGGCAGTTACCTGCTATAGAGCAGCAGGTACCAACCCTAGATATTGACCCAGACAGGCTCCAAATAGCAAGCTGTCAAGGGAAAGCAAAAGGCACAAGTAATCTTTTCTCGCAAAAGGGAGGTGGTGTGATTTACACCCCCTTCACAGCAAGATCTTCATGTGTGTGTGTGTTTTTCTTTTTTGCCCTGATAGTCCTCAGGGTGATGCACATTTTGCACTGTCTGCAAGACTCTGGCTGCTTGGGAAAGTGCAAAAGTGAAGCCCACCCCCTTTTCTCGGGAATGCTTTAAAAGGGGAAACCCTTTGAGAGGGTTTTTTGACAGGGTAATATAGGCTGTGTTTTTTCTTTCTTTCAGGGACATAGGCCATCTCCCAAAAAAAAGAAAGGGGAAAGGGGAAAAGAGCTGCAGCGAGCCCCCCCCAAAAGGCTTGTATTGTAAAGGGGAGGGGGAGACAAGTTGGTCCTGTCACAGTGTCCCGTGGGATACCAGCTGGAGGACCGTGTGGAAGGAGGGAGAGAACAACCCATTGTGTGGCATAGGATTTTACCAAAACAACCCACCCACCAGGATGTGTTAATATGTGACGTGCGAACCCAATCACGATCTCAGTGACATGGGGAGCTACTTCCTTATGGCTTCTTCTTTCCACATCATCATCACCATGGCTACATTTTGAAGCATGGACCATGTGAACAGGTCAACTGCATGGGTCGTTCCCTTCCCACCTAATCACTGCTTGGCTGAGTGGGGGAAAAAAATAACTGATTAAGGCATTATTTCTCAAACAGTGGGCCCACCACTGGGCCTCAGCGCTGCAGCCTGCCCGGTGTCTCCTCGCTACCCCGCAGCCTTTTGGTTGGAGCGATGCCAGCAGCAGCAGCAGCTCCCTGCATCTGCAGAGCAAAGGCATGCACGGGAGTTGGTCAGAGGACAAGGCTGTACCATGCAAAACTGGAGGGATGGCAAAGAAAGAAAGAAAGAAAGAAAGAAAGAAAGAGAGGAAACAGACAACCAACAGAGTCACTGGCAGCATGTGAGGAAAACAGGAGAAAGAATGGGATGGAGGGAGGTGAACAGGCAGGGCAGAGGGAGAGGTAAAGGAGAAGCACTGGAGGTTGCTGTGTCTTCTGGCCTGCCTCTGAAGAACAGTCTGGCCTTGGGCAGTGGCTTTGAGAACTGGAGCTTCTGCTTGTGTGTCGTAGGGAGGGACACATCTGTCAATTTCAATTTCTCTCAAATAGTATCTCATTTTCTGATGTTATGTTTTGTTCATCTTGAACTTTGAGAATTTCCCCAGTCTTTGGGGAGGAGCCCTGGCTAAAAGGACACACATGGAATTGGTTCCTACACCACCATGTTCATGTATAGGGGGGGCACTTTGGGGGTTTGGGGGCAGGGGCAGCAAAGAGTCAGGACTAGTGATTTGAAAAGCCATTGGAGTAGCTCTGGATAACCCAGGAGGATACAGTTCTACAACCAGCATTGTTTGTTTTATATAAATAAAGAGCAAAATAAAGGCAAGTGAGGCAAAGCTGAATAGCTCGCTTAGGCTACAAAGCCAATTAAGCCAGTGTGGTATAAAATGTTCTCCTTGCAACAGGTCTGCTGAAGCCATTGTATAGGATCAGGCTGTAAGCTTTACAGATCTCCATAAATAACCTTTGTTTCTGGGTCCCCAGTCTCCACTTCACATCCTTAACACCAGATACACATTGTCACAATTAGTGCAATTACTTGGCAAGTTTATATTCCAGTATAAACACTGCTGAGCATTCTTCTCATATTTCATTTTTATTTGTTTTTCCTAAAGAGCAATGCATATCCAAGCAAAAGATTAAATCTCTCTCTTGAAGTGCCACAATAAAATTGTAGTTGTAATGAAATTCAGCTGATGTACTGGGTGATATTTCATTTAGCCTTTAGAATAAAAAAGCAGTTTCCATTTCTGATCAGAATAATTCATGACTCTGCAGCTGAGTCCAAGTTTTAATTGTCCTTGTTTTTCATATCTAAGTTAAATATGGTTCAGATTAATTGTCACCATATACAATCAGGTTTGTATATGGCTCCTTGAAACTATAGAGGAAGCATTCAAGTTCAAGGGCAATTAATTCATTTTAGTTCTATGGATTTTACTGAGAGGAAGACGACATCCCTCCGCCCCCACTGCCTTCATCAAGGATGGCGTGAGACAAAGGAGTCTGGTTATAACGGCTACAGCTTTACTGAATATTAACAAAAGGATCTGCAAGAAGAAAACACGAGCACTTCATGCAAGCAAGGCTACATGCAAGCACTTGTTTGGCACTTGTTTAGCACCTATAGGCTGCTGGGTAGATCAAACAGATGCCTACAAGGCAAATCCACCTTGCCTCCAGTCCTCAGATCTGGTGAATACCAGAACCGCACTTCCTTTGCCTTTCCACATTGAAGATGGGGAGGGGTTCCTGACTGCTCCACCCCACTCCCACTCACCTGCATTCACTGGGACAAAGCCTGCCAGGGTCCTGGGAGAGTCCCTTCCCATATCCCCTTGAGCCAGCAATGAGTTGGCCCATCCATCCATCACCCTTAGATGCTTCAGGGTGCTCACCAAGGTAAAGATCGTAAGCTGCTTGGGTGCCCACATAACCAGTTGTGACCATGGTAATGCCAATCAGCCAGAATAGTCCCTGAATCTGTACAGTAGAGAATGGGGGGGGGATGGCCAATCAGGAGATGCCCAAAATATTTATACTCAGCCTCTGATAGGGATGTACAAGAATTTCTTTTTAGTTTGCAAATCATAAGATGACTATTTTTCTATAACATTGACTCAGGAGATGCTGTGTATGTTCTGAACTGGTGCCTGGATGCAGTGATGGGTTGGATGAGGGCTAACAAACTGAGACTGAATCCTGACAAGATGGAGACTCTATGGGTGGGTGGTTCCCAGCTACAGCAATTGCAAATTGTCTATAGAGACCCAAGTGGCTTCTGTGCCTTGAACCTGAGTTGGTAAAAAGGAGCGCCTTTTACCAACTCAGGTTCATATGTCAGCTATGCCCTTTCCTGAACAGGGATAGCCTGGCCAATGTTGCCCATGCATTTGTGACCTCACATTTAGATTACTACCTTCATGCTTTAGTCCATTGGGGGAAATTGCACATTTTTGAAAAATGGGCACAGAAAGGTGCACTTTTCCCCTTCAAAATGGACACTTTTCCCATTTGGTTGAAAAGAAAAACAGCTCACAAATGAAAATGGGAGTGAGGCAAACAGAGCTTTGAAGTGGAGTTTGGAGAACCTTGGTGAGCGTGAGCATCCCTGGTTCTCTCAGCCCTACCTGCAACCAGACAACTGACTAGTCCCCTACTGCAAAACAGGGAAGATGGGAGAGTGGCTGTACTGGGAAAAGAGGCCCTGTCGGGGGTGCGGGAAGCTTAAGTAGTGGCCTGCCCCCACCTCCTCATTGGCCAGACCCCATCACATGGAACCAGCAAGTTCCTGCTCATCTTGTCCTTTCCTGGAGGGTAAAGATGCTCCCGCTCCAAGGATGTTTTCTGGTTTTCTTTAACCCTTTATCTAATAGTCTTATAAAAATGCAGACAGATGTGGGATGGCCGTATATTTACTCTAAAGAAATATGTCAGATTTGGGATACACAACTTGGTTATCTCTCCTGTCATCTTCTGAGTCCAAAGGCACTTCTCATTGAATGAAAGCAGGAAGAAGAAAGGCACACGCGACTCAGCCGTTTCATGGGCCTTGCCCTTTACTTTCATAGGCCAAATTCTCAGTTGGAGGCTGTGTATGCAACCAGGAATCCACAATTTCCAGTTCATAACTGTAGTTCTGCCTTATCACAGTAATCATGTGGATGGGATGAATCCATCAGCTTTAAGGGGTTCTTTAATTCTGAGTGTATGTCTTTTGCACCATACTTTGATTGCCAAGTCTCCGGGTTGGTTGTAGTAAAGAAAACACCACAAAGTCGATCCAGGAAGCCTGAAGTCTGCCCAGCCCTGTGCTAAAGGATCTGAAACTAGAATAGGGCTATTCTAGAAACCATTATTGCTCTCCATAGAAACCATATCCTACCCTGCTGCTGCCCCCTTCCTATTGCTTTCAGGCCTATCCCATAACTCCGAGCCTCTTTTCTGTATCTCCCCTTCCTCTTCAAAGAAAATTCTGGGAGGTGGCAACTTGCTTTCCAAGTTTGCTCTTCATTATCCTGAAGATAAATATCCATTTCCCCCCAACCATCTAGTTGATCATAGCTGCAAATCGCACGGCATATCCACAGTAAACATCCATCACCAGCCCCCCATCCAAGGAAGTGTTGAGTTCTTTATTGAACTGACAAAGATGTCAGCAGTACATATAAACACCAAAAGCAGCTGAAAAAAAGTAAAACCGAGTGCCGCAGAATACTGCTGATGGCAAGAATTGTCTGTCTATATCCGCTTGTCCTTTAGACAGCTCATCTGCAGCTGGGATCTCAGCATAGGATGCAGCTCATCATAAAAAAATCCCTAAGAAGAACACAGCTTTCATGTTATGATTAGAGTATATATACTTTTCATTACCCAGTGCCACTCAAATTGCTTCCTGCTGGCTGGCTGATCATC
This sequence comes from Shinisaurus crocodilurus, assembly GCA_021292165.1. Taxonomy (NCBI): domain Eukaryota; kingdom Metazoa; phylum Chordata; class Lepidosauria; order Squamata; family Shinisauridae; genus Shinisaurus; species Shinisaurus crocodilurus. Next base: position 110,971,611 of record CM037881.1, read on the forward strand.
TGATGGGGTATTGTTCGCAAAGCAATTGCTGCGTGTGAGCAAGTCTGTAAGAAGAGATTGCACGCAAAGAACTCACAATAGGACGCAGCATTTGTCCCTTCTCAGGAATCAAATCAGATGACACAACAGGGAGACTAAAACAAATATCTGCATGATTGATCTGTTCATTTGGGGAAGAGAGGACAAAAAAAAAAAAAAAAAAAGGCATCTGTTTCCCGAACTGTACTTCAAAGGCATACAGGTTAAAGTAGCCAAAAGTGGTTCGTAGCAGATCATAGATTAAGGCTGGAGAAAATATTTCCAAATATGGAGAAATTGATCCCAAGATCTTTAAGGGAGGGTCCATGGCTAAAGGAGGGTCCATGGCTCAGTGGTAGAGCCCCTGCTTTGCATGCAGGAGGTCCCAGGTTTGATCCCCGGCAGTATCTCCAGGTACGGCTGGAAACATTTCTGCCTGAAGCCCTGGTCCCTGGAGAGCCACTGCTGCCAGTCAGTGTTGACAATATTGGGCTAGAAGGACCAAGGCTCTGACTCAATTTGAGGCAGCTTCCTATGGTCTAACGGTCTGTAGCAGAGTTTAATGAACAGCATTGAAATGGAAATCTAGCAAAATATTTAGGGGTGCCAACATTTGTTCCCAGGAGAGGCTCAATGCCTTTAACAGCTTCATGACAGGCAGATGGACAGACAGATGTACATTTAGAGGGCTTTCATTTATTTATATGTCTTTTTTTTTAACCTTTCTAGCCCACTCTTCTTCCATGGGGCTCAGAGTAGTGTACACGGTATCCTGTGGGGTAAGTTAGGTGGTGACTGGCCCAAGCTACCCAATTGGCTTAAGGACTTCAGCTTTTCCTGGCAGTGATACCATCTGGTGAAGCAAACTGAACTCTCATGTTGCTTCACATCAGCTGGGAGTAAAAAGGGATGGGATTGGAGCTAGGAATGGGCGAACGAGCAATATTTGAGGTCACCAGGATTCTCTGAATATTATCTTGCTACTTGTCTCATTCCTGATTCCCATTTGAGTTTTCAAGGGGAAATTGTGCAAATTGAGCAGTGATCGAATGGGTGATTTGCACAAATACCTCAAAATTAGCACACATTTCCTCCATAGGCTAAAGCGGGGCTGATTCAGTCCATGGAGGAAATTTGCTACGCCAAATGAATGACTGTACAAGATTATGTTCTTATATACAGTGTTTATACTTTGTGGCACTACTTCTGAGATAACTTTTCATATCTATTCTAACTATCAAGCATTTTCACCACTACCCCTGCATACTGATAAAACCTTACTGCGTTCTACACCATTGTGTCTCCTCTTGCTTAGACTACTGTAATGCGCTCTACGTGGGGTTACCCTGGAAGACGGTTTGGAAGTTACAGCTGGTTAAGAATGCGGCGGCTCGCCTGGTTAAAGGCAGTTGCCAGTGTGATCACATCACTCTGGTGCTTAAGGAGTTGCACTGGTTACCAGTTGCTTGCTGAGCTGAATTCAAGGTGTTGGTTTTGATTTTGACCTTTAAAACCCTATATGGCTCCAGTCCAGTTTAGCTCAAGCAGCGTCTCCAGCAACATCAAGTAGGCCGCTCAACAACATCTGCCATGGACGGCCTTCTCCTTGTTCCATCAGCCAAAGCAGCAAGGCTGGTGGGGACTAGGAAGAGGGCCTTTTCTGTGGCAACCCCCAAGTTATGGAACTCTCTCCCCAGTGATGTCCACCATGCCCCCTCCTTGATGAGCTTCCGCCATGCATTAAAAACATGGCTTTTCAAGCAGGAATATGGGGTGGGTTAGGATTTTAAAGCCATAATGGTATTTTATATTTTGTTTTATTGTATTTTATTGTATTTTTTATATATGTTATACATCACCCAGAGTGGCCAGGTCACCAGCCAGATGGGCAATTCTGAAATATAATAAATAAATAAATAAATAAATCTGTGAGATAACTAATTCAGTGTGGCTATTTTATGTGCATATTGTTAAACACCATTAGTGTCTGAGGTTGTAGGGGTGGGTAGCGGGAGGTAAAAAAGCTAAATACATTTATCAATACATAGCAATTAAATTGCCCCTAGACAGCATCTGGGGGGGGGGGATGTGTGAGAAATGTGATAGGGGGTGAAAATCAAATGGATTTTCATGATTCTGCCCCCCAGATTCTGGTTCGCAAGCCCTGCGCTGGCGCTGACACACTATGATATGAGTTGAGCCAGCTCAGGGACTTCCAACTCTAAGGCAGGCTGCAATTTGTGCATTTCTTTTTTGAATACTAAGGAAATTTGCGCAAATGGCACATCACAATTTGCACCATTTGCATGACTTTAAGCTATTTGCATAACTATACGCAAGTAGTGTAAATCGTGGTATTCTGCTTGTTTTTCACAAATCAGCACCAGAAAAGCACATGGATCTAGCACGATTGGGCAAATTTTATACAAATCACATTACATCCACGCGCTTTTTGGGTACTGATTTGTGAAAAACATGCAAAATACCACAATTTATGCAATTTGTGTAAAGTTATGCATCAAATGGGCACTTGGCAACTTCCTAGTGAAAAAACATTTCCCGAGATATTGAATTTGAAAGATGGAAGCTTAAAGTACTGACTGAGAGGGAAAGGGGGGGGGAAAGCCACCAGGAGCATTATCATCTCTTTGTAATAGCCAGTGATATGGGCTTGACAATGAACTGAATGTAATGTGTCAGGAAAAGCCATCTTAAACATCTGAGCAAACATCAGACTTCTTTTCAAGATTCCAATGATCAGGAAAGATATTTCCCATGAGCAGTGCCTGGAGTGGCACCATCCGCACTTTCCCCTCCCTTTCTTACCAGCAAACGTGTACGACTCATAAGGGTTTGAGAAAAGCAATTCCTGATCTCCCTGTAAGACTTGGCCTCTACAGATTAGGGATACCAGACTTCAAACAGACTTTGTAACAACTGGAGGCAAAGTCTAGAAGACATCAGATAAAGACATCCTGAAGAACCCTAAGTCAAGGATGATGTTTGCTCTACTTTATGCTCAGAGTAGCAACCATTGCTTCTACATCTACAAACACTATGGGGTATATCTTTGTGTCTGTCAGCCAGCAGAATAGCATCCTTTAGCACGATGTAATCCTCCTGCATGCCCCTTGCCCTCCTAAAATCTGCAATGCAGCGATATGGTTGCTGTCAAAAATAGCAGGAATACAGTGAATTTGGAGCTCGTGTATATTCTGGAGGTGGCTCCTTGGGATAGAAGGCTTACACGTATTTGCCACAAGTCCAGAAAGGGTTTGGTAAAGATGGGTGTGTATTCACGTGCACACACCCAAACACCCACGTAGACCCTCGCTACTTTTGCATCAAATGTACACTGACATGGATTGACTTGGTGGGTCCTAAGACGTAGGCCTGCTTTATATTAAAATATATAAAGCAGATTTTAGTTTTGCCCACATCAAAGGGAGAAAAGGCTTTTAAAACACTTGCTCCATTAAATGAAGTGAGCCAAGTGGCTGCAAATTAGTTGGAACTACACCGAAGGAAAAATAAAAAGATGCAATCAGAGTTAATTGGAAATTACAAAACACATGGATTTACATTTTGTTGCAAATAGGTAAGGGGGTATGAATTATCCCCTGCTCCCCCCCAGCAGGAATTGCTTTCACTGTCACAATGTGATTGATTGGTTAAGTGCATTAGAGAGGGACATGCTGATAGATGGCATACAAAAGCTGCTTGAAAGACCTGTCTAAGCAGAATGTATTGCTTTTTCATGGAGGAGGCTAACACACCTAGAGAAGTCAAATGATGCTTTCCCTGTATGATTTTGTGGATATATTTCATATTGAAGTTGGGGGCAACAAATAAGCATTTGGGCATTCATTCATATATATTTTTTACCAGTTGCACAGCGACTATAATTATTCTGTGTATCCTATTGACCTTAAGGACAGCACCAAGAGCTTTTCTACATGATGCATGTATTGTGCAATCATCATTCCCTACTCACGGTTGTTTACAGGTTATTTAGATGATGTCGTGACCCTCCAGTTTTGCTTCTGTATCTAACCAGCACATTCAGCAAGTTTTTTTAGAGCAGGGAAAATGTGGCATGTAATTGTGAAAGCAAAAGAAAGCATGATTTCCTCTTGTGTATTTGCGCTATTCTCCTATACCACAGTGCCACCTAGAGGTTATGTAGTGGAAGAGCAAGAAAGGAGATGCTTCTCGTGTAGTGCTCAGATCTCACTTCTGCAACAAAACCAAAAGTAGATGCAGCTGAACAACAGCCAATTAACAGCCTTGTGTAGCAAAGCTCCAAATCATATGAAATTAGAGGTGCTGCTACACCTTGAGCCAGGACTCCCAGATCAAAACTTTTCATGGAGCCATATTCTCCCAACAGCTTTTTGTTGTTGTTTAGCCTCAAGACCCACCATTTATGGGTTAGATGGAGGAAAGCAGGGATGTACAAGAATTTAATGTTGATTCGTGTTTTTTTTACCAGAACTTGCCCTGTTTGCACCCCTGAATGCAAGTGCATTTTTCGGGCAGAGCTTGCATATTCCCAAGCTTGTGATTGCATTATCTTATGCATCAAATAGGAAAATGTGCACTTTTAAATGTGCATTTTGGGAGGAGAGTGCATTTCATGCTTTAATCAAAGGTGGAAAAGTACACCATTAGAGTGTGTGCTTTTAAAAAGCAGCATTCCACAAAACATTTGAACAGCAACCACAAAAGCTCGCATACGGGAACAAGGCAGAAGAATGAGTTTTGAGGTAGAACTTGGAAAACCCTGATGAGGAGCTTCCGCTTCACTGAGTCTTCCATCTCTAGAGAACAGAATATGTTAGGAATGCACATTCCCAATCTGCATACCATAACAATGAATTTCTTTAAAGTCTCCAGAAGCTGCTTTAAGATGGTTCGCTTCTGTTGGGGCACAATCCTATGGCCTTCCGACCTTGTTCGCTTCTGTTGGGGCCATATAGGAGAAGTCGGACTCCCAACTGCAACCTTGGAAATCCCTTCCAAGTTCCAAGGTCGCAGTAGGGAGTCTGAGCATGGAGCACACACACACACACACACACACACACACACACACACACCTCACCGCTGGCACAGTTCTTTCCTTGCCGGCAGGGAATTGAAGCCAGAAGACCGACTGTGGCTCTGGGGTGGGGGGTGTTTCTGGGGACGGGGAGGGGAAGAGCAAAGCACCGCCAGCTTCGAAGGAATCCAGGCAGTGCCTCAGGCTCTCCTCCTCACGAGGAGAAGTAAAACATTTAGACGGCTAGAATCAGCCATCTAAATGTTTTGAGGGCGAGGGGAAGGTGGCGGCAATCCTATCTGCTGCGCTTCTCCCATCTTCCATTTAATGCCCATAATCCTCTGGGGGTTGGAGGGTTACGGGCTGCCACGTAGGAAGAAGCTGCCCATGCAAGCACAGATACTTTTGTTTTGTAAACACCATTAACAACAACCCTAAACTCCTCCCAAAACATTATGTTATTTTAGTCCTTTACCCAAAGAAATGTTAAATTCTCCCCTGTCCTATCCACCTTCACAACCTACCACTGTGTGCACCCATTTGCAAAATTAGGCAGATTTCCACCACCCACCCATATCATTTAAACCTAGCGCTATGCCAAAACCCAGCCTGCTCTTTCACAACCTCTTTGCTTCCCTGTGAAAGAAGCTGGGTTGTGGGGTTGTTGTTTTTTGGCCACTTTCACAGGAATTTTAAGATTGGGCTTTTCTTTGATGTCTGTTGTTTTATCAGGTCCCGGGTATCCTAATGTGACCGTTCTTCTGAGCTGTTTAAATTGCTTTCACATTTTGTATGTTAAAGGGTTTTTTTTATTTCGTGATGTAATTTTTGTGACCCACCCAGGGAGCTCTGGCTATTAAGTGGTATAGAAATAAAACAAACAAATAAATAATATTTTGTGGGGGAAATGACTCGGTGTTCAGGGCTTCAGGACTTAGGTACCTTACCATAAGGAGGTGGCTGAGAGGGTTGTGTGCACTCTTTATGTTACCATGTTTATCTCGTTCTGTCCTTGTAGCTTTCCCTGTTGCGGGAGCTTTCAGAAAAGCCCCCTAGCCCAGTGTTCTCCAACCTTGGGTCCCCAGAAGTTTTTGGCCTACAACTCCCAGCATGCCCCAGCCAGCTATGCTGGGACACAAGGTTGGAGAACACTGCCCTAGAGGACTTAAGCAGGACTTCTTCCCTCAGGTCTTTCCCATATAGGCATACCTCAGAGATATTGCGGATTTGGTTCCAGACCACCGCAATAAAGTGAATATCGCAATAAAGCGAGCCACATGCATTTTTTTTTTGTTTCCCAGTGCATATAAAAGTTATGTTTACACTATACTGTAGTCTATTACAGTATTATTGTAGTGTGCAATAGCTTTATGTCTTAAAAATAGCTTTTTTATGTCTTAAAAAAACAACGTGCATACTTTAAAAATGCTTTATTGCTAAAAATTGCTAGCCATCATCTGAGCCCTCAGCGAGTCATAATCTTTTTGCTGGCGGAGGGCCTTGCCTCGATGTTGATGGCTGCTGACTTCAATTTGTAGAAACCGCAATATCTGCAAAGCGCAATAAAGCCAAACGCAATAAAACAAGATATGCCTGTGCTGCTGCCTGCCGAGTGCCTGAAAGCTGAGCAAGGCATTTTTGGTTTGGTTTTGTTGTTGTTAAAAGTATGAAGAAGAGGAGGAGGAGGAGGAGGAGGAGGAGGAGGAGGAGGAGGAGGAGGAGGAGGAGGCGACATCTACACTCAGCTGTCAGGCACTCATCAATGACAACGGCAGTGAGAAGGTAGACTCACTGAGGGACCCACTGAGGGTGCCCTGACCAAGCCCCCCCGAAACCTAGAGCCACTGAGCCAGCACTGTTTGATACTCAAGTTTTTCCATGGATGTGTTGCCACAGTTGCCAGTAAACTACTTCATAGTGCCAGAACTTTGAGGAGCCTCCTGTCTTCTCATCTGACTTCATTCTTGCAACCAGCTTCATCTGATGTTGTACTGACGTTGTACTGATCAGAGTACTGATGTTGTTCCCATCAGTGTGTGTGTGTGTGTGTGTGTGTGTGTCAATCTTTCACTGCTTTTGCTGCAGTAGTTATACTCTGGGGACATCCCCCCATCTCCATCGTTAGCTCAAGACTGTCAGTCAAGACATCCATCCTTGCTCACTGTGATAAATGGAGGCAAGTGATTAATGATAATGGAAAGCGAAGTTGTACACATGAGCAAGGAGGGCGGGAGGCGGGAAAGAAGGGAGAAGGAGGAGGGAGACTGCAAACCTGCAGTGCGTTTCCTGTCTTTCAAAACCATGGTTCGGAGAACTGTTGTGTCCTTACAGCTGTAGTCCCTTCCCAGCTTGTTTGTTTTCAGAAGTGTGTTACTAGATGGCGCCAATAAAAAGAATGAGGGAGAAAGGAAGAAGAATGTGGGGAGGAAAGGAAGGAGGACAGGGGAAAAGAAAAGAGACAAAAGCTGTGGGGGAAAATAGTATGCAAATAAACAACTTGTGTGTGACCAAGCCTTGCCTTCTGTGTCCTCCATACCACGAATGAGATACATTTTTTTTGTCTGAACTGAGCCATAGATTTTAGGAGGTGTGTGAAACCGTTATTCTTAAATGGCTGTTTCTCTGGCCATTTGGAAGGTGTTGGCTTGAATGAATTTTTACCTGCTCTTACAGTTTATTAGTAGTGTATAAATTATTGCTGATTGGCTTTAAAAGGTTGTTTTAACACAATTCTTAAATCTGTATCTATACTTCCAAGGTTGCTAGCCTAGCTGCCTTGGAAAGTGTGGAGAACCAGCACCCGGGTCCTCTGTGTGAGTTCGGCGCTTAACGGGTTAACCGGCACTGAGCTACTGCCCGTACAAGCGATTGAAATTGACTAGGAGGTTTGAGCAGCAAAAGGAAACTCCAGAGCCTTTGTATGACCATATAAGGTGTTTATTTACTACAAGCTAAATGGAGCGGAACTAATAGCTTTCTAGGTATACTACAACGTCAACATGACCTGACATGATCTCCGAGTTTTATCAATGAATGGGTTCCCAGGCTAGCGTATTGAGGAAAGTCAGTTACCTTAGACCAGAGACTCTGCGCTGGTCAGTTTCATGCCTGGTTCCAGATCCGCCTGATCCGGGGAAGAGAACAGCTTATCCCAGCCACCACTGGGGAATGGACTTGCCGAAGCGACCCGTGTTCCCAACAACTCCCAGAAGATGTGCAAGGGGGTTTTCTACCCCACCTTTTCCCACTCTCCCGCCCCCTGCCTGTCAGGTGAGCTTATCCCTGCCCCCTGTGTGGCAGGTGGGCTTATGCCTGCCCGGGAAAAGATGACGTCTCCTGGTCTGGGGTGTACTTTACAGCTCATAGTGGCTGCCCTGTCTTCTTGATGGTCCACAATTCTCCTTTGTGGATTCCGACCGAGAACTTCTTTGTTGGTCTGCAGGTTTCGTCTGGCGGAGCCAGCACCTCCAGTTCCCCTTCCACCCCCTGTGGAGAGGTTTATGCAGACAGAGCTTGGCAGGGAAATGTGTGCGTGCGTTGTGTGTTGTGTGTGTTCATGTTCCTTTTACAGTTGGGCTTTCTCCAGAGAAAGCCCAATGTGGACCCAAAAAAGGGTAAAAAAAGAAGAAGTAAAAATCAATCAATCATCCCAACCCATTGCCTGCACAGTCCATTCTTGGCAAGCTAAAAAGGAATGTTCCCACCTCCCAAATCCTAACTCTCAGCACAGTACACTGTCTACCTAGCATTATGGCATACAATAGAAATAAAGAAGAATGCATCTCCAAAGTCCTCTTCACAATTGGAAATGAATCATGTATGTAAAACAGATGCCTTAGTTGGAAGGCTAACTGATTTCCACCCCCACCATCTCTCCATTTTTCTATTTATTTCACACCTGCAAAATTGCAAAGCTATTCCCTTTGCCAAATGAAAGGCCTGGGCTCATCTCCTTAGGCCAGCTAGCAAAGGAGGAATATGTATATGTATATATATATTCAGACTTGTTATGTGGCTTGCCCAACTTTCCTATGCAAGTTGGAAAAAGACTTTTTTGCCAGCTGCCTCCCACTAAAGTCAAACTATCTAAGAAGGGATTAGCAAGATATTTATTTTTATTCACTATTTCATAAATCATTTGCATCTCTGAGAGTGTGACACAGTCAGAGAGCCCACTTTTTTCATGTCAAAGAACTGCCACCTGTTCCTCCCACCCCCGCACACACCGCTTTTTTATGTCAAACTAATTTCTTTGGCCACATCATTCTACTTTTGATGCTGATTTCTTTCAAGTACCAATTTATTTTAACTTTCATATTTATCTCACTCTTTTGCTTTTGAAGCAAAGGCCTGCCTTTGATGGACAATTTAGAGTGAATGATTTACAGCTGCTGTGATTACCCTCTCTGTCATTTAAAAATCTCCACTCCCATAGCAGTATTGATAAGGACAGATAGGTTTATATCATCTTCCAGCAGAGCAGACTAATAAAGTCCTCCTCAAAAAGAGTCCCTAGGAGCTTGATCCAAAGTACAGTTGAAACCATATTCTGCCTAACACAACATTTTAGGTGAATTTGGAAGCTCCTACTTGGACAAAACATTTGTCAAATTCCAAAGAAAGGTCAAAAGGTTTTGGTAAGGCCAACAAAGTTTCTTTGCAAAGCTTCACAAATCTACAAGGTACCACTACATTTTTTTCTTAAGTGAGATTTGAGGCACATTTGGATGTTTCTACTCATGGGGGTTGGGGAGGGGGAGATGAGGGATTTTGAAGGAAGGCTCCTGCCTCGAAAGACAGCCAAGAAATATTTTACATAATAATTAAATAGTAATGAAACAATCCCAGTCAAGTGAAGTTTCTTTGCAGGAGAAAGAGGGATGCTTTGCACACGCACGCACACACACACACACACACCCCAAACATGCTTTTGCTTCTTTCCATCTACACAGTAGTGATATTTCATTTACAGTAATACCTTGGTTTGAGAGTAACTTGGTTTGAGAGCGTTTTGCAAGACAAGCAAATTTTTAAATATTTATTTATTTATTTTTTACTTGATATACAAGCAACGTCTTGCAATACAAGTACTGTAGTACAGCTTAAATTAAAAATCTCTGTATAAATTTTTTTGGGGGGGATTTCGTTTTGATATAAGAGTGTTTTGGATTACAAGCATGTTTCCGGAACGAATTATGCTCTCAATCCAAGGCATGACTGTATAATGCATTATCAACTGAGTGAGTTTGTTATTCTTAACCAGGTAATTACACCCATATAGAATCAATAGCTGAGAGTCCTCTAGCCCAGGGGTGCACAATCCACAGCCTGGAGGCTACATCTGTCAGGGATGCTTTGACCTGGATTCCTGAATTGAGCAGGGGGTTGGACTCGATGGCCTTGTAGGCCCCTTCCAACTCTACTTTTCTATGATTCTATGATTCTATTATTCTATGGTTCTATGTGGCCCCCAAGGCCTTAATTGTGGCCCCCAAGGGTGGCATGACACTCCCATGCCACCACCAAATTGAAGAGAGAGCTATCCACTCCAATGGTCACATTGCAAAATTTACCTTGGGATTAACTTGGGCCAGTCATTGTGTCTGTTACCCCATCCAAATGGCCCATTCAGTTCACCCATATACAGCAGTGTACAACAATGTATCTCCCTTATTTTGCAAATCTACAAATTCATCTCCCTAACTTTTCCCATGCAGCAAGATCCATCATAGGCTTGCAGATGTGTAACAGCTGTTCCATGTATGCACATTAGGCAATCAGTCCATAGTGACAAATTCATTCATTATTGGTAGAATGGTCCATAGCACTGTACATTCAGGCTTTGCACACTCATGAAGTTTTAAATCAGTGGTGGTTCTCAAACAGATACTTTTAGGGAACTCTTTCCACATAAAGTCATCTCCCCAAGAACACCTCCACTGGAGAGCCAGTGTGATGTAGAGGCTAGAGTATTGGACTGGAACTCGGGAGATTTAGGTTCTAGTCTCCACTTGGCGATGAAGCTCACTGGGTGACTTTGGGCCTGCCATTTACTCTCAGGCCAACCTACCTCACAAGCTTCTTGTGAGGATAAAATGGAGAGGAGGAGGAGGAGGAACATGTATGCCACCTTTGGCTCCTTGGAAGAACAGTGGGATATAAATGTAAAAAAATAAACAAACAAACATGTACATCTGCACATTGCAGACAATTCTAGGGCGTGCATACAGACACTGACCAGGTCTATTGGAACTCATTGTTATGCCGTGTGATCCAAGAATGTACCTTAGAACATGTCCCAGGAGGAAATTTAGTTGTCATTGGTAAGCTATCATTTAGATTGCCTGCCACTATTGATCTTCTCATCAAAAACCGCAATGTGCTCTGGAGTCTGAAAACTGTTTTAAAATGAAGGAATAATTCGACACAAGGCATTTAAAAACATGAATTTAGCATATTCTTCCGTAATGTATTTTATGAGTCTTTGCAAAATCAGCTCTTTCACCACAATCACTGATGCAGTATATTTCCAGTAATCCAAGCCTCTATGAAAGCCACTTCAATTAAATTTCATGTTAAGAGCAATAACCTAAGGTCACCCATCATTGCTCAACATCCAGCAGTTTTGCTTTCTTCTCTAGAATTGTGCCATCATTTATACAAATAAAAAACAGGAAATACTGAAATGTACTGATATGGCTAGGGAAGACATTAACTTTAACATTTCAGTGTGTTTTACATTGTTGTTGTTTTTCAATGTTCCATTTAAAGGGGGGGGGGGATGAAATCCAAATAAAGAAACAAGGATGAGCTTAAAGAACTGAAAGGGAAAAAAGATAGCTCCTCTGTCTTTTGATGTAGTGATGGTCACCAATTTGGATGGCTTTAAAGGGTGATTGGACAAATTCATGGAGGAGAAGGCTATCAGTGGCTATTAGTCCTGATGGCTATATGCTACCTCTGGTATCAGAGGCACTATGCCTGTGTACTCCAGTTGCTGGGGAACATGGGTAGGAGGGTGTTGTTGCACTCATGTCCTTCTTGTGGGTTTCCCGTGGTAGCTGGTCAGCCATTGTGCAAACAGAATGCTGGACTGGATGGACCTTTGGTCTGATCCAGCAGGGCTCTTCTTATGTTCTTATGTTCTCCTGTACTTAACAATGAGCCTTCATCCATAAAAAAGTTAGTTCCACTAAACCCAACTGAAATCAGTTGGACATACATTAATTGTGACTAACTTGTCCTGTTAATTCAATCGGACCTAGTGCACCTTAGAAGATAAAGGAAAACATGAAGGAATGTTGGCCTTACAGAATCATAGAGTTGGAGGAAACCTTGGAGGTCATCTAGTCCAAACACCTGATCAAGGCAGGATCTGCAATGCAGGATGCAACTGCATCATCAGTGACAGATGGCCATCCATGACCAGCTTAAATATCTCCAGCAAAGTAGGGCCCATCAACTCCAAAAGCAGTTATGTTCCACTGTCTGACACATCATACTGTTAGGAAGTTTCTACTAAAGTTTAGCCTAAATCTGCTTCCCTGCAATTTCAACCCAATACTTCTAGTCCTGCTGCCCTCTAGAGCAACAGAAGAGAAGTCTGCTTTGTCTTCTGCATGAAAGCCCTTCAGATATTTGAAGTCTGCCATGTCTTCAAATGCTGTTCTCAAGGCTAAACCTGTCCAGCTCTTTCAACCGTTTCTCATAGGACTTGTTTTCCAGACCTTGCAACATTCTGGTCAAGCTCTTCTGGACATGCTAGTTTGTGAATCATTTAATGCCTTTCTTTGTGGTGCCCAGAATGTTTCCAAATATGTGCATTTCCCCAAGTGATTTCCCCAATATAACACATTTTTGAGTACTTTCTCTCCTGATATACACATTTTTACACACTTTACCGTAATATGTGCATTTTGTGCTTATTTTTTCCCTATTATACAGATTGTTGATGCCTATTTTTTTTAATTTGCCAACCACATTGCAAAATTCTGAAAAGTGTGAATATTGCTTCATAACTGTGTACTAGTTCATTCGCAGGTTTGGGAAGTGTGGATTTGGTAATCTCACATCAAAATATGAACTGAACAAGGTACTCAGCAATCCCAACCTGTTACCCAGGTCAGACTCACTGGTCAATTGTTTCCCGAGCTGCCTTTCCCCCTTGTGAATTAGGGGCAAAGTTGCCTATCTCCAATCTTCTGGCACCTCACTCCTCCTTGAATTCTCAAAGATTACAGATAGTGGCATTGAAAAAATGTCCACAAATCTACTTCAGCACCCTGAAGGAGTATAATTCATCTGGCCCTGGAGTCCTGAGCTCATATACAGTAGCTAGGACTCAGGGATGGGCAACTTGTAGGTCAAAACATCTGGAGGGCCACAGTTCCTATTGGCCATAGCCAGCATAGCCAATGGTGAGGGATGATGGGAGTTGTAGGCCAAAACATCTGGAAGACCACAAGTTGCCCACCCCTGAGCTAGGTGTTCTTTAATCATCTCCTAAACTATCCTCCACAGGCAGAATGTTCCTCCATGTATCATTTGTTCTACTTTCCCAGGTTGAACACAATTCCCCTTTGGGAGAAGACCAAGACAAAATAGGAACCGAGTATTTCAGCTTTCCTTGGTTCACCTATTAATGCTCTTCACCATCTTTGCCAAGCAGCATCTTTGCCAAGCAGGAACATGAGCAGGAGCGGGGTACTGCATGCAGGTCCTACTTGTGGGCTTCCCACAGGCAGCTGTTTGGACACTATGAATAGAATGTGCGGGACTAGATAGGTCTTTGGTCTGATCCAGTACAGCTTTTCTTATGTTCTTATGTAGTGGGACAGACTGGTGCATGCATTTCATGTAATGATCCACCCATTTTCTGTCCTTAGTACTCCAGTTCTTACATTGTTCCTATTTGGGCTAGGGCAGTGTTCTCCAACCTTGGGTCCCCAGATGTTTTTGGCTGGGGCATGCTGGGAGTTGTAGGCCAAAAACATCTGGGGACCCAAGGTTGGAGAACACTGGGCTAGGGGATAAGAGGTGACATAGGGACTATTGCAGTCCTTTCTGCACCAATAGGAGAACCCACAGATGACTGTAGTGCATCCTAAATCCATGAATGATTGTGGGGCATTCTCCTACCCATGCAGATGTGATCATTTTAGCACCTTAGAGGATATTTTTGGTTTACAGATATGAATTGCCATGGTATTAGAAGTCTGCCCAAAATTAGCATTGTTAACAGTAACAGAAGAATTAGTTTGTTTAAAAAATACTAAATAATTGATTGTGAATTTGTTAACAGCAGCTAAATTAATGATAGCTCAGAAATGGAAAGTTCAACATGTCTTTTCAATTACTGAGTGGTATAAAGAGGTATGGGATATCGTGCTAAATGATAAATTAACTTGTAATATCAAATGCCAAAAAGGTCAATTGGAGAAAAACACTTTTGTGAACATTTGGGGTAAATTTTTGGATTGTGTGTTAGTGAAGGGGAAGGGGAACGAACCTTGTCAAGATTTGTTACATTTTTGGAACATAGAATAATATTTGATTTTCTATTTTCCTTTTTTGGGGGGGGGGAATATAACTTGGTCCCAAGAGGTGGGGGTGCATGATGTTTATGTTGTATTTCTTTGTTGTTGTTGTTGTATGATGGGGGGAAATAATACGGTAATTAAAAAATTATTAAATAAATAAATAAATGAATTGCCATGGTACTTTCTGTTCTGCAATTAAGTGCAAACCCTGACCAAATTACTGAAGAAGAAGAAACGCCACAAAATATGCAGAGCTGCAAAGTGATTCCTTTCATTTGCTGGCATAGCCAGGAAATGGGTCATTTTACTGATGATCTACAAAGCTACAAAGGTAAATTATTTCAGTCTTGTTGAACTAAGCTTTTATGCATCCAGACCCTGATAGAAAAGACAGCCCTGCACTTCCAGTTCCCCTCACTTCTGTCAGTTGTATAAAGTCACACATCCAAATTACAACACGTTTACATCTCGCAATTCGGTCTTCCTCTCGGTGAGGGCAGGAGATGATGTTTAATATAGACAATTGATCAAACAAATGCTTGGTATTGTAAGCAGGCCAGAACTGCTCTATTTCAGAGATGAAAGTAATATAGATAGAGGAATGACGACAGCATAATAACCACATTTCTTTGTTGCATTTAAACCTGGTGTTCTCATCAAATAATACTTTCCCCATTCTCAAGTCCTAATTGACTTCAGTGCCTGCTGTTGGGATGATAGATTAGCTCAGGTTTTGTTTCATTTATTGCAGCACATGAGTTTATCTACAGGATGCATTGCTTCTATCCATTCCTCATCCTTGATGGAGTAGTTCTACTCTGTTAATTACTTGTACTATTGTTGCGTTAGAAAGTCCATCCTTTAACCATACCCATTCAGGAGTACAAGCTGCAGACAAAAGGAGGTACTGACAAAATTCAGCTCCATCAAATTCAAAAAGTACCCTGGAGATTTTCCTTTGATTACTACAGTGATAGATTTACAGATTTCATAGATCATAGAGTTTGAAGGGGCCTACAAGGCCATGGAGTCCAACCTGCTGCTTAATGCAGGAAACTAGAGGAGGGGTCTCCCATCCAAGTAATAACCAGGCCTGACCCTGCTTAGCTTTCCAGACAAGCTGAACCAGCATAAGCCACAGGCCAGTATCTGTTTGATTTGATTTTTATGTCCAGGCCATGAATTTTCCAAAAGGACTCATCTGAAACACACTGGGAAACAGGAAACAGTGCTTCAATAACACCTGGACAGGATGTTCTGCCTTTAAGGCTTACTTCTGTCCTTGAAGCCCCTTACTTGTTCAAGTTTCAGTAGACAGGCCAGTATCGCTCGGCAGTTCTGAGGACAGTTACCATCTCTCTTATCAAAACTTCCCACCCACTCAGCCTTCTGAAGTCCTTCCTCTGGTTCAGAGTTAATTGTCATTCAAGTCTCCTAAGGAGTGGGAAATACATATGCGCACGCGCACGCGCACACACACACAGGATTTGAACCCCTGTTCCAGCAATTATTGTGGAGAGTTAAAGAAGCTGGCTCAGCTTGTCTGAGTGTGGAAAGCTAAGCAGGGTCAGGCCTGGTTATTACTTGGATGGGAGACCCCCTCTTCTAGTTTCCTGCATTGAGCAGGGGGTTGGACTGCGATGGCCTTGTAGGCCCCTTCCAACTCTATGATCTATGAATCTAAGAAGCAACCAGGTCCACCAACACCAACTTTTCCATGATTTTCCCTTTCACATAAAAAGTATTGAACAAGAAGGAATCAGAATCTATTTATCGTTGCGGGTTTTTCTCATGCATCATTCATAGATGTATCCCTGCCTCCTAAAGTGAACCATGGATTTCACAAATTCAAGCATCAGCCCAACAATCAAGAGAATTAAAATCTCACAAATAGAAGACTGTATTTTAATTGCTTTTCTGCATTCTGAACTGAGATCCTCTTTCAGCTAGGAAAACTATCATTTTATTTTATTGGAATGGAAGCCAAAATGCTGTTTCAAGTGCTGCCTCTTTGGGAAGGTCACTAAAATACTGTGACACAGCAGAAATGGCATTTTCTGTAACTAGATCTAAGGGAGACACACTTATATTATTTGAGACTTAGTCTGGCACAAAGTGAAATGTGTCTGGCACAAAGGGAATCTAATTGGTGGGAGATTCAGGACAGTTAAAATGACGTACTTCTTCTCATGGCACATAGTTAAACTACACAATTCACTTCCAGAAGATGTAGTGAGGGCCACCAATTTGGATGGCTTTAAAAGGGGATTGGACAAATTCATGGAAAAGAAGGCTATCAGTGGCTACTAGTCCTGAATGGCTATATGCTATCAGAGGCACTACACCTATGTACACCAGTTGCTGGGGAACATGGGCAGGAGGGCGCTGTTGCACTCATGTTCTGCTTGTGGATTTCCCATGTGGAGCTGATTGGCCACTGTGTGAACAGTATGCTGGACTAGATGGATCCTTGGTCTGATCCAGCATGGCTTTTCTTATGTTCTTACATGTAATTGGCTCAGCCAAAGGAATATACAGTGACACTTGACCATTTCCCCAACAACTGGAATTTCATAACTGTTCCACCAGCTGCCATTATCCCAAGACTCCTACCTTTCTTTCTGTTCCTTCCTCCATGCTCCCCCCCACCTCCATCACTATCACCTTCTTACTGCCACATAGGGATGTGAGAGGAATCTGATAGGGGATTGAAAATCCAATGGATTTTAAGGATTCAGGCCCCCAGATTCTGGTTTGCCACCCCAGCGCTAGCACCGACTTGTTATGATACGAGTTGAGCTAACTCACAGACTTCCATCTCTAAGAAGGGCCATGGTTTATGCATTTTTAAAAATTGCTAAGGAAATTTGCACAAATGGCACTATTTGTGCAATTTGTGTAACTTTACGCAAATTGCATAATTGTGGTATTTTGCATGTTTTGCACAAATCAGCACCTGAAAAGCATGTGGATCTAGCACAACTTGTGCACATAAGCCAATTTCATGCAAATCATGCTAAATCCACGTGCTTTTCAGGCGCTGATTCGTGCAAAACACTGAAAATACTTCAATTTATGCAATTTGCGTAAAGTTACGCAAATGGTGCAAATGTGGTCATTTGCACAAATTTCCTTAGCAATTTTTTTTAAAAATGCTCAAACTGTGGGCCCTCTTACAGATGGAAGTCCACGGGAAGCCCCCTCCCCGACTCATACCACTTCCGATCATTGCATCAGAAGTGGGCAGAAAGTCTATCGAGCTGGACTTTCTAGTGTCAGCACATCCCTACGAGTGCCAAAGCACAAATCATTGTTTGAGGCCTGCCTCACCAGTCATTCATGATAGACAGACTCTTGTGCAGAACAGCTCTCTGGTGCTCTGGAGAGTGTAAAGGAATAGCAGTTTCTTAAAAAGGCATCAGCAAAGCTTAATCGGAGTGAATGAGCCTCAAAGGAGTTGTCTTAAGGCTGAATTTTTTATTTCTTTTGTTCTAGCTAGACTTTGACAGGATTAACTCATGTTACCCATAATAGAACAAGAGAGAGTAATAATACAATAGAGCCCACTTCAACTAAGTTCAAGAAAGAAATATATTCATCAGACACAGCTTTCTGTGTTAAATCAAGAGTTGGATTATTAGTTTGAGAGAACGCTATCTCCTTGGGGTTTACATGCTACATAACTACATTCCTTGATCTGCAGCAGGCTTTATTACTACCAGTTCCCCAAGGATATATGATAGACAGTAAAAATTGGTTATTAAAGTGTGCACCCCAAGTTTGTCATAAACAGCAAGCATGTGCAAAACCAGTGGTAATCCTGTTTTTCAGTTCAATTTCCTGATATGAGGGCATTACCATGTAAAATTCAGCAGCCAATTTGAAATTTGTCCCATTTGAACTTTGAATTCACCCAGTCAAAGTAAATTTATCGCTGAATTAGTGACTAGCCTTTTCATCGCAAAATACAGAAACTATTCATCATCATCATCAGGCGATCACTCGTGACCGAGTAAGATTGTCTTCCGGGATAAAAGGAGGAGATTCTAAAGAAGATTGTGTAGACTCTAGCGATGGGTCCGTAAGTGACTGTGGAGGCCAATTCTAGATCCACACAGCTTCCCACAGTGAGGACACAGGTTACCAGATAGAAGATGGTCCTGTAAAGGATTCATTTGACGTGCTTTTCGCTTAGCACGTTTCTCCCTTTCACCTTGCACTCGGGCTTCTTCAAAGTCCATGGAACCTTTGTGAAAGGCCAACCTCCATTTAGATCGTTCATGGGCCAGAGCTTCCCAGTTTTCGATGTTTATATTGCATTTTTTAGATTAGCCTTATGAACATCTTTAAACCTCTTATATTGACCACCGATATTCCGCTTTCCATCCTTGAGTTGGGAGTAAAGTAACTGCTTTGGGAGACGGCAGTCAGGCATTCGAACAACATGACCGGTCCACTGAAGTTGGCGTTGAAGGATCATTTTTTCAATGCTAGTAGTCTTTGCTTCTTCCAGTACACTGACATTTGTTCGCCTATCTTCCCAAGTAATTTGCAGGATTTTCCGGAGGCAACGTTGATGAAACCTTTCAAGGAGGTGGAAGTGACGTTTATAGATAGTCCATGTTTCGCAGGCATACAATAAAGTTGGTAATACAATGGCTTCATAAACCAGTGTTTTGGTCTTCTTACAAATATCCCGATCCTCGAACACTCTATGTTTCATTCGAGAAAATGCGGCACTTGCGGAGCTCAGACGATGCTGGATTTCACTGTCGATGTTAGCTGTAACAGAAAGATAGCTGCCAAGATAGAGAAAATGATCGACATTTTCCAGTATTGTCCCGCCAAGCTGGATAGATGGCATCACCAAAGGATTGGCTTGCACTTGCTGATGAAGCACTTTGGTTTTTTTGATGTTAAGTGAGAGACCAAGTTTTTCGTATGCTTCTGCAAAAGCATTTAGGATAGTTTGGAGATCATCCTCTGAATGTGCGGAGACCACATTATCATCAGCATACTGAAGTTCCACAACGGAGGTTGTAATTACCTTACTTTTTGCTTTCAGCCTGCTGAGATTAAAAAGCTTTCCATCTGTTCGATATATAATTCCCACACCGGTGGGAAGTTTCCCCTCGACAAGATGTAAAACCATGGCGATGAAAATGGCAAATAATGTTGGGGCGATAACACATCCCTGTTTAACACCTGATCCCACTTTAAATGGAGCACCATGAGAGCCGTTGTTGTCCAAAACCGTTGCCGTCATGTTGTCATGGAGAAGTCGCAAGATATTCACAAATTTATTGGGGCATCCAATTTTCATAAGGATAGTCCAGAGAGCTGTACGGTCTACAGTATCAAAGGCCTTAGCCAAATCGATAAATGCCATATAAAGGGGTTGATTTTGCTCCCGGCATTTTTCTTGGAGCTGACGTGCAGTAAAAATCATGTCTACTGTCCCTCTAGAGGGGCGGAAACCATATTGAGTTTCAGGGAGGATCTCTTCTGAAATAGATAGAAGACGGTTTGCGAGAATCCTAGCAAATATTTTACCTGCGGTTGCTAAGAGAGAAATGCCCCGATAGTTTCCACAGTCTGTTCTATCACCCTTCTTAAAGAGGGTGATAATTATGGCATCCCTGAAGTCTTCTGGGATCTCTTCTCTTATCCAGATTTTTTCGATGAGTTTATGAAGATGTTGTACAAGTTCGGGGCCCCCTTCTTTAAAGATTTCAGCAGGAATCCCATCTGGTCCACTAGCTTTGTTGTTCTTCATTTGATTAATGGCTTTTATAACTTCATCCAAAGTGGGGAGTATTGCAAGTTCCTCTTTAATTTGTTTTTGCGGGATTTGCGAAAAAATCTCATTATCCACCTTAGACTTACGATTTAAAAGGTCATAATAATGCTCTTTCCAACGCAGTGCAATAGACTCTTTGTCTTTTAAGAGTTTGGTGCCATCTTTTGATTGTAAAGGGTTTGTACCATAGGTTTTTGGTCCATAAATGGCCCTTGTGGCCTTAAAAAAGCCCCGTGCATCATGAGATTCTGCAAGTTGTTGAATTTCTTCAGCTTTCTTTTTCCACCAAGCGTTCTTAAGTTCTCTTGTTCTTCTTTGGACCTCAGCCTTTGCGCTAGCGTAGGTTTTTTTCTTGGCAGCGCAGTTAATATCATTTTGCCATATTTGGAAGGCTTTCCTTTTTTGGTCAATTATATATGAAAGCAGGAATAAGTTTACAGGGACTTCACTATACCTTATAGTTAATATTTTCACATGAGACAAGTGTTCACTTATATTATCATCAACTCTACACTTTAAATAACGTGCTTGGATGGTTTTATGCAGTGCAGTGATACTTTGCTCACATTCCCACTGCATCACTGTTTTGTAACTGCATAAACAGCAATTTCAATGTGTGCATTTCACATGAAAATGTAAACAATAAGGATGGTTAAATATTTTAACCCTTTGATGGTTATCGAAGGGCTACATCATGAAAAAAATGAGAATGCAGATGGTTTAGTGTAACAAACTGAAATACCATGTTTTGCCAAAGTGTTAAGATATCATGAAAATACAAATGGTTTGATAGTAAAAAGATTGGGAATGCAGATAATACTCATTCAGGTATGTATAATCCATAAACAAATGATTGAAGTACAGCATATTGTTAAATATGATTAGCATGCCAAAAAGACAGAATTTCAATATTCAAACCAAGTTCTGGGTTAATTCCCCCCCCCCCAAATATCAAAGGCAACCTTAACATTGATGATTTTATCCATTTACACTTACAAAAGCAGGCGTTGCCACTAAGTTGTTGATGAATGTCAAACCTTACATTTCATGGTGGAAGAGACCACCCTACCACTTTCCACGTCATTGTTGTACATGTCACTTTACTGACCAAGTAAGACACACAATACAGTCGCTGCCGCAAGGAGTCAGGATAACTAAGAAATGATGCAAGTGAGCAAATGCAGGTATATATACTTCAGCCTCATTTTAGGTGGAATTCTAAGACTGCAATC
Organism: Shinisaurus crocodilurus; assembly: GCA_021292165.1. Classification (NCBI taxonomy): domain Eukaryota; kingdom Metazoa; phylum Chordata; class Lepidosauria; order Squamata; family Shinisauridae; genus Shinisaurus; species Shinisaurus crocodilurus. The sequence goes on from CM037881.1 coordinate 110,993,238, forward strand.
CTATACACACACTTACTTAGGAGTTAGCCCCATTGAACACAGTAGGGACTTACTTCTGAGTAGGGATGGATGCATCCTATTTCCAGTCCATGGTAAGTTCATAGATATTTTATCAGAAGTCCATTGCATCCAATTTCCACATCAGTCTGCACAACTTTTAAAACAACAACAACATGAAATTTGCATATATTTCTGTAAGCAAGTTTTCCTAATATACCTAACACAACTTTCTCCAATATATGCATTCCCCCTAATTTACACATCTTTATATGCATGTTTCTTTAATACCCCCACACTTCCGTATGTGATTTTTTCACTGAGAACTGCAAAATTCAGAGCAGTGCGCAGTCAGAATGATAACAGTGTTCTGATCTGCAGATTTAATCTGGGAACTGCAAATTTAAGTTGGTTTGCCTTAAATATGCAAATTAAACTGCAAGTCAAATTCTCCCCCATCCTACTTCTGAGAAAACATGTATAGCATTGTTCAGCATGTTTCTAACTTTCATGGATGTTCTAGCATTTTCTGTACCATAAATATTCTTGTAGCATGGGAAACTCAAGCCAAACGAAGTAGCTACTCATTATTGGTTCCCCAGGGTCAAGATTCTGCCCTTTAGGAATGCTGTGATGCCCAGAGGTCTGCTTCTATTACATAATTCTTGTTCTCAAAAGTCCATTCCCATTGTTACTGCTTTTATTCAGATTGCTTTCCTTTAATTGCTCTACTTTTATCTACCTGTACCTCTGCTCTTTACATCTTAATCATCTATAACGATGACCATTTTGAATTTAAGCAGTGTGTGAGAATTTTTCATGAACCGTTCAGCAACAGCAAACTCGCCTCGTTCAGCTCACGCGAGTCTGTTCACGAACGTTCTCCTTTTTAGCTCTGTTCACGCACCGTTTGCGAACGCAAAAAAACAGATCGGACTCTCTTCCTCCAAATAGAAGGAGGAGAGTCATGATCTGGGAGCAACCAATATGACACAGAAATCTGGATGCCACTAACGCTGTGTAGAAGCTGATTATGTGGGAGTAGCAGACAAATGTCGAGGGTAACTTCTGAACCAGCTCTGAGTATCTTCTGGAAGTGCTTCACAATACCTTTGTATCTAAGGAAGTACTTAGCATTTGGGGATGAGAAATTACTTTGGCTTTGTTGCCCCCTTGGCTGTCTTCTCCTTCCTCCACCTTATAGGGTTGTGTGAGAATTTTTGGTGAACCGTTCAGCAAGTGCAAACTCGCCTTCAGGGCCGGTGCTACCATTAGGCCAACTAGGCAGCCGCCTAGGGCGCAGGGCTAAAGGGGGCGCCAGAAATGCCTTGAAAAAAAATACAGCGCTCTCAAGTGGGAAGGGGGGGCGCTAAATATCTGATCTTGCCTAGGGCACCAAACTGCCTTGCACCGGTCCTGCTCGCCTTGTTCAGCTCACGCGAGTCTGTTCATGAACGTTCTCCTTTTGCTCAGACCAGCTCACCGTTCATGAATGCAAAAACAAACAAACAAACAAAAAACAGAACGGTGACATCCCACATGCTGTCATTTTGGACTGGAGTGCAAGTTAGGGTGATATATGGAAGAGTCTGAGGACGGGCAGGTAGGTTAGATTTGGGAAAGAAGTTGGAAATTATTATACTATAACAGATGAGTAAGACATTTGGAGAGATGAAGGAGAAAATGTTTCAGCTGGGTGCTTGTCACACAAAGGAGGAGGAAGAGGAGGCGGAGGCGGAGGCGGCTCAGATCAAATGTTAACCGTGCAACTTGTTGCTGCTCTCAATGGTCAGACCTCTTCCATGACACAGTGCTAGTTTGAACTAGTGATGGGTGCGAGTGTTGTTTCAGTACATTTTTTGATGAGAATTCACCCAAATTCACACATTTCTTCATATTTGGAACAGAAAGAACTTGTGATTTATTTTATTTTTTTAAAAAAAATGTACATGGGAGAAACCAAAACTGACAAATTGGTGCATCCAGGCCCAGGGCTTAGCTCTCAAATTTCTCAGTCTGAATACCTGTATATTCAACCATGTTCATGCTTAATTAGGGTTTTATTTTATTTTATTTATTTATTTCATTTTTATACCGCCCAATAGCTGAAGCTCTCTGGGCGGTTTACAGCAATTAACAAGTACAGTCCCTGCCTGCAGGCTTACAATCTAAAAAGACACGACACACAAGGAAAAAGAAATGGGGAGGGAAGAAGGGGGAATATTAATGAATACTCCTGGCAGGGCTGGTGGAATGGCCCTGCACTCTCTCTCATCTCCCTCCTCTCAGCCTGCTGGAATGGCTGCTGGTGGTGGTGACAGTAGAGGGAGGAGGAGCCTTCAGGAGGGCGGCCTTTCAGCAGGGCTGGTGGAATGGCCCTGCATTCCCTCTCTTCTCCCTCTGCACAGCCTGCTGGAATGGCTGGTGGTGGTGACGGTAGAGGTGGAATCTGGGTTCCTGTAACTTGAGCCACCTCTTTTTCCTGACAGACTGCTCATCTTTAACAGCTGTTTGATAGGGATGTACAGCATGACCCTCTTCATGCTGGGAATAGCTGAACCTACTGAATTTGGCCAGTGCAAATGGGTGAGGAATATTCAAGAAGGAAAGAACTTGAGATTTTAAAAAATTCAAATGTGGGAGGAGGCAAGACGGACAGAAATTGTCCATCCCTACTCAGTGAGTGATGATCCCTCTTTGGGCATTCTCGCTCGTGTGATTAGAGCATGGTTCTAAATCATGCAGGAAGTTTGCACAGGTAGATCAGACCCCCCACTTCAGTCTTTCACCTCCACAATGTGGATGGCCATGGAGCTGAGCTGAGAGGCATGCAACAGACTGGACAGGGCCAGTGAGTGTGGCCCTGTTCTGCCTCTCATGCATTTCTAATCACATGAGTCAGAACACCCAAATAAGGGTATGGTTTGTTTTGTTTTTCCCCATAGTGCTCCAAATAGAAGGAGGAGAGTCATGATCTGGGAGCAACCAATATGACACAGAAATCTGGATGCCACTAACGCTGTGTAGAAGCTGATTATGTGGGAGTAGCAGACAAATGTCGAGGGTAACTTCTGAACCAGCTCTGAGTATCTTCTGGAAGTGCTTCACAATACCTTTGTATCTAAGGAAGTACTTAGCATTTGGGGATGAGAAATTACTTTGGCTTTGTTGCCCCCTTGGCTGTCTTCTCCTTCCTCCACCTCAAAAACCCCTCTGTCCCTTCCCTTCCTCCCAAATTCGATTGCTCACTGATAGCACTTAAAATAGTTCATGAATGCCTGAAATCATAGTAACCAGACGAAGGCTACTAAGGCTCTCAAGCAACACTTTTAACCCTGTATATGGAAGGATGCATATCGGTGAGTGGTGGGCAACTTGTTGTGACCCTCCAGATGTTTTGGTCTACAACTCGTATGACCCCCTCACCATTGGCTATTTGGCTAGAGCTGATGGGAGTTGCAGGCCAAATCATCTGGAGGGCAACAAGGTTGCCCATCCCTGATATAGGTACAAATAATAGCAGAAACACGAATGTGAGTAGACTGTCTAAATTTATGACAGTCTGCCATTTAACATTTCTTTGAGAGCTGTATCTTCATAAGCTTGGGGAAAGCATTCTTGATTATGCCACACCTGCTTGATTTATATAAAAATAACTAATCAGCAGCTGTCTGTTCCATAGCTGTGCAGACTGCAGAGACAATTCAAGTTTGTCAAACAGATTGGCCTCCCTGTCTCCACACTGACAAAAAATCACAGCCGTATGTTTTTAATAGCTGTCTGGCTAGGACAGCCAAAATGTTGCCAAGGCATGTCCAATTACTATTTTCCTCCCGTAGCTTCACCTCTCTAATCATCTCAGAGAGCAATAGTTAAAGTAGACAGTAAAAATAATTAATTTCCTACCTGCCAATTTAGTGCTTCTATGGGACAGGAGAAAAGTGTAGTTATTTCATTGTGGCTTTTTAATACCCTGTGCATTTTTGACCTGTGAGACTTGATTTATGATTTAGCAACAATCATAAAATGATCTAATGTTAAACTGGAGAGGAATCCTTGTGTTGAAATGATCCACATCAATGCATGCTCAGTGGCCAAAGGAAATCATTGGCAAAAAAATCTCATTTAAGTTAATGGGACTAGCATCTGAGGATCATATTGAGAACTTGAACCAGAATTAGCTTAACCAGAAATCTAGTCTACAAACCACAGGCTATCAGAAAAAGATAACGAATCACACCCATACAATTTTCACTGTGATTCAGAGGAACACATACACACCAGGTTTCCCCACTAAATTTCCTTTCTACAATTGGCACCACCACCCAGAACTCCCAAACTGCCAGTGTGGTGTAGTGGATAGAGCATTGGATTTGACTGGGAAGACCCCAGTTCAGATCTCATTCTGCCCATGCACCCTGGGCCAGTAATTGAGTTGGATCAAGACTTAGTAGTAGACCCATTGAAATCAGTGAGACTTAAGTTAGTCACGAAATCCCATTGATTTCAGTGGGACCTACTCTACATATGCCCAGTTCTGGATCTAACTCATTATCTCTGATCCTAACAGGCAGACTAACCTACTTAACAGGGTTGTTGTGAAGATAAAATGAGCGGGCTTCCGTGCTACTTCTTGTAGAAAAAGAAAAGAGAAGGGGATTTGTTGCAAGAGCTTTTCAAAAGCTACCAATATGCAAACACTATTTTCTCCCATTTCTCTTTTCCTTGCCATCTACACAGCATGTGCATAGATTGTGACAATACATTCAATCTAATTTTATATATTGTCCGGGTGGTCGATTAAAACATAGTTTTGCAGAAACAGGGGCCAATGCCCTGACTTCTGCTGAGGTAGGCAAACATGTTGTTTAAATGAGTAACATGGAAGCCTGACCCCACACTCACCCCCAGCAGATCCATTTACTTCACAGCTGGTCTCAAAATGTTGACCAAACACGTTAGAGAATTCTTTCAAGGCCACTTGGAATATATTATTAGTGTTCTTTATTTGTTATTATTGTGGCAACTATTAAATTTCTAAAGTAGGAATGGGGCAGTGTGTGCTGTTGCGTGCTGCTTTCCAAAAGTGTACAGAGCCCCCGCTGGTTCCACCCCACTTAGTCTTGTGAGCAGGAGGCTGGGTGAGGAGGGGCGGAGCGCCATGCAATGCTGCGGGATGGACAAAATTTCATCACAGGCTGGATGTAGCCCTTGGCCAAAGACTCCCCACCCATTTTAAGGTGAGTGAAGGAGGCTAGGAAATGGAACCTCAGTGTTGCTCATAGAGCTTCTCTGGAAGTGATAAGGAACACTGCCCAAAACACAGATTCCTGTGTTACCATCTTACTGTGATATAGTATGCTGTGATAATTTTTGTTAGAGAAACTCATTCTCAAGGAAATATTTTTTTAGCACCACAGAATACTGCTTCTCCTCATATACTTTATTCAAATTTGTTTGGTTTCAAGGGTCATCGCTATTACTTTGGCCTCAGTTAGCATCCTAAGTGTTTCCTGGTGAGGCACTGTGGGAAGAGGAAAAGGATTTCTCATTGTTTCATGAAACAATACCCACCGGAGTATGAATGAATGGTAATTCTAAGCATGGGTGATGGACACTCTGGGGACTAACAGTAAACCAACAATTCATATATTAACTACCGTACTTAAAACAGCAGAAAAGTGTGCCAAGGGTTCTGAATTATTTAGGACAGCTAACACTATGTCAGAAAGTCTTGAACATCCTGGCAAAGGGGATACTGGTCCAGCATTGTTGCACATTTCTGGGAGCCAAAACTAAATTTAACTAAATTTAAACTGAAAGTGAATTTTTTTGTAGGATTACTGTATAAGCTTTGTATAAAACTCATGCATACATAGCTAGCCTACTTAAGCATGAGTGTTTCATGCCTACTTAAGAAGGAGTGATTCTATTCAGATCCCCATGCTGCTCCTGCTATATCCACTGAAACTGCCACAGAAAGCAGAGGCGAAATGTCCTCTTGAGGATTGCGAAGGAACATAAATGTCTTCCACTTTTGTATATAGTTTGGTTATTGGATATTATGGGGTTAAGTACTTTTTGAGTGTGCTGGTCAGTTTCAGCCAAGAGGTCAAAAGTTTAGGCAAATATTAGCAGACAGGATGTCTGCATAGGAAACCAAAGGTTTGCAGCTGGCTAGATGGAAGAGGAAAATATGAGGTTGGCAGGAGGTTCACCAGAAGGTAAGAGTAGGAAGAAGAAGGAGGAGGGGGAGGGGGTTAATTGGATTAGAGGAGCCAGAATATCTGTTCAGGAAGCCAAGGTTTCCAGAAGGCAAGTCAAAAACTTAGTTAGATATAGGAGCCAGGATGTCTACAGAGAAAGTAAAAGAAAAGAAATTACAGCAAGGTCAGAGGAAGAACTTAGGAAAAGGAATGTAGTGCAAGGGTGAATGAGAAACTACCCTCCTGATTGGTTTGAGCTGGGGATAGAATATAAGTAATTTTAAGATTTAGGGCACAATCCTTGTTACATGGAAGCCATCAGAAAAGGCTAAGGCAGAGACAGGAAAATAGAGAGAGAGAAGAAGAAGAGAGAAAGAAGGAAAGAAGACCAGAAAGAGGCAGAGGCCGGCCCGGAAGTGGAGAACTGGCTGTGAGAGATGGATTTATGACAGTATACTATTCTTTGGATAAAGCACTTGGATAAAACCGGGACACAGTCTACATGGGTTAACTGGATGCATTTATCCTTGGTCATTTTATTACCCTATTGCTCATATGGTTTTGTGTGTGTGTCCATTCAGATTTTATTTTTTTTCCTATTAACATTTTTTCTTCAGTAAATTTTTAAACTTTGTTGTTGGAATGTTGTGGTCTATTTCCTTTATTGGGTTACCCACCCCATGTCTAAAATCCAACCCACACTGCACCTAAAGTAGATATCTAAGACACAGAGAGTTTTAAGGCTGGTTTGGTGGAGGCAGCTGGGGTAGGGAGAGGATTTCCACTTGATGGCAGCAGGTAAGGTCATAGGAAGGGGAGGGCAAAAAGGAGTATGGGTTCACTGTTTTGCTTTTTCTCCTGCTCATGGAACATGGAGTTGCTGATCTGTGACAAGGATGCTCAAAATGTGGGTTTTGTTGCCATCACCAATAACTATAAGGATGTTCTGGAAGGAATTTTTGATGGAGGCAAGTTTGATGGTAAAATGTTAACAAGTATATACGTAGTTGGAGGACTTGTTGCAAGGAGAATTCCTATGCGATAGTTTTACTTAGCAGAATAACTGTAACTTCCTGCAGTTAATTTTCTATATCAATGACTACATTCTCTGTTGTAAATAGGAAAGTCAGGGTGGAGACACACATTACAGGTGGCCTGGGGATGCCATTAAAAAGAGCATCCCTGTGTTGAGTTCTCCTCTCCCCTCCTTACCATTTAGGAACACTTACCCATGTTGTGTGATGCCATCATGTTATGAGTCCTCCTGGCCCTGTCCCAAATTACTGACCACCACTGGAATAATGTCAATAATGCAAAAATGTCATGGTATTGTGAAAGTATTCTTGCTCATTACAGGGGAAGAACTTGACACAATGATGCCATTGTTGGTGGCACCCCCACATCACATGTAAGAAATCTGTGAATTACCCTTTTAACTTTGTTCTTGAGTTGTGCTAACAACACTAATGGTTATTGTTTTCTGACAGACTATTTTCAATGATTATTAATATATATATTTTTTAAAAAAACTGCTTGTTAAGACCAGGTTTAAGGCTATCTCATATTGGCTCATGCTCCATAAAGCCGGGAAATTTTGGATGCCTTAACAGACGTGTTCTGTGATCAGTGATTATGATGTCACAAACTGTGCTTGCTTACAACTTACCCTCCACACATCCACAGTTTTCCTTGGTCTTTCAGGCCCAAATCCAGATGGGGAGGGTGGGTTGTCTGGGGCTAGCAAAGTTGCCCAATGTTGTCTTGGTCCTGTATTGGGTTTTTTATGAAGCATCTAAGCCTTATTGTATTTCTACAGACATTCTCCAATGAGTTGACCCATACCTGTTTGTTGCTTACAACAGTAGTTGGCAGGGCTGTGCCAGCCAAATGTTCTCTCATTTCAATTTCCTTGTTGAAAGTAATGATTTGGGGGAGGGGATAATATATTTCTGCCCCAAGGCCTTGTCCTGCTTGCTGCTATTGTTTTGTGTATCTACTCACTATGTCACATGGGTAGAATGAGCTATTTGGAAAGAACTTACTGAAGGGATGTCATCATGATGATGCTATGTAGCCAATCAGATTTGGCTATGTGACCAAAGTGAAGGCTAATTCACTGTCAATATATATTTCTTGAACAGGTGAACACTGTCGACCCCTTTCAAGACAGGGGGTTGAAAAACATCCAAGGGAGGGCACACACTTTTTGAAATTATTCATGAGCATTGCCCCCCTTTCAGCACTATATATGTCCTGCTCTGACAGCTGTGTGGGGGTGTCTTCTATAAATAAAGAAAATGCAATATTAATGAAAACAAATACTAAATGAAATTAAGCAGTCAAATAGAGTCTGCTTCATTTTGTCTCCCCCTTTCATAAGGGTTTTATGTTGCACAATTATGCCATAATATATACTCTTAATAACAACAAGAAGAGCAGTAATACTTCTTTTTTATACAGTACCCATATGCCACTGACATTTTAGGAGCTTCATGAGTAGAAGAATAAGCACATTTTAAAAGACCAATTTAATCTTGTAACATTAAAATTGGAGAGACAATTAAAACTAATTCAAGACACAAATAAAATCAATACTGTGCTGCTAATAGGTTCATGGAATTAAAATATAAAATCATCTTCAGGAGAACCAAAATAACTCAAAAAGTGGATGCATGGATGGGAGCAGGGGGGCATATTTTTATGTGTTCACCATTGAGTACAATTGCTTTAAATTCCTTTTCTGTCAGCTGGATTTTATGAGTGAGTAAACATAGATCTGATGAGTGCAGAGATGGGCGTTTGTTTGTTTGAACTTCTTGTTAAGTGCATATGAGCGTGAAGGACATGGGCACAATGGTTTCATTAGGACCGTATATGAATTGTGGGCCACACCATTCACTGAATCCTAGTGTACACATGGACCCAGGGTTGTTTCACAACTTCACAGCAACAAGAAAGAAAGAAAGAAAGAAAGGGACTAGAACGGCATATAGGTTCCTTCAATGATGTTCCACTCCTCATTCTAAAACTGATACCAGTAAAGCATTTTTTAGAAGATGAGTCTAGATGTTAACTTCATACTGCTATTGAACACAAAGTGATGGATAATAAGTCCTTGAGTTAAAACTGCAAGCCACTAATAATCAGTGTCTCTGTGTTGAAGTGTTTAAAAAAAGTGTTAGTAATTAGGCCACTGTGTACCCAAAGTGATGAAATCTTTGCATTTGTAATCACCTTTCCACTGCATATACGGTAACTGAGAATTAGCTAGCTACTTTCTTATTCTGTCTGAGAAGAATGCTAAAAACTTGTATTCTCTACAATATAGATAGTTGCATCTGTTAATTTCAGTTTCTCTCAGTTTCTCATTTCCCCCCATATTATTAAGTTCCGTTTGTCCAGAATGTTGAGAATTTTTCCAATCTTAAGTTTGGAATCTGGATCATCCTGAACTTAGAGAAAAATGTTTGCATGGCAATGTATATGCATTTCTGTGAACATTTCTCTATTACATACATTTTTGTACACAATTTGGCCTAATATACATTTTTGGCTAGCGATTTTCCCAATCTAATATATTTTAATGTTATTTCCATGAATATAAGCATTTTTGTGCTCACACTCCAATAATATACAATTTTTTGAATGCATTTTTGATTGGAGAACTCAGATGCAAAATTGGGAAAAGTGCAAATTTTGAAGGATAACTGAGTTTCACTTTGCATATTCCTCCAAAAATGAAAAATTAGGTAAATTCACATTAAAATGTGAACTGAACTAATTTCTTCCCCATCCTTCCTCTACACCATTAGAAGTCACTCTGATGAAAAACAATAATGCTCTCATATGGTCAATATTGCATTTCATCCCCCCCCCCCGCTTGGCAACAACTCTGTATATGAGAGGAAATGGAAAAGGGACCTTTAACTCTCATATGGAAAAATATTCCACTACAATCTAAGCCCTTCTACATTCAGGCCACCGTAGATGTTACACTGTATGTATAGTTGCCACCAAAATGGCAGTCAGTGTAGAACTTGTCTATTTCATCCTCCAGTTTGGCACTTCCCCAGCAAAGTGGGGAGGAGCTTTGAAATGGACGATGGAAATGGACAAGTTCTTTGACAAGTAGGGAATATGGCCGGCTGGAATAAATAGTATGTGGAGAGGATGAAATTGACAAGGGTATTTACAATGGGAATACATAGCTGACAGACGGACTTGTGAAGGACCACTGATAAAAATAATATATTTTTAAAAACCACAATCCCAGCTGTGCAAATTTAAGACCCAGAAAATAACAACAACAACAACAACAACAACAACAACAACAACAAAACAACCCATGATCCCATTTGTGCAAATCATGGGACCTGGGGAAAAAAACCCCATCTATTTATTTAATGTGCGTAAAAAAATACGAACATTTCCAGAATTGGGGGGGGGGAATCCACTACAGTCTGCCACCACTGCTTATCAGAAAGGAAACACTGCCAAATCCCATTGGGTTTAAATGGAACAGAATTCCCAACATATGAGTGCATATGCCCATATGTGGTGGAGTTGTAAAAATGTACTGGAATTTTGGTGAGAGGTTTTTACAGAAATATTGGAAATTATTGGTATTAATCTAGAGGTCTGTCCTAAACTTGCTTTGTTATCAATAACCGATAAAGTCACTTGTGCCCAAAATACGAAGGAACTAATTGTAAACTTCTTAACTGCAGCTAGGTTAATGATAGCGAGGAAATGGAAAGTACAACATGTTTTTCTAATAACTGATTGGTAAAAGGAAGTTTGAGATATAGCCCTAAATGATAAACTAACTTGTAGTATCAAATGCAAAAAGGGACAGTTAAAGAAGAATAATTTTATGGATATATGGAATCAATTATTAGACTATGTATCGGGAGATCCGGGTTCTAGTCCCTGCTCGGCCATGAAACTCACTGGGTGACTTTGGGCCAGTCACTGACTCTCAGCCTAACCTACCTCACAAGGTTGTTGTGAGGATAAATGGAGGAGGAGGAGGAGGAGGAGGAGGAGGAGGAGGAGGAGGATTATGTAAGCTGCCTTGGGTTCCTTGCAGGAAAAAGGGGGGGGTATAAATTTAATTAATTAATTAATTATGTATTAATAAAGGGGAAGGGGAGTATGCCTTGTCAGGATATGTTATACTTTTGGAATGTGGAATTTAATTGATCAAGGGGATGGAAGTATATTAGTTGGTCCCTAGGTGGGTGGGGGTGCACTTTTTGATTTATTCTAGTTGTATGTTTTTGTTATACAGTTCTGTATGTAGGGGGGAAAATTAAAAGGAAAAAAAAAAAAAGAATTCCCAGCATCAAACATTCCTAGAAAGGAGAGCAGGGGAAAAGACTGCCTTATATTTGCTTGTTGTAACTTGCTGCTGCTGACACACAGCACCAGTCCAGTAACTGGGGTTGAAGGGAGGGTGAGGGGCTTTGGGAAGGATGGGAATCAGTTCAAATCTGAATTCATACTGGCTTGGGGGAAAAGTCAAGTTATTCATTAGTTTATGGGAAATGGTTCAACTTATTTCCAAGACAATCTAAATTCAAGCCTTGGCAGGGGATGGGGAGAGGCAGCTTGCCTATCAGTAGTGAAGAGATGGGTAAGTTGTATCAGACATTACAGAGGCAAAGAAAGAGTTAAACATGTAAATGCCATTTTTGGTATATCTTTTAACATCTAGTTCCAGCACTAACCAATATTAGTTTCCAAAATCTGAGGATAGCCAAAGATACCTCCCTAGTGGCCAGGGCTGTCTCAGGATCTTTTGGTGCCCTAGGCAAGGTACAATTCCCCCCTCCACTACACTATCACTGAACAGCATGAAATGGATTCGGGGGTGGCGGGGGGGGCAGCAAAACATGAGTTTCCTAGGATATTGATTTTGAATTTCTTTAACATGACAAAAATTCATCAGTGTCCCTGTACTGTACATTTTCCCATTTTGTTTATATGGGGCACACATAAACACTTCAAGAACCATAGATCATAGAGTTGGAAGGAGCCTACAAGGCCATCGAGTCCAACCCCCTGCTCAATGCAGGAAACTAGAGGAGGGGTCTCCCATCCAAGTAATAACCAGGCTCTTGACCCTGCTTAGCTTTCCACGCTCAGACAAGCTGAGCCAGCGTGAGCCACAGGCCTTTGGAAACACATTCTACAGTTCCACAAACAACTCCCATTGCACAGAGAATCAAGTGACTTTAACATTATGAGTGCAAAGCAGTGGGGGTGGGAATCCACAGAGTCATGCAAAATGATTATGGCGGTCATGGAATCTTCACAGTAACAGAAAAGTAGCCCTTGGAACCCAGCAGCAACTCATTGAAAAAGGAGACACTGAGAGATGGTGATAATGATAATATCCTCAGAGCCTCACAGAAGAGCATTCAAAATCCATCTCTTTCACTGAGCATCTTCACAGACACCCATCTCCAAAACTCTTCAGAAGTAACAGCAAGAAGCAGCACGGTAAAACAATCTGGATTATGTAGCTCTACTCCCAAGTAAGAAGGACTGGATTACTCAAGAGTAATTCCCTAAGCAACAAACAGATTAAATAACCCCCCTCACCCACCAACCCCCGCCCAAAAAGGAGATGCATTAAAAAAATATATATACAATAAAGTAGGAATGCAACATTCCTACTTTCCAGCTGCTGCTTGCTTTACTGCCAGCAGGGCGGGCACTGGACAATATGCCCTTTCCCACCCAGTGCCCTTGCTGCTTTGCTGCCCTGCTATTTTGCCCCCTCCATCCTGGTCAGTTAGTCAGTCACTCGCTTCCCGTGCTGCCCATTATGTGGCAAGGAACAAACGAATCCTTTTCTTTTAAAGAATATTTTTCAGAGCTCATTGGAGCAAAGGTCCAGTACACTTAACAACCTCTGCACAAAGTTTTATGGGAGGGGGAAAATTGAGAGGGAAAAGTTAGGAAAAGGGAACCATTTGTTTCCTTCCTCCCCACCACCAGGTCTTCTGCCCTCTAACCAGCAGTGGGAGCAGGTATTGGTAGCTGTGGGGAAGGGCAAATGACCCCCAGGCAGGCAGCAATAGTGACCAGGCAAGGCTTGGCACATAGAACAGGAAAGCGCTGCATCGGCTAGTCCAGGCTGCAGCCACACCCCCTTTTAAATCACAGAATTTTCCCTAGTGTGAGAGTGGCAGTGGACTTAACCAATCAGACGCTGCTTTAGGGGGACACAGCCAATGAAGACGCTGGAGAGGACAGGCCTCTAACCATTCCAATACCCTCAATGGCGGCATGCACCCCAAGGTGAGTGAACTGATGGGTTCAGCTCACTGCCTGTCAGGGATGTTGAAGAGTCCTTGGTCTCGAGTCACGAGTCGAGTCACGAGTCGAGTCACGAGTCTTTGGACCCGAGTCTCGAGTCCGAGTCTGAGTCCTTGGTCCAAAATGGTGACTCATGAGTCACGAGTCCCTCCCAAAGCTGACTCCACGAGTCCCTATTAAAATCAATGCATTTTTCCCCCAACAAAATAAGGCTATTTCAGATGTGTGGCTTAAATAAATTCTAGGCACAAGTGTGCCTTTTTATTTCAAAACTCTGCAACTGATTTTAGCAAGAACAGGCCAGGCAGACAAACCCGAAATGTCTGAAAGGTTGCATTTTAGGAAAATGATTTTAAAAAATAAACTTGCTGTACTTCCTAAAACCTATCCATGTTGCATTTGAGGAACACGATTTTGGAACACGAGTCCTTGGTCTCGAGTCCCGAGTCGAGTCTCGAGTCCCATTGAAGATATTGGGACTCAAGTCCGAGTCGACTCGAGTCAGAGGGGGGACTTAGTCCGACTCACGAGTCGAGTCCTCGAGTCCGAGTCCCCATCCCTGCTGCCTGTCACACTAAGGAATGTATTGTGATCTAAAATGAAATGTGGCTGCAGCCTGGACAGGCCAATGCAGCACTTTCCTTTACTGCTTGCCTGCCAAGCCTTGCCTGCCCACTGCTGTTGCTGCGTGCCTAGGGGTCGCTTTGCGCTCTGGATCTCTTGGTGCCCTGAACGACTGCCCACTTTGCATCTCCCTAGAAACAGCTTGGCTAGTGGCACCAAGGTATTTCTTATACTACTAGAGATTTATTTATTTACAGTGACATCTTGGCTACAATGAGAAATAAATGCAATTAATTTTTTTAAAATATATTATTTCCCAAGAAACATAAAATCCCGTAGCTGTAATTGTAGGCCCAAAAAATGTCATTCTTACGCTGCTACTTAAAGGGAATTGGAGACATTCTCTACACAGTGATCTAATAGCAAGAAGAAAGAGGGTGTTGTTGTTTTTTTTTTAAAAAAAATTAGGTTCAGTTCATAGACCTAGGGCACAAACCTGCAGGACTGATGCCTGCTGATGCTAAGCCCTGCTGGCAAGAGCCAGGCAGCGCAGGAGGAGCTGCAGAGGCTTTTGCAGCCTCCCTCCCCTTCATTTGTGCATTTGGGGCTAGACAGGCATCCGAGCCCATCTCGCTCAGACATCTTGCCGTGGGCTGGGACAGGGACAGAGAGGAAGATCCATGTCCTCTCCTTTTCCCTCACTGCCCCACCCACTGGCATGTCCCCTTTCCGTGGTGGCCAGGAGGAGCATAGCTGAGTGAGTGGGGAAATCCCTGCTCAGATAACCTCCCCAAGGTTGTAGCTCTGTCCATGGCCCCAGGGGGTGGAAATCTGCAGCATCCTATGGCCCCTCAGACAGCATCTAGGAGCCATATAGGATTGTCCTTTATCCCGATTGATCTGAAATAATTATGAGCATGCATGATCTCATCTGATGGCTGAGTTGTGTGGCTGGCCACTGTGGGGAACAGGATGCTGGACTAGCTTAGATGGGTCTTTGGTCTGATGCAGCAGGGCTCTTCTTATGTTCTTATGTTTAAGACAAGTAAAAGGAAGGGGGAAAGGAGTTGCATTCTTTTCCAGCTCAGATATAAATCCAAGCCAAAGAAGAATGAGGTTGGTCTTAATGCTTTCTTTGTTCATGAGGAAAGCATTATTAGGCATAGGAACACAGGAAGCTGCCTTATACTGAGTCAAACCATTAGTCCATCTAGTCCAGTATGGTTGACAGTGACTGGCAGCAATGGTTCTCCAGGGTTTCAGGCAGGAGTCTTTGCCAGCCCTACTTGGAGATGCCAGGGACTGAGCCTGCGCCCTTAATGAGTCCTTGAGCCTGGGTCCTTAATGCAAAGCACGTGCTCTGTCTGCCACTGAGTTATGGCCCCTCCTCTAATCCCAAGGTTGGTATTTCCATACAAAGAAATGTGAGTTTTAGTGACATTGCTACTTTCACCCTGGACACCAAAATGGGCTAACATTAAGCGTAACCCTAATAAAATATGTGAATTGGTATGCTTTTTCTTAAGGTTAGAGGATGCTTGCAAAGAAATGAGGAAGTAGAGTAGACAGAAATCATGTCTGTACCCTGACTGCAAGAGATTGTACATAAGGTGATTTGCTTCTGGTGTTGCTTCTTGAGTGATCTCTTGACTCGTAGGGGTGTGCGAGTGCGAACGGGCAAAACTCCAGTTCCCCAACGTTCTCCGAATTCCATCTCACAGCTTGTTCCAACTCGAGTCTGTATCAGATTGTGAGCTTTCTCCCCCCCTCTTTTTGCATGAAAACCCATGTATATTTCTGTGAGTATTTCCCAAATGTATGCGTCAGTTGTACACATTTTTGAAATGTATGCATTCTTCTCCCATGATTAAAACATATTTGTGCACAGTTCTGAAATGTACTCAGTTTGAATGTCCACATTTTTTAAAAAAAAATCTACTACACATGCTGTCAAATGCATTTTTCTTTTTTTGGTTCGCTAATCACACTGCAAGCTTGGAAATATACAGACTTCAGCCACAGATTGCATCCAAGTCCATGTTCGGTCTGGAAGGTGTGAACTGCATAAAATCCTGATGAAAAATGAACTGAAATGAATTTTTCATACTTCCCTACGCTTGACCCACCTTTCTTCCCTTCCTGCTGTAGCGAGCAGAGATTTAGCTTGGTCCCACAGCAGGTGGGAGAAGAGAGTGGGCAAAGGAATCCATAGAACCTGAACTCCAGGTTGACTCCTTGCCTTGGATTACAGTGTAAACACTTCTGCTTTTTTGCCTTTGATATGAATCACTAATCACTATGCTGTGAAAAAGAAAAGGCAAAAGTGAGAGAGGGGAGGAGTTAAAGGTTTTTTTTCTGTTTTTGTTATGAGCCCAATACACCTATTTGTTAAATTTATAAAGGAGTAATTTTCCATCAGTTCTGCATATAGCATTTTCCCATCTTGAGATTTTAGGAATTAATCCTGTAATCCAAACCTCTCTCCCCCCCCCTTTATTTATTTTAGAGCTATGCTTATGAAACAGTAGTAGTAGTTGAATGGCATGATGGCACAAGGGTAGCTAGCCATAATGAGCAGATAGAGGTTAACGGAAAAGTTGTATGCATGTTTCCTGAGAGTTATGTTCTCCTATCTCCAGTGGGATTTATTCAGTGGGATATTTAAATACAGTATATGGAAGTTCACATAGGATTGCATCCTAAGGGAGAAAGCATAACCATAAAGTACAAGGGTAAGAGGAGGCTGGCAATTAAAAGGTATAAAAATATTTTAAAGAATTAAAACCTTTATGTGCTGTTCACCTCCATGAAAATAAATTGCACTTTTCCCATTGACTTTAATGGGTTGTGGATTTGCACCCACCCCCAGAGCAGTTAACAGATTTTAAAAAGATAAAATCACCCAGAAATAAAGTAAAGGGGATGGGTTCTCATATTGTCTGTTTGGCTTTGCGAAAAGATCTGGCTGGTTCTTTCTTGCTTATGGAAGAACAAAAGGGAAGAAAAGACATATCTCGCACATTATTGTATTATATCCTTCTCTTTATAATTATGTTTCCATGGGTGAAATTACTAATTGTGCTGACTGCTTCTTTGATAATGGGGTCAGGAAGCTTTCATGTGTTTAACAGTTGCTTCCAAAAGTTGCCCAAGGTGACAAAGAAAATTAGTTTTTTCTCTCCCCAACTCCAATCAGGAGGGTAGTTTCTTGTTCACTTCTTGAAGCAAAGTTTCTATTTCTTGGGTTTAAAACTCTCCCTCTCTCTTCCTCTGACCTTTTGTTGAACTTGATAATCTCCTGACTTCCTGAGCAAAATTCTTGTCATCCACATTCTAACTAAACTTTTGAAACCTAAATTATTGACATTATGACTGAAACTGACTAGCACACACATACAAAAATATTTAACTCCATAATATCCTGAAAGCAAACTAATCACAAAAAAAGAAAGAAGGCAGTTCTGTTGCTTCACAGGCTCCAATTTCTACTGCTTACTAGCAGGTTCTCATCTCACCTAGAAACATAGGGTGACTACCGCTGCTAAGAAGAGGAGTTTTTCCCCTTCCCCTTTCCACCTTGGAGGATGTGGAACACCGTAGTTCTTTCTTTCTTTCTTTCTTTCTTTCTCTAACTTCCCTTCATAGGACCGCTTCTCTTCAGAAGCAGAAAAAAGTTTATGTGACTGACAGGCAGTAGAGTTTGTTGTGGAGTGAATTATGGAAGCCTTTTAGATTCCATGACCTATTCCAGAACTGTGATGGAATGGAATTAATTGAATTCATTCTGCTTTCTGCCAAGTGGAGTGGAACCAGGTGGACCACATGTCTCTAGCTTTGAAAACTAGCCAGGGATGTCATGCACTGAAGTGGGCTGTAAACACCAAAGCATATGGAGCAGCAGCAGCAGAACTCAGTGTGAATCTTTTTTTAGAAAAAATGTGCTTCCACAAGCACTAAAAAGCCAATCTACACTGAGGTTTATGTGTCCCCATTCACACGTCCTCCTCAGCCCATTGCACTTGCAACTGGAAATCAACACACACTGACCACACTGACCCCTGAATGGTAGCTAGCAGGGTCATAAGAATGTTCTCTCAGTCTTTTCCATATTAACACAAGCACCCCATTAACAAAGAAGTGGAGCTTCTGCAGGTATTTATTTATTCATTAGCTTTCCATACTGCCCAACAGTCAAAGTTTTCCCCACAAGGGGGGAGGGGTCTACTCAGGGGGTAGGGTCTACTCTACTATGCCAGCAGTGGTTGGCGCCAAAGCCAGTGGAGGGTGGGGCCAGAGTCAAAAGTGTGGGGCCATCCTCTTTTCTATCTCGGTTTCTGCCACCACCCCCTCTTTCAATTTCTTTGTCCCTCTCCCTGCACCCCCTTTCTCTCTCTTTCTCCCAGCTCATTCTCCCTCTGTCTCTCTTTCCTTTTTCCTCTCTGCCAAGGGGGCTGCTGAGGGAGGGACAGGCGATCGTTGTCAGGTGTCAGAACTGTTAACTTGCAGAGTGCTTTTTTAAATTGGCTGAGGGGCGCATTCAGCTCTAAGATTGCAATACCCCCCTGTGTTAGAGTGTCAGACTAGGACTGGATAGACCTGGGTTCAAATCTTCACTCAGCCATGAAGCCCTGTTTCTGACCTTGGGCAAGTTTACATACATTAAGTTATGCGCTTCAGCTAGGGGTGGGTGATCCACTGGGCCGAAAGTCTAGAGTGCACCACGCCACTCGGCAGATTTCTGGGTTCCCAGTGGGCCGCTGTTTACATAGAAAATGCCTTAAGATACGTCAAAAGCAACTGCAAGGTGCACAAATTATGCAAATTGCGGCTGCTTTGGACATATCTTAAGGCATTTTCTACATAAACAGTGGCTCTCCAGGAACCTGGAAGTCGCTTCCTCAGTTCGACTCCTGGAGAACGCTAGTTGACGCTGAGGAAGAGGTAAGTGGGACAGAGTTCAGGGGGTCGAGTCCAGGCTAGTCCACTGGATTTACACCCCGCAAATGAAATCCTAGCACATCCCTATTTTCAGCTTCACAAATTTCTTTCCCAGCTATCTCCAGATTTCCAGCTTAGAAATGTCCTTTCCTATGGAGGACATTCTAGCTAGGGGATTCTAGCTAGGTGGAAAAGAATGGTTGGGAAATGATGGTTAAGGCATGACAGTTGACACTTAGGAGTTTATTCTGGGGTAGTAAGAGAGAGGGAGAAGGTCTGCTGGTTAGTGTGTAATGTTTGAAGAGTACTAAGAGAAAGCTGAAGAGAAAGGGAATAGCTATTCTTTTTCATGGGATAACCTTAGGGGGCTGGTGAAGATCAGGAGTAGGGAGCAAGTGGCTGTGTTATGCCACGAGGCTGCCCTAAGATCTTGCCAGAGGAAGGTCATGCAGGCAGGCAGTAAAAACCCAGATAAACTGTCCAAACAGCCAGTAATAAAACAGGAGGAGCTTTGGAAGTCAGAGGAAGACTGTACCCAGAAGCTGGACCTGGTTGTAAGGGTATTTGGCTGGGGTGGAGGCTTAGGGAATTTGGCCTGAGGTAAAAGAAGTCCTTAGAGGCCTTTAACAGCAACAGTGTCTCTTGAATCCTAAAGAATTGTCACTAAGCAGTCTTTTGAAAACCCCAAAGTAAATATTAGTAATCCCTGATGTACAGAGTACCCTTTAATAAATGACTTGTTTAATAGTTCATCTTGTCTCTAGTGCTGGTGTCCATCTCACGCCTAAGCCTCTGGATGTGAGGGCGATTGGCTGCGACATCTGTCACCCCATTGATCGCCAGGGTTGATTCGGCTGATCTGGCTGGCTAGGCGGGTGTCCCCTTCCTCCCTCACCGCTCCATGTGCGGCCCTCCTGAAGCTGCGCGCTCGGTGGAAGAGGACGACCATCCCAGATAGAGGGAGTGTACCGTTCTTGGGTCAAGGGTATACGATAGCTGCGCTCCCCTGCTAGAACCTCCAAACAAGCTCTCTTGTTATACCACACTCAGTTGCATCATATAATTCAACCTTCCCCAACCTGGTACCCTCAACTCTCAATAGCCCAAGCCAGCATGGCCAATGGTCAAGGATGATGAGAGTTGTAGTCCCACAGCATATGGAGGGCCACAGCTTCCCAATCCCTGCTTTACACTTCTGAAATCTACTTTTTTCTCTTTATCTAATCCATCCGTCTATTTATCACATTTTCACCCCTCCAAGATTCTTAGGATGGCACACAGGAGGGGATCGTGTCATTTTTATTCCATTTGAGAGAACTCCCTCAGGGGCTGATCTTGCCACTGGAAGTACATAATGAAGATGAGCAGGTGGCTCTGAGCTACCGAATGTTTCTAGAATACCACTCTGCAGCCACTTCATTTTTTCCATCAGTCCCATAGTGCATTCTTTGTCTTCTCCTATTCAGTTAGACTTAATAAGATGGGTACCACATATTTATTTGATGTCAATTGATTGTAGATAGAGCATTCAGGCAAGGTTTAATTAGCATGTAAGTGATAAGCCCAATTACCTTGTAATGATTCAGAAATTACATCAGCTACACAGTCGTGATTGTGTTCTTATATAAAATGCCTGCAATGTGTAGGGATTTTTCTTTCTTCTCTCTCTCTCTCTCTCTCTCTCTCCCTCTCTCTCTCTGCTGTTTATTGAACAGATTGTGGTTTGTTTGTCTTTATTTTTTAAAAAAAAAAATCTTATATGGGGTTTAATCAGATTTCAATTAGATGGAAAAAGAAAAATCTTAGATTAGCATTTATTAACTGTGCTAATTGGCACCAGATTCAGCAGCTAGCACATAGTAGGAATCACATTGTAGTAGGAAGCACATTTTCACAATGGTGACAAGTCTGATAGGAAGACATGAGCAATTCAAGTGTCCTGGAAGTTCATTTACTGTATATCTCAGGTTGGATTCCACACTGACATCCCGCCAGTGAAAGAATACCACTGGCTGATTGGAACTTCATTCTCATTCTCTCCTCCACCCTGCAACCCTCCCTATGCCCTCCAAATCTGCTACAGAGTGTCCCCCAACTTTTTGGAGCAGATCTGAAGGACACCTGGGTGGCTGTAGGGGAAGGAATGGCACAGAAGTCACATTTCACAAGCAGTATTTTCTGTCGTGGTGTTTGGTAGGGATCTCCAAGAATTTCATTTACCGTATGTGTGCAAATCATATGAACGTGTCCTGTTTGCAACCTTGAATGTGAACGTGAGCATCTTTTTCAGGAAAATTTCACTATTTCACGAACTTGCATTCATGTTCAAAAAGGCCTGTGGCTTATGCTGGCTCAGCTTGTCTGA
The DNA here is from genome assembly GCA_021292165.1 of Shinisaurus crocodilurus. NCBI lineage: Eukaryota > Metazoa > Chordata > Lepidosauria > Squamata > Shinisauridae > Shinisaurus > Shinisaurus crocodilurus. Next base: position 111,014,634 of record CM037881.1, read on the forward strand.
GTGTGGAAAACTAAGCAGGGTCAGGCCTGGTTATTACTTGGATGGGAGACCCCTCCTCTAGTTTCCTGCATTGAGCAGGGGGTTGGACTCGGTGGCCTTGTAGGCTCCCTTCCAACTCTATGATCTATGAAATCTATGAATCTATGAAATTTGCACTTTTGAAATGTGTAATTTAAAATGTGTATTTCCCCCAAAATGCACATTTTTACACTTTAATCTATGGGGAGGGAGTGTGCATTTGGGTGCATCCATTTAAAAATGTGCATTTCTCCTGTTAAAAAATGTGCACTTTCCCCATTTGAACAAAATTATGAAACAGAGCCCAACTGAGCTTGGGAAACAATGTGAACCAAGCTTCAGGCTGGTTGTTCAGAGAATCTTAGCAATCACGAAAACCACTCGTTCACCACTTGTTTATCAAACACTGTTTGGTAAATCTGATGTTCTTCTAACTTGTTGCACAGATATTACTGTTTCGCACTTCCCGCATCCCTGAGCGAAATGAAGTTTCACAGTCACCCTCATACACTGAAAGGAGCACACTGGACTATAATAGTTGTGTTTCGAAATAGATAATGATGGATTCTTAATTCATGCATTACAGGAAAAAAATGGTCCTGTGATTGAGAAAGAAAATGGCAACACTGCATCTGACAAACTGATCTTGGAGGGAAGGGGGCTTCAAAGAATGCAGGGTGCATAAGGGAGGATTCCCTGGATTCAGCACAGCCTTGCAGCCACCCCAAGCACCTTCTTGCTAACCAGACATATGTGTCTCTTTCTCTGGCTACATTCCAGCCAAGCAAGTGGATCTGTTCAACAGCAAGTAGCCACCTGGTCAGAGCTCATCAAAGAAACCTATTTAGTGATTGAGCTAAACTAAATACTAGAGATAGAGAACATGTTGGGGATGCTAAACCAGTGTCTGGAATTGGTAATGGCCGGATGAGGACCTGTTAACTGAAGTTCAGTTCTGATAAGACAGAGAGGCTGAGGGTGGATAATTTACCTATATCAGGAGATGGTGGTTGGCCTGTTTTGGATTAGGTTTGTAGTCTATTATATCTGCCCTACTTTTGGAGCCTCAAGTTACCTCGGTGGCATGAGCCTCTTCCACAGCCATTTCTGGACAGTCACAGCTTGGACAGAGCTATTCATGTTCCGGTAATATCCTGTCTGGAAGGGAGGACTGATGCAGCAGAGATAAGCTAAGGGAGCACTATTTTATTGATGGAGGACCACGGATTTTACTTGTGTATGAGTTTGTATGTACCGGTACATGTACTCTTAGCTTTTAATTAACCATGGATTTATTTGCGTACAATCACTTTTTACAATTCTTAGTTAGTCATTTTAATTAGGTAATATCCTTTCTGGTCATAATTGATGTAGTACGAAATCAATGTACTGTATTCGTATACCGTATGTTTGTATTTTATATATTTGTGTGTTATGGTCTATAGACTGAAATAAACCAATTTACTGCAATAAGTTGTACATGTGGCTGGGCAAAGGATGACCTCAATCTCTATCAAATATGCCACTCCTTCAGCCCTACCTAACAAGTTCATCATCATCATCATCATCATCATCATCATCATCATGCGATCACTCGTGACTGAGTAAGATTGTCTTCCGGGATAAAAGGAGGAAATTCTAAAGAAGATTGTGTAGACTCTAGCGATGGGTCCGTAAGTGACTGTGGAGGCCAATTCTAGATCCACACAGCTTCCCACAGTGAGGACACAGGTTACCAGATAGAAGATGGTCCTGTAAAGGATTCATTTGACGTGCTTTTCGCTTAGCATGTTTCTCCCTTTCACCTTGCACTCGGGCTTCTTCAAAGTCCATGGAACCTTTGTGAAAGGCCAACCTCCATTTAGATCGTTCATGGGCCAGAGCTTCCCAGTTTTCGATGTTTATATTGCATTTTTTTAGATTAGCCTTATGAACATCTTTAAACCTCTTATATTGACCACCGAGTTCAGACTGGGGTGAATTTGCAGCTGGTCCACAAGCAAGGCAGGCCACATGTGGGTGGGAGCATGCAGTCACATGTTCCTTTCCCTACACTGGTGGGGGTAGAGCTTAGGTGGGCTATTTAAACCTGCTCCACCCCTATCCAGGCCTCTTCAGTCCCCTTTTCACCACTGTCTCAGCACCCACTCTCCCATCCTAAGGTTACAGTGTAGGATTAGCTGGTCTCTTTGGGGCCCAGTAGGAACCTTTTGCCTGTTTGCAGATTTGCACATGGTGACAGGTATCTTTTGCCTACTCTATACTGTCTGCCTGGTGCGGAGTGACAATAGAAGGTGTTAGCACATTTGTTAGGCACATTACAGTCATGCCTTGGATTGAGAGCATAATTAGTTCCGGAAACGTGCTTGTAATCCAAAACACTCTTACTTATATCAAAATGAAATCCCCCCAAAAAAAATTTGTACAGAGATTTTTAATTTAAGCCGTACTACAGTACTTGTATTGCAAGACGTCGCTTGTATATCAAGTAAAATAATAAATAAATAAATATTTAAAAATTTGCTTGTCTTGCAAAACGCTCTCAAACCAAGTTACTTGCAATCCAAGGTACTGTATTTGGCCAAAACAACAAGGCTGTGCAGGAAAAAATGACAGGTAAGAACATCAGTGAGCACTCTGAGGCACCTTTTATGAGATCCGTTTTTGTTAAAGTTTAATAAAATTGTTGTGATCCTAGTTAACCCAGTGACACATATCTTGTCTCATTATTGCTGCTCTGGTCCCAATAAGTATAACAAAGAGATTGGAAGGTCCAGATTTCCAGAATGGGGAGCTCTAAGAAACTAATCCCTTAATACATGGGGATTTGTTTGGAAAAAGACAAATTTTATGCTTCTGGCAAAAAGTTTGCTTTGGGATAAGAATGCCTCAAAAGCCCAGGAGTATATTATATTTCTCTTTATTTCTATCAGTGGAAACAAGAAGAAAATGGCAGGGGATTCTGAAGACTTTCTTTAATGAGCTGTAAACTAAACATTGTACGAGGATTTAATATGGAGCAGCAATTAAACAGAGTGGCGATATGATGCTTTAGCAACAACAAAATACAAAGTGATCTTGTAGAGTAGCTGATCAATTTCTATTGATTGTGGTCTCCTTTCCTTGCTTCAGCCATCAAAGCACTACTACTTACATTTTTACAGCACCCATTTTGTCCAAGTTGCCCAAGATGCACATAACAACAACAAAATGACAGTACAAAATTAAGGCAGGGTAATATTTAATAAAACACAATGTAATTTACAACAGGGGTGTTGAGCCTCTTTCAGCCCAAGGGCCAAATTCCATTTTAAATAAGCTCTTAGGGACCGCTTTCCAGTGGTGGGTGGGGCTGAAAGCAAATGGTTCGGGGCAAAAAGTAAAAGGGGAAGCGCCAAAAATTTCAACATATTTTAGTTTAAAGCTCTTACTGGCAGTAACTGAGCCTTAGGAGAGACATTTCAATCCTTTCAGAATGAGGAAAAACTGCACAAAAGCTGGGAAATCACCGAATTATTGGTGGTCAGGGGAAAGGGGTTGAGTCAGGGGAAGGGGTGTGGCCATCTGGGGAACCTCAAAGGGATATATTGGTCCCCTGGGCCTGAGGTTCTGCACCCCTGATCAACAACAACTGACATGCCAAAATCTAAACTGTCAAAACAGAAATTACGCCAGCCTGCTATATTCACAAAAACTATTCACATTTTCACTTTTTAAAATTAAGTAAAAAGGACCTATAGTAGGCGATCACTTGTGACCGAGTAAGATTGTCTTCCAGGATAAAATTACAAAAATAAAATTATAAAAAGAGGAAATTCTTAAAAAAATTGCGTAGACTCTAGCGATGGGTCCGTAAGTGACTGTGGAGGCCAATTCTAGATCCACACAGCTTCCCACAGTGAGAACACAGGTTACCAGATGGAAGATGGTCCTGTAAAGGATTCGTTTGATGTGCTTTTCGCTTAGCATGTTTCTCCCTTTCACCTTGCACTCGGGCTAGAGGTGAATTATCCCACCTGCTCCCTGAGATCTGAAGGAGAGGCCCTTCTCTGTGTTTTGCCTACCATGGATATGGTTGCGTTGTGTAGAACAAGAGACAGGGTAGTCTTGGTGGCCGCACTTAGACTGTGGAACACCTCAGCCCCATGTGAGATGGGCTGGCCCCTCAGTAGTTTTTGCCAGTTAGTAAGGCATGTTTTGTCAGCAGGCTTTTATTTTGTATGGCAGAATGCAGATCTTGTTTTGATAATTGGGTGTTAACTGCTGGTTTTTACTTGTTTATTGATTGCTTTTATGAGATTGTGATTGTTATCGCTGAAAGCCATCCTGCATTTGCAGGAGAAAGGGAGGATATAAATATCTATCTATCTATTTATCTATCTAATAAAACAAGCACTTGTCTGTAGCATTGCATTCTGATAGTCTTTCCCCTGCAAGCCAAGGCCAAACTAAATGTGACATTAACATAGCTGTTAATTCAATTCACACATTTAAGGTCACATCAAGTTTGCCCCCCATCACAACTTTTTTTTAAAAAAAAATTTGTTTAGATCATCACCCCCCTTAAGTATGCAGGACATAGGTTGTGATAATTTTTACTAATTTCAAATCAGTATATTCTTTAAATTATTTATTTGCTATTAACATTTATATGCCATCTTATCTTCCCAAAAGCCATCAAGGTGGTCTACGTCAATTTAAATGAAAGGTATTTTTTAAACACTAACATTAATAGAAATCAGTCCTTTCTATTCCCCCCCATCATCATCATCATCATTCCTCATGTTCATATTCAACTCCCTTATTGCCTTATCCCGTTTGATTCATTTCTCTAGTCATTTGTGATTTGATTTGACTTAAGAGTCTTTCTCTTTCCTAAATCTTTCTCAATATTTAGTTGAACAGTTTGTTCGCATATTAGTTCTGCCATCTGCAACTGCATATTCCACCATCATCTCCACTTATCTGAATAGAAAGAGACACTACATCTTATTACGGGTTTCCGCTCAGTGGGAAAAGGTGTGTTCCAGAATTCGTTAAACTTGGCTGATCAGACAAATTCTATAAGGCAGAAGGGTCTTGAGTCACAGGGAACTTCCCATTCATAGTACAACCATAGAATATTATATTCATGTACCAAATGGCACTGGCCAGTAAACCCAACAGGTCAGGTGCGTCTCAGGCAAAATCAAAAAGTATTGTTTTAGTTCTCAGGCCAACTCACTGGGTGACTTTGGGCCAGTCATGAAACTCACTGGGTGACTTCGGGCAAGTCACTGACTCTCAGTCTAACCTACCTCACAGGGTTGTTGTGAGGATAAAAATGGAGAGGAGGAGGAGGATTATGTAAGCCGCCTTCGGTTCCTTGCAGGAAAAAAGGCGGGGTATAAATATAATTAAAAAATAAACAAACAAACAAACTTTACCGTAAAGTATGGGGGTTACATGTAACTTCCAGCCGCTCGATGTTCTCCGCGGCAGTTCAGGCACTTTCCTGGCCAGTGGCCACTGATTATCTTTCTATGAATGAGTGCAGGCATGCACCCATACATATCCCCCCCCACATACACGCACACACATACAAACTGCCAGACACAATTTTGTGCAATCTCTTCTTCCATGAGGCTGCTCATATGAATGGCTATTAGGAACTAACAATTTTCCCACTCAAGCTGTCCACAGACTATGCTGCAGACATGGAAATTATAACCTATTGGTATCCTAATGTATCATATATAGCAGGGGTGGGCAACTTAGAGGGGCCTATGGCCACTTTCCACCCCCAGACCATAGGCCATTCTCCTGCCACAGCAGCAAACCACAAAGGAGGCTTACAATGGACTATTTTTTTTACCATCATGTTGCTGCCAAATTTTGGCAGTGGTGGGAACAGTGGGGGAGCACTAGAGGTCAGGGGATCCATGTGCCCATTGTGTTGCCCACCCCTGATATATTGTATACCTTCCAATTTCCATCAGGTTTCCACTGGCCAATGTGGCTCCCCAAGTCCCGGGTCCCTGGCGTGACGTTGCTTACATAGAAAATGGTGTAAGATACATTAAAAGCGGCCGCGATTTGCGTAACTTGCGCAAATCGTGGCCATTTTTAATGTATCTTATGCCATTTTCTACATAAACAACATAGCGCCAGAAACCGAACGTTGCTTCTCTGGCTTGGCTCGCGAGAACGCGAGTCGAGCTGGGGAAAAGGTAGGGTGAGCGGAGCTCAGGGGGTCGAGCCCGGCAAGTTCGCCAGACTACCACCCCCCACTCAAGCTCTGCACACATCCCTACCCTGAGCCTCTTGTACATGGATGATGATGTTTTGTCTACATAAGGATGCACACCAAGAGAAAGAGCTTGCTATTAGTATATAGCAGTGATGGCAAACCTTTTTGAGCCCGAATGCCCAAACTGCAACACAATATTTATTTATTTATTTATTTATTATATTTATACCCCGCCTTTTTTCCTGCAAGGAACCCAAGGCGGCTTACATAATCTTCCTCCTCCTCCTCCTCCTCCTCCTCCTCCTCCTCCTCCTCCTCCTCCTCTCCATTTTATCCTCACAACAACCCTGTGAGGTAGGTTAGGCTGAGAGTCAGTGACTGACCCAAAGTCACCCAGTGAGTTTCATGGCCGAGTGGGGACTAGAACCCAGATCTCCTGAGTCCCAGTTCAACACTCTAACCACTGCGCAATGCTGTAGTGGCATAAAACCAACTTATTTATTGCAAAGTGCCAACACTGCAATTAAACCTGAATACCGTCAGGGAAAAGGGACATATGCTCATATGTGGTGGAGTTGTAAAAATGTATTGGCATTTTGGCGAGAGGTTTTTACAGAAATATCGAAAATTATTGGTACTAATTTAGAGGTCTGTCAAAAATTAGCATTGTTATCAATAACGGAGAAGCTTATTTGTGACCAAAATACGAAGGAGTTAATTGTAAACTTGTTAACTGTGGCCAGGCTAATGATAGCGAGAAATTGGAAAGTACAACATGTTTTCCTAATAACAGACTGGTATAAGGAAGTTTGGGACATAGCCCTAAATGATAAACTAACTAGTAGTATCAAATGCAAAAAAGGATTGCTAAAGAAGAATAATTTTATGGATATATGGAATCAATTACTAGACTATGTATTAATAAAGGGGAAGGGTAACATGCCTTGTCAAGATATGTTACATTTTTGGAATTTAGAATTTATTTGATCAAGAGAATAGAAGTATATTAATTGGTCCCTTGGAGGGTGGGGGGAGCACTTCATGATTTATTGTATGTTGCTTATGTTATATTTGTGTGATATTCTTGTATTCTGTTATACAGTAATACCTTGGATTGCAAGTAACTTGGTTTGAGAGCATTTTGCAAGACAAGCAAATTTTAAAATATTTATTTATTTATTTTTTACTTGATATACAAGCGACGTCTTGCAATACAAGTACTGTAGTATGGCTTAAATTAAAAATCTCTGTACAAATTTTTTTTGGGGGGATTTCGTTTTGATATAAGAGTGTTTTGGATTACAAGCACGTTTCCGGAATGAATTATGCTCTCAATCCAAGGCATAACTGTATATATTTTTTGTTATAATTTGTTTTGAAAAGTAAATAAAATATTTTTAAAAAACAAAACAAAAAAAAACCCTGAATACCGAGGTTTTAGTTTTAGAAAAACAACTCATACAGTTGTCCGAACTAATTAACATATTTTGTCTTAAAAGAAAAACACAATAACAGAGCTTTCAATGATACAAACAGTTTTTTGTTGGAAAAAAAATCAACTCAAAAAATTATTATAGTACTACATTGTACACATAGCCTGAAGGGAATTTATACAAACTTTTTAAAATAATTAGGCACATGTATTTTTGGATAAGGGATTCTCAACTTGTAATATGATTATATGCCAGACTGAAATTGTATGGGGCAAGCTTTACCCCGGGTCCTTTCCCTGCTTCTACAGGTGTCAGATTAGTAAAAGTAAAAGTCAACCTGTACTAGGATGAGCAAGATAAACAAGAAAACTAAACGTGCTTAACACAGTTTAAACACTTTATGTCTTGGACTGCAAACACTGCATTAGGTAAAAGTTTGCATTGGGCATGCTTTTGCACAATCAATGTGATTTTTGCTATTGCCTGCATGCTGATAATTTGTCAAACCTTGGCTCATACTCCGTTAGTTTGAGAGCAACACATGCAGCACTAAGGTCAACTGTTAGGGCTTTACATCCAAGCCATGCTCTGTGCATCATTCTTCAAAATCTTTTAAATGTGATAACAATGTAGAAAAGAATTCTGTAACAGGAATTCTAGAATAAAATCATTCTGTTCCACACTGTGAGAAAGAACAAAATCATTAGTGCTTTGCAGAAGGGGACGGTCTTTTCGCGATCTAGTGACCAATGGCTCGAGTGCCCACAGAGAGGTCCCTGCATGCCAGCTGTGGCACCCGTGCCATAGGTTCGTCATCACTGGTATGTAGGATGACTGCCTTGCACAGTTGGAGCTGGGGACAAGCAAGTAGAAAGAGTTTTGTGTGGGTGGCTGACAGACTACTCAGTGGTAGGAGTAACTTAGCAGGATGGGTGGGAGTTGTACCACCAATATTTGGAGACACCATGTCCTTTGCTACATCGTATTTAGAGTACAATATCCATCATGTTCGGATAACCAATTATATTCTTTTAATGCTGTTAGGTTGAGAGATAGTGTAGTGTGCTTCATAGGTCAGCAGGGTGTTGAAGCTGAATCCATACCTCAATCGAAAACTCTGGTGTCCTCCTGGCTGGGAATGGTGGGAGTTGCAGTCCAACACATTTGTATGATACCAGGTTGGAGAAGGCCTAGTTGGCTGCTGTAACAGAACTCTGTAACTTGCTTCCAAGAAAGTTTATTTAGGTACTGGGTATGCATGACCTTTTTGCCCCTTTTCAGCTATTCAGTGAATCTTCATGAAATCTCCCTTCAAACAGATCTTGTTCAAACATCTAACTCCATGATCTATGTGTATGGATGAGTCATTTTGTAATTACCTCAGTTTTGGGTAGGGAAGAATAGGTATCGTTGAAATAGCTGAACATTAATTTTAGTTATTTATTAGTCTGACTTTCAGTTTAGCATTTAAATACTTTCTTTTCCACTCTTCTGAATACTTATTTATTACTAAAGGAGGACTTTGCCACATTCATTGTGCATATCTCTATGTATTACCAATTTCATTCAATGTTTTGATGGAATAGTTGTTGTTGTTGTTGTTGTTATTATTATTATTATTATTATTATTATTATTTATCATACTTCAGGAACAACTGAGTCTTTTTTAAAAGGGGAAACACTTTTACCCCAAATTATAATTTAAGAAAGTCAATTTATTTCTGCCTATCTGTCATTTTTATCTGGGTGACATTATCAGAGTTTATATCACAACCACTCCAGAATTTATGCTGCATCATTGTGCATTTGGCACAATTTGGCCTAGATGCCAGTATCCCGTAAGCCCAATCTTATCTACTTATTTACTACTTTGCATTATGCTACTGGGATAATGTTTCCAGAATGGGAAGTGTCCTGTATGCTTTTCTGACTTGGTCACCATTGATCATATGATTTTATTTGTTTGTTTAATACATTTATATGTCTCACCTTTCCTCTAAGAAGCTCAAGGCGACATACATGGTTCTCCCTCTTTTATCCTCACACAACTCCATGAACTAGGTAAAGGTGATAAAAGAGAGAGTGACTGGCCCAAAGTCACCCAGGGGCCTTCATAGTTGAATGGGAATTAGAACTTGGGACTCCCCGTTCAACGTTCTAACCACTACACCAAACTATGCCTGCAAAAGCAATCTCTATTGTGATTCCTACAATCATCAAGTGTCCATCTGCTAAGATCCAGGCTTCCCATTCTGTAATGAGCCTTTTCCACCCACTTATTCCCCCACTATCTATTCTGTATCCACAGTATGAACTTATATTAACTGTCATGGATCTCCCCCCCCCCCCGCCAATATCCCGGGACTGCTAAATCAGCTTACGTCAGTAGTGTCGATATATTGGCTATTTAAGGGACAATGGGCTCAAATGGCACTTCTAATTCTTACTGTCTCAATTTCTCAAAAACGCATTTCTATCATTTATGGTTGAAAATGTGAACTGAATATCAGCTGATGTACACCAACTAATATCTGCAGATGGTCTGAAACACTTTCAACAGCTGTCATCTCCCCTATCTATCTCAATTAAGAAATTCTATGGATTATGGCCACTGAATATGGCATTTTTTCTTCAGGATGCCAAAAAAAGATATTCTCAGTTTCTCGATGGGTGTATTGCAACTCCTGGAGAGGTGTTAAGAAATATGATCACAAGTTATCCACTGTTAGACCCTGTAATAACAATAAAAGAGTAGGATATGTGATTCAGTACATACTGTCTAACCAGGTGTCTATTGTGCACTTAATGAATCCAGACTACTATGCAACACCATTTCTTTATACAGAATACCATTAAAAGTAAGAAGAGTGTGCAAGAAAGAAAAAAAATGTTTGGTTGCTCCATTCTTTTCTGTTACTAAAAGTTTTATTTCTTTCATTATTTATCTGTTTGCTTTTCATTCATGTTTCATTACTGATTCTGAATTACTTCACTCATTTTCATTATTCCCATTCATTTCAATGGGAGACCTAATCAATCCTCTGCTGCCTGTAACTTTGGTGTTTTCCGTCCAATTGGCATTACATTTTCACCCCTACAGTGACTTGGACCTGCCAAAGTTCAGATAGATCAGAGAAAGGGTACCAAAACCCCATTTTAAATGGCACACTGGCACAGCCTAGTGTTCTCTTTCTTCCTCCCTCCCTGTAACCCTTCTGTGACCTGGATGGGCTGTTCCATCAGGGCTCCAGCCCAGCTGTGACAAATGAAGCAAATGAGAAATGAATGAGAAAGAATGGATTTTCATTTGGAACTCATTTGTCTGAATTACCATTCATTTCTACCACTAAAACTAATGAAACAAATGGAGCTTATTTCACTTTTCATTTGCTTTTAAGATGAATGCACACCCCTAAAAGTAATGACTCCTACTAGGGATGTATGCATTTTATTCAGTCTGTTCCATCTGTGTTTCACAGATTGACGCGTAGGGATGTATGAGAATTTTGTTTCTGTTTGCAAATGCACACTTGTGCAAATGTGCATTTGTGCAAATCCCCCCCCCCAAGTAAAAAAACAAAAACAAAAACCAGTCCACAGAATCTGCACTACTCGGAAAAAGCCAGTCCAATGTGGAATGCACAGGTCAGATTCATAGAAAGCTGAACTCATTTGAATCTGTTGCAGATTTCTCTAACATCCCTGATGGGCCGATGTCCAAGAAAAAGATAACAAAGATAGAAGAAGGAGAAGGAGAAGGAGATTTAGACCATCTTAAACTTTTTCATCATCATCAATTATGAGAAGACCAAATAGTCATGGAAGTTCAACTTAATCAAAAAGAAGCTGGTCTTCTCCTTACAGATGCTGATAAACAAAGATTTAAGAGGCTATAAATGTTCTTGTTTATCTTGAAGATGTATCGGATATCTGTGAAGCACACTAGATCTTCATGCATATGCATGAGGCTTCCACACAGCACAGCAACGTGGGCTGATGACATCCTTAAATATACATGACATCCCAGAGGCCCCTATGTGAGGCCTAGCATAGTATGAAAATGTTGTGGAACCCACCAGACCCAGCAATGATTCCATTACATTAAGGCCCACTTTCATAGATCATAGAGCTGGAAGGAGCCTACAAGGCTATCGAGTCCAACCCCCTGCTGAATGCAGGAAACTAGAGGAGGGGTCTCCCATCCAAGTAATAACCAGGCCTGACCCTGCTTAGCTTTCCACGCTCAGACAAGCTGAGCTAGCGTGAGCCACTTTGCTTGCCATTCTGCCAAAGTAGAGCCCCCTTTCCCCATTCCACTGCCAAAATGAGTGATGTGTGAAGCCTGTCCCTTTATTATTCTGTTGAATGTTTGTCTCTGCCTTGCCACATCCCCCAATATCCAAAGAAGTCTGATTTCTCACATATAGCCCTGTTTGTTTTTAACAACTTCTGCACATGCGAGATTCCTTGGTTTTTTCCTCCCAGAAAATCAGTTGCACACACGGTGCAGGCCAGAACATGCATTTTTATTAGCTGTGCTAGTTAAGGATAGCAATGTGCATTGGAATGTGCATTCCATTGAGAATGACACAATTCTGGATGGCAGCCATACCTGGATGCACATTCTAATGCGTGAAACGGGTCTTGTTCCTCTGGCTACCTCCTCTGTTTCCTACGTGTGTCCGGTCCTTTCCCCCTGACCAGGAAGTAAATCAAATAGAATTAGATGTAAAGAAGATTGTCTGCATCAGCAGAACAACAGTAATCTGTGTTGGAGATGGAGATTAAATCTGAAATATTTCCGCAGCATCGCTAGGTAAAATCTGGGTTAAACTAGATTCCTGCTGCATCCATTGTATCTGCCTGTAGAGATTCTCCACGGTACCATCTAGGACAGCTTGCATTTGAGTTACAGGCTTCCCTTCTTCCTCTTGTTATAACTGAGGGGTTCTTCCCTCAGTTTGCCCTGTTACACCCAATGTTGATGAGAATGAAAAAAAATCAGCTACGCTATCAGTCTGAATAGCAAGCTGAGATACTTGATCTTTGTACACATGCTACACATGTTTTTCGACATGACCCCCCCGGGCCCCACCCCTAAAAACTGGTAGAAATATTTTGGCCACAACTTTTACAGCTGTTTCTGAGCATCCTAGTTAAGTGTCAGAGTAGATTACTATCTCCCATGTATCACTCATAAAAATAAACATGTCTGGGGCCTGGTGTTACTTTGATAAACAAGTTGTTATAATAGCACATTTTGAAAGTGTGAATAAACATGCCAGCCAGGGAGATGATTGCCATGCCACAGCATAGTCAGCCAAGGAAATCTTACCTCTTGGCAGTGCTTCAGAAGGACAGAGGCTCATAAGGAGAGCTGGATTTGATGGCATACTTTACATCCAGGGAAGAGACAACTGGGTCCAAGTATCCCTGTTTGAAGAGAGTCGGAGAAGGTCAGGGTGCCAAATGGCAAATGGGAGGCATAATACGTGCAGTAAATGGAATTTCTCCACAAGAGAATCAGTAACTTTGTTAAAAAAAATAAATGCTCACAACACAATTCATACAGTACTTTTAAGGGCACAGCCTGGATTCTGGGTAACAACGTGGATGGGGACGGACGGACACTGAGCTCTGAGTTAAGTACTTTAACAGCCCAATCCTACAGGTGTTTATTCAAAATAAAAATATTATTTATGTGGTGCAATGAGACTGACTTCTTCCCAGCCACGACCATGACACTAGGCCTAGTTCACTATTGATAAATGTGATAATTCTCAAGGTATAATGGAGCAGGAGGAAGCAATGGGTGAAGGGGGGGGGGAACCTTGTTTGCTCCATGTTTCTAACTTCTTCTTGCAGCTGCTCTCCCTTTTCCTGCTGAACTCAAAGGAGATGTGAAACTGACTATAGCAGGTTGACTGGTACACTGTACAGTCAATTTAACATCTAAGTCAGTGAAGCATTGCTCCTATAATCTCAGATGTGGTTAGCAACCCAACATTTCATGTAATATCTTTGTTCGGACTTACAGTCTGACTTTTAAATAAAGCTTCTGGGATAATCAATTTAACTTCTAAAAGAAGCATTGCACAGATAATTGCATAGGACTTGCACAACCGGCATGCACTACCAGTTTCACTACAGACCATGGCATATGATTTCCATGTGTACACACATTTATTGTGCATATGTACTGTTTTAAAACGTAGGACTAGTGCCTGAATGATGGTTCTCTGGGACATGTTAGAGCAGGGGTGTGGAACCAGTAGCCCTCCGGACTCAGGCCAATTTCCAAAATGCCAAATCAGGGTCTGAAGTTTGGTGCGTACCTCCAGAATGTATTAACCGGTGCCCTTGAGTGCTATTTACTGTACACTTGTGCAGGAAACCCTTCTCTTTGTGTATACAATAACATAATTTATCATTGGACATTCAGGTTTCCACTTGTAAAGTGGAGCAAATGTTTTGGATGCAGGACAATTTGTGAACAGGTCCAAAGCAAGGCCACGGTGGGACCTGAGCTAGCAGGCTGTAGTGGGCTCCCTACTCTGCCCCCAACACTGAACTCATAAATGACAGAGGAGATAGAAATAGAACAAGATATAGGACAGGAGGAAAACAAAGAAGTAAAAGCCCCCTTTCTACCAGCCAGTGATCCTCCATTCAAATGCCTCTCCTCCTCCTCAGTCTTTGGATGCCCCATTCTCTGGTTAGGACCATCGTTGCTTCTGGGGCTGGCACACTTTCTTTCTTTCTTTCTTATTTCTTCTTTCTCTTCTGTTCTACTTCTGGGCTGGGGGGGGGATCATTTTTACCTGGCTGGATTACTCATGAGTAAGCCAAGCAGAAGACACATCAGCACCTTGTTTTAATTGCTCTCCAACCTAACAGGGGACAAGTCAGGAGTGTGCAGGCTTAAATAATTGGCAGAGTCAGTGTGCCAGTGGAACATGAGGGAGATGTAGTTTTTACAAAGGCTGCTACAATTGCAACTGCCTTTGTGGGAACTTCATCCCCAACAAGCTACTGGACTGGCACCCGTCCATCACCCAACATGCTGCAAGATGTTGGAAGTAAAATCAGGAGAAAGCTCCCCAGTGTGACAACTTTCCCGGTAAGGAGCAGCAGGAGAGATGAGGAAAACATTGCTACTACCCACACCCTTACTAGTGGGCCCTCTCTGAAAGGATGGGCTGAGGGCTACAGCCCCTTTAGCCCAAAGCTTAATCTGGCCATGCTTGTAAAGTGGTGAAAAATATAATGGATTATGGGAGGATTTATTGGCAGAACAAGTTGAGAACACAAGAAGAACAGCAATACTGGATGGACCATAATATAATTCTAACAGCCCAATATTCTGAGTTTGTAGTAGTGACCAATACTGTCCATGTCATCCTCTCGAAACCACATATAGCTACATGAAATTAAGGCAGGGGTTAGTTTACTATTGGCAAATGGATGTATGCTGTGACTCTCTTAAAGCCTGTTCTTAATACCTGTAGTGCCAGCCAATATATGCTTAGAATGAGATGTAGAGAATTCTGCACAAGTATATCATCTAAAATCATAAATCATCTATAAATCATAAGTATATCATCTAAAATCATAAATCATAAATCTATGCTAGAATATAAACCTGATATATACATTGAAAGTGATGGTGTGCCATAGTATGTTGTCACACTGGGGAGCTTTCTCCTGATTTTACTTCCAATTTCCAAATGCAGCTCTTCAGATGTATCATAGGGTAGACCTAAGGGATTCACCATTTGCCGAGGTGCCTTTGATTTTTGAGGACTTCATATAAGTGATTGGAATGGTATGTGTATACACAACTTGTATATATACACCATTGGAATGGTATGTGTATGTACAACTTGGGACCTGGCTAGCTCAAGGGCTGCCTTCTCCACCTGCCTCATCTTCAGAAGCTCTCCTCTGAGTCTGAAGTCTCTCTTCCATACTGCCTTCTGAAGTTAGGTGGGCTGTGACCAGAGGGGGAGAGAGAGAGAGAGAGAGAGAGAGGGCCCTCTCAGCTGTGGTGCCTGCCTGTGGAATGCCCTCCTAAAGAAGTTTGCCTGGCACCCAAAGCTTCCATTGCTGTGAATAGGCGTTCCCTCCCTGCCATGTCATCCCCATGAAATTACCAGCCATGAGGAGGGTGCCATCTGCATTAGGAATGCTTCTTGTTCTTCTTGTTCCACTCCTACTGGAGTTTGGACATCATCATGGCTGGACTATCTTTAGATGTGTGTCTAGCCATGATGAATACACTTGGGAAATATAATGTGGTGGTTTTCCATTGCCTTCCACATTGCAGTGCTACGGCTGATTACGATGGCTACCGTCTCGGCTGCAGTTTTCCATATCGAAGCCCTATCGGCATCCTGTGCCTTGGTCTCTGATCGGTACTGACACTAACACTGCTGCTGCCCAAGGTCAGGTTGAATTTAGAGGCGATTTAATACCTGAAGGCTCCACAAGCTGCCTGCTCAAGCTTCTCCACCCAAAACCATTGGCTTTCCCAGGGATTGGGTTATTTACCGCCACCCAATACTCAGTGTAGCTGAGGTACGTGGTGGTGCTACTCACCAAAGTCAGCCCATAGGCCGACCCCCCCCCCTGCGAGAATTAGGAATGCAGTGAGGTGCAAAGGCTTAAACTCCCCTTACATTTCATATGAGGGTCCTAATCCAGATTGATCCCAGCCTCCATCATACCTGCTATTTACTTTTAAAGAGCCATTCGCTCAACTGCTAATTGCGTGATTAGCATATAATCTAGTTTGGTCCTTAGCCCAGTACGCAACTCCAGAACTGAAAACAGGTAGCTGGGAAGCCCTGGCACAAGATTATACCCTGTTCCTTTCTTATTCTCTTTCACTTGGCTTTCATTGCCACACCAATATGAAATCCATCATGAAATCCCCTTAAATTATGAATTTTTTTTCTTCTTCTTTTTCCTTCGCTCTTGGCACTGCAGCTCAGTGATATTTCTATTTGGTGGAGAACATTCTAAGGTTGAATCACATTTGAGGGGGTGAGGGAGAGATAACAAATGCAAGATTCAAGTTCTGTAAACAGAGAGTTGGGGGTGTCGATCTGTTCTTTCCCTTTTCAGTCATATTTAAGCAAGCACAGAAGAAAGCCTTCCCACTCAGTCGCCTCGGGAAGTTACTCTCCTGCAGAAAGTAACAGGGATTTGGGTCTCTCAGGGGATAAATGAAAGCAAAGCTGCATGTGTAAATAGCAAGCTAGGACCATGAGCCAAGGAAGTCATTGATGCAGAAGTAATTCATGCAAGCTGGAGCTTTCCTTGGCTTTTTCCTTCACAGTAGCCTCCACTCCTGAAGTGGCAAACTACTTTTCAAACTGAAGAGTGGCTTGTCTCTTTGAGAGTGGAAGTTGCTGTAGCAAAATCAGAACTTTGGCTGGTGGTGTTGATATGGTTCTTACTCATGGCCAAAGTGACCAGGGAGGCAACGACTGAACAGGAGAGTATCTTAGGGCAGCAGTATCCAAGTGCATCATTCTGCTACCGCAAATGACACTGTGCTAGCAGAAACTAGGTGCTGAACTATGCGCAAGAGGACAATCCAGCTAAAGTTGGATTTGGTAGACATTGTTTACCAAAAGATGGATTCTTTGCAATATATATTTTGCCAGATTGTTTACTTGGACTTCTAAAAGGCTTTTGACAAAGTCCCTCACCAAAGACTCCTGAGCAAACGTAGCAGTCATGGAATAAGAGGAGAGGCCCTCTTATGGATCAGTAACTAGTTAAAGAACAGAAAGCATAGGGTAGGAATAAATCGTAAATTCTGACAGTAGAGGGATGTAAACAGCAGGGCCCATAAATGATCTGGAATCAGGAGTGAGCAGTGAAGTAGCCAGGCATCAAAATTGCAAATGCGGTTCAATGTAAGTAAGTATGAACTAATGCACGTTGGGGCAAAACACCCCAACTTCAAGTATAATCTGATGGGACCTGAGCTAGCTGTGATCTTGGGGTTGCGGTGGACAGCTCGATGAAAATGTCAACTCAATGTGCAGCTGCTGTAAAAAAAGCAAACTCCATGTTAGGCATAATTAGGAAATTGAAAATAAAACTGCCAAGATCATTCTGCCCTTATACAAATCTGTAGTGTGACTGCACTTAAAATACTGTGTATGGTTCTGGTTACCGTACCTAAAAAAAAGTATATTGTAGAGTTTGAAACAGCGCAGAAAACTAAAACTAAAATGATCAAGGGGCTGGAGCAGCTCCCCTATGAGGAGACGTTACAGCAGCTGGGATTGTTTAGCTTAGAAAAAAGGAGAGTAAGGGGAGACATGATAGCAGTGTACAAAATTATGCATGGTGTGGAGAAAGTGGACAGGGAGACATTTTTCTCCCTCTCTCATAATACTAGAACCCAGGGTCATGTAATGAAGCTGATTGTTGGGAGATTCAGGACAGATAAAAGGAAGTACTTCTTCACACAGAGCATAGTTAAATGATGGAATTAACTTCTACAGGGTGAAGGGATGGCCACCAATTTGGACAGCTTTAGAAGAGGATTAGAGTAGACAAATGCATGGAGGAGAAGGCTATCAATGGCTATTAGTCCTGATTGGCTATAGGTTTCCTCCAGTATCAGAGGCAGTATGCCTATGTACCCCAGTTGCTGGGGAACATGGGAGGAAAGATGTTGTTGCACTCATGTCCTGCTTGTGTGATCCCGTGGGCAACCGGTTGGCCACTGTGTGAACAGAATGCTGGAGTGGACAAGATGGACCGTTGGTCTGATCCAGCAGGGCTCTTCTTATGTTCTTATAGGATCATAGGATCATAGAGTTGGAAGGGGCCTACAAGGCCATCGGGTCCAACCCCCTGCTCAATGCAGGTAAGTAAAGGAGGGGTCTCCCATCCAAGTAATAACCAGGGCTGACCATGCTTAGCTTTCCACGCTCAGACAAGCTGAGCCAGCGTGAGCCACAGACCTGTCTTATGTTCTTAAAGTTATGTTTGTGCAAGAATGGTTGCACAAGTGTGGTTGTACAAGTGTAATGTGCAAGTGCTTGTGCAACAGAAAGATTCAGCAGAGCTCTGCTAGTGCTATTTAAGTTTGTGGAATGACACTGTTGGATACTGTCCCAAGATTTAAATTCTTCCATAGCCTTATTGTGTGCCACAGCCTCTTTCAGCAGCAGCCAGTGAGGCAGTTTATTAGGCGAAGTCATCAGCAGCCATGATGAGTCAATTGAATGGGATCGGCTTGCCTTCTTTTGCCTTTCAGTGCCAGTGGCAATGCATGATTGTCCCAGCCAGGGCACAGACTTATGATGTCAGCAGAGGTGACCATCCACTCAGCAGCTGTGCACTTGCAACCCCACCACAACTGCCACTTCCCTGCTTGAGATAGTCAGTTTTGCATTCTTCCACATTCAAATTTTTAAAATCTCAATTTCTTTCTCTCCCATTTATGAAGAAATTTGTGAATATTGGTAAGTTGTTATTAAAAACAGCCAACTCAAGGTCATATTGCCAAATTCCTTCCACTAAGCTCTTTTCAAAGTCTTCCTTTACTCTTCCAGAGATAGGGATGAAACAGGTGCATGGACAGGTGAACAAAGATCTAATCATGTTTACCAACACTGATTGGCAAAGGTTGAGCTAAGAAAAAGCAGCTAGCTGAAGAGGATCCGATGACAAAGGCAGAGAGGAGAGGTCAGCTATATTAAATCAAGTTTAACATCAGAGTGAATAGAAGTCATATTTTCATCTTTTCTCTTAATATTTCTTGGTGAGATTGTAGGCAACCATCTATTAATTTATTCATGAGACAAAGGGCCGGTTCAAACGACATGGAAACCGCGGGGGAGCAGAAGCCCCCTCGTGGTTCCCATGTTGTGCGAACGCCAGCTGGGGGCACCCCTGCGGGACGGCCGCGCGTGCGAAGCATGCAAAGTGACCATGGGCGGTAGAGGGGTAATCCCCTACCACGTGTGGCCACCCTGCCGTGCGAACAGTGGGCACCTGTTCCGTGGGGGCCTCCCGTGGCCGCACAGAAGCGGCAGCCCAGAGCGGCTGGAGCCGCGGCCGCTCCAGCCTGTAGGGCCAAACGGACCCTCTGGGTATCCTGAGTCGCCACCCCCTAGCGCCAGGAGGCCCACACTGCAGTGCGGGGACTGCCGGCTCCACCAGGGTTCGCCCATGCACGCGGGGCGCAGATTGTCTGTGGCGCCCCTCCGGACCCCGCAGATGGCCCTGTGGTGCCTCTCCTGCTCGCCGCCCGGGTCGTACAAACTGGCCCAAAGATTACTAAGCAAGCTGTTTAGGCAGCAAAACTATTACAAGGTTCATTTTAAACTAAATGAAATGACGCATTAAACCAAAGACTTATGGGATACAAAGAGTTATGGGATCACAATCAATTTTCATTTTTTTTAAATATCCATGACAAAATCACACACTCTCAGCACCAGATCCCTATTTGTAAAAAAAGAACTGGTGACACTTAGGATGCAATCCTATGCACACTTATCAAGCAGATGTGAATACGATCATGTTGTTAGTACTGATGTGAATAGAATCATGCTGTTAGTGCTGATTCAAATGTTCAGGAGAAACAAGACATTGCATGTCTCCCCTGGAACTATACCACCTCCAAATCATGTTTAAATGCTATCCCATGTTAACAACTAGCATGTCAGAAACAATCCTAGGCTGGACACTTCTGGATCTATGTGTTTTCTATGTAGCAGATGTTTTTGATATTGAGGAGCAGGTAATTACCCCATACACAACTGTATTCTGAAGTTGCCTAGTCATAGTAAGATTATTTCTTAATGTTTGCAACCGCTGTTCAAAGTGATTATTTCCAAATCTTGCTCCACATTTGCTCCAAGATTCAGCTTAAATATCTCCAGGTTTTTTAAAATATATTTTATGTAGAACTGGACGTTTTTGCTAACTAGAAGATTAAAATTGAACCTTACCCTAGAAAGGAACACATTTGGCTTGCATCCAGGCTTTGAAAATACACAACTGGATCTCTTGCAGATGTACACTATGGAATCAAGAGTGTTTTCATCACAGTTATTGATTTACGACGTACACATAGATGTTTTTAGTCCAAGCCCCAAAGATGGTTGCAACATGGTTTTCAGTTCATTTCAAAATCCTTTCAGTTCAAAGACTAACTAAAAGCTAAGGCAAAGCTTTCAACTATATTTGCAACATCAGCAAAGCTGGACAGAGTTTAATGGCTTCTTGTGAAAGTTCCATTTTTCTATTTGCATAGCTTATTGACATTCTAGGTCACTCAGAAAGCAAGATTGCCTGGATCAACAATTTGCATAGAAAATGAATCCTTCCCACCCAAAAATGTGTACACCAGGCTTGTAATAATAGAAAAGATCACAAATAGCTCATATTCCTAGCACAATTGCTTAACATTTTAGAAGCAAGAATTAACTTGGAGGCTTCCTTCCTGATTGCAACAGCTTCCCCATAGAGCATTTCTGTATCAAAACATTGAGCATTTCATCAAGATTAAAATCCTTTTCACTTACCTTTACTAGTATTTATTTATTATATTTATACCCCGCCTTTTTTCCTGCAAGGAACCCAAGGCGGCTTACATAATCCTCCTCCTCCTCCTCTCTATTTTATCCTCACAACAACCCTGTGAGGCTGAGAGTCATTGAGTTTCATGGCCGAGCGGGGACTAGAACCCGGATCTCCCGAGTCCCAGCCCAACATTTAGCCAGGTACAGATACATACCTGGCCAAATTCTTCCTTGGCCAAATACTTCCTTGGCCAAATTCTGAAAAATACACAGCTATTTTGCTGATCTGTTGCCATCACCGATACCACACTCCCATGTAAAAAAGGTAGAAAGCATTTGCTAGATTACTGTGTGGTTGCTGTACCATGCATGGTTGCTACTATGACAGTGTGTGTATGTGGGTGCGTGGGTGGGTGCATAAAGACTTGAAATAGGGAACAATTTTGTTTGGTCCACATTTTAAAGTGAACTGACCTAATTTGCACATCCCAGACTAATATGTCAATCAATCAGAACAGTTATCCTTTGTACTGTGTGCTTCTCTGAATTTTGTGATGCAGTTCTTGGCTCATAAATAGCCTACAAGCATGCTATATTAGGAAAACATGCATACAAAATGTGTATGTTAAGGACTCGTGGGGATGTACCGATTCGCCTCGCGTGGCCATAGCGGGCCGAAATCGGCCCCGCTCATGCCCGTGCGAGGCTCGCGCTACCTATTTTTTCTCCGGGGCGGCTCGCCTCTCCATGACGAGCCACCCATGCCGCCTGCGCTGGTCCCGTCGCATCACATCCGGCACCGGAAATGACATGACGGGACCCTGCGCAGGCGCGCTGGACCCCCGCACCACGTATTGCGCCTGTGCAGGGTCCCGTCATGTCATTTCCGGTGCCGGATGTGACGCGACGGGACCAGTGATGGTGGCTTGAGCGGCGCGAAGAACTGCTCCGCGCCGCTCTGAAGATAGAGGCGGAGGGGCCGCCGCCGCGGAGAATCGAGGTGGCGGAGAGGCAGCCCCCCCCCCACTGATTCATAAGCATCACTGTGTACAACATGCGTATGTTAGGGAAAGTTGAGTACAAAAATATATACAAACTTTCATGCATGGTTTTTTAAGAATCTGCAGACTGTTGTGGACATTGGATGGAATGGAGTTATGATTGAATACACACCAAACTGACATGAACCAGATATAGGCTGATTTGTCCATCCCTCGAAAGACTCACCTTCTGGTGGATATACACACCATGGGCAGTATCCAACTGTGTTATTCTGCTATTGCAAATGGCATTGTGCTAGTGGAAACTAGGTTCCAAACTATGCACAAGAGGAGAATCCAAATTAAGTTATGTTTGTGCAAGTGCATTTGCAGAAGTATGGTTGTACAAGTGTAATCTGCAAGTGCTTTCATGACAGAAAGATTCAGCAGAGCTCTGCTAGTGCTATTTAAGTTTGTGGAATGAGACCATTGGATACCGCCCCAAGCAAGTAGAAGATTAGCAGACTTTCAAAGTAGCTGGATGTCACTTGAGTGGTTATATACACTCCATATAGCTGAACTATGCATGTGAAAACTTTTATACAGACCACATAGGAGCAGATACAGAGGCAGTGGCAACTACACTGGTAAAAGGTATTTGTACAGAGGGGCCTTAATAAGTTGAAATATGATTAGGTTATGCAATATGCATAGTGACACAATAGAATCTCTTTGAGTGCTTTCTTGCAGAAAAGTGATTTAGAAATACTGGAAACAAAAAACCCATATTGGAGCAGAAATATATTCTTTTTTTTCTGCCCTTCTCCCACACCATACAAGTGGCTCTGGAGTCTAGATTAACCAAGGTCACCTTCAGCCCATTTTTCTATTGTCTGTTTAATGAATATATGTGAGTTGTCATCTAGGTGGATAAGAGATGTTGAAGTTTATTCCACAAATGTCTAGAATATTATTATTATTATTATTATTATTATTATTATTATTATTACCGTATCATCATCATCATCATCATCATCATCATCATCATCATCATTCATTATTTACACAGCACTGTCAGTGTCTATGACATTTTACAGGGTTACACAATCAGGGAAAAAACAAGAGGTCCCTGCCCCAAGGAGCATATACCCGTAATCTAAATTTTAAGAATGCAGGAGAGAATTTAAGAGAAGGGAGAAGGGAGGGTAAAGAAAAAAGAGAAGGGAGGAATGAATGAGAGATGCAGGAATGATAAATGCAAACGAATGCAGCCAGTTACCCACATTTGGGCATTGAGGACAGTAAGTAACGATGATGATGGCTTTAGGGGGAAAGAAGAGTGTTGAGGAGGATGCAAAGAGACAGAGAGGCTGCACCATGCAAGTGTTGCTCTGAGAAGAAGTTCAATTCCTCCATGCTGCCTTAAATGGCAGCAAGGGAAAAAAATGTGTGGAGCTATTTTGGGTGGCTGAGAGTGATAGTGCTGGGAGAATAGGAATATATCAGGAAGGAAGGGTACAAAATAGGGGGTGGGGCAAAGTAAGCAGCAAGAAGCTCTAAAATGAGGAGGAGGAATGTGAAAAAACCCAGATAAGCTATTCTTGGGAGTTCTAGCGTTCACTTAGACCAAAAAAGTATGTCTGACTGCACAATCCTGTAAAAACGTATCAGGAAGAAGCAAGCAATTCCCATTGTACTCAGTGGAACTTACTTCTAAGTAGACATGCATAGGATTGTGCTGAAAGTGTGTTTCCATGCTAGCAATTCCCTTGAATATTAACACTATTTACTCACTTAGTTCATTCCTGAGAATTGAGACCATTCTCACAAAATATTGCATTCCTGTTTTTTTTCCGGATGTCATCCCTGTTTTGGGTTTTGTTTTGTTTTTAGAATTGTCTGGGTTTTAGTGATTTATTTACGTACCTTTTCTAGTTAGTGTAGCATGGCCATTTCAGGTCTGAATCATTTGGATGCATGGTTTGTGATGCACTCCATGATTTTATTTTGTTATTTTATTCATCAATGGACCATGTTTTCATTCAATAAATGTTCAAGGAGGCTTATAAACATTGAAAAACTAATACATCCCTTTCCAATCAAACTAAAATATCAACCCCACTGTCTATCTCCATTACCTGCCTGCTCCTCCACCACTACCTGTTCTTGAATGCCATCCCTTGGCTATGGAACCCATGAAGTCCGCTTAAAACTATTGTGTCCTATTACAATTTCATCCTCAAGGCAAAAAAGAGAGATTGACATCTCAGCTTCATTTTTCCAGTTTCAAAACTTGCTGAAAAGGTGACAGGGGCAGGAAAAAGCCATGCTGGTTTTACTTTTTAATAAATTTGGGGAGGGTGGTGATGTCAGCATAATGATGTGGTGGCTTGAGTTAAATCCCCATCCTCCAGCATATTAAAAAGCTAATAAACAAAAAAACAAAAATGAAGCTTACTTAGCAAAGATAAACATTGGATGGTGAAAGGGTATGCATCAGGGTACAAGTGGAGCCAAAGATGAAGGCCCAGTACTGTGTCAAAGAGAGGACCTAAAAACAGCAATGATGACCTGGAGCCCTTACAGGAGATAGCAGCACAACTCAAACAATTATGACAAGAATGGTTGGATGTAAGAAAACCTCTTGAAGAAAAGGTCACAGAAATGTCAGATAAATTCACCAATATCGCCAAGTCTGCCTCAGAGGCCTTTGGAGATGGGAACAAAACATCAAAAGGTAATTAGCACTCTCTTAAAAACCAATAAAGACCTACTACCTCAGAGAATGGAGTCTTTAGAGAATTACAGCTGAGTAACAGAGGCTTGAGAGAATCAGCAGAGGGCAATAATATGAAAACATTTCTAGGATCTGGTTTCAAGAGCCGTTTCCTGACCTGAATCTGAAGACTGAGGGCATAGAAAATGCACATTATGCCTTATTTGCCAAACCAGCAAGGGGTGTTAAACCATGAGACATCACTGTCCACTTTCAATATGTACATGTTAAATAAGAAATCCTAGTCCAGGCTAGAAAAATGGGACAAATAAGGCACAGAGAAGATATAATTCAGCTGTACCAAGACCTGAGTCTAGAGCAGGGCTCTCCTTGGGTCCCCAGATGTTGCTGGACTACAGCTCCCAGAATCCCTTGCCATTAGCCATGCTGGCTGGGTATACTGGAAGCTGAAGGCCAGCAACATCTGGGGACCCAAGGTTGGAGAGCCCTGGTCTAGAGACACACCAAAAAATAAAATAAAAATAAAGACGCGCATTCAAATATATGACAGACAAACAGAGGTGCAGAAATAAGATATAGATGGGGTTACTTATTTACAATCATAGTGTTCCAAGATGATACAACCACAACTATAAATGCACACTATGAAGCAAAGAAATTTCTAGCACTGATAAAGTTAGACCCAGGAGAAATTACCTCCAACCAAGAAAAAGGAAACACAGAGGATGAACACCTTCAAGGGGGCACATGTATATGGATGGGGAAGCCAAGAAGATTCAAGAAGTAAAGAAAACAGCTCCCACAAAATGGCAAGATATTTTGTTTAATACAGTTTAAATGCACTCACTGACAGTAAAGGGGGAAAGGTTATAGAGACTTTCAAGAACACTTTCGAGTGTTTTGCACAGTTGTTAAAAATAAGAATGGATGCTTAATTTTTTTAAAAATGTATACAGTAAAACCTTGATTTGCAAGTAACTTGGTCTGAGAGTGTTTTGCAAGACAAGCAAATTTTTAAAATAAATTTTAACTTGATAAACAAGCGACGTCTTGCAATACAAGTACTGCAGTACTGGTCAAGAAAAATGAAGACTGTACACTATCATTCTTTATTGCAGCTTAAATTAAAAATATGTGTACAAATTTCTTATGGGGAATTTCGCTTTGATATACAAGTGCTTTGGATTACAAGCACGTTTCCTGAACGAATTATGCTTGCAATCCAAGGTATTACTGTATAAGATATGCTGTGCGAGAGAGAGAAGCAAGGCTCAACATAATGCCAGAACACTTCCTCAAATAGGTACCCACTGCAGCAAAAGGCCAATTAGACCTATGCATGAGAGACCCACATTATGGGAGATGGCGGGATATATTAAGAACTAGGTTGCTCACTTTAATTTCTAGGTTTTTTGCTCAAATTAGCTTGGGTCGGATGGTAGCAAATATATAGCAAATAAATACATTCAATATTACTAATACGTAGTTATACAGAAATAGGATGGATTCAGTTCAAAACATGTCACTATGATAAAATGGCTGAAATTAAAATTCTTTCATACAATGTCAATGGGTTGGGTAATCCAATTAAATGATATAGTATACAAAATATGTTTGTTTTTTTAAAAAAGGAAAATGCTGTTGTTACACTATTACAAGAAACCCACCATAAGAAATGAGATAGATAAAGTTGATATATTATACAGGAATGAGCGACATATACTCAGCCACAGGTGCTTCTAAATCACATGGGATTGCAACAATACTGGCAAAGTGGTTGGATTTCATAGTATAAAATGTATTCCAAGGCAACAACAGAAGGTATATTTTTTATTAAAGGTCATCTTAGAGGAGAACAATATCACATCAGATTCAGTATATACTTCCAATCAAGAACAAGCCAAAATTTTAAACAGACACTACAAGCTTTAGAAAAAATCAAGGATGGAGGTATAATCCAACTGCAAATTCCAAGACTGATAAAAGGGGATAGCATGGGGGGGGGGGAGAGATACCTCTTAATTCAGGATTCACTAAAATCTTAAAAGAATTCAAGTCAATAGACGTGTGGAGACAAAACAATTCACACGAGAAAGACTAGTTCTACTTCTTTAAGGGCGCAGTCCTATGGGGATGCCCAGAAGCCCCTGAACTCGGAGGCTTATGGGCATCCAATACAGAGTGGGAGGAGCAGCAGAGACGATCTTCACCTCGCCATCCTCCCTCTATGCATTTTCACTAGATGGGCTTTTTCGTCTGCCTAGTTGGAGTATCTCGGAAGGGGAGGGAAGGAAGCTGGAGAGGCTTCGTATCCTGGCCTCCCCAGTCTCCTACCCTCCCCCCTCTTTTGCCCCTCTCTGAGGTCACTTTCTTTTTCTTTTTTCTTTTTTCTAATAATTTTTTAATTTCATTTTAAATGAATACAACAACAAAAGATACAACATAAACATTGTGCACCCCCCCACCTCTTGGGACCAAGTTATATTCCCCCCCCATTTTTTTTATTTTTTTATTTTTTTTAATGTATATATACAAGATATTATTCTATATTCCAAAAATATAACAAATTTTGACAAGGTTTGTTCCCCCTCTGAGGTCACTTTCTCAACCTTGGAGAGCAACCAGCACTGTTCCTTCTGTGCCAGCTGCGAGGGGGGTGGGTTGGAGCTCCGATTTCCAGCTCCAAAGTTGGAGAACTGTCTCCAACCTCACTCAGCACGAGGGATCCAAAAAATCCTATGGCCCCTCAGGCAATGTCTAGGGGAAAAGGATCACTCCCTAAATGGCATAATGTAATGTTTATACATGAATAGATTATATATTGATCTCACAATCCTGGGAATCAAAAATACAAATATCAACTATAGGACAAATGCAGGTCTCAGATCATGTACCCATAAATACTATCATTCATTTCTGGGGAAACAAAATGTACCATTAATGTGGTGATTAAATACAATAATATTACAAAATCAAACCAAAAGGGGAAAAAAATAAAAGAAGGGATAGAGCAATATTTTAACATTAACAATATACCAGATATGTCACCACATATTATATGGGATGCAATGAAGTATATAATTAGAGGAATATGAATATGCATATGAGAATTCGGCATAATTTTTTAAAAAACACACACACATTAAAATAAAACAACCGCTTCAAAATGATATAAATCCCAGGAAGAAAAACAAACCCAGGCAACAAAAAGACATTAAAAGAATTAAAAAGAAAAAGAGGTGAATTGAATTTATTAGAAATAAATATAATTAATTTAATGCTTCAATATGTTAACCGAATCCATTATGAATATGAAAAAAAAAAATCCAGATTATTAGCCAATAGATTAAGGAAAAAAGAAACCAGGAATAGAATTATAGAATTAAAAACAAAAGAAGGGGAAAGTATATATTACATAAAAGATAGTAATACCTAATTTGAAGAATTTGTAACAAAATTATATACATCCAACAATCCAGATGCTGCAAAAATAGAATGTTATTTGGACACAATGAACATGGCCCAGTTTACTAATGAACATTGGGCAGAGCGATCCTATGGTCCCTAGATAACATGTAGGGGGCCATAGGAGTCTCCAGATTCTGAGATCTGAGGACAGAAAAGAGCTCTGTCCTCGGAGCTGAGGATCCGTGTTCGGATCCCCCTCCCCCCTTTGCAGTTGGCATGGAAAGAACCATGCCTGCCGCTTCTCCGAGGTTGTAAGAGTGACCTCGGAGAAGGGATGAAGGGGGCATTCTGGGGATGTGGAGGGGAGGAGACCAGGGCCGCCAGGATACAAAGTATCCTAGCAGCACTCCAGCCTCCTTCCCTCCCTGTCCAAAGTGCCACAGCTAGACAGCCGACATTGGCCATCTAGCTGACTTGCAGGGTGGGAGGAGCTCGGGGGCAAAGATCACCTTCATGCTCCTCCCGCCCTGCATAGAATGCTCATAATCCTTTGAGTTTGGAGGCTTACAGGAATCCCCATTGAATTGCACCCAAAGTTGTTTAAATTAGAAAATCACCCAAGATAAAGTTAAGCAATTTTTTTTAAAAAAATAAAGAACTGTAAGGCCCCAGGGACAGACAGGTTTAATGGCAATTTTTACAGAACATATTAAGAAGATTCACATAGGCCATTAACACTTACAAATCAGTACTCAAAATATTTACAGGAATTTTGGCGGAAAGACTGAATAATTTGGCTCCAAATTAAATCCACATTGATCAATCAGGTTTTATCAAACATAGGCAAATTACCAATTCAATTAGAAAAATATTAAATATAACTGAATATGGTTCCAAAAATAAAAAGAAACTCATAGCTATAGTATCATTAGATGCTACAAAAGCATTTTGTCCTGCTTTGACCAGGTCTGAATTACTAAGCGAGTGGCCAGCTGGGTTACCAGCCAGCTGAGTTGCTAATGAAGGTAATATTATGGCAAAACAATTTGTTAAAGATAGTCCCAAGGTCATATGGTTACCGTAGCTGAATTTAGGAGAGAGCCCGAAGAATGGTCAAGCAGTCCAGAGTCAAAACCAGCAAGAATTGGGAGTGTAGTATCCAGTTGGGGGTTAGCAAACCGTAGTCAAAAGCAGTCCAATGTCACTCACGAGATTCAGATTCAGGTAGAAGCAAGCAAGCACGGAAACGAGGTGTGAGGATTAAGGAGCCAGAAGAGACATTGTTTTAAAGTGTGTTTGTGTGCATTTTATAAATGTACGCAGTGTTTTGGGCACATTTTTTAAATATGTGCATGTTGTTGAACATTTCTTTTCTTTTGTGGAACACATCACAAGCCAGGAAATGTACAGATTTCTGACCACAAAATGCATCCATTTCCTTATTATGTTCCAGATGGTATGGATTGGGTAAATCTGTAAAAAAAATTCAATTGAGCAAATTTCTCACCCATCTTTAATCTTGTGGTATCATCAATCAGCAAGAAGAGATAAGGTCTTAGATGTTGCACAAGACAAACTATTTCACACTGTTACTTCCACTAGTTTAGCTTTTCAGGCAAACACTCAAAATAGAACTACCGGTTGTGTGACCCAGATGAACTTAGTTCATTAAAAGTTCATCCATCACCTTCCTTTGGACAAACAATAAATTTGACATTGAAATGTCAGACGCAGAAGTCACAAAGCTAGATTATCTTGATAACGTATTTCAAGATTGGTGATAATGTTATGAAATAGCAGGACATTTGCAACTCTGGCTAGCACCCACCCCGCACCCCCAAGGACACTTGCTAACTTTTTCTAATTCTGACTTCCCTTCCCTTCACAGTAAAGATAATGTCTACTGTTGTCATGTTATAATTCTGTCATAATTCTGTTCCCAGACCAAACAGTCTAATTAATAAGTTGTCCAGAGGTGAATTCCATCCTTTAACTGCACACTTTCTCAAAATTCAAAAATAATTATTTTCTTTGAGATGACAGTAGAGAACTGGACATCTACAAAATAAATATCCTGAATTGACAGTACGAAGACCATTTGTGCCAAAACAATTATTTTCTGGATAAAGAGTACAGATGAATATACAACTGTACAAAAATATATAGCAATAGAGGGATCTTTGCCAATGTAGCTGTTCACATCAAGTCTTATTATTACACAAGGCCCATATCTGCTGATTCGACCAAGTACCACTGAGAAATTGCCTGATACAGAAATACCTGGTGGATGTACAGAAACCTGAGCGTGGAAAGCTAAGCAGGGTCAGGCCTGGTTATTACTTGGATGGGAGACCTCTCCTCTAGTTTCCTGCATTGAGCAGGGGGTTGGACTCGATGGCCTCGTAGGCTCCTTCCAGCTCTATGATCTATGAAATCTATGAAATCAACACAGTGACACCCCATGAATTGAGTCTCTCAACATTCCTACTTTGCCCTTATTTTAGCAGGGAAGGTGGCTATCCATGCCATGACTGATGATAGCAAAAGCAACTGAGTGGCCCAGGAGAACTAGCTGCTAGCATATGCTTTTAAGACATTGGACTCATGGCCCTGAGAAAAAGAACTGGGGATTTTATTAAGAAGCTGTTCCTTTTTCTCAAAAGCATATGCCAGAAATCCTACATATGTATTCGACTTGTAAGCAGACAATGAGCAAGAACCTAAGAGACCTAAAACCCTGCCTCTCTCCTTCAGTGTTCAAAGCTGAAAATGGACATGTTCTGCTATGGGATGTGATTCCCATGTGGTCTATCCAGGTGCCAGACAGTTCCAGACCAGGCCATCACTCAAGACAAATGTAACTCTGTCGTACAAATTCCACTACCTGCACAGAAGGTCACCAGTGAGAACTCCTGTTTTATCAAATGGCCATTTTGCTTTAAACTAAGGAAATGCTTCACTTTATCACGTTTAAGGAACATCTGTCCTCCATTGTTATGAGACACAGTGAAAGCTTGGGGGGGGGAGAAAAACACTAGTTTTTGCTCTTTTCCCCTCTTTTAAAATAGTTCTGCTTGCATCCTTGCTCATTTTAAAGCCAGAAATAAAAACACTATGTTGATGTGCAAAGTCTTTTCTCCAGTATGACAAAGAGAGCACAAGAGAAAGGCACATGGGGAAATGTTTCTGCAATGCTTGAAACAAAAGCACAAACAAAGTTCATAGTTTTGGGGCTCAGATAGCCTCAGAAACTACACAATAAAACTGGCAGCACTGGATTTTATTCACGTATACAACAAACAACAGTACAAAAGCTTTCAATAGCCCTTTCTTTTAAGAGCAGTGAATATCGACTTGCAGATGGGCAGGCTCACGCTGGCTCAGCTTGTCTGAGTGTGTAAAGCTAAGCAGGGTCAGGCCTGGTTATTACTTGGATGGGAGACCCCTCCTCTAGTTTCCTGCACTGAGCAGGGGGTTGGACTTGATAGCCTTGTAGGCCCTGTCCAACTCTATGATCTATGAATCTATGCAGACCAGTGTAAATGGGGTCTCTAAGAGCAGCAGAACATTCTCATCTTATTCTGTCTACCATTGCAGCAGCTTGCTAGAGAACAAAGATGTTCTCCTTGCTTGAGATGCCTGATGTCCCCAAAGAGAAGTATGAAGTGGAGGTTCTTGAGGGGTCAGGATGCCAGAGGAGAGAGAACCTGGGTCCCAGGAAAAGGGAAGGCATAATTCCTTACCTTAGGTTATAAAGCTAAATGCTTATCTATCTAGTGACATAACTAGAGGAAAACCATACTATAAAAAGTCTAATTTACTTAACTGTTGGCCCATGTAATTATTATGGTGGCTATGGAAGAAGGTGGATTTGATGTGCCCCTACCAGGGGACCATCTCACAATGAATCCAGCTTGTTTACAAAGAGTGGGGAAAGCAACCCAATGTTCATAGGCGTTGATCAGTCTTGGGGCTACTCTTCTGTCCTTTTCAAAAAGACAGGTTACAGTGACATGTGGAGAGAGTTGAACCTATTGCTGTACCTCTTCACTTTCATAAATGAGCATTCATTTACCCTTTTCTTTCCTGCTACCACCATTACAAGGCCTTTGGACAAAGAGGCCATCGGACCAAGCTGGAAGTCAAATAGATTTTATTGAGCTCCCAGAGCTCAGCACACAGACCTGGTTTTCATACTCAGGGCTCTCTCACACACACTCTCTCTCTCACACTCTCTCTCATTATCAGAGCCTTTTCTCTCCCACTTTCCTGCAGAAGCCCCCATGGTGGAGTGTGGAGTTGCAGTTGGTTACAGAGCTTGGAAGCAGGAAGTGGAGAGGGGCATATCTTGCCCACCACAAGAAGAGCTGCTCATCTAGTAGTCCCGTTAGTTATATCTCTTTACCAAGCAGGAGATGGAAACAGATGAATAAGCAAGTGAGCAATTGAATCAAGGGCATGTGGATGGGGAAGGAGACACTGAAGGGAGGCAGGAAGAAGCTCAGCTGGAATGACCTGCCTGCAGGAGAGACCACCTGACTGTCCTGAGCTCCAGGTCCAGCTTTTTCAGCTCCTGGATGGCAAGAGCCAAGCTGTGAGGGAACAGGGCTTGGCTCAGAAGAAGGAAATGTTGCCTTCCCAAAGCAGTGGAAGGGAAGGGGAAGAGCCCAAGGGTATGCAGTTAGGAGGGGAAAGCCATTTTAGAAAATGATTAAAGAGCTCACCCACTTTTGCTTTTGCTGTGAAGACAGAGTAGAGGCCAAAAGGTGTTGAACCCCAAGGACTGAATTCGGCCTGAGGACCGTATTCCATTTCAGAGAAGCTCTCGGGGGCTGCATTTCAATGGTGGGTGGGTTGGAAGGAAAATTGGGTGGGGCCAAAGGGGAAAGGGGACAGGGCCCAAATACCAAAAAATACCAGCATATTTTAGTTCCAAGCTCTTATTGCCAGTAAGTAAGCCTTTAGAGAGAGATTTCAACCTTTTAGAATGGCAGGTGGGGAGGGGACTACACAAAACTAGGACACCACCAAATGAAATGGGAATGGAGCTCTGGGAAGGGTACTTGGCCATCTGAGGAGCCCTGGAAGGCCAGATTGGAACCCCCGGAGCAATGGATTTGGCACACCGGCTTGAGGTTCTGCACCCCTTATCGCCACCACAACATAGTTTGTGCATCGTGGATTTTCATTTAAGGACATCCAACTGCTTCAACAAGGTTTCACTCATTAACACAGTTACTTAATATCCAGGCACTCTGAAAGGGAGCATGAACCGGTTCTTGACTTGCCATACTGAAGTGTGAAAGCACCTTCAGATGAAGACTCTCAAAATAATCAGAATATCTCCTCAGAAAAACTTGGGTTTTCCTTCTGAGGGTGTTGAGGGAAGAAATCCCAGGAAATCTCACAAGAGGTATTTCTTCTCACAAGATGAAATAACAGACAATTGCAAAAAAACATCATGTTCTTTTGAAAGTTTTAGCTCAGTCTGATTTAATTTGGGGGGGGGGGAATCAGACTAGAAAACAGACAGATGTCCATTGTTAATCCAGATTTCCTTGCAGTCTGTAATGGCACTAGCTAAGTTTCATTGCAGACTAGTGTAATGTAATGACAATGAAAAAGAACAATATCTTTTCTAAAATTACTGGCCCAATAGTTATTTCAGTTATATCACTAGCCTAACTACGATTACTGTGACCTAATAGATATTGTGACCCAATACACACTACACAGCTTTTGGCTCAGATATCTGAAGCATTACCTTTCCCCACCCAAACCTGTCTGTATGCTGAGATCATCTGTGGGAAGTCTGGGGACCATTTTTAACCCCTGCCTTCCCCCAGGCCACATTCGACAGCAAGAGGGAAGATGGTTAGAATGCAGTGGAGGAAGGCTCATGCCAAGTCCAACTGAACCCAGGCTAGAGCTCATTATTGAACCTACTCTACGGTGGTGAGGGTGGCAAAGAGGGACTTCTTTTCCACCAGTATCGCATCTTCCAGTGTCATTCAGTGGAGCTTTTCCAAGTGGTTCATGACCTTTTGCAATCTGGAACAGGGAGAGAGATGGTGGAAACCTTGGTAGAATGCTGTGATGAGAGTTTGCACAACACTTTGAAGATAAAGTTGCTCACATTCGTCATGACTTGGACATCACAGTTAATGCAGTTCCATCAGTAGAGGTGTCCAGAACACCATCTGGCTCAGTTTTATTGGATGAGTTTCAGTTGTTGAGACCCAAGGATGCAGACAAGGCACTTGGCCAAGTCCAGTTGACCTGTGTGCTTGACCCTTGCCCACCATGGCTTATTACATCTATTAGGGAAGGGATGTCCGGCTGGGTCCAGGTTTTCAACTCCTCCTCCTTAAGAGAGGGAGTGTTGCTGGACACTTTAAAGGAGGCAGTTATTAGGCCACTCCTGAACAGACTAACATGGACCCAGAAGATGTTAACAACTGTAGGCTGGTTGCTAATATCCCCTTCCTGGACAAAGTGCTTGAGCAAGTGGTTGCCAGCCAACTCCAGGTGCTCTTGAATGAAACGGATCTAAATCAATTTCAGCCGGGTTTCAGGCCTGGTTTTGGAACAGAAACTGCCTTGGTCACCCTGTGGGATGACCTTTGCCGAGAGAGGGACAGGGGAAATGTGACTGTGTTGATTCTCTTGGACCTCTCAGCAGCTTTAGACACCATCGACCATGGTATCCTTCTGGATAGGCTATCTAGACTGGGAGTTGGAGGCACTGCATTGCAGTGGTTCTGCTCCTACTTATATGGCTGATTCCAGAAGGTGGTGATGGGGGATTATTGCTCTGTCCCATGGCAGTTATGCCATGGGGTGTGCCACCAATATGGGAATTACATCTAGCAGCTATCTCTCCTTTTTATCAAACCCAGGTAAGGAACCAGTGCCTGGGTGTGGTAATGGACTGGATGATGGCCAATAAACTGAGACTCAATCCAGACAAGATGGAGGTACTGTTAGTGGGTGGTTCGTCTGCCTGGCTAAGTGATGTTCAATCTGTTCTGGAAGGGATTGCACTCCCCCTAAAGGATCAGGTTCATAGTTTGGGGGCGCTCTTGGATCAAGCATTGTCACTAGAGGCATAGGTGGACTCGTTGGCGCAGAGCACCTTTTATCAGCTTAGCCTGATATACCAACTACTGAACTATATCCTTATCTGGGCAGGGATAGCCTAGCTACAGTTATCCATGCTCTGATAACCTCTCGTTTGGATTACTGCAATGCATTATACATGGGGCTGCCTTTGAAAATGGTCAGGAAACTTCAGCTGGTCCAAAATGGGGCAGCAAGATTGTTAACAGGGACAACATGATCATATTATGCCAGTACTTTTCCATCTGCACTGGCTGCCAGTGCATTTCCAGAACTGATTCAAAGTGCTGGTATTAATATTCAAAGCTCTAAACAGCTTGAGGCCAGGTTACTGAAAGATCATCTCCCATATATAGCTGACCAGACCCTAAGATATTCCTCAGTGGTCCTTTGCCAGGAGCCCCTGCCAAAGGAAGTGAGCTGAGTGGCTACTAAGAACAAGGCCTTTTCTGCTGTGGCTCCCCAGTTGTGGAATGAGCTTCTGAGAGAGGCTTGCCTGGCACCTACATTGTGTGTTTTTTTCGGTGCCAAGTGAAGACCTTTTAATTCTCCCAGGCATTTTAGCTTCTCAATTTCTATTTTAAATCTGGTACTGTGTTCTGAATCTTTGCACTGCTGCTAGCAGCTAGCTTCTGTTTTGTTTTTCTTTTTATACTGTACTTTTAAACATTTTCATTGTATTTTATCATCCTGTATTTTATGGTTTTAATTGTTGTGAATCACCCAGGGATCTTCAGCTATTGGGCAGTATAGAAATGTAATAAATAAAAATAAGTAAGTCGGAAAAATGAGACCTCTAAGTAATCATCCGGGAAAATTTGACATTTTGTTTTTGGGGTATGCTGTCAATTCAGTGAGAGTCCCCCCACCCTTTTCTAACTCCTAGCTAATTATGTGAAGGAATTGTTCAGGAAATATTGATTGACAGATCTGTCACATCTCCTTGATGCATAGCATTTTCTCTCCTATCATTACAAAATAGGTTCCCAGCAGGGCTCCATAGTATGCTGACACTGGAGTGTCACGATCATCTGCCAAGAAAGAATGCTAGAAGAGACAAAGGACTCAAATACTGAAGACTCCATTCCTGCCGCCACCCTCCTGCTGGGCAATTTAAGGCAGTTCTGAGCCTCTTTGTACTGATATTTTTCTTTCCCTCCAGTACTGCAGTTAGCCTTTTTTCAGAGGTCCTGCTAGGTTTTGAAAACATAAATGGAACGCCATGTTAGTTCAATTGGCCACACCACGCACAGACAGATGGGGGAAAGGTAGGTTCCTTGTCTGAAACAAAATCTGATCGATATGTAAATCCCAGGAGGTGGGCTGTGGTGGAAACAAAGGAAGGAAACAGGAAATAAATGACATGCTTTCCCGAAAAATCCAGCAGAAGACAGGAATGTGGGGTAAGTAGGGGTGCTCGTCAAAGTTCTCCAGAAATTTCACCTCAAAGCTTGTTCCATCTTGTGTCCGTATCAGATTGTGAGGCGTGTATTTCTTTTTGCACGAAAATTCATCAGCATTTTTGTGCCCATGTTTCCAAATGTACGCATCAGTTGTGCTCATCTTTGATATGTACACATTCTTCTCTCACTGATTAATGTGTGTTTGTGCACATTTTGCAAAAGCACATGTTTTTCGTTCACATCTTTCAAATGTACAGATGCTGCCAAACATATCTGTTTTGGTCTGTGAATCACACTGCAAGCTCGGAAATGTACAGACTTTTGAGCGTAAATGGTGTCTGAGTCCGAGTCCTTCTAGGTCTGGAAGGTGCAAATGGGGTAAATCCTGATCACAAACAAACTGAAATGAATTTCTCATGCATCCCTACGGACCAGTGGGAGATCAAGTGTAACAATTGCATGTTTTGTTTTGTTTTAATTGCCAAAGCAAATAGAGCACTGGAGGTACTGGGTACTACTGGCTGAATGAGAGTGGGAGCCAAACATCTCCCTTTCCTTTCTTTTGGACAGTTTCTCATGTTACCTTTTTAAAGTGTATACTTTTGATGTTTTAAATACAGCAATACCTTGCATTGAGAGCATAATTCATTCCGGAAACGTGCTTGTAATCCAAAACACTCTTATATCAAAGCGAGTCTCTGGTGGGCGTGAGCGGGGCCGATTTCGGCCCACTCAAGGCAAGCGGTTACATCCCTACGGCTTGTCTTGCAAGACCTTGCTCGTTTATCAAGTCAATTTTTAAAAATTTTTTTGCTTGTCTTGCAAAACCTTCTCAGACCAAGTTACTTGCAAACCAAGGTATTATTGTATCAAAAAAACAACAACACAACCCACCAATAAAGCATGAATGCAATGTGTGCATGTTTGTATATACTCGTACCATGCACGTACTTGTATCATACAGGTATTAGAGAGCTGTGAATACCTGCAGCTGTCTGGTGAGTGTGCATTGAGTGGGGAACCTGAGTTTTGCCACTATGTAATGTGTGAAACAATCCTTCTCTAAACAACATACCTACTGTGGTCACTTGTCATTCCTGTAATGTGCCTGTTGGCCTTCTCCACATCTGCCCTCTCAAAACCATCCAGAATCCTTTTGCTATTTTCATTTTTCTCCTCTGTTGCCATGATCTTCTCCCCCCACCCCCGATCCTCTTACACACACACACACACACACACACCCCTGTTGGGATGCTCTAGCTCTGGATTTCCTGCATCAAATTTCCTAGGGGGCCTAGGAGGCCCCCTCCAACTTTTTTCTCACTTCTGTTCTGCGTACGTTGTTCTACTGTCAGCCTGCTTTGTCTAAATATCCCGCTCCTAACTCCTTGCCTTCTGTCATGCTGCTCTCAGCGTCTGGCACAGCCTCATTCCCCTCTCTGTTATTTAGGCAGAAAGCACCTGTTCCTACAGGTTCCTTTTCCAGCCCTTTTCCTTTTGCAAACTATTTCCTGAAACATCTCAATCTCATCTTAGCCCATTTCCCCACTGCCACGTTCTGTATAATATCCAAGCAATCAGGGCTGGCTCAAGACATTTTGCTGCCTGAAGCAAAGGACAAGATGGCGCCTCCACCCATTTCATATTCAGAAGATGACCAGACTGGCAGTGTGTGGCGTGACCCCACAATTCAATTCCCTGGTGTATGTCTGCATTAGTATGTTTAGTGTGTCTAGAATGTTGAACCGAGTGGGTGTGGTTTGTGATGTCCTGGAAAGGGTGGGGGGAGGAGTATATAAGGAGTGTTTGAGTGAGGTCAGAGTTAGTCGAGTGGTTAAGGTAGTTGAGTTGTGAGTTAGTGAGTTGTGAGTTGGGGAGTTAGGTAGGTTAGTTGGGTTAGTCGGGTTGTTGTCTTTTCCTTCTTACAGTTATTCGTGTCTTGTCTGTCAGGAGTTATGAGAGAAATCAGTGCTTGTCTGAAGAGTGACAATACTGAAGAGTATTTAGAGTTATAGGGACTTAGGTTAATTATAAAGTGTTTGGTGCAGGCAGGTTTAAAGTTATTTTCTGGAACTAAGATTTTGAGAATTAAAATAAACTTATTTTTATTTTGTTTGCTACCCAAATCCTACGTGTCAGCTTGGCGTTATTAACCTGCATTACTTCTAAATCTACACACACACACACCTTTGTACCCACAGTATCATACATTTAAAATAGATCCTTAATGACCTGTATTAATCTTTTCCCTCATTGGTAAGGGAAAGGTTTCATTTGACCCTCCCCTCCGGTTTTTAGTGTTGGTGCTTAGCCTGAGAAGGGTTTTTGTGGTGGGTCCTAAAGTGTAAGGGCTGTGTCGTCGCACAGTGGAATCTTATTTCCACACTGGTGACAGGACAGCATCTTCCACCACACCTGAGGGCAGGAGGCTAGCTTAAGGGGTGCAGGGCAAGCCATGTGCTCCACAGCTCGGTCCTCCAACATCTTGCTGCCACTCTTCGCCCCTCAGCATTTGCCACCTGAGGTGGCCACCTCACTCTGCCTAATGGTAGGGCCGGCCCTGCAAACATGTTATTGGCATGAAATAAATGGAAGCAGCACCCGCCATTGCAGCAGCCACCAGAGGAACATGGAAATATGCTTGCAGGCTGCAAGTTGAAATTCTTCATACTTAGAAATAAGTAGGGTCCTCCTGCAACAAAATGTGGCAGTGTATCCTGCTGTGCCTGTGTTAGTTTAGCCAGTGGGTTGTGAAGGCTGAAAAAGCAAAATTTAACATCGAAGACAGGAATACTGGCTCTAATTGTATTTATTTTTATTTTAAGCTGAACATTTAAAATTTTATCCGTGCATGAAAGTCAACAGAACACAAGGTTTCTGCAAGCAACTGAGTGCTGGCTTTGGCCTGGGAGGAGGTCTGAAAGAGTAATTTGAGTTGATCGATCTCTGGTGCAACCTAAGAGGTATGGGGGAATGTTTCAGTGGGAATCCACAGCAACCTCGTCCTCAGCCAGCCCCAGCTCTGACTGACAATGTTAACTGTGGAATACATTGCAGGGCTGTCATAAGCTACTCTCACTCAGCGCAACCTCCAACCTGCAACAAGGATCTAATACATCTGGACAACACTACAGGGCTGTCGTAAACCACTCAAAGCCTGGCCTGTTATATTCGGTAGAGGTGTGCACCAACCAGATTCGACTCAGGCCCCGATTCAGCACTATGGAAAATGGACCTATTCTGCTCTGGCCAATTCGGAGGCCGTCTGCTTTGACTCAAGTACTGAACCCGAGCCAAGATTTGGACACCTGAGACTTCATGTCTCCCACTGACTATCATGGGAATTTTTTACAAAATAAATATACCGTATATTTTTTTCTCTTTAGCAGAATTGGATGATATTTGCGCATAGTAGCCTCTTAGTAGGTGGACCTGTCTGTCACTCAATGATACTCCCATCCTCCCGCTCCCCCTGCTCATCGTTTTGGAGAAACGAAACCTAAATACAATATTTTGAGAGGATACAGAATGTCTGAGTCTCTGAGCGTGAATGCGTAACAATGCCACATTCTGGCCCAGGCCTGGTTCTGGTGGCTCCAGAGGGAAACCCACTTCACCTTGGGAAGCACCAAAAATGGCATAGGGCCTGATTCTGTTCCACTGTGAGTGATTAGGAGAACATTTAATTTGGCCCTCAGAGGAAAAAAGGGAAGGAAATGGAGCAAAGAGGAAAAGATACAGAAATAGAACTGCCCACCTTCCACTCTCCTCCTTACCCCATCATCTGCACTTCTTGCCTTCTTGCTCAGCTAGGCTTTGTTGACAAGAAGATCAGTGGTAATTTTGAAGCCTTCTGGGCTGCCTTGGCTGCACCCTCTTCAACGCCACCTTCTTCACCAGCAGTTTATATCCCCCTCCCTGTTTTTCTTATCCAACTGACTCAATTTTCCATGGCTACTGAGCATGCTCAGTCCTCACTGTGTGTTTTTCTGTGTTTTTTTTAAACTTTTTGTGTAACTTTTTGTGTGTGACTATATCAGCACTGGAGGTATCAGCTCAGTATTAGGATATATAGAAGTGGGGCTTCCCTGCAACAAAACGTTGCAGTGTGGAGTGCTTCTGTTCAGGGTTCCAGACAGTCCATTCCACCACCACCACCACCACCCTCTCCAATTTTCTACCCCCTTCCCCTCAACAGTCAGTCAGCATTCTGTGCCCACTGGGAATGAACTGTCCCTTGTCAGGCTGTTTCAGCCCCCCGCCCACCATTAGGTTTTGTATTTGTTTTGCAAAAGATGTTTTTATACTTCTGCAAATCACAGGGCTTCCCTGCAGGGCCGGCGCTACCTCTAGGCAGACCCAGGCGGCTGCCTAGGGCGCGTGGCGGAAGAGGGCGCAGAGTTTCTGCGCCCCTTCCTCGCCTCCGGCGTGCTCCTGCCCTGCCTGCCGCCTCCGCCGCGCCTCCCCGCCCGCTTGCCGGCCGCTGCCGCTGCACCTCCCCCCCGCGCACGCGCATGCCTGCGCGCCCGCCCGCCAACCACCTACCTACCTTCCCATCGTAAAGCGCGGGGGTCCCATCGCGTCGGAGGAGGAGGAGGCGGCAGCAGCAGCCAGCAGCCAGCAGCGGGGGCGGGGGGAAGGTAGGTGGTGGTGGCGGCTGCGGCTGCGGCGCAGGGGTGGTGGTTGCAGAGCAGGGCTGTTTTGCTCCGGAGCCCCCCCCACGGCACGAGGGGGGGCGCTAAATATAATTTGGCCTAGGGCGCCAAACAGCCCTGCACCGTTCCTGCTTCCCTGCTTCTGCTGATCCCTCTGTCTTGTGCATGGGTTTGGCCATTTTGACTGCATCAGCACAAGCACTATCAGCTGAAGATCCGTATCAGTATATGATGCACTGAGATTACTATGAAAAAATAAAGGCAGAATCAGAAGCTTGCTGGTCAACATATATTATGTCCACATCCTTTTCATGATCTACTAAGGAAGTTACCTGACTGAAAAAACGAAGGGACAACATTTGCCCTCCTCCAGTATTTCACCTGTTCTCCAGGATTTCTCAAAGATAATACATGGAAGTTCCAACTTAAGAGTCCACCCTTTAGCTCCTTCAACACCCTAGGATGCAATTCATCTGGACCTGGGGTTTTGAACACATTTTAAGGTGCTTAGAAATTCCCTGACCCTCTCTCTGTCAATCTCAAGCTGCACTCCTACCCCTTCAGCATACATAAGATTGTGTGTGTATAGTTCCCATTCACACACTGACATTTTTTGTTTGTGTACACAACTCTTAGAAACAATAAAGGCATTTTATTTTGTCCATGAAGAATTAACATGAAGTGTCCAACAAACCCATGTTCCTGTTACATAATGATAAATGAAAATATCAAACAAAATTAAATGTGATTCTCAGTGAATGTTTTAAAAACTGAATAAACAAGTGTCTATAAATACTCTAGTACAGAAGAAGATCAAAAAGCAAGAAGGAAATAAAGCTGATGAACTAGTTAGAAAACAGCTAGTGAGAAATATACCAGGCACTTCAGAATAAAAATCAGTGCTAGCTGTAGGCTGAATTTTGGGGTTGACTGAAGGATGCAGATTAACTTCCTCAGCAAAGTGAAGTCTTCCCTAATATTGA
Source organism: Shinisaurus crocodilurus (assembly GCA_021292165.1). Taxonomy (NCBI): domain Eukaryota; kingdom Metazoa; phylum Chordata; class Lepidosauria; order Squamata; family Shinisauridae; genus Shinisaurus; species Shinisaurus crocodilurus. Next base: position 111,057,158 of record CM037881.1, read on the forward strand.
TGCACAAGAGTTGATTCCATTTCTGCACTGTAAATATATTTTAAAAATACCATTTGGGGCTGGTTTCTAGGATGGAAGCAAAAATAAATATACCAGTAAAAATGCATTTCAGTCTCCAATATGCTAAGCTGAAGCAAATGTACTTGGAACAGAGTCCCATGAATTTAATTCATATAGGGTGGCCAGCTGTGTGTCTTTTCCCTAGTATTGCTGAATATGCCATTAAGATCTTTCTACAGCCTGAAGATGTCATGATGGAGAAAGCATCACCTGATGAATTCCTGCTTGTCATGCAGATATAAAAACAACAACAACACAGGAACCCTGCCAGAAAAAATAAATAAACAGAACTGGAGACTCTACTGACACAATGATCACTGGAGTTCACTGTCGTATTTCTAAGCTTTTCTGTGTGGTGTGAATATGAAGGGCAAGTGTATGTGTGCCTTCATATATACCTAAATGAATGTATGTATATTTATCTATCGTCTAGAGCAGTGTTCTCCAACCTTGGGTCCCCAGATGTTTTTGGCCTACAACTCCCAGCATGCCCCAGCCAGCATAGCATAGCTGGCTGGGGCATGCTGGGGCATGCTGGGAGTTGTAGGCCAAAACCATCTAGGGACCCAGGGTTGGAGAACACTGGTCTACAGACAGGTGTAAAGCAGCACAAGAGCAAAACAACAAGGAGGTTCTGGATCCATTATGGATGCAATCAGTTTTAAGCTAAAATATATAAGAAAGATAGATAGACTAACAACAAAGAAATTTCAAAATATATTTAGAGCTAAACGTTTTGGCTTCTGCCCTCATCAGCTGTGATGTACGCAGCTGAAATGTTTAGTTCTAAATATATTTTGAAATTATTATGTTGTTAGTCTATCTATTTTTCTTTTATCTATTTTTATTTATTTATTTATTTATTTATTATATTTATACCCCATCTTTTTTCCTACAAGGAACTCAAGGTGGCTTACATAATCCTCCTCCTCCTCTCCATTTTTTATCCTCACAACAACCCTGTGAGGTAGGTTAGGCTGAGAGTCAGTGACTGGCCCAAAGTCACCCAGTAGGTTTCATGGCCGAGCGGGGACTAGAACCCGGATCTCCCGAGTCCCAGCCCAACACTCTCAGCACTACGCCATATTGTCTATGTATGAACATTAAACATAGTTTAAATAAATGCTTCTACCAGCAGGTGTTGGGGGAAAGTGAGTATGCACATAGTCTAGTTAAAGCAAGATCCTAAAATATTTCTTCATTCAGTCATGGCTCAGTGGTAGAGCTACATGCTGTGAATGAATACAATCTCAGGTTCAATCCCAGTTGAACATTTTCCACAAGGCTAGGAAAGACTTCTTCTGGAGACACCGGACATCTTCTGTCAATCAAAATGCACAGTATTGGGCAAGATGAACCATGATCTGGCACTCAGAACCTTTATTCCAGTCTGTATCTAAAATGTTGGGTATTGCCCCCTACTGTGGGCTGTCAAGCTCTCGATTGATTCCCAGGGAAGGATAAGTCAGTTCCAGGTTTGCTTACAAGGAGACAAGTTTATTGAGCAGCTTTCAACGTACACGTGCCCTCAACAAACAAGCGAGTTGGGACAGACCACGGCGTGTCTGGCAGGCACCGCCCGAAGTCCGAACATAAAACAAAGCAGACAGTAGCTTCTTATACATTTTTGCTGTTTACACTTGATAGGCTATACATCATGACTACTAAATGTTTGAAGCTGACAGTTAAGCAAAACATTACTGCTAAGCTAATGAGCAGGGTGAGTAATGTTGGCACAAGAATGCGTAATGGGGCCTGGTATCCACACTTGGTACTGGTTCCCATTATAGCTGGCTATTGAGCGGTGATCAGCACACACCTGCTGGTTCTTAGCATAGTAGGCCTAAACACAGTGATAAGTGCGGACGTCTCCTCCTCTCGCTCTGCATGCCAAAAATTCATTAGCTTGTCTGTTCTTTGACCCATCTCTTATGCTGGGAACCACAGCAGCTTTCCACGGGACAGGCATGCAGGGAAAAAAGAGATGCTAAGATGTTTTCTAGGCCTCCCTCAGGCCAAGGAAAATGGAAGACGCTTTCTGGTTCATAATGGATTCTCTCTTTTTTTTAAAAAAAAATTATTTTTTTCAAAAGAAAATGTAACAAAATACAACAATAACACAAAGATTTAACTAAAACTACATACAATAAATCATAAAATGCACACACACCCTCCTAGGGACCAGTTAATGTGCTTCCATCCCATTAATCCATTACTATTCCGTATTCCAAAGATATAACATATCCTGACAAGGCTTACTCCCTTTCCCCTTTATTAACACATAATATAGAAACTGACCCCATATATCCTTAAAATTATTTATCTTTAGCTGTCCCTTTTTACATTTAATACTACAAGTTAACTTATCATTTAAGCTACATCCCATATCTCCTTATACCAGTCAGTGATTAGAAAGTCATGTTGAACCTTCCATTTCCTCGCAATCATTAACCTAGCCGCTGTTAACAAATTTACAATTAATTCCTTCATGTTTTGGGAGCAAGTAACTTTCTCCGTTATTGATAACAGTGCTAATTTTGGACAGACCTCTAAAGTAGTACCAATAATTTCCGATATGCAGAGCAATTTTTATCTATTCGTTTTAATCTCAAAATGGATTCTCACAGGCCCTACATTCCACCCGAGATGGTCAAAGGACTTACAAGTTGCTGCGCATGACCATCTCTTGTTGCCTTGCAGGCTGGATCTTCTTTGCCCTATCGTTTGGCCATCAGGGGAGGTCTTGCTCCATGAAGGATTGTTGAGCCCTCTTGCACATATAACCAATACATTTTGCAGAGAAAGCACACCAACAATGTAAACACATACATATGAGTGTCAAGCTACAGATGATTGTGATACAAACAATAAGAAAATATTTCTACCACCCCCTGATTCTTTGGAACCAATTCATAACGGCGCTGAAGGTCGAATCTTCTTTTGAGTGGTGGGCTTTCGAGGTTTGCTTGAATGTAGCAGCTACACTATGATTTTTCTTTGCTTCTATGGCTTCTAAGGCCAAAGCGGTTTCATTTAAGGCAAGCTCTATGGCCCTTTTAAAAAATGTTGACTTTGTACATTATCTTCTAGGTGGCACTAAAGCTCAGGCATAATCTCTAGAGCTGAAAGTATTTCTTTGCTACTTTACTTTTCAAGCTCCGTAATTGCCTATAAAGGGGCTCTCTAAAACTTGTACAAAAACCTGTGAGGCCCTTAGAGAAGCCCAAGGGAACACACACACTCCCACCCCCTCTGGGGGGGGGGGGCAGCTAGCCAGGCGTTTTGCAGTCCAACTGTGGCTAGGGCGCTGCCTGCTTGTACTCTGTGCAGGCCCACCCTTGCTCTCTGGTGCCAGGGCACATGTGCACTGTTTGGCACCCGTCTGCTATGCCTCACTGCTCTTTGGCAAACCACTGTGGGCCATCATGGGATGTGGCCCCTGGCATCGCCACTGATGCTAGCTATTTTTGCAAAGTCTTAGCATCATTAAGGGAATCACAAAAAGCACATCAGGGTTTCATTAAAGTCAATCACTACCAGGGGAAAGCCAGCTGAGTGGTGCGGCATCACCATTCATAATTAATAATCATACACAAAGCATTGCCTTCTAATGCCGTCCACACAGGCAGCAAACATTACACAAAGTCTATAAAAGCACATCAAAGCCTTTGTGCTTCATCATGGAGAAAAAACAAACAAACAACATTGACAGGAGCAGGGGCATATGTCTGCTCCCACCACCACCCTGGTGCCCACGCTGCCTGTGTGCCCAGTCCGCCAGGGCTGCTGGCTCTGTCTCTCGGACTTTTGGCCAGGCTGCTCGCTTCTTGCTTTTCTTCTCATTCTCAAATCGCTTTCTTCTTACACAGATTGTGTAGGGGGCATATCATTTGAAGGGATACCGGAAACTTAAAAAACAACAACAAACAACCCTGCTTGCTTGCTCATTTTTGCTGAGAGCTTCATCTGGAAAGGCTCGCCGCTGTCTGTCTCAGTGAACTTTAAAAAAGCAAAAACAAAAAACAACTGCACACTTTTTGCAGGACTTTGGACTTTAATTTCATTTGGGTTTACAGCCCAGCCTCTGATTTTGGAGCTGCTGCACAATCATTCGCTGGGGGGGGGGGGGCAGCCGCAACTTGCTCTGGGTTGGTTTACATAAATCAATGTCAGTTTAGATCTGGTGTCTGTCTAGCAGAGCCATTTCTCACTGTATGCTCCGCTGGTTCCAGTAAATTCGGAGAAGGCACGTCTAGCCATCGGTTCCCCCACCCACTCTGCACGCTTGTGCCTTAGTGGGGAACTGGCCTTCTTGTTATTGGGTAGGGCTTGGAGGCACCCACGCTGGGGGCTTTGTAAGATCAGGATACTGCAGGGGAGCTGATGGCTTTGTCGCCCCCTTTCTGCGCTCTCTCTATCTTCTTTCTTGCTTGTTTCTGCAGCTGCTGGGGCCTCTCTGACACCGAGCTGCTGCTCTCTGTCTAGCAGAACAGAATTAGGCTGTTTGTCTATTTCTTCTCTGGGCACCCCCGCCCTTATCAGGTCTCTCTTCAACTGCTCTCGGGAAAGTTTCAGGCCCCCCCGAGGTCTTACCTTCATCTTCACCTTTCTCACCAACTGAGCGTGCTTTCCTCCCATAATTGCGGGTGTGTGTGTGTGTGTGTGTGTCATGGGGCTTGTGCAGCCGGTCGAGTTGATTGAGCATGACTCTAACATCCCAGGCTGTCTGCCCTACTGTGGCCCCTAAGATTCTTAAGAAGACACCTCTGTAGGGGGGTGGGGGCATTTCGCAGCAGTTTCATCTGCATTCTTCTTGATTCAAACATTTCATTCCAGAATGAATGAGAGAAAGCAGAGGAAGATTACCACATGGTATGATAGGATGATACAATGAGGAACTGCAAACAATCATGCACTGTTCTTTTGCAGCTTTCAGTCATTTCAAAATGATTAGTATAGGACTATAAATTGATGGACTGAAACCTAAAACAGAAGTTAAAAAATGGAGTTCCTATGTGATATTTAAGAAGATCCCAATACTTTGGATGTCTAGAACATGGAATGCCCCTCTATGTACCGTATTTTTCCGTCTATAAGACGCCCCCATGTATAAGACGCCCCCCACTGGGCAGTTTCGCAACTGCGCGGTTCTCTCCTTGGCTTACTTCCGTGTATAAGACGACCCTCAATTTTTAGTCTAACAATTTTAGGAAAAAGTATAGTCTTATACATGGAAAAATACTGTAGATCAAATCACATAAGAGCTGGAAATACCTGTTTACTCTGAAGTAAGCCAAATCTGCATTCAGTAGGACTTATTGCCTGGTAAGCTAGTTTAGGAATGCCTTAGGAAAGCAGGCAAATTCCAGAGCTGCAGAGCTGCACAGTGGAGATAAGAGTATTTAATTTTAAAAATCAACTAAAAGTTGCCAAAAGATAAGGAAAGGGGCATAGAACACACACAGTAAATCTCAGGATACCAAGGTATCCTCCGGAAACCAAGGTAAAGTTAGAGTTTCAAGGCAAGAACATTTGAAAACACATTCTACTTTCAAATATTTCTAAGGAAAGGAAAAAAACTTTAAAGTAGACATGCTTTATGTGTAGTCATTCTTGGATGCCTTCATTTTTCATTGGTGTCAACAAATGTCAATATCTTTGTATATACACTGACTACAGAAAAACAAACTCTTCTCCATAATATTTACAATATACAGATAGAAAAGTAATGAATAAAGCATGTACGCTTGTACTGATCAGAAATATACAACTATAATTTTGTTTAAAGCTATAACATGTTGACTGATTCTGAAAGCCATCATACAAGCATTTATATCAGGGTGGGGCTTTTTTTGGAATTTCAACCTACAGGGAACTTTTTCCACATTGACCTGTGTGCCCTCCATATCTGCTGCAGGGGGTTGGGGGACTCTCCAGAGGAGAATTGGAGGGGATCCAGGGGGAAGAAGAGGATGCGGAAGTTCCATTCTGCCCATGGTATCCTTCTACTGTGGGACTAATGATTCTGGATCCAACTCCAGATCTGCATGGCATTGCTGAAACCAGCATCCTCAGATATGTGATTTTTCGCATGGGATAAACAAGAAAGGACAGGAGCTGGACTGGACATGGCACATATTCATCCTTTTCCCATTAAAAAAAAAAAGCACAATAAAAACACCAAGCACCAAGGTTCAAAAATGCTGTTTGCGGTCGGCTAGCTTCCATCCATGTTTATTGCAGGCTAAACAGTGGCTAAAATATATTCTCTCACCAGCTCTCATGAATCAGGTTATTTGACATGACATTCGGTCTTCTCTTTCTTCCCTTCAGTGCAAGATGGTTCTTAAGTCCTGTGAAGGCAGGTGGGTGATGGAGATGCCATTTCAGCTGGAGCTGAAGTGTGGACAGCTGACTTGTCCGTTGTACTTCAACTATCGAATACTGAAATAAATTATCATTGTCAAACACAGATACCCAATAATGTCCAATGAACATATAGATAAGAGGATTACTCAGAAAACACCTGGAGAATATTCAACATCAACATTTACAAAGGAAAGGTTAGACAAGAATTTTGGGGAACAAATTCATTTCAGCTCTAAATCAAGAGCAGAGAGAGGGGAAATCACATATCCTAAAAGTTCAGCTGTAAATAACACCATTTGCTTTAACACATTATGTACTCTTCTTCCCGAATAGGATTTCTTTCTTGTTGTTACAATTATCGGTAACCTTTAGCTGCACAGTTGGTGAAAGTGGATGAGAGTAAGTCCGCTCTTGAAAATTGTGATTCTTGTTTCTCCCCCCTCTTTACTTCACTTGTTTATCTCTGCCATGATCAATGTGGTAATGCTCTCATAAAATACCGTTTTTATTAAAGGGTTCCTAAGAATTTAATCAAAGCTGAACTGATCACAGTTTGGCTGGTGTTTATAATGTGTGTGGAACTGGAAGACACTTGACTGTAGGAGCAGAGTGAAAGAATATAAAATTAATTACAGTTGTACAGCCTGCTCTGGCATGCAATTTACCCCCACAACAAAAGCAGTGTCAAATTATTAAAGGAATATTTTAGACCTCCTCTCTTTCTGCCCCTTCGTCTACTTGGATTTCTCAGTCTTTCTTCACCATCTTTTTGCAAAGTAACAAACTCAGTAATAAATAAATAAATGAGCTGCATTTACTAACCATAGATGAACAGATTTCACACTCAACCTTCATGCGATTTTCAACACAGGATGATACTCCAGACTGAGATTTGTTCACAATAGAGAGACCATATGAATATTGCATCTCAGTCTCAAAGTCCTCTTCAGCATGCCCTTGCACAACATACTGGGTTTGTTTTGTGATAGACTGCTTCATGCAAGTGTGCTTATGACAGAAGGAAGGGGGGTGATTTTCACAGACTCATCATCCTCTGGCAGACGCCTTATCTTAGGATCTCCCAATCCAATGGAGTAGATTTTCAGGCGGTGCAAGGTGGAATCCACAAAAGTAACCTTCCCCTTTTCCTATGAGCAGAACTTGGCTCACAGGAAGGAAACTAGGATCCAAGCCATAATATCGCAGAAACCAATGTAACATAGTACAATCATTACCTCTAATAGCTAATCGTGCAGATGTTGTAGCTATTAGATTCAGCCAATATATGGGTGTGCCTGGAACTTAGATGTAGTATTAATGTGAGAGCCAGAACTTGGCCTCAGAACTATAGCTTTCTTTTTTGGCTTCAAGAGATAACTTAATTTTTTTGACCTTGAACTTGATCACTTGCCAGCTGCCTGCTTAAAGGATCCAAGCGTTGTCATGGCAGCCATCTCAGAGGCCTTTTTTTCCCCCTGGTACATTTAAATGCTGTAATTCTCACACATTCCTGTAAGACTGAAGCTGGCCAGAAACAATTGGTGAGATCAGTCTGTCATTCTGTGCTGTCTTTTGTAAACAGACAGCTATACATTGATAAATTCTAAGGATGTGCAAATCAGCAAAACATGAGCTCACTGAAGTTCTCTGAATTCCATCTCAAAGCTCATTCTGACTCAAGTCTGTATTGGCTTGTGAGCTTTGGAGGTTTTTTTCTGCATGAAAATATGTGCATATTTCCATGCATATTTTCCAAAATGTACGTATCAACTGTGCACATCTTTCAAATGTACACATTCTTCTCCCATTAATTAAAGTGTATTTGTGTGTGCATGTTTCAAAAGTACTCATTTTTCCATGCACATTTTTCAAACGTACGCATGCTGTTGAATGTATTTTCTTTGGTCTGCAAATCACATTGCAAGTTCAGAAATGTATGGACGTCAACCACAGATTGCATCTGAGACTGTGTGTGGTCCTGAAGTTGCGAACTGGGTAAATCCAAATAAAAAATGAACTGAAACAAATTTCTCGTACACTGCTTCTCGTTCCAAATTCATAAGGCTTTGGAACGTGTTAAAAATGCCAGATGGAGAAATACAATTGGTCTGTAAAAAAACAGAGGATAGCACAGTGCTGGACCACTGAACTCACCTTGATGTAGTTCCTAGAACCCTGTGTAGGGATGACACTGTGAAAATCCACAATTTGTTACTGCTACCTGGGCCACCAAAGGAGGTTAAAGAGGGAATTTGCAGAAGGGAATGACATTGCTGAAATGTCCATCAACAGTGACACCGGTGGGACCAGCCTTTTTTTGTACAGAGTTTTCACCTTTTGAATCTTTGCAAAGATTGAAACTATGATTACAATGGAAAATCACCTACTAACCTGACAGAGCAATTCATAATGGAGATAAACTTGGTTACTCCAGCTCCTTATTGCATCATTGGTACTGAAAGATACCTACTGTGTGGGGTAGTGGGGGTTGTGTGTGTGTGTGTGTGTGTGTGTGTGTGTGTGTGCGTGCACATACATTCACATACAACACACACATACAATCCATTCACATTGTGCTTGTCTTGTATACATTCTAATATTTTTAAAAACCCTTCAGTTTATGGCAGGGGTGGACAACTTGAGAACGGCTTTCTAGGACACTCTAGGAATGAGGCCTCTATGGCAGGAACCATAGAGCCTGTCCCTATAGCGTTGTTCCTTTTTACATTTTTCAGTGGCAGTGGATACTGGGGGTCTTGTGGGCTTCCCTTTTTGCACACCTGCCCTAAATCATACTGATAGTTGCTTCTATGGGTGAGAGAGTAGGCTTCCCTTGAAGTTCACATAATCGATCTCCTGACAGAAAGAAGAGGGCAATGGTAATCCTGAGCTAAATAGCAAATGATCAAGCTTGATCAGTATATGAAAGTGTGGAGCAAAGACAGATAAATAGGCTTGTTATTTATAGAAAACAACATGGATGTGTGGGTGAGTAATTAACACATAGTTACAGATACCAGGCAAAGAGCTGCAGTACAGGAGCTATATTCTATATGATTTATGTAATTTGGTGATTTCCTAAAGGCTCGTACAAGCAGAAGGGTATGTCCCAGATACTTCTCAGTTATTTTTGCTTGATTTTCGTTGGGAGGAGTCAGGAAATTTACCGTCTGTTGGGCCACATGCTGACAATTTAAAGGAAACTACTGACCGAAATGCAGAAGAAACAAATAATAAAGGGATACTTGAAAGAGTATTTCTCTGGAGGAATACAGTTCTCTTACACACACACACACACACACACACACACACACACATACACACACTAAATGACTGTTGTAGGGAGGAAGAATGGTACCCTCTTCAAAATCTCCCAATATAAAAGATTCAAAAGAAGATGCAAATACCTATGAGCTTTGTATATTTGACAATACTTGCAATCTCATAAAAGAGAATGAGGAATAGGAAGTCTGGAGATGCTGGTAAAGTTCTTCAAGCTCAGAAGCAGATGCAAGCTTTAAGGGCTTGTAAAAACCTGCCTCAAAGTTGAGGAAAGCTTTAGGTCCCCAAATTCTTCTCCACATCAGATTAAAATCAAAGACAGAAGAATTTCTGAATTATCCCCCCGACACACACACCCAATTCTCAAAGGCTTCCTTTCCACCAATCCAGCGACCGCTATCCCCAAAATTCCGTCCCCATTTCTCTTTCAATATAACCTACTGTTCTGGGCAGCATTAACACAGTAGCCCTTGGAGAAAAAGAAATAAAAAGGCCAATGGAATATTTCCTCTGGAATCATAAGCAGTTCTTCAATTAAAATAGGAGTGCATCGACTAAGTTGAGAACAGGCAACATTTTGGGCCACATATATTATATTATATTTATACCCCACCTTTTTTCCTTAAAGGAACCCAAGGCAGCTTACATAATCCTCCTCCTCCTCTCCATTTTATCCTCACAACAACCCTGTGAGGTAGGTTAGGCTGAGAGTCAGTGACTGGCCCAAAGTCACCCAGTGAGTGGACAAATTTGGAAATTTGAGAAACTGTCCTGGGCACCACCACAAAATGACTACCATGGGAGGTGTGGCATAGGAAAAGTAACCTGCCCAAAAGATGAGTACAAGGCAAAGGTGGGGTCTGATCCACAGCACGCTAAACAATTCCTTTGAAGCCACAGTTTTCAGCACCAACAGAAACCTATTTCACAGCAATCCTAACTAGATAGATAGATAGATAGATAGATAGATAAGGCATCTTGGTGGGTGCCAAGAAAGGTGTCTGGGGGTGCATTGGTACCTGTGGGCACCATGTTGCTTACCCCAGTCTAAGTCTACTAATCCAATCCTGTTTTCAAAAAGCAAATATTAGGGGGAGGGGATAAAACAGCCACTGTATGGTGCTGCTTTGGTACTTCAAGAAAGTTTTAAAACTTTAAAAGATGTTTTAAATACCAAAACAAATTTAAACGTTAGTCACTTAGCACATCTTCAATCTGCTTCTCAACACCAGCATTCCAATTAATGGCCATCTTGCATGCATCATTCGCCACCTCCTAACTAAACAATTGGGAATTTAAGTGTTACATAAAATCAGGGTTGCAAACCATGTGGTCCTCCAGATGTTGGTGCATGGCAACTCCCATGAGATCTAGTTAGCATAGCCAATGGTGAAGGATGATGGGATTTGTAGTCCAAGATCTGGAGGGTCACACATTCCCCATCTTTGCATTAAATAAATATGTAGCATGCAGTTTTCTATGTTACTGGAGGGCTGGGCTTTACTCAAAAGTCAGTGTGGGGGCCTGATTGGGACTGGAATGCACAGAGATTGGTCTTTGTGAAGAAATGCCCAATATATATAACTATTGTTGTTATGTAATGTGTACTTTGTGTGGCCTTTGTGAGCCAATAATGTATCTGAGTAGGCCTAAGGCCTTGTTTTGTTACTGTCAAAAGCCTGTGTAGCAGTTGCTTAGGGAGGTTCTGAATTCTGATCACTTTGAATATTGTTAGATGGGGCCTGGATCAGGTAAACTCAATTCTGATTTGCCGGGGATTGTAGCTAGGTGGAAAAGAGCAGTTGGGAAATGACAGTTAAGGTATGACAGTTAACAGCTGAGGGTGAGCCTGTAGAGCAGTGTTCTCCAACCTTGGGTCCCCAGATGTTTTTGGCCTACAACTCCCAGCCAGTGTAGATGGCATGCTGGGAGTTGTAGGCCAAAAACATCTGGGGACCCAAGGTTGGAGAACACTGCTGTAGAGAGTCTGTGGTAGTCAGGGAAGGAGAGGGTTTGGTGGGTGGTGTTTTAGAAGGACTAGGAGAAACCTGAGGAGAAAGGGAATAGCTAAGGCCTGAATATTAAACTGTTCTTCCTCTGTGTGATAACCATACACAGCTGGTGAAGATCAGGAGTAGAGAACAGGAGGCTGTGTTATGCCAAGAAGCTACCCTAAGATCTTGCCAGAGGAAGGTTATACAAGCAGGTAGTAAAAACCCAGATAAACTGTCCAAGCAGGACAGAAATACAACAGAGGAGCTTTGGTGTCAGAGGAAGACTGTACCCAGAGGCTGAACCTGGTTGTTTTTGGCTGGGGTGGAGGTTTGGGGAATTTGGCCTGAAGTAAAAGAACTCATTAAGAGGCTTGTAGCAGCAAAAGGGTCTCTTGCGTCCTTAAGCATTGTCACTAAGCAGTCTTGTGAAAACCCCAAAGTAAATATTAGTAATCCCTTAAGTACAAAATATCCCTTTAATAAATTAATTTGTTTAATAGTTCATCTTGTCTCTAGTGTTGGTGCCCATCTCACATGTAAGCCTCTTATACCAGTTACTAGGAGGTTGGATAAAATGGAGAGGAGGAGGATTATGTAAGCCGCCTTGGGTTCCTTGGAGGAAAAAAGGTGGGGCATAAATATAATAAATAAATAAATAAATTGGTGGCAGCAGGAAAGGGCCAGCTTGTGGAACTCTGAGCTGAAGTGGCAGAGAGTTCCTTAGGATCTGAAAAATAAGCATTTGCTACAAACAAGTAACCCCATAGGTTGTATTGCCCTGGGAAGGAGCTGTTTCCCCATAGGTGGTGGCAGTGGTGGGGAGCAGAAATCCCCCAGAGTCTTTTCTTCTGTAGCTGTGACCCACCCCCAAGAATCACCCCCACATAGCAATTAACAGTAGTAAAGAAAAAAAAAGTCCCTTTGGTGCCAAATGGTGTCTTTTTTTTAATTACCATTAGCTTCCGCTGTGGGGGACAATTTTGGGGGTGGGGGTTCATGGCTGGGGGGCCTGGGGAGGGAAGGCTTGAACCTCCTGTACCTGTGTGCTGTTATTGCAGTCCCAGTCCAGATTACCCCTGCACTTACTTTTGGGTTTAAAAAAAAATCAACCACTTCAAGAACTGCATGTTACGTATTTAACATAATGTCTCATTTGACCCTGAGCAAGCTCTTCGATTGGATCCGAACCTTGATCACCATACTCCTGCCAACTGTTTCTTTCTGGCAGCTCTCGGATACATGGTTGCTCCAAGCAAATCTTTCCTCCTGGAACAGCCTGATTTATTTTTTCCACTCGGATTGTAAAATCCCCCCCCAAAAAAAAAAGTAAAGAGAAATTTCCATGTCATGCATAATTAATCTTGCTGCAATAAACTGACAAGCTCATACATAATGTGGTTCAATCTTATGAAATAATAACAACCTGCCATTCTAAATCATTGGCAACAAGGGCCAAACTAGCTGAAGTTTATTTATTTTATTTATTACATTTCTGTACTGCCCAATAGCCCAAAGCTCTCTGGGCAGTTCACAACAATTAAAACCATAAAATACAACATAAGAGACAATATAAAAATTTAAAACTACAGCATAAAATAGAAGTAAAGTAAAACTTAGCAGCAATGCAAAGATTAAACTACAATAACAGATGTAAAACAGAAACTGAAAGACTAGAATGCCTGGAAAATAAGAAGGTCTTCACCTGGCACCGGAAAGAGCATAATGTAGGTGCCAGGCGAGCCTCTCTGGGAAGCTGATTCCACAATCAGGGTGCCACAACAGAACAGGCCCTCTCCTTAGTAGCCACCCACCTCACTTCCTTTGGCAGGGTCTCCCGGAGAAAGACCACTGAGGACAACCTTAGGTCGGTCTGGGCAGGTATATACAGGAGGGGACACATTCCTTCAGTATCCTTGTACTGCTACTTCTGGAAACTAAGGCAATTCTCAACCTTTTTAGCCCAACTCTCAATAGCTGGGAGAGGTCTGAAGGTTTATATAATACTGTCAGCTACCTCTCTTCCTGGTTTCAGCTGGGTCTGCTTCCTCATTCTCTGCAGTTGGAATTTCCCCCTCCTTCCAGGTATGCCCTTCCTCCTGAGTAATCCTTCATGATAGGATCTTCTGGCAGCCTGGAAGGTGCTCTGATGACAACTCATTCCTTTGTCCACTAGTCAATGCATTTTTCAGTGGTATGAATGCACATGGGGCTTAGTTGTTTAGAAAGAGAGAACCCCCCCCCGGATTGCACCAGGTTGGCTAGGAAATAAGACATACTACTTCCCAAATAATTATTTGGGAATTATTATTCCCAAATAATTGGGAAGTAGCTCATTTTCTTTCCATCCCAGCCTGAATCTCCCTCCTTGAGATCCCAAAGCCCTTTATCGCCCTGCCTTCTATCCCATCTACCCCTGATACTCAACCCCCTCCCTTTATATGCCACTTATCCGGCTGGTGCAACCAACAGCAACACTGTAACAGTGGCAAGCAGCTATGGGGAGCGGAAAGTATCTTCCTGTTTTCCCTGTCTGGCCCCTGGTGTGCTGCATAGCAGTGAACTAGGATGGAAATAGTCCTTGGGAAGCCACATTTCTCAGGGCTACTGGGACATTGCATGCAGTTGTACAGCTATGTAGAGGCACCTGCAGAGGGAAAAGTTAAAGAAACACTTCCCTCTTTCTGTGGTGCTTGCTGACAGGAAACTGGGGGTTAAAGTGAAGGGGGAGACAGTTTGCTGGGAAGCTGAGCATCTGGGAATCACATCCAATGTATCCTCCAAAGGATGTTTATTACTATATTTGAGGTTAAGAAAGAATCTTTCCCTGGTAAAGCTGAACTGAGCCACTGTGGGTTTTGGTTGATTTTTTAAAGGGTCCCCCCCCCCCAAGCCATCAGGTAGGGCTGCTCCAATAGGCAAACAAACCTGCTCTATATTAGGGGTGGGCCAAATGTTTCGCTCCTATAACATTTGCATTGTTTCTAAGCACAAGTTCATTCCATCCCATTTCTGCATCAGTTTGTGACTGTTTATTTTAAAAGACATTTGTAGATGTTTTCATGCACACACAGAAATCATATGCATTTCTACATACAATATCCCCTAATATGAGCAATTTTTGCAAGTACTTTTCCCTAATAGATGCTTTTTTGTTTGCAATTTTCCCTAATGTACACATTTTTGGTAGACATTTTTTTTAAAATCAGAGACTGGCATTGCAAAATTCAGAGAAGTGCAGAAACGGAAGGATAATTGCATTCCAGGTCATGTATTAATTTGTGCAAATTAGGTTGGTTCATATTGAAATGTGAACCAATTGAATTTAGCCCCCATCTCTACTATTTATATAAGCAATAAATAATTTATATATATCACTCTGCATGGAGGAGAGCCCTACATGCATAAAAAGGCAGTGTTTGAGATGTGTGTCAGCGCTGGGCCATGGGCTAAGATGAGCTGGGAACCAGGAGCTGTCAGATGATGTCAGTCATCAGGACCAAAGATTAAGTCAGAATCTAATGACAAACCAGGAGGCAAGATTGTAAAGCAAGCCAGAAGTCAAAACTGAAGGATAATCAAGGGATATAGGAACACGCCAGAGATCAGAAAGACCATGTTTCTCAAGCAAAGTTTATCAGGAACAGGAAGTCCTCTTATCATCCTTCTTGTCCCAGAGGATCCAATGACCTGTCTAGGTGATTGGGGTCAGTCCAGGGCCTGAGCATACTAAACTGCCTAGGCAGATGCTGCTGCAACACAAAGTTTGCTGGCTTGCAATATGGGGCAGCAGTACACAGATCTGTAGGTTCCCTGTTCAAGTCTAGGCAGCTCCTGACAGTGTGGTTTGTTCAAGGGGCCCCAATTCATTTTTGTGCATTCCTAGAGGGTTGGATCCCCCCCCCCCCAGTTTTCATCCCTTCTCTCAGCAGTGTCTTTGGTCTTCTTGCTCAAGTTACCTGAAGCAATCTGTTCGATAGGCATATTCCATGGTTTACCTATGATTGAGCCACAATGTGGTCTGTATTGCCTTTAGGGACCAGTAGATTCTGCCTTTTTGTCAGATGGCTGGCAACCCTAGGAGTCTAATAGTTGTTAGGAACATTAGCAGTTTGCATGAGCATCACTCAGTCTCTCATCACTTGTTTATTCAACACTTGATGACTCTCAGCTGAATGGATGCACAGTGTCCATTGAAATTATCCCATTAGGACCCTGCATGTTTATAGCAGTAAGGGATGACTTGCATAAATGAATGGGACACCACTGACTGCATTTTTCAATTGACTGATATTAACTAACACATGATGCTTTTCAGTTGAGCCACTGTACACATTCCATTGTGAGTCATTATCAGTGATAGAAGATGATCTTATAAACATGCTTACAGGCAGTCCCCGGGTTATGAATGAGATCCGTTCTTAAGTCTGTCTTTAAGTCGAATTTGTATGTAAGTCGGAACAGGAACAGGAACATACGGTTCCCCGGCTCTACATCATTTATGTAGAAAACAGCGTAAGATACGCCGTTTACATAGAGTATAGCGCAGAATGCATTAAAAATAGCATTTATGCAAATTGCAGCCGTTTTTACGTATACTACGCTATACTCTACGTAAACGATGTAGAGCCAGGGAACCAGGAAGTCCAGCGAGCGCCTCAGCTGGCGCTTGCTGGAGGCTCGGCGCCCGGTCCATTCATAAGTACAAGTTGTCCGTAAGTCAGATGTTCGTAACCTGGGGACTGCCTGTAGATCAGATTTGTAGAATTAGTCCTCCTGTTTCAAACAATTTAAAGCTCTCTAGTAATAATATATAGGCAGTCCCCAGGTTATGAATGAGATCCGTTCATAAGTCTGTCTTTAAGTCGAATGTGTACATAAGTCGGAACAGAAGTCGCACAATGTTTTCAAAGTGTTGCAGTGATGCAAAGTGTCGCAAAGTATATTGCGTGCATTAAGTACGAACCATTGTATTTAACTCAGATTTTTACATATATGGCAGCCCGTTCTTAAGTATGAGTTGTCTGTAAGTTGGGATATTCATAACCCAGGGAATGCCTGTTTTTGAATCAGCCCTTTGAGTTCATATTATGTGACATAAAAGTTATTTCTGTCTGTCAATCTGTCATAGAAAAATGCAGATATATTTGTGCAGACTGCTAGTTAAGCCTCTGGAACATAACAGCCATACACTTTTCATCACTCTCCCTATTAGTGAAGTTTGTGTCCCAAGTGTGAGTAGCCTGGGTGCCTCAAAGGATCAAGGTAAACAGTAGAAATGGGTACCTGCTGAGGGAGGGGTAGATGATACATTGGAAGGTTTTCAAAGAAAAGTGAGGGGGAGAGATCCACATTGATAAAATGAACAAAAGGTAAGAGGAAAATCCTGTTTTCTTAGGGATGGAGAAGAAGTGTATTCAATTTGCATCGAGTTTTGCACATTCAAACCAATATGCGAACCAAAACTGAGTTATCCTTCAAAATTCACACTTCTCTGAATTTTGCAATGGAGTTCTGTAATCAAAACATGGATACAAAATGTGGATATTAAGTAAACATGCATGCAAAATATGTATAGTGAGAATAAATGCATTCTATTAGGAAAAGTGCTTGCAAAAATAAGCTCATTGGGCAAAACTGCATATAAAAATACATGTATTAGGAGAAATGTGTACAAAGATGTATGAATTTCCATGCAAACTTTTTTTAAAAAAAATTCTCAACGTTCAGGACAAGTTGAACTTAAGACTGGAAAAATGAAAAACTGAGCGAAATCGAAATTGACAGATTCATCCATCTTTAGTTTTAATAAACAGCAGGACGTGGTGTACAGAAAGGCCATACATTGGGATGTGGGGAGAGAGCCTTTGGCTCCCATTCCACTCAGTCTGACTACATGTCAGAAATGGGAAACAGAATGTAAGCAAAATAAGTGATGGTGGGTCTGCGAGGAAGTAGCCATAAGCAGCTAATCGTGGTACAGGCTCTACCATGGACCAATTTCAGAGACTGGGGGAAAGATAGAGCAGAATAACATTAAAAAGGCAATGGTCAATAGGGAAGAATGAAAAGTCATGCAAACAAAGAAAAGAGGAGAGCAAAATTCTAAAGGAAGAAAGAAAAGAATGTGCACTTAAGGAAAGAAGAAAGGAAAGGAAATAATTTACGTTCAGAGAACAGCATTACAGCAATTGTTCAAGGTTAGAAAAGATACTGCAGGAATTTCAGTAAGAAGAAGTGGGACGGATAATTGATGGGAGTGTAAAAATAGAGATTCTGTGAGGAAAAAAACATTGAAAGAAGTGCCTATGTTGAAGAAGAATAGCTAGCAATTTAGAAAGTTAACCAAAGAGCATAAAACTCCCCCACCTCATGCTTCCTGCTCAACAAATGCAGAAACATACACAGCAAGGGCAGTGAGAAGGGAGGTAATGACATTCAATTTAAGGTCAATTACCAGACATTAATAATAATTCAATAAGGACTGACCTTTTTATTGGGGAGGAGGAGGAGAAATTAGTGGGAAAACTCTACAATAAAGTTTTTATTGGGGGGAAGATGAATTAGTGGGAAAACTCTACAATAAAGAGATGTGAAAGGCTGAGAGAGAAAAAATACCAACGAAGATGTAAAAAGTACATATGGTGTGTGGAAGGGAAACAGAAAAGAGAGATTGTATGAATAACAAACCATTACAAAGATGTGGGAGAGAGGGAGAGAGAGAGAGAGAGAGAGAGAGAGAGAGAAGCAGTTCAACAAAGCATAAACAAAGTTGTTCTCATAAAAATGTTAATTTAAAAAACCCATAGCAGAAAGACAGTGATAAGGGTCACCTTTTAAATTCATCTTATAAGACACCAGGCATTAAGAACAGTTCAAAACAGACATAAAGGTCTATGTGGCAAACAATGGGGTGGTGGTGGGGTATTTCTAAAATAGACTATGGGGGAAACTGAAGCTGTCATACTGCCAGTAAAGGCAGATAACTAACCATACAGAAACAAATTATGGACTGGAGATTACTGGGGCAGTTAAGGTGGCTTATATCCAGAATACAAATGGACTGTAAATAGGAGGAATATATAAAGTCCATGTCCCTTTCACATATTTTTGCCCATATATCCATTCCATTGCGTTTGTGCATTAATCTGTAATTTTTAAAAAAACTTCTTTAAAAACTTGTTGTAATACAATTTCAATGTGTATTTTGTTATATTGAAACTGCCGAGAACTGTGTCACAACATCTGGAGAACAACTGTGTAATCTGGTGGACAGCTAAATTGTAATCTGCACCTTATTCCAAGAGGTGCGGCTCAGGTCATATTATTATTATTATTATTATTATTATTATTATTATTATTATTTCCATTTCTATACCGCCCAATAGCCGGAGCTCTCTCGGCGGTTTACAACTACATATAATCAGTTAACAGGACAGTCCCTGCCCGCAGGCTTACAATCTAAAAAGACACGACACACAAGGAAAAAGGAATGGGGAGGGAAGAAGGGGGGAAATCATGCAAACACATCTCGTTCGCAATCGTGAACATGTGAGCAGGACCACTTTTTTTCAAGATGTGTAAATAAATTCCTGAATTTATCACGTTTGAAAAAATGACTTTTTTAAAAAAATATATCACTGTTTTGAAATGCTCATATATATTTTTTTTAAAAAATGCATTTTATGCTTTAATTAATGTGGGAAAGTACACACTTTTGAGCAATATGCATAGAAATGCATACTTTCCCCATTCAAAATGTGCACTTTTCCCATTCAAATGAAGTGATTAAAAAAAGAGGTTGAAGACTAAACTGGGAGCAAGCCTATGAACTTCAAATTGATTTTCAAGTTTGAAGTTTCAAGTTTGTATGTGTGCTTCTGTCTGACAGCAGCCGTAAACATTCCAGGTATGCAGCCCTTATATAAGATGCGGTCATAATGGAAAGGCCAATGTCCACTTTACTGGAGGAGTGCTATGATTTTTACAAAATCTCTGTACTGGTTAATATCCCTTTTACAGCATTTCTTATATATTTGTAGGAATGAGTGTAGAAAATCCACCAGGATATGAGTATATTTTTCTGAATATAGAGAACAGTGTATCATAACATAACAAACCAATATCCTGAAGAACAGCCTGTACCAGCCTAATCTATGTTTAAAATCAGAAGGAAATATTCTGGTTCATCTACCATAAAAAGGGGCTTGGGTGGGTGGGATAGAATGATGAAGACAACAAAGGCAGTTGCAAAATAAACCTTTTTGTTTTGTTTTGTGGATCCTCACATACTTGAATAATTATTATTCAAACCCAGAAAAGATCAGCAAAGCAAGGATATAGAGGAGTGTAGTGCATTACTACGTCAACGCCATATTGTCATATCACTTTTTTTTAAAAAAAAATGTTTATTATATTTCATTTCATTTATTTACTTTCTATACTGCCCAATAGCCAAAGCTCTTTGGGCAGTTCACAAAAATTAAAACCCCAAATACAACGTAATATAAACATAATATAGAATCGTTAACATACAACCACTTAAAACTGGTAAAAACAATTAGCAATGAAATACCTGGACCCGATAAAAGAACTGACATTAGAAACCCATCAAATGCCATCAAATGCCTGAGAGTAAAGCCTTAACCTGGCACCAAAAATACGACAATGTTGGCAGCAGGCAGGCCTCAGTGGGGGAGAGGATTCCACAATATTTATAGTCCACCTTTCCTGTTTCCTCCAAGGAGCTCGAAACAGTGTATGTGGTTCTTCCCTCCTTATTTTATTCTCACAACAACTCTGTAAGGTAGGTGAAGCTGAGAGATAGTAACTGTCTTGTGTCACTCAGTGAGCTTTGTGGCTCAGCATTCCTGATACTAGGGGATGTTGTCTGGGGATGATGAGAGTTGCTGTCCAAAACATCTGGAGCAGTGTTCTCCAACCTTGGGTCCCCAGATGTTTTTGGCCTACAACTCCCAGCATGTGGGAGTTGTAGGCCAAAAACATCTGGGGACCCAAGGTTGGAGAACACTGATCTGGAGGATGCCACATTGGGGAAGGCTATATTACACCAGACTGGTTCTTAAAAGGCACATCTTTTGCCCTTAATAATAGTCTCAAAAGACACAGATTACAGAGAGGGTAAGATAGCAAAATTTTGTAAATAGGACATTTTTAAAATGTCTCATTATATTTGTGTTGGATATTCTAAACTTTAAACAGAAACATAAATACTCAAAGAGAAACACTAAGTCCTTGCACACAGATTGAGAATTACTGATTGGCATTTGTGGCACAAAATCCTCATTTCGTTCATTCTACACTAACACACCGCAAATGAAGGCCTTTTGTCAGAACATAGGCAGTGACACTTCAAAGGATGAACGCCCTACTTACCAACCCCAGTCTTTCTTATTTTTATTACACATTTGAGAACCTAAGTTTGCTGAGATCCCGGTACCATCCAGTGATCACATGAACAACCATGGTTAATCCAGTATATGAAGCCCAGTATCCTTACTACACAATAGTTTCAGTGGGTGAAGCTGGGGAAAAAATCATTTCTTCCTTAGTTATTCAAGTACCATGAACCTTTCCAGCATGTTTGAGGCTAGTTCTTGCTTTGGAGGGTTAGCTAAGGGTTACTTTTATTATCCGTTTGCCTGTGCCACCATGGAATTAAAATAAATGCACACCATTCCATTGCTGCAAGAGGTCAGCACCTACAAGTACATTATAGCAAGAGCTGTATCAAATAAATAGATCACACTGAAAAAGAAATAAGTAGGACATCAGCAACGTGAAAATTGCAGTTGCAAATAACAGAATGTAGTTTGAATGTAAAGGTTGGCGGTGTCTGCTCCACAAGGTAATTCTTGGAATCTGTGTGAAATACAAGGAAAGCTTATCTCTTTGAGAGCAGAAGACTATAAAAATACAATTGCCAGAATGGAAGAAATCGGAGTTGATTGCCATAGCAACAAAAGAATTACATTGATGAAATATGGCACATAAATCTTTGTATGCTACATTAAAGATAAAGCAGTCAAAAGTAAACAAGAGAGGACTAGACTTTACTCTGCCTATACTGGAAAAGACACATTCTCCCATGCCAATGACTGAGGCTCAAACTACACACATTACATACAGTTTTGTTTTGTTTTTGTTTTCCCCACTAAATGAAAAATCCCAAACCAGCTTGGGCAGGCTTTTTGAGGTAGAGCAGAGCAAGTGGGTGAGGGGTGGAGAAAGTTTGTTTAATCCTCCCTTCTTGTTGTTTTTTCCCCCTCTTAACATCATTCTCTGTAAACTGCTTTTTCACCCACAAGAAGAGATATGTGGATGATATGGAGACTGAATCTTTTCCCCCAAGGGATGAACAAGAGCAGTATAATATACAGGATGAGCCTGAGAGTAGCTAAAACTACACAGGGAACAGCTAAAATTCTGCTCCCACGCAGATGGAGTATAATTTTGCTGTCAACTCCACTTCACAAGATCCTTTGTATAATATGCAACACATGATATAATAATTTGATAAGGGTAAATCTACATAGGTTTGATATGGGTACATGCTGGAGGAGAATTCACAATTGGCTGAGGGTAGAAGAATGCGAAAACACCTATTTTATCCTTGTCATAGTATGCAAAATGTCCCCAGTATTCTTTCTGATTCTGAGCACATCCTCAGTGGAACTTAGGAAACTGGCAGAAGATCGCTGGGTAATAAGTGGCTAAGTAATAAGTTACCAAAATGGCATGGAAGCTGCTTCGGTATGGCTGGGTCCCATTATCTTTATAGGTCATCCTTCCCCAACATGATACCCTCCAGGTGTATTGGACTACAATTCCCATAATCCCCCAGCTAGCATAGCCACTAGCGGAGGGCACCAGGTTGAGAAATGTTCTTCAAGGATATTGGCTTGAATGACACAGTTGTTTCCCACTCCAGCATTGTCCTGCCATGGAGCCCAGTGAAGGATGCTATGGGAAGGGAGCACATCATGTTCCCAACCCACATGGTTCCTTCCTGCAGACATCACCAGAGTGGCCTTGGATCCAACTATGCAAAAGTGGCACCCACACTGTTTTAATAAAGTATGAACTGGCTCTTAAATTTTCACAGTGAGTTATGAAAGTGTGATCAAGAAAAGATGACTGATAAACTTGATTGTTAATGTCACATCCATATTACATATATACAGCATTGTACATTTATGTTTGTCCTCCCCTTCTCATCAGTTTTTGGTTCATTTCTCCAATACCCACGAAAAGGAGTTCTCAAAAGTTATCCTACTGAGCTTCCATTAGTCAAGGAAATTACTGTTCATCCCCCTCCCTAGTGTAACTAAAACAACATTTTAAAAATCCTTTCCCTCGTAATGCGGTTCTTTGCCCAAGGAAAAATAAGATCAAAGCAATATTAAAGGTGCATGTGTGGTTACAGCATGCTGTATCGATTCTCAAGGATGGAGAAGAGGAAATGAATCATGGTGATATAGGGCCCCTAGAACAAAAGCTGCCAAATCTTTTTGGGAAGTTTATAGTTGATCTCCAGAATTCAGAATTCATATGAGCAGTGGAGACTTCCAGTATTTCACTGGTTGAGAGGGGGAAATGGCATATTGATTCTCTTATCACTTGACCCCATCATGCAATGCCCTAAAGGCCAGTTTTCAGTTACAATTATGTCACACACAGTTGTCCTCATTTTTTTTTTTTCCCATTCGGGATTACAATAGGTTTGCTAAATGTAATCAGCCAGTACAATGGCCATATGAGACCAGGGCCCTTGCATACCATTACAAACCTTGAAAGAGTGGGTTGAACAATGGCGAGACAGATACTACAACTTTGATGCATGGATGTTTCTTCCTTTTTTGTGGGCTGGGAACTGCCGGCTTTGGCATCCTTCCTATTTGCAACCAGGAAAGCTAAGCAGGGCCGGGCCTGGTTATTACTTGGATGAGAGACCCCTCCTCTAGTTTCCTGCATTGAGCAGGGGGTTGGACTCGATGGCCTTGTAGCCCCTTCCAACTCTATGATCCTATGTGATCTCTGAAAGCCCCAGCAATAATGAGGTGAGACAGAGGAAGTTGGGTAAACTAGGGCCACCACGACTTTATTGAATTAGTCACAAGAGATCTGCAATGGTGGGATGATGTGCAGGTCTGGCTAAGTCAGCTAATAGGGGTGAGCCTGCCCCAGTCCTGAGCCAGGAGACAGCCCAAATGCCTGTGTCCACCCTCCATCCACAACTTTAGACAGGACATTTTTTAACATATAAAGTGTGGGGAAAATTCTCCTCCAGCCCTCATGAATTTCACCCCAAGTGGACTCCAAATTCCCCTGCCGAAGTGCCCTTTTAATTCTGCTTGTCCCTGTTTACATTTGGAAAAAAAACCAAATGAAAATACAGATGTAGATGCTCTTCGCGTTCTCCTCTGGACTGTGATTTAGGATTTGCCATCCTGCTTTAAGCAAAACCTGTGCCTGTGTAACCCATATCGCTTAATTAGACCTGTTACTTTAAGGAGATTCAAGGTTTTCAAACTCTTGTGTACAGACTGGGGCAGGGAGGATGGGAGGCACATGGGAGGAGAAAAAGGCTTCCTGTTGAAGCCGTACTTCCCCTCCTCCTTCCAAGAAGATCCACACACCAGCTTCTAACTGAAAAGCTTTATTATTAGTACAGAGGCCAGCCTAGCAAACTGGCTTAGAATTACAAAGAAGTGATTTGCAGAGTCAATCACAACTGAGACAAGCTTAGTTAGAATACTAGCCATTAAGAAAGATTGCTCTATTGTTGAGCAGTTGATTCCAAACTGGGAACATCTCCTCCCTTCCAGCAGGGCCGGATTAAGATAGGGGCTATTGGAGCTGCAGCTCCAGGCCCCTACCCCAAAATAGGCCCACAATCAGGACTGGTGCAGGGCAGTTTGGCGCCCCAGGCGAAATAATATTTAGCGGCCCCCCCTCTCCAAAGCAGCCCTGCTCTGCAAAAAAAAACAAAACCCTGTGCCGCCACCACCAACCTACCTTCCCCCCGCCCTGGCGGCTGCTGCGGCTGCTGCTGCTGCCGCCGCTGCCGCTGCCGAGGAGGAGGAGGAAGTGACGCGACGGGACCCCCGCGCTGTTTTTTGCCGGGGAAACCATGGCAACAGGGCTGTTTAAGCCCTGTTGCCCTGGTTCCTCCCGCCAAAACAACGCGGGCGGGGCTCCGGAAGCGACACGACGCAGAGAAGGTAGGTGGCGGGGGGGTCAGGGTGGTGGTGATGGCAGCGGCGGCGGGAGGCGCAGCGGCAGCGAGCGGGAGGGCGGGGGGAGGCGCAGCGGCGAGCGGGACGGGAGGGTGCGGCGGTGGCGGCGGCGGCGGGAGGGAGGGTGGGGAGGCGGAGGCCTGGCGGGGGCGGCGCAGCAGAGGCAGAGGCCTGGCGGGGCGGCGCAGCGGCAGCGAAGAGGAGCGCAGCGTTTCTGCGCCCTCTTCAGCTGCGCGCCCTCCTCAGCACCAGGCCCATAATGCTCTTAATCCGGCCCTGCCTTCCAGACTCAAATAACACACACACCCCCGCAACCCCTAAGGCAGTTCCTTATTCTTAAGGGCCAATCTCTTGAAGTACCTGACATTCCTCAGTTGGCCCATCTTCCTTAGCTGATGTCTGACCCGTCAGTGAAGTTAGTGATGCTTGATTCACCCTCCTCCCGATCAGAGAGCTCAGACTGCTTTTCCATCATGGAATTTGACACCAATTGATACTCCCTGCCTGTACAGTTTATCTCCAAGGCTCCTGGCCTTGAAGATTCAGGTGCCTGTCCCCCCAATTCCAACTCCTCCTCCTCCTCAGAATCTGTTCCCAGATTCTCCTCTGTAGGAAGGGCCCATTCCCTACACTTCCAGGACTTTGGAAACCATTTTGACTAAGAGCTGCAGGAATGGAAATGAGGGCAGGCATGGCCTACCTAGTTATTTTAAAGGGTGAGCCCTACTTACCTAGTTATTATTATCTTGGGTTTCTGAAATGCATATGGAAGGAGGAGCATACTTAAAATAAATTTGTGATGGATTTTAATTATAACTGCTGTTTCTAGAATATAATAGAAGTGTGAGTCAGGAATTCCATTTCCCATAAGGCTGCGCTGGTGGGACTCTTCCCCTTTCCCAGCAGTCCTGCCTTTTGAGTAAGGATGGATGGAGGTTCAAGGTCCTGAATGGAAGAAGGCTTTGGCTCAGGGAAGTCTGTTGTCCTGTTTGTCTCTCCAGTTACAGCTTTAAAAGCCTGCATTGAAGGAAGCTTGAAACTTTGATCCCAGGTAGGCTTGCCACTTTATGTAAAGTCCAAGCCTAGGTGACTGGATGCCCAATCAGGCAGTGGGGTGGGGCGGTGTAGGCCTTCCACACTATGTAACAGACAATATAAGGGCTAATTAATGATCCCATCAGACAAAGGTCAGTACTACTTGCCCATAGGGAAACCATGGAAGGAACCTAGTGCAGGGTAACTTCCAGCATGGTGCAAAAACATCTGGCAACAATTCCAACTCTGCCAGCACACTCAGTGCAAATGGAAAGAATTGTGCCCCTGCAAAATCTTATAGTGGATTGCACACGAACAAGTATGGCAACACAGACAGTTAATGCACGGCTAAACAGACCTCTCAATGGGATTGGTACAGCCAGTTATGAACCCCGGCCTGCTCTTGTCCATTTTCTTTCAACCAGAGGCAGGAGACAACGTCAGCCTGTTCCAGAAATCTATGCTGAGCGGGAATTTGTAAAATAAATATTTTTTAATTCTGGACATTTTAAGTTAAATTTTAAATGCCAAGTTTCTTTAAATTTCAATCATTTACTATTAAAATACATGTTCCGTGACATTTATTTATTTAAATAAATGTGTTTACGTAATTATTTACAATGAAGATTAAAAATGCCCTTTCGCATGGTTTTAAAATGCCCTTTTGAATTCAACCCCCCCCCCCCCGCAGTGAAAATTCCTTCAAAAATACCCTGACCTTAGGTGTTGAGAGGTGCCCTCCTGAGTCCAGGGCCGGTGCTACCATTAGGCCAACTAGGCAGTTGCCTAGGGCGCAGGGCTAAAGAGGGCACCAGAAACACCTTGAAAAAAAATACAGCACTCTCAAGTGGGAAGGGGCGCACGCTAAATATCTGATCTTGCCTAGGGCACCAAACTGCCTTGCACCGGTCCTGCCTGAGTCCCAACCCATGGAGCCTCATGCCTCTAAATGTGTGAGCCTTACAGGGCCCAGAGGAGTTTCCCTCCCCACCCTGATTCCCACAGCCAGAGGGGGCGAGTCCTGGGAATCTCCCTCTCACCTTAAAGGCACCTCTGGTTGCTCACCAATACTCAGTCCCTATGTGCCGTACCCGTATTGCCCACTAAGTTGTGATCATTTCTGCATGTATAAGAATGGCACCCTCCCATTATTGGCCAATTGCCCTCACT
Organism: Shinisaurus crocodilurus; assembly: GCA_021292165.1. Lineage (NCBI taxonomy): Eukaryota > Metazoa > Chordata > Lepidosauria > Squamata > Shinisauridae > Shinisaurus > Shinisaurus crocodilurus. The sequence goes on from CM037881.1 coordinate 111,084,324, forward strand.
GGTTTATTATGGAGTAGACAAAAAACAAACAAACAAAAAACAAACACCAGACACCTCCAGCTCATTTGGCTATGCCACAAAAATAATAATATATATTTTAAAAATCCTACTTGGCCAAGTAGCAACCAGCTGCTGACTCAAACTAAGGATGGGAAGGTGGGTGCCAGAAAAGAGTAAATGTGAAGAGGGCCAGGCATGACTTAAATAGTTCCGAGAACCTGCCTGTTAATTCCAGCATCTTGATGCTGCATGCATCTGCATAGAAGGCCAGAGCACCCACCTCACCTTGGGGGCTAGCTGCAAATGTCACCTCCCCTACTGCAGCAGTGCCAGTTTCAGTAAGAATTTGACTTTGATGAGGAGCAACCCTGAGACTGAGAGCAATGGCGTTTTTCATCTCTCTGTATGTTGGAGCCTCAGGCACAACAGTAGGCCTGCCCTGAAGAGCTGCTGCAAACATCACATCGCAAGTAGGCATTCCATTTGCGCAATAGCTTTCCAGCTTCTAGAAGAGCAAATTAAATTGGAATTGGCAGGAAGAGGTGCCAAAATGTGGAATGGAGGAATGAACTGATATTTTTTTTAAAAAATAAAATATTATCACGTGTGTGTGTTTTTGACGCTACAGTATCCTGGTTTTCTTCAATAAATTCAATGTGGCATTTATTTATACATTTTTATTTATTAATTTTAAAAGTTAATGAAGTAACAGTGTAACAGAGCAAGAACAGTGTATATAGAGGAATGGAACACAAGAGATGCACCCACACATTTATTTTAGTCCATCACACTCAAAGCCTATTGCAGCCTTCCCCAACCTGGTGCCCTCCAGATGTTTTACACTTCAACTCCCATCAGCCCCAGCCAGCATGGCCAACAGTTAGGAATTCTGGCAGTTGTGGTCTAAAACATCTGGAGGGTTCCAGGTTGGGGAAGGCTTGTCTGTATCGCCTTCCATAGAACTAGTGTTTTGCCTAAATCATGTCTCTCTCTCAAAGTATGTATTATGAATAACTTCAGATACAAATGGTGTGAAAACCCTGCAGAATGACTTTGAATATTTGATACTTCAAGCACATTTTTTTTTGTTCTACAAGCTAACCTGGAGGCATAATGATGTGGAACATGAGAAGATATATAGGAATATACAGATTGTTCCTAGCTATGATTTTCTTCTGCCCCAGGGCCCCAGCATGCTGGAACAGAGACTGTGTGGCTTAGTGCTTGTATTATGGACTGGGATATAGGGGGCGCCCTTAATTATTCCCATGCCCCAGCCCCAAATTTCACACACACACACACACACACACACACACACTTTAGCCAAATCATGTCCCCATGCCTTTCTAAACTGGTATCTTGAAAGGTTATTTTATTACTATTTTATTATTAACATTGATATTCTGCCTTATTCACTAAAAATCCATCAAGGCAGTTCAGGCATGCTGTATCCACCTCCATCCATATTTTGAACACCGGTGTGGCTCATGAAGTTCAAAAGACTGGGATTATGAGTCTGATGCTCTACAGAAGAGGTAGGCAACTTCTATGGATCCAATGATCAATTCCCTCCCTTCCTGAAACCCACTGGGGGGCTGAACCTCTGCACCACACTGCTGCCCTGCCACCGAATTTGCTGCTGAAATACAGCAGAGTGATGGCATGGCAGCAAAAAAGTGAGATTTTTCTTTTAAACAAAGACAAACCAGCCTCATTTTGAAGCTGCTGGGCCCACCATGCTGCAAATTTTGGCAGCAGACCACAACTGCTTTTCCTTACAATTTAGCTGCTCACCACCGAATTTGGTGGCAAGTTTGGCGGTGGCGGTAGAGATCACAAAAGGAGGCATGGGAGCAGGGACACAAGTGTAGATGTGTGTTTCCCTGACACACAGGGAACAGGAACACTCATAGTTCTCCATCACTTTCACAAATTGGGACCAAACTACCCTTGTAAAATGTATAGCCAAATGACATAGCAATACAACATTCTCCACCAGTTCCAATTGCTTGTAAGACTTGCAACTGGATCATTATTTTTAAGAGAATGGGAACCATTCAAGTTGGTGATTGACACATCCTAGGAAATCTAGAAAATTAAACCAGTTCAGGCTTATGTATTTCACTAATGACCAAACTGACATAAAGTGTTGTTTTTTTAAAGACCGAGATTAAAATAAAGGTGACAGTTTCTTTAATTACAGTCACCTTTCTTTCAAAAGATATGACCAAAAAAAAAGAGAGAAAAGTAAAGAAGATTAATTAAGACTTTAATACTCCAGAATGACTTGAGGCATGTTTAAATAAGACTTGAATTAATCTTTCATTGGGGCAAGAAAAAGACTATTAATAATGGTGGTTTTAGTTAGCTTTGGCTGAACCGTTTGCCCCGGTGGCCTCTTAAACTGAATATTTCAGGACAGGTCTGCATGGTTGCGTGATTTAATTTTAACCTGCATAGGTGGCCCTATGAAACAGAGTTGAGAGTTCAAGATGTCTTCTCAGCAGGACTACTCATCTTCTTCCTCTAGGAAGTTGGATGGCACATCCTGAAAATGTTTCCATCTTCACATTATTCAGGTAGTAGCTGGATCAGGAACCACCAGGTAATTCATCAGGCTTCACCTTCAGTCATGCACGCACCAGACCCATCACTTGGATGCAGGCACAGCTCCCTTGCTGAAGAAATATCACAGGACCTGCAAAAGTGTCTGTCATCTCCATTTCCATTTTTTATTTTTATTTGTTTTTGGTAGAGAGGTGGGATATAAATAAAATAAATCAATACATGATTTTGGAACTGTTTTTACCTGACTTCAGAGTGCACTCAAATTATGGATCTCTGGGGGGGGGGGGGAAGGCTGTGTTTTCTCCTATTTCTTTCTTCTCTTTCTCTGTCTGTTCCCCATCAGAGACAACTAGGTCCTCTGCTTAAGACCAACCCTTTTTATCTCAAAACCCCTTCAGCCGCTGACCTATATTGGTTACATGTAGATAACCAATATACATTGGTTACATGTAGGTAACCAATACATGCATTAATTAGATTAAAAAAAAAAAAAAAATCGGAGCTGAAACAGCTTGTAATGGAGAATGGAGGCAACATGAGACAAGAAGAACATCCAGCCCCTTTTGTCGGGGTGCAAATTGGTCCAATTTATTTCCCTGAGCATGCAAACAAATAAAGTGTCAACGCTATGGAGAGAACCAAAGCAAAATGATGTAGCAGGCAAATTTGTAAACCCTACCCCCCCTCCCACTCTGTGGGTGGTTAAACGGCTGTTTAAGGCCATTAGCACTACATAGTTTCCAGGGGGGAAATAGGATGGCAGAGAAAAGTAAGTTTTCTATCTTCCCCTTCATTTTTGTATCTGTGTTTATTAGATTATATTTTAATGGGTGAATATGCTCATGAAGGGGGAAAGCAGTTCATCTGAGCTTGTCATTCGGTTAATATGCACTCATGAATATGCACAGGGATATGCATTAAGCAGTAAAGCAGCATGCTCACTGAATTTCCATTCGGCGGAGCTGAGTCCAAATGAGTGGCAAACCATTCACAAAGATCTTATTTTCACAGTTCAATTACCTCTGCCATTTTCAAACATGCTACCAAAAAAGAGAATGGAAACTTAAGTTGGCGGGGCGGGGGGGGGGAAGGAGTTATTTCTGCTTTTCCCCCACAACATGTGATAGAGACATAATATGGCTTTGTCCTCTTATTTCTTTGAGTATGCAGACTAAGTCTGCAATCCTATGCACATGGGAATGAGCCCCATTGGAATCAGCAGACACGATTGAGATAGGAGCCGACTCCCTTTCTGTCATTTCAGGCAGGCAGTTTTAAAAGTTTGATCTCCCCATGATGTAAACAAATAATTGTACACGTCCATAGTCTGTTGGCATGAACCAGGGTGTTGAGCTCTCAGGATTTGTAATCCAAGTTGTAGAGTGGGCCTTCAGAACATAGAGGTGATTTCCACTGCTTTTTCAGACTGTTTGCTTTGCTCCTCCCCAAAAATTATTTACTTGGGATTCCTGAAAAAGCATCACTTTGTCTGCCATTTCTGCTTTTTCTGGGCTGCTATTTCTGCCGAGTGCCTGAAAGCTGACCAAGGAGTTGTTGTTATTCTCCTTACTCTTCTTGTTAAAAGGACCAATATTTTTTTTTAGAGATGTACAATCGAGCCTCGCCGGGGCAGAACGAGGCTGAACATGGCCCTGCTCACGCCCCGGCGAGGCCTTACTTTATCTTCTGGGCGGCTTGCACACTCCGCGAAGAGCCGCCCCAGCTGCTCGATCCGGCGGAGAACCACCCGCGCTCCTCGATCGGTCCCGTCGCATCACTTCCGGGACCGGAAATGACGCGACGGGACCGTTCTGCGATTTCCGGCCCCGAAAGCGTCGGACGGGGTAAGGAAATCGTTCGAGCGGCGCTGTGCGCCGCTCAAAAAAACAAGGCGGGGAGGGGGGAGGGGGGGAATAAGGCTCGGGTGGTGTGCCCATCCTTATTTCCACGTCTACCAAAAATGCCTCACTACCAGCTTTCAGGCACTCAGCAGGCAGCAACACAGGGAAGCCCCAAGGAAGGAAGTCCTGGCTAAGTTCTCTAGGGGGATTTCCAAGAAGCTCAAGCAGCTGGAGAGGCTGCAAGGACAGAAAAGGAGGGAAATGGTAAAAGGAAGAGCACACACAGACCCCTCAGCCACCTCCTTACAGTAAGGCAAGCACTGAAGCCCCACACCTTGAGAAATTTATCCAAAATTCTCAACATCCCAACGAAAGAGGCAGAAAAATGACTGCCTCTTTTGCAGGGAAACAAAAGAGTTTTTAGGGATGTTACCGCTCATCTAGGGGGGCCGTAATGAGCCAAAATTGGCCCCACTCATGGCCCCCAAGACTAGCGGGCCTTACCCGGTTCCCCGGTCGCCTCTCCGTGTGAGCCGCCACGCCGCTTTAAGCCCTGTTGCCCTGGTTTCTACACAAAAGACATGGTGCGGGGTCCCATCGCATTGGCGCAGGGTCCTATCGCGTCACTTCCGGCCAGCAGGAAATGACGCGACGGGACCCTGCGCTGCTGGTGTGGCTGCTCGAGCGGTCTGGAGAATTGCTCCACGCTGTGGAGAATCGGGCATCAGGGGGGCCTGCGAGGAGAGGAGAGGCGCCCCCCCCCAAAGGTATGTAATACACTCCTATTTGTGATAGGACAGGTAGGGTTTCAGCACAGCACTAGTTTGCATACTGTGAATCTGCCATATCTCTGTATAGTTCCTCCAATCCACCAGTGATTTGAGAGTGTATCTGTTTCATGTCCTCAACCTTTGGTGTTCCAAAGGCCTGACAGGCCATTTCATATAAGGTGAAAAGAAAAGTTTAATATCACTGTCTTTTGTGTACTTGGAAAGATGCATGGCATCCATCAGCTGGGTTCTGCCTTCATCAGGACCGGTGCAAGGCAGTTTGGCGCCCTAGGCCAAGTCAGGTATTCAGCGCCCCCCCTTGGGCGGGGGGGCGGGCTCCGGAGCAAAGCAGCCTAAAACGCCTGCTCGCCCAGCGCGCCCCCCCACGGCCAGTAGCCCTCTGCGGGCCTGGAGCAGCGGCAGCAGCAGCATCTCGGTCAGCAGCAGCGCGCTCAGCGGGGCCCGTCCAGGATGCCCGGCCGGGCGCTGGGCCATGCGATGCCGCCTCCTCCTCCATGCCGCAGCCCGCGGGGTCCTCGGGCTGGGCTGTGAGCACTCTGGCGCCGGGGCCCGGATCGGGCGCCCTCAGCATGAGCATCAGACGGCCGCGCGAGACGAGACCCCTGAGGCAGAGCGCAAACGCTACTCACGGAGTCATGGGCCGGGCAGCCGCGGCGTGCGCTCTGGAGGCGAGGTGAGGCGGCGGCGGCACCGCCCCCTGCAGGCAGGGTCCCGAGGCAGCGGCGGCTGCCCCCTCCCCTCCTTCTCTAGCCGGGCTCGGGCCCGGCCTCGCCGCCTGGCCCGCACCCGCCGAGGACCCCGCTTGGGCATCCCCGCGGGAGGCGCCGGGGAGGAAGGGACGGAGCCTCTGCCTTCCTCCCCGCCCCGCTGTTGGCTGCGCGGCCTGCGCCTGCCCGGGGACGGAGGCTTAGATAGCGAGCGCCGGGAGAGCAGGTGGGAGAGCAGGCGGGGCGGCGAGCCGGAGGAGAAGCGGGCGGAGGCGCCCTGGCTCATGATGGCAGGCGGAGGCGCGCCCCCGAGTCTGCCCGCAATCCCCCCGTGCTGACCTGGTGTGACTGGTGGCATCTCCGGCTCCGCAGCTGTCCCGCCCGGCCGCCTCGCCGACAGATCCGGGCTCCGCGAGCAGCAGGCGGGCAGCGTGTCACCCAGCAGTCCCGGTGGCGGCGAGGAAGAGTTGGCCGGCAGGAGCAGAGCCCTAGGCAGCTGCCTAGTTGGCCTAGTGGTAGCGCCGGCCCTGGCCTTCATTCTTGGGCTTACTTGAGCCAATCCGATTTGAGGTTCAAACATTCTTTCTTCGTGATTTCTTCTCTTGCTTCTCTCTCTTGTCTCTTTTGCCCTTAGTGGAATCTGAGGAGAGGTCTATTCTTCTTCTGATTCTGGAAGTTGGACCAAGATAGATCCATCTCCCAATTGTATCTTTGATATTTCCTAGTCCTGATTAAAACCCAACAGAAACAAAACAGGCTTCAGTTGCGTGCATTTGCACTTTGAATTTCAAAACCACTTGTTTTTGGTATTTGGTTTAGGCCTCCTTTTCACTTGGAATTACTCTTAAAAGTCTTCAAAATTATATCCCTCTACCACCAATTATTTTTTTGGATCTGGGAGGGAGGAATGGCTTGCTCTACTGGTGGGGCACTTCTTTATAAGGGGTCCCAAAAAAGAATTATAATAGGCTGCCACTAGTCAGGGTGAACCTCCTGAGACAACCTAGTTGTTCAGTTTGGGGAGCTCTTGAGTCCTTCAGCCCAGTTCTAGGAAAAATGTAAAATGGAAGGAGCTTTGGATTTATTTGTCCAAAGCAGGACAGAACTCAACAAAACCTTTTGAAATAACCTGAAACTTAAGTAGCTGCAGCACTGCAAGCTATGCATGAACAAAAACACACACTAATGTAGGCTATAATATACCCTTCCCATGAGACACCTAGAAAGACCATGACAAAAAATGGGCCTGAGACAAACATTTTAATCCCATTGTTCATTCTCCTCCACCCTCTTGCATTTTAATATGAAGTTTGACATGTAATTTATGAGCTGTGTGAGCATTCTAACAGACAGAACTAAATTTAGAAGTATTACTCACATACATCAAAGTTAAACATGTCTCCTCTCCATTACTATTTTAATTAAAGGTTCTGTTACACTGCAGTGAGCTAACCATTTCCAAGACACTATAAGCTAGTATAATGTATATAATCTTTTGATTACGATTATTCCCCAGTGTCCCACTTAGATCAGTGTATTCATTTTGATTGAAATATATACTCTTATGCATTGACTGCTTAGTGATGGACAACTTCCCCCCTGCTTGTCTGGCTGGCAATAAGCTCTATTGTTTCTGAGCTTTCTCAGAGAAACTTTGGAGAAATTTTAAGGTCTTTCTAAGAAACACCAGACCTGAGGTAGATCAACACCTAGGCATTCCAGCCAGTTTCCTCCCTTCCCACCCTCTCTTTCTCAAGCAGACTTACCCTTGTGAAGGGGAGAAATGCCAGCAGGGCAGAATGGCTGGTGGCAGAAGAGGCTACATCCTTATGGCATAGATGCTGCTGCATTCCCCAATGTCTCCCAACCCTCTGGAAGCACAAGCTTGGTGTGTGTGCGTGTGTGCGTGTGTGTGTGTGTACTGACAACTTGCCTGCAATAGTGATTGAGAGGAGAATACTCATCCTACTGTTTTCTTCAATTATTTTAACATTTAAGTTCTCCAATTACGTGTTTCTAAGCATCGTTAACTACTAGCCCAGGCCTTTGAGGATAGGACAGATCAGCAGCATCCTGAAATAAAAATCATATTTTAAAAATCCTTGTTATGTTTTTGTGCCAGTTTTTATATGATCTAATTTCACATTTGGACTATTCAACTTAATGAAGCAAACAAGTCTCAAACTTCATGCTGATCAAAACCATTGACTTCATGAAGAGTAAACAATGTGTGCATGTAAAACATGATTCATGTGAACATTTAAATGTATAAAAATCAATTGGTAGTTTTGCTCATGAAAATAGATCTCTGGTAATGTGATCTGTGAACATGAAGAATTCAATTCATTTCAGCCCCATCAACATGGATGTCTACATGAATTGTATCATTTAGCTCCACAATAAATACTGTAGTTTTTGCTTTCATGGCCACTCTAAAATCTTCCCATTGAAGCAAAATCAGTTTTGGGACAAATCACAGTTTCTGTCACATCCTCGACTGTGGAACACATTACTTAACATGTCCTCCTTGATCATATCTCTGCCGGTTTTAGAAGAGGTATAAAAAAATTCTTTAGAAAATCCTTTCAGGATGGACAATTGCTGATGCTTGTTTTTCCATGTTGAAGTTAAGACCACTTCTGAACTAGGATTTATCAGCAACCTGAATGACCTCTCCCCCAAAACCTGGAAGGAAGTAACCTTCTTGAATTTGAGATTGATAGATAACCTATCAGAACTTCAGCTCTGGGTTCAGATTTCAGATTTCATTTATGCATGTGACTCCTTTTCATTTAGGTTCTTTATTTTATACAAAAATAGATCATAAAATATATTAATACACGGCAACATGAATATTAAAAGATAAAGAATAAATTGAATCAAAGAATAGCCCTATAAAGTCCTTCTCTCTTTTTATATCCCATTGGTATAGGACTTGGGGACAAGTCTGTCCCAAAAAGCAGGCAGGCAAGTCACTCAATTTTCTTCTCTCCCTTTTGCTCTCCCTTTAACATTTTTCTTTTCGCCATCAAGTAGGTCAACCTGCCCCATGGTCTCCTAGCAACCAGTCCTACCTTTCTTCCAGAACACAGATACATGGGTGGACTAGGCAATGGTCTCTGTTCCCTATCAGAGCTCAGACAGGAATTGGGGCCTTGCTGGTTCTTGTTGTTTCTTGCTTTGTAAACTTGTTAGGAAGAAAAACTGGTGAGAGGGTAAACAGAATCTTGGGTTCATCATGCTGTCTGTTCCACCTCTACTTAAGCCAACTTCCACTTGAGCTGACTAGGTTATCAAAACCCAGCTGAACTCAATGGGGTATATGACAACCTGGCACAATTAAGAATTTAGAACATGTCTGTGAGTGTCCAACTGTGCCCCAGCACTAGTGCTAATGATGTTGTGCTAATGTAAACCAATGCTTTCACTATGTAGCTAGTATTTAGGGCACTGGGGAAAAGTGGTGAGTTGCTGTTGAATTTCAGCACCACTGCTGAATTTTGGTGGCAAATCACCGCATTTTTCCATTGCCCTAGCAAGCACTAGGTACATTGTACATTGTACATTGTATACACTAGCTCAACTTCATTAGCACTAGAGCTGGAGCATATTTGGATACTACCCTAAATTTTACAGTTCCATACCAATAGAGCACATGTGATGCAGCCAATGCTGCACACATGTAATCATATGAAAGCAGGTAGAATCCTACTGTTTACCTGTTTGTCAAGAAAGTTGTTTGGCCTTTACTTGTTTTAGCTGCTGCTGTTTAAATGGATTTTTTCCCACCCACCCATTCTTACTTTTTTAACCCACCTTGAATCAATACATAAAAATAACAATACATATTTTAAAACTATAAGGTTTACACTGTCGATGATCTTAGGTGACAAATTCCAGAGGTAGTCATATTAGTGTTTTACACACTAAAATCTTAACAAAGTTATCATGGCATGAGTTTCTATGCATCTGATGAAGTGGGTTCTGACCCATGGAAGTTTATGCCACAATAAATGCGTTAGTCTTTAACAAAGTACCACAAGACCCTTTCCTATATTAATCAAGGTGACACCCAAGAGAAATCCACAAGGCTATGTAATCAAGGCTTCCTAATCATCTGCTCCCATCAGTGGTTCATGCCTTGGTCTCCTCTCACCTAGACTACTGTAATGCACTCTACGTGGGGTTACCCTGGAAGACGGTTCAGAAGTTGCAGCTGGTACAGAATGCAGCAGCTCGCCTGGTTAAAGGCTGCCGCTGGCGTGATCACATCACTCCAGTGCTCAAAGAGTTGCACTGGCTACCAGTTGTTTGCCGAGCCGAATTCAAGGTGTTGGCGTTGACCTTTAAAACCCTGTATGGCTCCGGTCCAGTTTATCTCAAGGAGCGCCTCCAGCAACATCAAGTAGGCTGCTCAACAAGATCTGCCGTGGACGGCCTTCTCCATGTCCCATCAGCCAGAGAAACCTGGCTGGTGGGGACTAGGAGGAGGGTCTTTTCTGTGGCAGCCCCCAATTTATGGAACTCTCTCCCCAGTGACCTCCACCATGCCCCTTCCTTGATTAGCTTCCGCTGGGCATTAAAAACGTGGCTTTTCAGGCGGGAATATGGGGTGGGTTAGGATTTTAAAGTTTTGTACTGTTTTTAATTGTGTTTTATACTGTGTGTGTGTGTGTGTGTGTGTGTGTGTTCCCCCCCCCCCTTGTATTTTATTGGATGGATTGTACATTGCTCAGAGTTGCCTGGATGTCTGGCCAGATGGGCGATTCATAAATATAATAAATAAATAAATAAATAAATGTAGGGGTGTACGGACTTTATTAAATCCATTCCATCTGTGTTTACTGGATTGTCAGGTGTATTTTAGTGGTGGGTGATGCCCACCACCTGTCCTGCTGGACACTCGGTGAGTGCTGCCACTGCGCCTGCCAAGCTGGGCCAAAAGCGGATGTCAGGTGAGCCGCTCGACGAACTTCCCGGTTCCCGGCGGAGCGCTTTTTACGTACTTTTTACATAGGGTGGCCGGGTGACTGGCCACGGCCAGATGGGCGATTTAAAAATATAATAAATAAATAAAAATGGTGTAAGATACATTAAAAGTGGCCACAATTTCTGTAACTTGCACAAATTGTGGCTGTTTTTAATGTATCTTATGCCATTTTCTACGTAAAAAGTGCTTCACTGGGAACCTGGAAGTTACTCCCCTGGCTTGGCTCAGGAGAACGCAAGTTGAGCCGGGGAAGCAGGAAGGTGGGATGGAGTTAGGGGGTCAAGCCCGGCAAGTTTGCCAGACTTCCACCCCCTGACCGAAATCCTAACACATCCCTACTTTTTCATTCCATCTGCCACTCATTGATGGAATTGGATTATTATTATTATTATTATTATTATTATTATTATTATTATTATTATTGGTGCGGGGGAGGATATACAAGAATTTCATTCCATTTGTGCAAGTGTGAATTTGTGTGAATTCTTCCAAAAAGTAAAAAAAAAACTGACCCGCAAATCCATGGAATCTAGGCAACTCGGGAAAAGCCAGTATGGTGAGGAATCCACAGGTTGGATTCATAGAAATCCAAACTCTTTAAAATCCATTGTAAATTTCTCCAACATCCATAGCTATGAATTGGGGCTCTAACTCTAGATTGTTAGAGTGTGAAAACTAAGAGTTTGAAAACTAACCAAAATTTTCTGACACTCTCTAGAGTGTCAGAAAATTTTGGTTAGTTTTCACACTCTTAGTTTTCATGTTCAATATCTAAATCAATGTAAATGAGTACATGCGCCTCCCAAAAAACATATAACAACTGTAATTGGTGCTAACCACCTTCTGTTCTCAAAGATGTTGAAGGGCGCAATCCAATGGGGATGCCTGTAACCCTCTGAACTTGGAGGATTACAGTCATACTATGCAGGGCGGGAGGAACATGGAGGCAAACTTTGCCTCTGCACTCCTCCTGCCCTGCAAATCAGCTAGATGGCCAATTTCGGAATGCCCTCTTCACCCCTTTTCAAGATCACTCCCACGACCTTGGCAATGCAGTTGACACAGTTCTTTCCAAGCCAGCCATGAAGGGGGGGGAGGGAGATCTGAGCACAGATCTATAGCTCCATAGTCAGAGCTTTTTTCTGACCTCAGAGCTGGGAATCTTAATGATCCTATGGCCCTCTAGATGCTGTATAGGGACTATAGGATTGCTCTGTAAGTGACCCAAATGCAGATGACATCTGAATGGATTGTTAAGATCCCATTCTTTGTCCCATCCTACCTTTTCAACAATGAAAGTTCACTTGGAAAGTGATGGAACCCACACATTAGCCCTTTTCAGATGTTATGAATAACATCGGAGAAGGGCTAATTTGTTGGTTCCATCGCTTTCTGATTAAACCTTCATTGTGTACCTTAGTCCTTGTATACATAGAAAAGGGAGACTGGGACTGTGCCACTAGCCTCCACCCCCTTGATATGTGTACACTGTGCAAGATATGCAAAGGGAAGCCTACATGCATCTGAACATAGGGGCTTCACACAATCAGGACTCCTGATTGATTAGGGGTCCTGATCACATGGAAGGCCTAAATGCATTTAGCTGAATGTACATAGACACTCCTTTGCAGTTCTTGCACTGAATGCATAGTAGGGAGACAGTAATAGTGGCACATGTGACATCATGGGTACAACCAATGGCAAAGGGCCACCTGAAAAGGGCTATTGTTCCTTCATTATCACATGGGCAAAAGGATAACACATTAAGGCATAACATAATAATCGCTGTCCACCTTTAGGAAAGATTTTTGTTTGCTGCCAAATGCCATTTACATATACTCAAAGCATATCTCAATGCTCTATTCCTTTGGGACACATAATATTGAATTGTCCCGCATAGGAAGCAAAATAATAATAATAATAATAATATGATTCTCGGGGTAATGTAGCAAATCAGCAATGTGCTGAGTAAATTATTAAGGTTGACAGTTATCCATATTGTCACAGAATAAATTACAATTTTACAGTCTGCTTCTGAAGATGCTCCTATAACCCCCTACTGAGACCTGTGCTAAGAGTTGTGCTAGAACACAGCCAGAGAAAAGAGGCTAATTTTAAATGACTTGCCACACATAACATGAAGAGCTAGAGAGAGAACTGGAATGAGGTCTGAGATTTTTCTGAACCCCATGGTAATGATTGATCAAATGTAGGAAGAAAGGATGATTGTGTTATTATATTTTATGTGTATTGTTGATGAAAATTAGCAAAACCATGTGGGCAATAAAATGGCTCATAAAATCCATTTATTGTAGAAATCAGTGGTAAATCTTGAATGGTGTCTGTAAGTTTCAATGAAAAAACGACTATGCAAGAATGAAAAAGTATTAATAAAATAGAGCACAAAAGCAATCAAAAGGGTGGAGAGGCATACATACGAAAAAGGCTTAAAAACTCAGATTTTTTGCCTATGCTGGGAGTGAGGGGCTGCATAAGCCATCACAGGGTCCCTGTCCCCTAATGTACCCTTGGTTCTCAGCGTTCTCTTCTGAGTCATAAAATCAGACAAGGTGAAAAGATTTCCAAATGAGCAAATTACAGCACTGCAGAGCTTGAAATGATTGGTTACAAATGCTGTGAGAAGTTACATGACAACGACAAAATGACCATATGGAGAAAATAGATTTCATAGGTAGAGTTGGAAGGAGCCTAGAAGGTTATCAAGTCCAACCCCCTGCTCAATGCAGGAAACTAGAGGAGCGGTCTCCCATTCAAGTAATAGGCAGGCCTGACCCTGCTTAGCTTTCCACGCTCAGACAAGCTGAGCCAGCATGAGCCACAGGCCTGACATTGTTGGAGTAAAGCAACAACAGCTTGTGATAAGTCATCTGAACCAGTGGGGGGGCCATAAACAAAAGGGAATTGTTTTCTTCCTCAATTAGTTTCTTCTTGTAACTACTCTTTGATGTAGATTCCAACTCTCTTGCCTGCTGTCCCTTCCTTCTTTTTCATCTGTAGTAAGTATTCTTTTGTCTGAGCAGTGCAACCATAATGGCTGCACTCAACCTTTTCTTCAGAAACTGTTTGTTTTCCCAGGAGCTATGAACATCCCAATACAACACTGTTTGCTTTTGAAGTAGCAGTGTGTGTGTGCTTCTTTCTATAGCTCTTTCCTTGCACCATTTACACACTGAAACTATGCAGCTATAATCTACCAAACAAACATAACTCTAACATTTTATGGGCCTAGAACCATAACCTATTAGAGTTATGTAACATACGGCAGAATCCAATGGGGCACTCACACCCACACCGATTAAACCCCACCGATTCTCTTCCACAAGCCGTGGGTCCTATTGATTCCATCACGCAAGCAGGACCCACTGCTTATGCAAGGTGCTTCCTAGGGATAGCCCCAAAATGAGCAGAAACTAGTTCTGGAAGTTTCCTTCCAGAAACTAGTGTTTCCGCTCATTTCAGGTTGCCCCGGAAACAGTAAATCACAATTGCGCAAGTGGTGGGGGTAACTTGCGCAAGGAATTGGCAGAGTATAAAAGAATGGGCAGGGGCATAAGCACCCCATTGGATTCTGCCCATAACTCTTAACGGAAAAAGCCTTAAAATAACAATATAAAGGAGGAGAAATAACTACAGAAACATGAGGAGTCAATTTAACCATGATGTTTATTGACAAACTTAACCTAATGATGATTCAATAAACAAAAAACCCTTTTGGTTTTAACATGTTGTGTTAAGGGCTTTTTAAAAATCTTTACTCAAGCTCCAAGTGCTGGGAAATCATCTGTAAAGGGCCACACCCTTAACAGATGCATTCTTTAGATCAGTGGTTCCCAACCTTGGGTCCCCAGATGTTGCTGGATTACAGCTCCCGGAATCCCTTGCCATTAGCCATGCTGGCTGGATATGCTGGGAGCTGTAGGCCAGCAACATCTGGGGACCCAGCGTTGGAGAGCCCTGATCTAGTCCAACCCACTCCTCAGTGCAGGAGAGCCACTTATTCCTCTTGTACATCTCCCACACTGGCTTTTGGTTAGTTTTGTAACCCTGAAAGAAAAATACCATACCGTAAGTTAATATTTCTCCATAGTGTGTAGAATGAGCTAAAGTGCTACCATGGAACCTCAAGAGAAGATTGGATAAAACCACCAATATTGGGAAGAAGATTCAGGATATCTCTGAGGAAGCTGAACATCAATGCATTTCCATAAGGACTGACGATCACAGTGATGTATCTAACTCAACCCTTGCTAAGAGCATTGATGAAAATAAATGAGCAACTGGAGCCAAATACTACCTCCACTGGGAGACTGGATAATTCTTTCACAAAGCCATTATATTTTTTCTTTCTTTCTTTTTCTTTTTTTTTACAGATGGCTATGCCATTTAAGGCATTCAACCCTCATTATGGAGGAGAAAATGTTCATGTTAAATGCTTTGCAATTTCCTGACTAAGCTAGTCTTCAAAATACAGCAGAGGGATTTAAAGCAGAGGGAGAAAATGAAGATTTAAATACTTATAATTTTTTTTAATTAAAAAATTTGCATTCCCCTCTTTGCTGTGATTCAGGAGAGGCAGTGGATGGCTGGAGAGAAAACGGGAAGAGAAAGGGGAGTGTTATTAAGGCTGCAGTCCTAAACAGACTTAAGGCACAATCCTATGCTATCCATGGTTAGACAGAAAAAAGTCCTACAATTCCCAGAATGCTCCAGCCAGCTTTCCTGACTTTTCCCCTGTTTAAACATACATTGGATTGCACCTTTACAAGGAAATAGATTCCATAGGGGACTTCTGAGTAAACCTGCAGAGATTTGCACCATAAATCAGACAATAATTTGCCTTATTGTCTTATAGGTTATATGAGGGACAATATATTCTCACAGCTCTGGAATCAAAAGCCCTTGCTCTTGGATTAAAAATTTTGGGCATCACTTCTGAAAATTTATTAAGATTTGAGACAGTGAAATGTTTCCAGTTAGATTCTGTTAATGTTGCAGACCAACTATGGATTTCTTAGCTTTCCCACCCACCCTAAACACACAGCATCAGATGCATACATTTGATCTTTTCTGATGGTGTTGCAGAAAAAAGTATGGTACTCTGGGAAATAAATCTTATATGGGATAAGAATTTATGCATATTAGTACATTTTGTTGGCCTTGTTAAGGTCATCTGAGTCAAAATGTGCCAAATTTAATACCCTTTGAGATTAGTTCCAATAATTAATGACTCATTTCCCTACACAAAGTTAATCTCCATAGAGTAAAAAAGAAAGAAAAGAAAAGAAAAGAAAGAAAAAAGAAGAGAAGTGTACAGTCACTTTCTAAAAGTAATGAGAATGTACATTTTGCCACAAATACACATGCAACGAGATAATTTCACTGCAAGAAAAATGTCACATATCAAGAGTACCTGAGATGTTCTCTTGATGTTTTCAGGGTGAGATCAATGATGCAGTTACATAAGCAATATCTCTAAGGCCTTCTTCTGGATGCCATCCTTTGATGAATGGCAGAAATTTATAACACTCCGTTTAAGGCTTTAAAAGTTTAAACCAGAACTTTAAATTGGACTTGAAAATACACTGGCAACCAGTGCTACTGGTAGAGCATAGGTGTTACAAGATCCGACCACCTGGCCCCACCAATACTTGGATAGTCACATCCTGCACCAGCATAGAGTACATTACCATAGTCCTATATGGATGTCACTATTTCATTTATTACTGAAGTAGAGGCAGACCTCTGCCTTTCCCCACCATTAGTTAAATTCCAGTGTCTGGCGAAAGCATGGCTGTTTTAGGTGGACTTTTGGATGGTGGCCAATTGTTGGCTTGCAGTATTGCCTGCTGCTCTAAGGTGTCTGTACCTGTTGTTGTTGTTGTTGTTGTTGTTGTTTTTAATTGATTTTTATCTGCTGTTCATAATGTTGGTATTTCTGTTTCTTCTTATTGTTTTATTGATCTGATGTTCTATCACTGTTTATTGTGTTGTTTTTTTACTGTTACCTGCTTTCATACATTCCCAGAAAAAGCAGGGATATTTTAAATACTTAAAATAAGTAAATATGTTTCATGATCTTCAGCAGCAGCCAGATGAAAAGCCGATCTGCACCTCTAAAGGAGGAAATTCTAAAGAAAAATTGTGTAGACTCTAGCGATGGATCCGTAAGTGACTGTGGAGGCCAATTCTAGATCCACGCAGCTTCCCACAGTGAGGACACAGGTTACCAGATGGAAGATGGTTCTGTAAAGGATTCATTTGACGTGCTTTTCGCTTAGCACGTTTCTCCCTTTCACCTTGCACTCCGGCTTCTTCAAAGTCCATGGAATCTTTGTGAAAGGCCAACCTCCAGTTAGATCGTTCATGGGCCAGAGCTTCCCAGTTTTCGATGTTTATATTGCATTTTTTTAGATTAGCCTTAAGAACATCTTTAAACCTCTTATATTGACCACCGATATTCCGCTTTCCATCCTTGAGTTGGGAATAAAGTAACTGCTTTGGGAGACGGCAGTATGGTTTTACCTTCTCACTTTTGCTGCTGCTCACTTTTAGTTAACACCTGAATAGGCCTTATGACATCTCTTAAGAGATGTCTAGGGGTGTACACGTACCGGGGGGGCGCCTCGCCTCTCAGCGGCACGGAGCGATTCTCCGTGCTGCTTGAGCTGCTCGCGCCCGACGTGCCGGTCCCGTTGCGTCACTCCCGGCTGCCCGGAAGTGATGTGCCGGGACCCTGCGCTGGCGCGCCGGGACCCCACACTGCGTCTTTTCCATAGAAACCAGGGCAACCTTGAGAGGCAAGCGGGGACCGGGACCAGGTAAATCTGTCAGTCTCACTTTCTCTCACACCCACATTTTTTTTAAAAAAATGTTAAGTTCTTTCCATCCCATTTAGGCAAACATAAATAAATAAATAAATAAATAAATAAATAAAATTTTGGTGAGTTCTTATCAAAAACAAACTGTACAAAAAATTCTCACTGATCCCAAATTTTGACAGGTCATGAGTTCAGCCAGTGCCCTCCATTGATACATTACCTGCTATTTCCTGCAGATGTAACACGGAGGTCTCAACTGCACCCACCACTAGCTACAAGATACCACCCTTGAAAGCTTGAACGGTACCCTAGAATGGTCAGAGACATTAGTGTTTGCCGAAGCCCTTTGCATAGCTGGGCTCAATCTGTCAGCTACGGGTCGTCGGACAAGTCACATGATATTGTTGCAGCTGCTGATGTGGGCGAGTCTGCAGGCACTTCTGTGACTAATACGAATGTATGCAAATTTCAAATGAGCTTTCTGCAAATATGCATGACACTTCGAAATCAGCTTCTGCAAACATCCAGCCCTTTAAAACGCAGAGACTAGAGTGTTTGCTGAACACCAGCATATGAGAAAGGCCCAGGCATGCGTTTGATTATACATACAAACAAAGAGCTGGCAGGAATTCTGCAATATTCAACCAGCTCTACTGGTAATCAAATTCCCTTGAATAGCTTATATTTGGGGATTTATTATAGCATGAGAGATTGAAACGGAGAGGAAGGGCGTTTGAAGGTAGTCCCTTTGAATTGTCAGCTGCGTTGCCTATGTGTGTTTTTACTGTTGCCCTTTAAAAGTCAAAGGTGACAGCGAGATCAGTCTTGTCCTATATGATCATGCGTGCCTCAATCAGTGGGCTTAACTTTGTATCCGGTTGTATTTCTCCACACGAGGAGTGCCAGCTGCCTTTGGGCAGGATCCAGGATCTGCCTTCTGCAAGAGGACGGGCTCCGCTTGCAGAAAGTCCCTCCGCCCGATTTTCGGGTATCCCCCACAGCACAGCCCGCCCCATTCCGCAGGTTCTCTTGGCTCTCTGTGCAGCATTTTCAGGGGACTAGAGGGGCTGCAGTAGGAAGGGGGGCAGCAGGAAGTCCACCTCCTCCACCAGTGCAGTTGATCCAGCTTATTGAATCTGGATCCAACTCCCAATACACAGATTTGCATGGACATTTACATAATGGCTTGCATCCAAAGGTGCCCGCGGCAAGGCACTTCCGCTTGTGCATGGCCGCGTCCCTGAATTCTGCCAGTTCTCCCATCCCACTGCAGCCCCCTCCCATGCCATTCTATAGGGTCCCTTGACCCACTGGGGGCACAGTGGGGAGGACCCAGGGATTGAAGCCTCCTCACTGCACAAGAGCAGTTCTGCTCACGCACGCTTCCCTGATTCCAACACAATCAGAGCTGGCAGGAGCTCTACTGAGGCAGGAATGAACAGGCATGCCTCCGCCAACCCCAACCCCCATTGCTGCTCTGGTTTCATCTCCCCCCCCACCCCTGCCATGTCTCTCAGACCCCCCCCCCACGTCTCCACACACACTGTGCTGTGCCCCCCCACTGCATTTCCACCCAACACCTGTGCCATGTCTCCCGCCTACCCTGCCACCACTGCTGTTCGTGAAGAACCGTGTCGGCGACAAAAATCGTCCAGCGCAGCTCTGCAGGGAGCCGGACAGACCCAAGTGCCTGCCTCCGAGGGGTCCTTGAGCAGAGCCAGGCATTGTGGGAGGGGTTGTCTCTGGAGATCACCTGCAGTGTGGTCCTCGGGGCAAGCCAGAGGGCAGATGGTGGATGCTCCGCAGTGTCCTGCTGGCAGCTCTTCCATGGTGGCATTTGGGCACAGTGGAAGGTGTCACGGTTTTGGCATGGGGGGGTGCAGGCGGAATGTCTGCTCACATGACCTCAAGGTGGCTGTGAGTGACCCACAGGCAGGTGATACTTGCAAGTCAGCATGTTATGTAGCAATTGTTGCGTAACTGTTGCACAACTCTCCTCTTGTTTACAGTTAATTACTCCAAAGTAGGAGTGAGCA
Organism: Shinisaurus crocodilurus; assembly: GCA_021292165.1. Taxonomy (NCBI): domain Eukaryota; kingdom Metazoa; phylum Chordata; class Lepidosauria; order Squamata; family Shinisauridae; genus Shinisaurus; species Shinisaurus crocodilurus. The sequence goes on from CM037881.1 coordinate 111,104,096, forward strand.
CTGTGTTGTGCCAGCCGCCGTCTTTGAGAACTTAATCTTCACCTCCCTTCCTCTCTCTGACTGATGTAAGAGAAGGAACAACTTCTTCTGCGTGTGACACGCCATAATCTCTCTGTCAGAGTCCTACAACTGAATAAACACTTTACTATCAATACGCTACTCAGCTCTCTTCCTTCCGTTCGTAGTACTCAGGGTTACAGCTAGCAAAGCTTTCACTCTGAGTTACTCTCACAGAAGGGTGGGGGCCAGCCCAGCACAGCTCTCTGGCGCATCCGCCTGCCCCACTCCATATGGATGTCACCAGGGCTTTTGGGTGTCAATGCCTGGTCTCCTAGAACATCAACAGATATTACCGTATATAGCAGAATATATAGAGAAAAATACCCTACTACGGCAGGCTTCCCCAACCTAGTGGCCTGCAGATGCATTAGACTACAATGTCCCCGGGACCCCAGTCAGTATGGCCATTGGCTGGGGCTGACAGGGCTAGTCGCCCAACACATCTGGAGGCCAACAGGTTGGGGAAGCCTGCCCTATTACATTCACCTAGAGTGATTTTTAGCTGCTTCGGGGCTTGATTATTTCCAAATAAGTATGCACTGTGAACACCCCATCGCCCATTTATGAACATCCCATCTCCAATGCATGGTATTCATGTGGACTCTTTGGGTGCAGGGACCCAGCGAGGGCAACAGTAAATGCTCAGCATGGAAAAGTAAAACCTCCAATCTGTGCTGCTGATGCAGGGGCTTCTACTTGGGGAGATTGAGATGAGGGCTGCGGGGAGGGAAAGGGATGACTCAGTGGCCAAGCATCCTTCATTGCTAAACTATGAAAAAGCAATGAAAGGACTCGTTTTTTGTTTTGTTTTGTTTTGTTTTCCACGCTGCTTAAGGACCCCTTAGGAGCTCATTTATTAACAGCTGACTTCACAGTCGAGAAGCTCAGCAGGGGATCATTTATTCATCAAATCGGGTGACTTCCCTGACTATGCATGGGCCGGGTTGATATGAATGTGGTGTGAACTCCAGTCACTACAGCGAAGAAGCAGAAAAATAGAAGCCAATGACTCATTGTGGGGTTCACACAAAGACCTTGGCTTTCATTCAGTCTGACTTGCTGGTCATATGCAGGACTGAGAACATTCATTCCCCCATGAACTACGTGATCATTCTTTTTTCTTTCTCGTTTCCTTCTTTGGGGAGGTCGCAGTGGGCAACCTGATTTCTCCTAAGAAACACAGCAGAAGATTTTCTTTAATGTTTCTAATTTTCAACCACTAGGATTATCTCTGGGTTTTTTTGTTTTTTTAAAAAAATCACTGTTTCATAAGGAGACTCTTCTGAATGTTTGCCAGAATCAGTGCTAATAATGATATTGCTCCCGAAGAACAGTCACATCAACTGGCAGTGGCAAAAAGACTGTGAAAATTTCCACAGCTCCTTAGAAACTAAGCTAACAGCAGGTTTAGGCTGTACTTGGAACTGAGCCTCATTGGAGTCAAAGGGACTTACCTCTGAGTAGACATGCATAGGATTGTACTGTAATTGTGGAACAAGCTTTTATAGACAATAGTCTTCTGCTTCAATAATGGATATATAAAACTGGGCTGAGAGAAAGAGATGTTATTTTTCTGATTCATTTTAAAATTCTTGCATTTACTATCAGGGGGAAATGTCATAAGATACAAGCCTCTTGGCGCTTGATGAAATAATTATCAGTTGTCATGAACAAAATCCATGTTTCTGTGGGTGGTTGTGCTTGTTGTGGCTGTTGTGCTTGTTTTAAAGGAAGTTGGTGTTTAGCATACAATATTCTGATTTTGGAATGGTAAAATTGCAACACACGCAGCGTCAGATTGGTGTTCTATACAATCTGCTTACAGAATCCCTTGCAAACCACTAGGACGAGGACAGAAACACAGAGCAAGGACAGATGGAAGCATTGTATATATATATACATATATAAAAAAAATAATGCTGGGAAAAACCTACTAAGGCAAGTGGAACAGGACTTTTTCTGAGGATGGCTTTCACCCAGTTTTCATTGCGATTATAGATATCTGGGTAATCAAAATAGGAATCTGCTTAGACAAGGGGTTTCCTTCATAAGCTTCCCATTTTATTTATTTTAATTTCCTTTATTAATTAATTGTTGTATTTATATGTGGCCTTTATTTGGACCAGCCAAAGTGGTGTATAAAAAAGTTAAAAACATGAAAACCACAGTCAAATATAAACATAGCAAACCATTAAAAGCAAAACTAAATACTAGTGCTATGCCAAAAATTTAACCTACTTTTTTACCATTCTCATTCAATTTGATTTTAAAAATAAATAAATAAATAAATAAATTGCTTTCGAATAGAAATTCAAAGGAAAAGAAAACTTTGGAGAAATTCTCATGGGTTGAGTTTGGGGTTCTTGGGCTAACCTTACCTATGAGCCAGTGTGGCGTAGTGTGGCAAAGTGGTGAGAGTGTTGGACTGGGACTTGGGAGATCCGGGTTCTAGTCCCTACTTGGCCATGAGCTCTACCTATGAGAATTGTTGGTGAATTTCTCCTTCCTCTGGAGAAATTTGGTTAAATTGTTCACCCAATTTCTCTGCCTACAAACAGGGTGGAGAATTTTGAGAGGCTATTTGTGCACAGGTCTACTAAAAGCCATTATAATAATTTTAAAAGCTGAGTTTAAAAGATGTATCTTTACCACCTTCCTGAATGCAGAGAGTGCGGGGACCAGCTGCAACTCCGCAGGAAGTGTGATCTAGAGTTTGGGAGCAACACAGGAAAAAGCCCTTTCCCATCTGCCCAACAAATGGGCCACTGCAGGCGAGGGTGTCTTAAAGAAGGTCTCTCCTACTGATCTTAATAACCAAACAGGTTCATTCAGGTAGCCAGTTCATATCCCTACTCTTTTCTAGTTTCTCTACTATCCCAAAGCATCCTGCCAACTAATCTACATTTTTGTCTATGTTCTGGGTTGAATCATTCGCAGGACAAAATCCCTAAAGGACACTTATCTGAGGGCCTAACTTCACAGAGACTGTACAAAAGCAAGCCACAATATTCAATCGGCAGCTATGTCAGCAAAACAAATCAGCCTTCAAATCTCAAACGAAAGTGCAAAGAAAATTAACTAAGGACAAGAGTCATATGTCATATAGGTGGGTAGCATTTCTCTAAAGCCTTTCCACAATATACACCTCTGACATGTTTGTCATTGTACAAAAAGAAACGTACAAATCCTCTACAATGTGCCAGGCAATAAAAATGCTTAACTTTATTGAATATAAAAAACAATAGGTGGCACAGCAATCCTGGATTTTGAATTTTTTTTAAAAAAAAAACACCAAACAATTCTGGTTGAAGGTTGTATTTGTATCTGCAAATGCTGTATGTCAACTGCAAAATAAAAATAATTATGCTTATGAAGAAATCAAGTCTACAATCTGCCCAGTTAACTGCTGCTATTGGGTGGACTAAAATAATCAATAAGCAAATAAATACATGAGAGGGGAGAGACACGACTGGAGATGTACAACACTACATCTGTTCCGGTTAAGCCAGACAGGATATTCTGCAGTGTTTCCATTCTGGTAAGCCATGGTGGTAAGCCTTGGCAGTAAATGGTAGCCTTGTATGGTAGCCTTAGTGGCAAATGCATTGTGGTGTAGCCTTGTGGGCCATTGAATCATATTTGTAAAGAATAAAACTGGGTTGTGTTGTACCTTTTTCCATTTTGTGGTCTGGATTCCTGTTCCTAAGTACACATTCTGTGTAACCCTGGAAAATTTTACACTGACCAGTTTCTATGTTTACAGTCCTTCCCCAACCTGGCAGTCTCCAGATGTGTTGTACTGCAATTTCCATCATCCCCAGACAGTATGGTGGTTGGGGATGATGGGATCTGGAGGGTTCCAGGATGAGGAAGGCTACTATGGGTTGTATCCAACTGGGTCCTTCCACTGGCGCATGGACACCACTGTTAGATTGAATTCCTATTCCTCGACCTGCAGCATCCCCTGCACAACCTTCAAATCTGCTCCAGAGAGTTGTGGGACCCTCTGAACCATATCTGGGGGTTGTGCAGGGGAAGAGAGTATAGGAAACTCCCACTGCAAAAGCATAAGTCCATTTATGAAACATTGGATGCTAGTTATTTTTCAGAACACAAGCCCACAAAAGCAGGAAAACATGCACTGAAGACTAATCCCATCCATTGCTTTAGGTGTTAAGGGCTATAATGTGCTTCTGGGTAATATTTAAAACCACTGTGGGTGTTGTCCCTTTCCCAAAAAGGTGATCTCAGTGTTCTAGACATGAAAGGCACATTCCAGAGCCCCATTCAGGCATTCAGGAACTGTGTATGTGTATGTTAAACACATGAAGAAGAGTAGCACACTAGCTCCACCTCCTCTGTCATAATTTCTGTCACCCTCTACACGTGGCAGGCATCTTACTGAAGGGGAGAGCCTCCTGAATCTATGGAGGCTCTCTTCACCGCTTTGAATGCTTTAAAACCCATATCTCATTGAGATTTCACAAAACCATCCTCTGCTGTTGGTTGGGTTAGGAAGACGTGACTAGCCCTTCATGGCCACCTTATAAGTTTCATGGGTTGGTACTTGAGCCCACATCCTCTCTATCCAAACCTGACACCCCGTCAACTTTACTATATTGGTATTTGCACTTAAATATTCAGCATTTTCCCTTAAATATTCACCTGAATATTTGAGAGCAAGGCCTACATACTTCCAGTATCCGCTTTTAATGGACAAGCCAGCCATTATGCTACAATGTTTTGGGTTATCTTTCTGTACCATGCTTGGTTGTTGCTGTTTTCCTGCTCCTTTTTTTATACTTGTTCTTCAGGTAGTTGAAATGAAGATACAGTATGGAATGATATAGATTTGTTATAACGCAGAGGCACTGGCTGAGTTCCTAACAAGGGAAGAGAAAGGAAGAGTGCTATCCTGTACATGTTTATTCAGAAATAAGTCTCATTGTGTTCAATGGGGCTCACTCCCAGGGAAGTGTGCACAGGATTGCAGCCTAAATATTTTAACTTCATGTTAGCTGGATTGATGATGCAATCTTTTTCTTGCAGTAGTCGATCAAGGGCTAAGCCCCAAATACCATACAAACCAACCCATTTTCATAAACATTCCTTTTAACAGGTGCAAAATGGTTTTATGTTTGCAAGTTGCAGGAGTTTGTGAGTGAACTGAGAGTAAGGCCTCTTAATATGTCACCCAGACTTTCTGTAGGAGGCAACGGCGGAGGCCGAAGCTGCATTTTCAGAACTGGCTTTCACAACTGATTTCCTAGAACTGAGTGGGAAGCTGGGAACCTAATCCTGCTGCTTGATTTGCACAGCTTGCAAAACTGTGGATGTTATCCAAGGTTGCATTTGCAACAACACCTCTGAAAGGGTCATGCATAGAGATTTAGCTCAGTAATTTTGGATTTGAAAGCACTTTACTAAAGGTGTTATTTCCTCTGCAGGTATCGCTGGCATAGTGAACCTTGCTCACTCTTTCTCTCTCTGCATGTGGCACCCTATAATCTCTATGAAATGGACTAATTTTCAAACGCTATTTTGATTTGGTAGAGCCTGCTTTATTTGTGTTTATTTAACTTTTTCTTCACTTCTTTACCAAAACAGCAATACAATTATAAAACAATGCAAAATACAAAATGAATCAAAAGCAGGAATCAATAATGATAAAAAATATCTGTAATAATGTCTATCAGCAACAATTGTCAGGCTAAAACAACTCTCTCTCTTTCTGTGTGTGTGTGTGTGTAGTATTTTGATGGGAAATGGATAAATAAATGTTTATTATATTTTAGTGCTGTTTTATTCTTATTTTTTTATCATTGTTGTTACCTGCCTTGGGATTTTTGTGAAGGGTGAGAGATATATGCCGAATGAAATAAATAAGCATAGAGGCCTTACAAGATTCTTTGAGAAGACTATTTAAAAAGTACAGTAATACCTTGGATTGAGAGCATAATTCGTTCCGGAACCGTGCTTATAATCTAAAACACTCTTATATCAAAGCGAGTCTCTGGCAGGCGTGAGCGGGGCCGATTTTGGCCCGCTACACCTGCTCGAGGCGAGTGGTTACATCCCTACTTGTATTGCAAGACGTCGCTTGTTTATCAAGTCAAAATTTATTTTAAAAAATTGCTTGTCTTGCAAAACTGCTCTCAGACCAAGTTACTTGCAATCCAAGGTATTACGTATATGTACCAAAACAGACAACACACTGCTCTAAACATTCATAGAGCTTGCTCCCCTAAAAGAGACCTCACAGATCTGTGAGGAAAAAGTGAGACTCTTACTAGTGAGCGAACTCCCACAGGCTCAATTCAGATAGGCCTGTGGAAATCATCAAAATTCGAGCTTGTCAAGGTTCCTTGATTTCCACTGTGGAGATCACTGCAGCTTGTGCCTGTATCAGATTGTGAGCATTGTGGGTTTTTTACATTTAAAAAAAAACATGCGTATTTTCATGCACATTTCCCCAAATGTGCACATCAGCTGTGTGTGTTTTTGAAAGGTCCACGTTTTTCTCCTATGATCAAAGTGTGTTTCTGAGCATTTCTCAAACACACTTCCCCCCCCCCCAATGTGCATTTCCCCTGAGGTATGCATTTTTCAGACACATGTTTGTTGCTGCACGAAACGTATTGCAAGCTCAGAAATGTATGGACCAGATCTTTGCTCCCAGAATTCTAAATTCATCCACAGTTGCCAGCCACCCCTCCAGCCCAATATGAGTTCCCAAACCCGTGTACTTGATGATTGCTGCTGCCCTGGAGATTACTGGTTGCAGCAGCAGCAGCTGCTGCTCTCTCTCTCTCTCTCTCTCCTCCTTCCTCTTTTCTTTGTCTTCCCTCCACCTTTTCCTCTCTCCTTCTCTATCATGTCTCTCCTCCTTAATGCCTGGAATGTTGAAAACTACCATTTCCCAGCATTTTGGAGTTTGAGCAGAAGACAGACCAAGAGAGAAAGCAAGGGAAGTAAGAGGAGGGGGAAGAGAGAGGCACCCTCTCTCTCACTCCACCATTGTTGTGGCTGCCAATGGCAGAGCAGCAGCACCTACTGCTGGAGTAACGGCCTGGTGAGTGGATGGTGGGAGGGAGCTCTCTGACCTGGATTAAGAAGAAGACTGTAGGGGTCACGATGTTCACTGCCTTGTTAAAGTGAGCATCATGGGTCACTGAAAGGTATATTCTGCGCCAAGGAATGACAGGCTTCGCAATATCTATACATGTTATATGACTGGATAATCTTCTAACGCAGCGTTCTCCAACCTTGGGTCCCCAGAGGTTTTTGGCCTACAACTCCCAGCATGCCCCAGCCAGCGCAGCTGGAGAACACTGTTCTAACGTATTGTAAGACCTCTATGTCTTTGTATTATTTAACTAGTGCCGTCTTTGACCATTAAGCATCCTTGGCATCTTAATATTCTTACCAAAACTATTTTGGCTTCCTTCAGAATTCCTCAGAAGTTTCAAATTAGCCTCCCAATTAGCTTCTCCTTGCTTTACGCAAAATCTGGGGACAGCTGATAGTGGTGGCACAACCCCGCCAAGACATTTTTCCTAGTCGTTATCAATTTTTTTTTTTTTTGCTCAGAACTGCTCAGATGTGTTATAGGTACCTCCCTCCCCCATCCCCATCCCAAATTCGCTTTGAAAATGTTCCTTTAATAGACTTTGTGGTGGCACCTCTACTTGATGGAGGCTTTGATCTACACTCTTCTACCCTTGGCTAACACCCCCCCCCATGGTGTTCCTGACTCGTGGTGGTCATTCACACTCCTGAAGCCACTATGCTTTCTCAGTGTCTCTGGCTGAGCATTTTACCAGATCTGTTAGGATGGAAAGGAACAGGAAAATAATGTGATGGTTGCTTAGCAACTGCAGAATAGGCTGCAGTTCTTAGGCAACCAAGCTGTGCCCCCCTCCCACTCCCCAAGCTGGCAAAACAGGTTGGCATCCAGAACCAAAGCATGGCAAAAGTTCAGCTAGGGGCAACAACTATAAATTCCATCCCTCATTGAACATTTGCTTTGAGTTTAAGGGCTCAACTTAATCCTCTATTCATTATCTGGCCACTACAGGAATCCTAGGAATAAAATATACCGTAGCACCACATATGCAGTCCAACTACTCCAGGATATCAGATCCAATATATGCTAGTATCTACAGGTGTTTTGACAACAGATGTAAGAACAACTTTTAGTATGAAATATGTTACTTGTGAATATTGTTACTGTCTGTGCAAGAGAAAGACAGAGAGAGCCATTCTGAAACATAATGTACATTTTGGCCATTACAGGCTGTACATTTGAATTACAGGGGCGATTAATGAAATAGTTGATTCAGGGAGAGGGTGGCAAGGAAACAATGAGCTTAGCATCTTGTAATGAGGCCAGCGGTCTGAGGGTAGGCCTGAGTCTGGAATTTGGTCCTGAGATCCCAGGAGTCTTCACATGAGATGTGGAGTGCCTGTACAAGACCTGTTCCCACCTTTGCTCCTGATCCATTGGGGTCAGGGCCAGCCCTATCATGAGGCAGAGTGATGCGGTTGCCTCAAGCAGCATATCTGGGGTGTCATAAAAGGGCAGCAAATTGTTAGTCATTTACTTTTTTATTCTGGTATCCCTACTGTCAGAGATGGGGAGAGGTGCTTGCAGGATTTTCCTGGCTTTTGCCTGGCTTTTGAGACAATGCACCTTGACTTGGGTGGGTGATGGGACCATTTGTTCTTCTCAGTGGAGGCTGGTGGCTCCAATGTCTGTGGGGTAGTGTATCCACTCTGTGTTTCAGTCTGAACTTTAAAGGAACTATCCATGGTACCAAACCCTACCCCCACGATAGGTTCAGCACCATGGATAGCTCCTTCAGACTACAACCCAGAGTGGATACACTGCTCAACTGACATTGGAGCCACTAGCCTCCACTGGCTGCTCTGCCTCAGGCAGCAAAATATCTTGGGCTGGCCATGGCTGGGGTTGCACAAGTAGTGCAACCCTTCCCTGCACCCTCTGAGTAGTGAGCTGAGTCAAGATTCTGTGCATGTAGAACTTGCATTCCAAGCCAGCCACTTTACAGGTACCTGCACAGAGCGTGGAAAGCTAAGCAGGGTCAGGCCTGGTTATTACTTGGATGGGAGGCCCCTCTGCTAGTTTCCTGCATCGAGCAGGGGGTTGGACTCGATGGCTTTGCAGGCCCCTTCCAACTCTATGATTCTATGACCCTACTCTATGATCAGGGAACCTCTAGCCCATGGACCAAATGTGGCCCCTGGGGCAGGTGAAACCATATGCACTTGGTATTATAAGCCAGACTCGTAGGGATGTTGGAGAAATCCGCAATGGACTAAAATGAGTTTGAATTTCAAGACTCCAACCCGTAGATTCCACAGCAGACCAGCTTTTCCCCAGTTGCATGGATTCCATGGACTTGTGGACTGTTTGTTTCCCCCCCCCATGATTTTACACCAATTTAGTCATAGAAAAATACATTAAAAAAAACAAAAAACAAAAAAACCGTAGACCCAAAATGTGCATATCCCCCATAGGCTATAGCATGAAAATATGCATTTCCCTCCAGGGATTTGTGCATTGGGGGGGGGGATTTGTGCATTTTGGGGAGTGTGAATTTGTGCAAGTGCAAATTTGTGCAAATGTGTACAAATGCATTTGCACAAAATCCAATTCTGTCAATGAGCAGACGATAGAACAAAAGGCACCTGACGATCCATGAAACATAGACGGAATGGATTTTACAACATCTGTACATCCCTAGCCAGAAGAGAACGTGTGAAAAGAGAGAAGTGTTCCCCTCCTCAAATGTTCATCAAGAATGCTCATAAATATGGAGCTGATTCTGAAGCAAGCCAAGGCATTTATCCCATCACTGTTCCAAATGGTGGGATCACCAGGAACAGGTTTAGCTTAGCCCTTATCCCAAAGGTGTCCATGGTTAGGGGTGTGTGAATCAGTCCATATCCAGTCTGTGTCAGTTTTGCATGTATTCAATCATAAGTCTTTTCCATCCACTTTCCACATACCGTAATTCTGCAAATCTTTTTTTTTTTTTTAAGAACTATGTGAAAATTTGCATTTATTTTGGTATGCAACTTTCCTAACATATACAGCTTGTATGCATATTTGCCTAATATGTGCATTTTTGGTCAGTATCTTCTCCTTCCATATGTATTTTGTACACATATTGTATGTATCTTTCCATAATATACAGATTTTTCTGTGCATTTCTTCAGCAGATAACTGCATTGCAAGATTCAGAAAATTGAGGAATCGGAAGGTTAGCTGTGTTCCAGTCAACAGATTAGTCTGAGGAGTCTGAATTTGGTCAAGTCACTTAAAAATGTGGACCAAACTGAGCTCCCCCACCGCCCTAACCTGGTGCATGCCTTTGCTTTCCCCCATATTAGGGAACTGCAGTCAGCAATTCCTATGGCAGCACTTGGGAAGCTGTGGCCCTCTAGGTGTTGCTGAACTACTACTCCCATTATGCCTCACCATTAGCTAGGCCAGCTGGGGCTGACTGGAGTAGAAGTCCATCAACATCTGGAGGGTCACAGGTTCCTCAGCCCTGTCCTATGGGCAAAAATACAGTATTGGGCTTGCAGAGAACATCGTGGTGGGGGTAAACCTACCCATTTACTCTCAGCACTGGATTGCCCAGCCAGCACTGACAAGGACCCCAGGAGGAAAACTGTGGGTTGGAAACAGGATGTTTCAAGTTAGTCCAGAATTAAGCACCCCCTAGGTTGGCTGATGCAAACAAACTGAAAGGAGAACATGTCCTAAGTTTTGGCTCATCTGCACTGGTTGCCAACTGACTTTCAGACTCAGTTCTGATGACTGCCTTTAAAGCCCTAAAGAAAGAATTACTACTACATTGCATGAGGTATTGCCACATAGGATGAGGATGGGAAAGTACTTTTGTGTGTTAAAAGTACTACTTGACTACTGCTGCTGTGACTCCAGCAGGCCAGTCCAGAAGTTGCAAATAAAATCAGGATCATCATGCCTAGCTAGGTAAAAAAGAAAAGAAAAGTTCCTTACTCCCTCAAACTGCTTCTGTTTTTATTCCTTGGGGAAAAAATCCCTGAAGTTTAAGTGATATAAATATTTCCCTAAAATTAGCAATTCCCGTAGAATTATGAAACCACAAGTATCTCAGCATGCATTTCCATTTATGTTTAGGGTATGTCAACAATATCCTGCCCAGGCAGATAAACAGGTAAATAGATTTAGTTTAACTATACACCCAGTAGAACATTATGAGGAATATGTCACAGTTTCTTGAATTTATTCCTTGGAAAAGCCAAGTAAATTTTACATAGAAAAGCAACCAACAGGCGCTCTCTCTCTCTTTAAGTATCCATACATTTTAAAGGAATTTCTACCCTTTGGTTCTTGGCCAATATGTACTTATGTATGCTTAACTTTCACTAAACTTAATGGGACTTAAGTGTGATTTGTGTTTCTGCTAGATTGCAGCCGCTATACTTTCTAAAGATGCCATGTATGCTGACTTCTGTACACAAGGAAGAATCCTGTTATTCTGGTTAGAATTCAATTTCCTTTGGGATGAAATTGGCTTAAATGATTGAGAATAGGTGCATGAACTCAATCATACAATTTTGAACCCAAGAAATGACAAATAATAATTTGAGAGATGTTCAAACACTTCTATTGCCCAGTGAGCTTGCTCATTTCTAATCCTCTTCTGGCCTCTTCAATAGTTTTGTGTTTGCTTTTAAAATGCATCAAAGACATATCTGAGGTAAAGTACATCAAACAAGTGGCAGACTCTGAATCCAGGAAGTAGAAGTGGGAAACAACAGACAGAGATGAGATAATCAATCTGGATATAGAGCACCCAAGCCTCTAAGGAGGGAAGCCCTGTAGCCTATTCTATTTATATAATTCTACTTGTATTTCTCCAAGAACTCCCTCTATCATTTATATAAAGCAATAAAAGCCTTGTGTGAACTGCTCCTCCCCATTCATCTCCAACTAGTGTCTAGAAAGTTGTTGATTTCCCCCCAGAAGGAAACACATTAGGTATATGGTAAATAATAGAGTGACTGCATTGCCCTCGTAGATAAGCTTATCCCCCCCCCCCCATATCCTATTCTGGGCTTGGAACTTTTATTTATTTAATTTTATTTAAAGCATTTTATCCTGCTCTTCAGCCCCTAAAAAAGTACCCACAGAGGCTTACAAAGATCAGTAGTAAGACAGTCCCTGCCCTCAGGCTTACAATCTAAAGCAGGGCTCCCCAATCTTGGATCCCCAGATGTTGCTGGCCTACAACTCCCAGCATACCCAGCCAGCATGGCTAATAGCAAGGGATTCTGGGAGCTGTAGTTCAGCAACATCTGGGGACCCGAGGTTGGAGAGCCCTGATCTAAAGACACAACACAGAAGGGAATGGGATTGGGAGGGAGGAGGAGCAAAAACAAACTCAGGCACCCAATGAACCTAATTTGCACTTCCCAGACAAATACGCTGATTGGAGCATAGCTGTGCTTACGATTGTGCACTTCTCCAAGTTTTTTAATGCAGTTCTCATCCCCAAAAAAACCACATACCAAAAATGTGTACCGTATATTAGGAAAAGTCACATACAAAAAAGCATATATTGGAGGGAAATGAGTTGAAAATGCACCTGTTAGGGGAAATTGCATATGAAAATTATTGTGATTTTTTTGCATGTGTTTCAGGTTTTTTAAAAATAAATAAATCACAGACTGATTTGGAAACTGAATGGAATGACTGAATACATGCAAAACTGACTTTATTTATTTATTTATTTATTTATTTTATTACATTTGTTAATCGCCCATCTGGCCAGTCACCCGGCCACCCTGGGTGATGGACATATATTTTAAACATTTCATGGCAGAAGCCCTCTCAAGGCGGCATACAACACATAAAACTAAAACAATATTAAAAGCGATAAAAAAACACAATAAAACAGTAGGAACACAATGAAAACAGCAATAAAAACAGCAACTGTATCAGAGAAGGCCAAAGTAAAATAATATGTTTTCATGATCTTCTTAAAAGTCTGCAGTGATGGAGCATGGCAAAACCCCAATGCCAGCGCATACCTTAAGACTGGAAAGACTTATTCATCCGCCCGTATGTAGAACTCATTGCAATAATCTAACCTCAACAGTTGGTAGACCAGCCTAAGCTTGCAAAAGAGGTTACCCGAGTGTCCAAAGTAAGAGCTGGATGCCTGCATTTTTGGTATGTGCATTCAGCTTAGAAGTTCACAAGTTGTTCTTGCTTAAATACTGTTTTTGGAGTTCCAAGACATGAGCCATGACTGTTCATATATAATCTGTTACAGTTATACGGACTATTCGGCTAACTAATGCTGAACTGTATTCCTTCACAGACAGAAAAAATTATACTTTGAAAGAATCTGCCAACAGAGCACTTTCAGGATTTGCCTTATGCTGAACTACAAAGAACAATAGCAGCAGTTAAATCATGTTGCTAATTAATTTCCCCCTTCTAGATAAGCTTCCAGCTCACAAAGTTCAGTTGTCCTTCAGGCTGTAATGGCCTTGTATGCCCAGAAATTTATATCTTACAGAACTGCACTAAGCAGCAGTTAGACAGCCTCCATTACTGGGATTCCAAGCTTTATTAATTATAATGATAACTTTTGCGGTAGGAACAGAAATAAAAAAGAGGCGAGTCACAAGATATTGGATAAAACTTCGGCCACATTTATTAACTAAACAAACCGCAGAGAGGAAATAACTGTGGAAGACTAGCATGTTGATGGTCAAGCAGGCATCCAACCAGTAAGATATGCAGGTGAGGTCAACCCTGCTTAGAAGTAGAGGTCAGGGAATATATTCCACTCCACTCCCCAGGTGTGACTAGTACAGAGGGTGGCCTTTCTGGATCAGCACCTCCCTTCCTAGTGCCACACAACTCTGGGTGGATGAGCTAGCTTAGCCCCAAAGACCATCTTTACCCTGCCCACAGGCCTCACAGCCCTGAGTGGCAAGTCTCAGGAGTGGCCCATCACCATAAAGGTACCTCAGGTGCTCACAAAATCATGGGTGCCTACCTGATCTATCCTGCACATCTCTGCCACAGGAGAGTTCCAAGATTCTGCTTAGCCCCTCTTTCCCCCACCTGCAAATAATACATTCCTGCAGGCCCCTCTGTAGATCTGTAGATCAGTTCCCCAAGACTGAGAGGTGAATCCCATAGCCCTGTATAGTTCCATCCATGCATATACAGTTTCAGGATGAGGTAATCCCTCCAACCTGAACCTGCAATGCTAAATGAAGGTCCCAATTAACCGTCTTCCATGCCCTGTTCAAACCTTTAAGGCAGTGTTCTCCAAGGTTGAAGAACACTGCTTTAAGGTCTCCGATGGCCCTCCAAAACTCTACAAGGCAAGATGTTAGACCACATAAGTTGTACCCCAGGCCATCTGAGCCAAATTGTTCTGAGGTCCATCCAGGCCTGCAAAATCAAGGCCTTGCCCTTCAAAAAGCACAAATCATTTCCCTGAAGGTGTAACACCAATATGTTTGGAGGGGATTTTATAGATGCTCAGAAAAGTCTACCTTGTAGAATGGTAGTTAGATAGGTTCCATTACTGGAATGCTGAGATGTGTTAATTATAACAACAACTTATGCTAAAGTGTGGCCTTATTAAGAGGTGTGATAATTTTTTTAGCATAATGACTGCAGTAGGTATCCAGTTAAATGAATACTGAGCATAATCTAGATGGGCATATGCTCTGAATTGTGTTAGAGGAGAAGCTCTCCCTTTTTTAATGAGTATGAAGCTCTCCCTTTTTTAACGAGGATATACCCAATGCTCAAAGTAGGATGAGGTGCAGACTCATAATAGAGTCTGGCCTAATCCCACTTTATTTTCTTCCCTTTGGGGCACGGGGTATTTCCAACTTCCTGCATGCTAGCACGGGGGATCTGTGTAAGGGCCTGAATCTCAGTACAGATCTTAACACACCATTGTGCATATTTTAAGGAGAATTGGAGGAAAACACAGTCACAATGTGCGTGCAACATTCGGTGCAGCCTTAATGATAGTCTAGCATCCAGTGGAGGCTGCTGGGGCTCCTGATCCACTGCAGCTTTTATTTGGAGGAGCTTTATAGCAGCTATCCATGGTGCTGAACTCCATCCCCATAATAGATTCACCACCATGGATAGCTCTTATAAAGCTCCAAATAAAAGTTGTAATGGATTAGGAGCCCCACTGAAACAGGAGTCACAAGCCTCCCCTCCTGCCAGCATCTAATGATTTATTCAGTCCTACATGAGACCTACTCAAGAAGTGGACACATTTTGGGTGAGTTATGGACTGACTGCTAATAATGTATTTTAATATCAGGCCTGTGGCTTATGCTGGCTCAGCTTGTCTGAGCGTGGAAAGCTAAGCAGGGTCAGGCCTGGTTATTACTTGGATGGGAGACCCCTCCTCTAGTTGCCTGCATTGAGCAGGGGGTTGGACTCGATAGCCTTGTAGGCTCCTTCCAACTCTATGATCTATGAAATCTAAATCTGCTGTATAAATAAATGTGTTTTATTTGTTTAAGAGTTTATTTTTATCCCAGCTGGTTGTTGTAAGAACTTTATCACTAAGAACTACTACCTGCGTTTGCTTCCCACCCACCCCACTCCTTTTCCCCCAGTCCCTTTTCCTTTTTTGCCATGTTGTTTAGAGTATAAGCCTGATGGCAATGGCTGTCTTATTACTGATCTTTGTAAGCTGCTCAGGGAGCCTTTTGGGGTGGGTGGGGGCTGAAGAGCAAGATAAAAATGCCCCACATAAATAAATAAATAAATAAATAAGATGTGGAGTTAAACATGTGGACAAAGATTGACAAATTTCTTTAGGACTATACTGTACTGTAGAGGTTTTGCAGAAGTACAGTTACCTATACACTGCAGTTCTGTTCCCAGTTTCATGGAAGTTAGCCCTGTTGAATGCAGCAGGACTTGCTTTTGAGTAGATATTCATAGGATTGTGCTGATAGTTCCCTTATATGCAATGATTTTTTTTAAAAAAAATAACTTTACACCCAGCATTCCATAAAACATAGCACTCAGATAATTTCTCAGTCAGACTCACATCTTTGATCTATTGTTGGTGAGTGACTTTACCTACTACTCTACTCTACTCTACTCTACTCTACTCTACTCTACTCTACCAAACATCTACTCTACCAAACAGCCACCATATGTGAAAAAGAGAGTAACCAAGCATATCTGTAATGATACAGATGGGAAGGTGATTCCTTGGGGTGCCATCAGAAGGCTCAGTGTAGAGTGTCTTTATCACCTGAGAAGTGCAATAATCACCTGTTGTGCCACCAAAAATGAAGAAGGGGCTCTCAGTTTTGGAAGGCATTATGGACAACCAGTTAGAGAGCTCTTGCTGTTTTATGCAACTCTAATACAACAAACTCATAATGGCACAACATAGGAACTCTTAACATTGACTTTCCCCCCATGCTCTCACCTGCTTTTAAAAATGTAATTAACTGATGCTCCAGACTTTCATTATTTTGTTAGACAAGACCTTTCAAACTAGCTACTGTGACAGGACTGTTGCCAGTTCAACTGAAAGCAGAAGCTAAATATAGTCCTATTTAATAAGGGCTCGATTTAAAAAAAAAAAACCCCAAACCCTTAAATTCCACATTATTTCTCTTCTCTAATTCAGTATCTGTACCTGTTTTCCATGCAAGTAAAAGCTTCTATTTGGGTTCCAATGAGAACTGCGTGGAATAATCTCTAATTTCAATAGTCAGTTTGTAAAATAGTCAACAAAGCAGAAGAGACTCCTGGGGGAGAGGATACACATCCTGCCAAACATCTGCATTATTGTGCTGCTCTTCATCACAGCTTTTTATTTCATTATGGTTGCCATTTTCCTTCTTTATTTTTGCTCTCAGATTCCTTGGCTTCATTTGCCCATGCTGCTGCTTCATTTGACCAGCTGTGGCTGCCCATATTTATTTATTATTTATTATTTGCATTTATTTATCGCCCATCTGGCCGGCAAACCAGCCACCCTGGGCGATGTACAGAAGATAAAACAGAATAAAATACATTAAAACATTTTTCTCCATTAAAATACATTAAAATAGTATAAAATTTTAAAATCTTAGCCCACCCCATGTTCCCACCTGAATAGCCAAGTTTTTAGTGAGCGGCAGAAGCTCAGCAGAGAGGGGGCATGGCGGAGGTCCCTTGGGAGAGAGTTCCATAGTATGGGGGCTGCCACAGAGAAGGCCCTCTTCCTCGTCCCGACCAGTCTAGCTGCTCTGGCTGAAGGGACAAGGAGAAGGCCATCTGTGGCAGATCTTGTTGAGCAGCCCACTTGGTGTTGTTGGAGACGCTCCTTGAGATAGACTGAACTGGAGCCATATAGGGTTTTAAAGGTCAAAACCAACACCTTGAATTCAGCTCGGCAAGCAACTGGTAGCCAGTGTAGCTCCTTGAGCATTGGTGTGATGTGATCCCACCGGCGGCTGCCTTTAACCAGGCGAGCCGCCGCGTTCTGTACCAGCTGTAGCTTCCGAACCATCTTCAAGGGTAACCCCACGTAGAGCGCATTACAGTAGTCTAGGCGAGAGATATGATTTTGTCTACAAGCATCTGATCTGTGCCCTGCTTACAGTGGCACAGGGAGAGAGCTCCAGGGATTTAGCCAGGGTCAGTTCCAAAGGTAAGGTCAGTAAGTAGTCCAAGGTCCAAACACGGAGATGCAAAGTTAGCACGGGAAAGACAAGGCAGGCATCCAGAAACTGGTAGATGCAAATCTTGTTCCAGCACCCTGCGCCTAGAACTGAAGGCTTTTAAGCTTGACCCTTCAGGGGCCCACCCAGAGCACAGCTGCAGGCCATCAGTGCTACCTGAGCAATGGCCTATTCGTGAGTAAAGCCCTGCTCACAGGTACACCTTTGCTCATGAGCAGTCCTTATTCCTCAGGCAAGCACTTCTCCATTGAGTACCCAGCAGAGCCTGCACCTTTAGGTGCCTGCACTCTCTGGGACGAGGTGACTGCTCAGCATCTGCCTCTGAGTGGGGGTTATGTGTGTCTTGAGAGAAAGGTACAATACCCATCTCCCCTGAGGGCCCAGGATCCCGAACTGCCTCAAATACCCATGGCACAGGCAACTCATCCATGATGTTTGCCTCGAGGGGCTTCAGGTCATCCTCTAAAGTGGAGTCCTCCAGAAAGTGCATGACAATATGTTACATCAGCTCTATACAGACATTTGACATGCATGTAGGTTCTAGATGTGTCCTGCTATGGCTGGGTCAGGCTCAACCCTGGGGCCAAATATGGGGCAAATCTGATAGCAAGTCAGCAGACAGACAAAAGCTCAAGTTGTATCAGTCCAGCAAGAGGGCAGTTCAAAGCAGGAGACATCAGTAAGCAGGCAAAGGACAAGAACTCAGTATTACTAGTCATGAAGGGGGGTTCCAAGACAGGGAAGCATCCCAACACACACAGTCCAAATAGCAGAGTCTGCAGGAATCCAAAGGTCAGCAGCATAGAGGATCAATCACAAAGCAACATCAGGGAAACAAGTGGTCCACAGAACTAGAAGCTGAGGTAAGGTGTTGTTTTAGCAGCTAGCAGGTCTAAACTGAAGGATTAAATGCTAACATTTCCAGAGCCCCACCCAGGACCCAGCCATATCCCATCAGAGGCCTCTATGTCCTCTTCATGAGGAGGACCCTACTCAGGAGGAGACCAGTTGCTGAGGTACTTGAAGTGTGTGCTTCACCTCCAGGTGGTGACCTGTACCTCCACCTTCTCATGCCAGCATGCTCTAGGGCTGGTGGATGTTTGGCCTCATTTTCAGAATCTATGGGGAATGGATGGGGTCCTCAGCGGCCCCATCCAGGTGTTCTTCAGAGTCCACCAGTACTGGAGGAGTAGGACCCATCTTAGTTTTCCTGGAAGTGCCAGGGGTGTCTGCAGTATCAGGAGGATCTTCAGAGTTGTTGGACTCCATGGTGATGATATCTTCATCTGAACAGTCATCTTGACATGGGTGTATGACAGCCAGGGAACCTGACAAAATGTGAGGAGGGGCAGGGACAAGCATTTTAGCTCCATCCTCCAACCATCTTTGCCCTCCACATGTATAGGGTGACTATCTTCAGCAGAGAGAATTCTATATCCATGGAGGCTGTCCAGGTGATGTAGAGCCCTGATTTTGCATAGTTCTGAAACACATGGAGAGTGTTCCTAAAGAGAAGAGGCTCTCCAGTCCCACTACAGGCAACCAACCTCCATACTTAGAAAGTGACAAAAACAGCTATGGGGGGGGGCAGAGCTTACACGCTCATCCCTGGTCCCCCTCCTCATGTGTACAGCATACACACATGTCAAATGCCTGCATAGGGCTATCATCACTTTAGGCACAGCACTATGATCACATTGACAAAATAATGTGAGGTGCGTGCCACAGCCAATAGGATTAACCAGCATTGTAGTCAAATGAGGGTGAAGCCTGTGAAGGCAAAGAGGAGCGTCAAGACAATACAAATGTGTTTGCAACATAAAATGGGAGTACCTTTTGATAGTCATAAAATAGAAGGTAATAAAATACAAAATATGGTAAGGGAGCAGTCCTATGGTCACTAGACAGAGTCTAGATGGCCATAGGAAAGGTCAGAGTCCCAGCTGCGACCTCAGAAAAGTGCTCTGTGGTCAGAGCTGGGATTCCAACCTCGGAGTGCCCTCCCTCTACCCTTGCAGCCCACATGGAAAGAACTGCACTGGCTGCAGCTCCGAGGTCAGAAGACCTGACCGACCTCGGAGCCAGAGGTTTGTGGACATTCTAGGGGGTGGGGAGGGCAGGAGTCAGGCTCTTCCAGCATACAACGTATCCTGGCATTGCTTCAGCCTCTCCTCCTCACAAGTCAGGGCAAAAGACTTAGACAGCCAAAATCAGCCATCTTAGTCTTTTTCAGGGCAGGAAGAGCGCAGGGGTGACCTTTGCCTTCATCCTCCTTCTGCCCTCCATTGGATGCCCGTAATTCTCCGAGTTCTGGGGGTTTACAGGAAGCTACATTGGATTGCACTGTAAGTCATTTTGGCTCAGCCCTAGAGACTCTGCCATTGGTTGCATTAACGCTAAACCCCTTCCAACAAGTACCCTAATACAAACAGTAAGCAACAAGAGTCACATTTTTTTGCATGGTATATGGAATTGTTTTTTGTTTTTTTTTAAGGGCAAGTGTTTCACAGAAATCTTTCTGAGTCTATGATTATTTTTTGCATCGATGCTTCCCTCCTGATGGATGTGTTCAACACTTACACCCACCCACACCATTTAATCTGTCTTTAAGGATGGCAGACTTCCATAATATTCACCGGGAATCCTTCCCATTCTTTTCTTACTTATACTGTATTCAAAGGGCGAACTATACTGGAAGGCAAGGAGAACAATGAACATATTGTGAGAAGTATAATATAATAGTAGAATAAAATGCAGTGCCAATCAATAGGGGTAAAGAAATGGAGGCAGGAGAGCTCGCATCTCAATATTGTTCCATCTCCTATTAAAGGCTGCTTTGCGCCTTGTTTTTCATTCCCTTGGAGCCAACTATCCATCACCAACAAAAGTCTGCAGAGCAATTATGTTAAAGCAGATGCTAATGTGACCCCAGGTGGGCAACCAGGCATTGTACAATTGAGCAGTTTGTGTTATAGCACACACAGGTTCACTGCCTTGTTTAGCTGTTGCTTCCTTTAAAAGCTAATATATCACAGGAGGTATGTATGTGCCTCCTGGAAGCCGTTAACAAAATGGTCTATTCTCTCCCTATTTCAATTAGGCCCAATCTTTCTCAGCTCATTGGTGCTGAGTTTAATAACCCCAGCTTATTCTGAATCAAAAGATCAGATTTATATAGAAGGTGGCCAAAAAATATATGTAAAGGACACGTGTTCCAATGGGCGAGGCTGCAAAACCAACTGCAAAGCAGCCTTTAATAGGAGATGGAACAATATTGAGATGCGAGCTCTCCTGCCTCCATTTCTTTACCCCTATTGATTGCCACTGCATTTTATTCTACTATTATATTATACTTCTCACAATATGTTCATTGTTCTCCTTGCCTTCCAGTATAGTTCGCCCTTTGAATACAGTATAAGTAAGAAAAGAATGGGAAGGATTCCCGGTGAATATTATGGAAGTCTGCCAACCCATTCTGACATCGAGCTTCCCTGGTAACACGTGACTCAGTTATCCTGTGTCAGTCATGGCTTGACACTGCTGGATGTTGACATGAGTTAACTGAAGGCCACACCAGTGCATGGTCCAGAGGATTGATATCACTGGTCTAAATTGGGATTTTGTTGGTAGGATCAAATCCATTTGATGGATTTCCTGCTCTCCAACATTTCAAAGATGAAGATGGGGATGCTCCCATCCCATGCCTGTTGATCAATGGTGAAGCCAACACAATCTAGACTCGAAGGTGCTACAAACTGAAAATGGGAACAAAAAGCAGCATGTGCAAGTTGACAGCTCCAGCAGACAAAAGCAATGTGTTATGTTACACGGCACTGCACGAGAAATGAAATAACAAGCTCATTTCGGCCTATTTTGGTGCCCTAGGCAATGTGATATTTTGGTACCCCACAGCCAGGCAAACTGCCACCCTCTCTACTCTCTTGCATCCTCTTCGCCTTCTACCTCCAACCACCATCACCACCCACTTTCCTATGAAAGCAGCCAGTGGGGCTTAACAGAGAGCCTACCTCACCCCCATGTCTAGCTTTGAGGGCTTTTCAGAGTTAGGCATCAGCTCTCCAGAACTCTGGGCAGGTAGGCCAATTCCTCATTCAGAGCGAGACATTGGCTTGCCACTTCATGAATGGTCATCCCAGCAGCAAAGGGGTATGTGGCTATGGTTCCCAGTGCTGGCCAGGAGGATCCAGAGTGCCACGGCTGGTTGGTTGCCACCACACAGCCAGCATCACCACCTTTTGGGGATTGATTGCCACCCCCAGAATTTGGTGCCCAAGATGGTCCCCCTGCCCCCCCCCAAAGAAATGGCCCTGTCAAATACCCATAACACTGATATGGGAAATATTTTGTTTTTATACCATTTGGATGGCATGGTTCCATTTGACCATTGCAGAATAATAAGGTACAGCAATAAGAGACTAGCCCAAGATCAGCGAGTGCATTCATGGCACAGAATTCTTAAATAGAAATAACCATTAAGTAATAAGAGTGTATCTGAGAATATGCAAAGTGATTTTCTCTCAGCAAGTCAGGAACTGCTGCCTCACCCCTTCCCACTGAATTAAGGATGGGAGCTTTTCAGAGGGATAGCATATCTCCCACCCACATTAAAGCCCAGGCACACTGCTCTCTTTAGAAATCAAGCACCAGTGATTTAGGGCGCATTCCAATCTGGATGCCCGTAGCCCTCTGAATTCGGAGGATTATGGGCATCTTATGCAAGGCAGGAGGAGCACAGAGGTGGAGGTCACCTCCACACTCCTTCTGCCCTCCAAAACACTGAGCCGATTTCAGCTGTCTAAGTCTCGTGCCTCGGGCATGTTTCAACTTCCTCTTGTTGGCAAAGAGCAATGAAAGCTCAAGGGCCAGGTCAAATTCACACTCAATTAATGAGTGGCCTGGGCTCTTCATTCATTCAACCGACTTCACAGGGCTACTGTGAGGCTAGAATGAGATAGTAGTATGCACACTGCCCTGAGCTCCTTGAAGGAAGGGGAGGGGACAGACAAAATGTGAAAAATGAATAAATGCTGTATAAATGGGAGGAGGGGGTAACCACTTTGTAAGCCTTGGAAAACATGTGCAAAGATACCTTCTGCCACCAGACTTCATATACATACACAGCCTTGACTATCCGTCGAGGAAGGCACATGCTATTTCTATGCATTCTTCCACACACAAAATGGACAGATCTCCATTGGGTGTGTGTGCTAGATACTACCTTTCAATTCTAATGTCACTGAAGTCACTAAGAACATTTCCTTTCTCCCCGAATGAGGCTGGTTGTGTTCTTAAATAATGGGCAGATCTAAGAATAGACCTCTACAGAAAAACAAAACGATTATCACATCGGCAAGCACTTCTCTGAGAGTGGCGCGATGACACATCCATATGCGTGGCTATTAAGGAATCTCATTGTTGGACTAGAACTTATGAGGGCGAGATGTTCAGGTTTCTTTTTAGTTCTTGGTCTACAAAAAAAAGTAGTACTGCCATGTAACTGCAGTAAAAAACAGAGAGAAGAGAGAGAGAGAAAGAGAGAGAGAGAGTTCTCCCTATCTTGTCTGTGAGCATGTCCTGTGGCAATTCCTCATCATAAAGGCAGCAATTAGTGTTCCTGCTAATCACTGTGCTTACATATTGTTGAAAAGCACCCACTTACATGCTTGCAGGGGGATAGTGTCAATTGACACTTTGCTTTTTGCATTTGCAACTCCCACAGCAGGACAAAGCATCTCACAGAGTGATCCCAATGGCCCCTAGACAGCATCTAGAGGGCCATAGGATCATTCGGATTCCCAGATCTGAGGTCAGAAAAGAGCTCTGACCTCAGAGCTGGGACTCCACGCTCGGATCCCCCTCCCCGCTCGCAGCCAGTGCAGAAAGAACTGCACCAGCTGCTTCTCTGAGATCATCAGACCGACTGCAGAGAAGGGGTGAAGAGGGCATTCTGGGGAGCAGGAAGGGGAGGAGACCGGGTCCGCCAAGATACAGCACTCCAGTCTCCTTCCCTCCCCATCTGAAGTGCCTCAGCTCAGCTAGACAGTACAGCAGTACGGTAATGCTCAGATACTTCATAAGGTCCAATACAGGACCAGGACAATATGGGGCTTCTTTGGTGGTCCCAGGCACTGCATCCTCCAGATCTGGATTTGGGCCTGAAAGACCAAGGAAAAGTGTGGGAGTATTAGTAGGTAAGTTGTAAGCAAGCACAATTTCTGACATCACTGATCACAGGGCACGTCAGTTAAGGCATCAGCTTTAGCTTCCAGTTTCCTGGCTTTGTGGAGCTTGAGCCAAGATGAGATAGCCTTAACTTTGCTCTTAGGCTGGCAGATATCTTAATCATTGAATATATATATGATAGATAGATAGATAGATAGATAGATAGATAGATAGATAGATAGGATGGAGGGAGGGAGGGAGGGAGGGAGGGAGCAAGGGAGGAAAATACACACACACACACACACACACACACACACACAGTCTTTCCAATATGATTGCAAATGACTGCTTGGTATTTGGTTCACACATTGAGCTGGTTCACATGATCAGCAGGCAGTTAATCAGCCATGGATGCTTGTTAACTACACTGTGTATGGCAGTCACATGCCAGTTAACTACACATGCACAATTACCCTTGGCAGTGCACCTTGTTGTGTCATGCGAACCTGGCCAGGGTGGCTTGTCGCCATGACTGACAAGCCACACAGCACCCTTGGGCTGTGGTAGGGTTCTGGGTGGCTTGTTACCCATGGCAACAAGCCACCCTGACTGGGCTCGCACAGCACAACAAGAAGCCAGGCTGACAAGGATAATTATGCAAATGCCCTCGGCATGTGACCAGCACGAGCGGTGTAGTTAACAGGCCACTGTGGCTTGTTAACTGCCTGCCATAGATTTCATAGATCATAGAGTTGGAAGGAGCCTACAAGGCTATTGAGTCCAACCCCCTGCTCAATGCAGGAAACTAGAGGAGGGGTCTCCCATCCAAGTAATAACCAGGCCTGACCCTGCTTAGCTTTCCACGCTCAGAGAAGCTGAGCCAGCGTGAGCCACAGGCCTTTGCAGCTTGTGCAAACCCAGTCTCAGTGAGAACAGCCTAGACTACACTTGCCATTGCGTTGTGATGTATAAGGCAATAAGCAGCTGAGCCAATTGATTTAATGCCAAAGCGAAATTGTTTATAGAGCTTGCAACTCAATGAAGCGAAGGTGCTTCTTATTACTAAACATGATTTTTTAAGAGCTTGCTGTTTAAACTTACTTCTGAACTCAAGAGCCAGACAAAGGAACTGACTCTTGAATAAGGATGTATGATAATTTCCTTTCTGTTTGCAAATAATTACGCAGACATGTTCTCTTCGCTATCCCGAATGTGAATGTGCGCAGCAGTTCTTTTTATTTCTTTTTTGAGAAAAGTTTGTACATTCCAGAATTTGCAATCATCTTAAAAATGTGTTTGTTTGTTTGTTTTTAAAAAAGTGTACTTTGAAATGTGCATTTAAAAAACCACAACAATTTTCATGGTTTAGTCAAGAGGGGAAAGTACACACTAGGTAATTCCTTCCATCACTTTTTAAAGACAAATCCTATATATTTCTTTCTCCCAATCTGTTAGGCAGACACTAATCCCCCATGAGTTCTCAAGTATAATTGCGGGTGGTTCTGAGATATCTGCATGATAGCTCTCAGTCTCAGGAACCTTAGGTAAATATCATTAGGACCAGCCAGCTCATTTTATGATTTTATGTATGTCTGTTTCAGCAGGAGAGGATGTGGTTGGCTGGCTGGAACTCTGAACAGGAACATTTCTGTTAGATCGGGGCTCTCCAACCTTGGGTCCCCAGATGTTGCTGGACTACAGCTCCCAGAATCCCTTGCCATTAGCCATGCGGGCTGGGTATGCTGGGAGCTGTAGGCCAGCAACATCTGGCCAACACCCAAGGTTGGAGAGCCCTGTGTTAGAGGGTAAGGATACACAGCAACATTTTGTTGCAGATCCTACTTGCAATTTCTAGTTCTGAGACCACAGTTTGACTCTTCTGGACACTTTTAAGAAATGGTGAGATGTAGCAAATGTCCCAGTTACCATAAAACATTTGGTCATCAGATATGACCAGGTGTCTCTGGATGTTCCCCCCACCATCACCACCCCAGTTTTCTTCATTGCTAATCTAGTCTACAGGGAAGAAGTGATTTATGCTTATGATTTAGGCTACTGGAAGTAGAGACACACATCAAAGAAGTTCTGCAAAGCAAACAGTTTTAAACAACAACTGGTAAAAGTGAGTCCTTTTCTCCTGCTATTCACAACATTTCTCTAGAAGGCAGTACAAGGAGCTGAATAAGTCAGGTTTCACCTGGACTATCTGGTCCCAGGATCCCAACAGAGACTCTTGTCATACTTAGTGGAGCATCTAATATTTGCTATCCAGTCATGACAATGGCAGAGACAGTAATTCCAAGATGCTTTGACCTCAAGGGAGACCTAGTCAGTGAGCTGCTGTGCAACAAGCGGCAGTAATGTGGAATAAATCACACAGGCCTGGCTTTTCTGACACTGGTTGATTTCTACAGACAGAGACATTGAAGCAATGAGGCATGATGTTGTTCAATGGATGACTCAACATGGATGTGAGTAAATACAGCCCTCCTGCCACCAAATGAAGACATGGCTTTATCCACTCAGAGAACCTTAGTTATTGGGCAGATTAGAAATGTAATAAATAAATAACTGGTTTTACTTAGAAACCTTTCTGGAGTCATGAATGGTAAAACCAGCTTTCAATCCTGGAGTGAGACAGAGGATGGTTTTCTTTTGCTTCTCTTCGCATTAGAGATTAAGACTCCACACAAAGGCCTAACATGGTCAATATATGGCTTCCTATTGCAGATTCAGTGGGTGAAATCCAATGAAGAGTTTTGGCTGCCCTCTCCCCTACAGCCTCTGGCATGCTTTCAAAATCTGTTCCTACAAGGCCTATCGAGTCCAACCCCCTGCTCAATGCAGGAAACTAGAGGAGGGGTCTTCCATCCAAGTAATAACCAGGCCTGACCCTGCTTAGCTTTCCACACTCAGACAAGCTGAGCCAGCATAAGCCACATTTGAAACAGGCATAATGTTCTACCAATATTCTTATATCTGGCTGTGGGTGACACCAGTAACTTCAGTTTTCTCCTCCTACATCCTGCAAAATTTCAGATTTTTACTACATTCATTGCCTCAACAGCTTCAGTACAAGGTTTCATTATAACTTTGTAAATTTTTTGATGGCATTCATGCCCATATCTCTTGCCCTACATTATAGGTGACCAAGCATTTTGTGGCTCTTGCTAAATGATTGGTCTTAACTACTGTCTAATGTCTACTTCCATGGAACATGCTCCATCAATCGATCAATCTTTACTTGTTTAAAACCAAAGGTCATCCCAAAACAGGGAGAAAAACCACACCCACACACCCCAATAATACAGGATCAGATAAGAAAATCTCCACTACTAATCAAAATAATTATACATAATTCTATCTAATTTCAAAAGCAGCTGCTGCAAATAATGAGAATTTGTGTGTAATGTATTTGTTCTGATCAGCAAAAAGCATACATTTCCCCGCTCCAAAATCTGACATCTCAGGGCAAGAAAGAAAACAGGATTTAAAAAATCTCTTTCTTGGTGCCCTGTACAATGGGCAGTAATGCTAACATGGCGTACATGCTTCTGGTGTCAGTTCTAAATTATTGACAGTGTTGTATCTTCATGCCATATGGCATAATATTTGCACCTTAGAATAAAAGAAGTAAAGCCAAGACTGGTACCACATGAGTGTATGACAGCAGGGGGCTAATTGGTATCTCTCTTAGACCAGAACATTGCATTACGGAAGATGCATTGCCAGCTATGACTGAAAAAGGAGTGGCCCCACACTTCCTCCTCCTTCTTTCCCTGTAATGATTGGTAGATAGGCCTCTCAAAGACAACTTAGCTGATCAGTTGTATGAGCTTTACAGCATAATTACAGCACATCTACTCAGATGTAAGTCCCATTGAGTTCAATGGACCCACTTCCAGGTACGTGCATTTAGGATTGCAGCCTTAGACAATAAATGAAACAATTGTTTTTGAGCATGAGTAAAAAGAATCGTTATGAAGCAAAATTATAGATATAGATATAGATATAGATGATATAGATATAGATATAGATATCCTTCCTTATTGTGAAATGGTGCTTGTGCCTGTTGTAGCATATGTCATCTTAAAAGTCATACCCTCTTTTCTCACAAAGGAAGGATTTTTAAAGAAAAAATCCCAGTGCCTTTTTAATTGATCAATATGTTTTAATTGATTACTCTGAGTTAATCCATTCACAGCACAATCCTATGCATGTCTACTCAGCTACAAGTCCCACTGAGTTGAATGAGACTTACTCTCAGGTAAGTGTGTACAAGATTGCAGCTTTAACATGGCAGCTCTACTTGTAGAACTAAAGAATTGATGTGACTGTGAGTGACATCATCACATTTCCAGTTTCCCCAGTCCTGTTCCATTTATTTTATTGGCTTCTGCTAGCAGGCATGGAGGCACAACACAATGACATCACATCGTGGTGATGAAAGGAGGAGGAGAGGCAGGCCTGCTGTACTTGGGAGCAGCTATACATCTTCTGTAACCTCTAGTTACATCTCAAGAGGTTATGAGTTGTTATATGTAAGAGTCACTCAGGATAGAGAAAGAGCTTTATCCATAGGCTTGACCTCAATTTTCTCATAGCTTTTATTCACTATTCTTCTGTTAGTATTCATCACAAACAGCCTATCGTGGACTAATGTTGCACAACTACAGCTAACATTACATATATTGGCACAAGGGAATGATAGAGTTAGCTGATTTTCTTTCCTCTTTTCACCTTGCTGACCAATGTTGTTCTAATATTGGTCAGCCTGTTTGCTCCTCATCAGCAATCCTTGATGTGCCAGTTCCTGCAAAAAGGTCTCAGGCATTTCAGTTTTATTGCTTGGTTACAATCATTATAAACAAAGGGATATTAACAGAGAGAGCCTTCTAGTACACTTTCTCCTGTTGCTGCTTTTTGACCAATTGCTCAGACACTGAGGATGATTTCTGTCCAGTGATAAAAGACAACTCACAATGTTACTTAGTTATATTGTAATGAGAGTGTGGTGCAGTTTAGCTGAGATCAAAGGAAATTTAGGGGAGGAAAGCAGAGGAAGTACAAAATGGTGAAATTAAGCTGCTTAATTTTAACATGCAATATAGGTCTCATTATTTTTACAGTGGGACTGGCTGTACATTACTTATTCCATATTATTTATATAAAGATCTTAGGGTTGATCCAACGTCATGAGAGCAGGCATCTGTTTGTGCAACAGGAGTTCCATTGGGGCTGCAACAGAACTTTCCCATCCTCTCCTCCCCCCCCCCAGTCCCTCACATGTGCCCCAGAACTTCTCTGGAACATTCCTGAAACCTTTGGAGCAGATTGGGGGTGGGGGGCTGAAGGGGGAGGAGAAATCCAATGCTATGCACACTTGCACACCTGCCTGGGAGTAAGCCCTACTGAACACAGTGAGGCTTACATCTCAATAGACATGCACAGGATTGTGGTCTTCATGTGTAGAATGTGTCAGTACTGGAGCCAATTAGAGAAGCTGATGAGAAGACAACATCAGTCCTATTTGTGAACTACCTACTGGTTGGCCACTGTGTGAACAGAATGCTGGACTAGAGGGACCTTGGTCTGATTCAGCAATTTCTCCTTAAGTGGTGGTTTATATTATTATTATTATTATTATTATTATTATTATTATTATTATTATTATTTTTCATTACCACAGAGGTGACTGTTGAAAATTACCTAGAAATCAGATTCAGCAAGCATAAGATGGCAGGACACCTGGGCATGTGACAAATTTGAAGCTAAGGGTTTTGCATGGGTCTTCAATCAACATGGATTTACTGCCACATTATCTCTCAGTAGGGAAAAATAGAGTGAAGAAATTTTCTGAACTGTCATATAAGGAAAAGCATTCTTCTCTTGGGTTAGGCAGCAGATGATTTTACAAGGCATCATTGTCTCATCAAAGATGTGCTCCTTCATCGTTGTTGGATTCTTGAGCAATAAATGAGCATTTAATTTATTGCTAGTAATTACATATTACTCTGAGTTTCTCCTTTATTGTATTTCTTCCTTAACCTCTGGAATGCAAATACAGTCTTTATTTATTTAGCATTCATTGGCTATTGCTCCTTCTTGGAAAACTGCTGCCCTGTGAAAACCAGAATTCTGGTTGTCCATTTGAAGTGTGTTAAAAGGGTATTTTCTGAAAGATCAGAATTCCCCTCTGTTGTGAAGTTAAGATACTAGTCTGGTTCAGTAAATGATCCAAGTTCTTCTTCATTATTTTTAAATGAAGGAAATTGGATCATTTCTAGGTCAGTCCAAGGTGAGCAGGGGACAGTTGGCTCTTCTCTACCAGCCATCTAAGCCCTCCCACTGGCATAACATCATTTTATCATCTACATATAAAAAAATCTCTTTAAAAACATCAGCAGCAGCAGGGGGGGGGGAAACCCTCACCTTCTGCTTTGCTACCAAATAGGTGAATTCACATCCAGCCGTATGTCAGTCCAGGTGCCCAGCCTTGCACTTTGCTTAACTTGATATTTCATGCTTGATGGCAATGTTTAGTATCCAGTGAGCAGCATTTGACATCTGTAAAATGCCACATTACATTCAGTCAATCTGAAGGCTGCTAAAACGGCTCCCCCCATTACCACGAGTGCAGTGCCCCCTATGCCCACTCCATTGTGGCTTTGGCAATTAGTTACCCAGAAATTCCAGAGTTTTCTTTTTGCTTTTTTCCGTGCTATGAACCTGTCAGAAAGAAACAGCCATACACATTTAATTTACTATGCCCAGATAAAAGATGTCTGGCCAAGAAGAGGAAGACGTGGCAGGTGCTTGCGGCAAATGCAGGTTGAAACGGCTTTATTTTCACAGTTGGGAGTTCAGCCTTCTCCAACCTGGTGCTCTCCAGATGTGTTGGACTACAACTTCTATCATCCTGAATCTGGTCTGGGGATAATGAGAGTTGCAATGGACACATCTGGAGAGCAGCAGATTGGGGAAGGCTGTTGTATTTTGAAAGCGTCATGAGTGGGGAAAACTGCTTAGTTGCACTCTGTGGAGCTTTGGCAGAGAAATGAAATCATTCCATTCCACCTAAACTCCAGGATGTATTGTGGGAGCTTGAATGGCTTCCAAATTAACTCCAGGCATACACAAAGTGGCCTAGCATAGCTGGGCCTCTCTGCTCATGCACTAAGCCCTTTCATAAAAGGAGAGGTTAGTAAAAACACTATCTGTTCACTGTACCAGAGGGCCACCGGTATCCAAGGATATTCCCAGACCACAGTAGACCCCACTTTGCATTCCATAGTGGGGTCCTAATGGATTCTATGGACATCCTTGGATGCACACAGGTACTCTGTAACCCAAGCCCAAAGGTCTCCAGTGCAACAAGTGGTTCTTGTATTTAAAAGAAGAAGAAGAAAACCCTGACCACTCTCTATATTGGAGGATCGAAATGCAGTTCAGTGTGCAGCACAGTCCCTGAGGTAGACTCCAACCTCACATCCTGGTGGCTCTCTGATACAATTAGGGGAAGGGGGTTGGTGTTTTTTTGTTTTTTTTTACTACAGATCCCTTGCTGTATCTGAGAATTTCAGGTAATCCAAGCACATCCCAAGGATGTCCCTCAGGTGTTTTTTGGACACCCTGTCCCATGAGACTCTTTTGCATCAGTAACTGGTTAAAGAATAGGCAACAGATGGTAGGAGCGAAGGGACCATTCTCACAATGGAGGGAAGTAAGCGGCAAGGTCTCCCACGGATCTGTAGTGGGACCAGTGCTGTTTAACTATTTCATAATTGATGTGGAGTGAGAGTTGAGCAGTGACATAGTCAAGTTAGTGGATCACATTAAGTGATCAGGATAGTTAAAAAACCCAAGCAGGGCAGGCTGTAAATTATGGTGATGATCCAAAGCCCTGAACATGACAATGCTTGTTCCCCTCTTCTACAAGAGGAAACATTTAGCTTCTGTGATTGGGAATGTTTTGGTGTGAAAGCAATGCTTCCCTCTCTTAAAAGAGAAAGAAAAAAAAAACCATTGGATTATTCATGGCCTGGGGTTTCTGTTCAGCAGAAGTTCACTGAAATCAATCCATATTTTACAGTGATTTTAATCTAATATATACACAGTATGTGGCTAAAGCACTGGATTCTTTCAAGTTGTGTTTCTGCATCACATCCTTGTCAATGTGATCAAAATTGGACTTTGATCAGTTTGCTTTAAGTGGACCCATCAAACTAATCAAAGTTGAAGTTTCATTTTAATAAAAATGCAAAACTATGAGAAGTATGGGAACCCACAGTTCTGATTGCAATTAAAATGCAGAGTAGATTATTTGAAGTTTAAGTTCCTAAAGGTTGTTTGAAAGGATATGAATGCAAATTTAAATACTCAAAGGAAACAAATATACTGCAACCTCATTTATTACAATTCTCTCTCCCCACCCGCTGCCAACCAGGAACCAGAATCATACGAGCAATCAAAGCTGATCAATTTGCCACTTTTGATCATGGGAACTGCTGCCCGTGAAATGTGTAACATCCCATTTCTCTATACAAAAACATACCTGGATGGCTAAGACTGGTCTTGTGGGCAGAAACGGCATTGCGTGAACCACTTATAAATAATTTAAATTGTTCAGTGACTGCATGTTTGAGAGTTCATGAGTTAAAAGCAAACCCACCGCCCATTCTCTTTCAAGTACGATCAAGGTGCCGTTGGAAACTATAAAACCATAAACACTGCTTAGAGACTGCTTACTTCTAAGTGTTTTCTTATAATATCTAAGACCCAGTGAAGGCATCTTCTTCACTACCTGTGTGTCAAGTCTGGACACAACATGGATAAAGAGATGCATAGTTATTTGCACACAGAGACACCTCAGTTACAGAATAAGTTTCCACTACAGATTCAAAAATGTCCAAGCATGGACACCCTTCAAAAGCATTGTAAGACCACCCAGTGTAAGCTGGCTTTTGGGGCTAAGGGTTAAGACACGAAAAGGTGGGAAAATCACTAGTGGCTGCTAAATTTTATTCCGGGGGCAGGGTGTTCTTCTTCCCCTTTGGCTACCTATCCCAAATCTTCATCCTGAAGGCTTACATGCCTGAGACTGTTTCATATAGCCAACTTGCAGAGAAACATTACAGCTGAAGAATGGTTGCATCCCTCAATTATTACCTAGTGTGGCCTGGACAGATCTCAAACTAGGAAGCACCAACTATTCATATTCTGTGAGACATCCTTTCTTGTCTGACGACTGTGCTGTGTAAAATGTTTCAGAACATCAGGAAGACTGGAGAAGAATAAAAGCGAGAACTGCTAAGTCATCTGAATATCTAGAAAGAACGTGAACTCTCCCTTATGGCATATATAGACCACCTCCACATTACTGACATTAGCTAAATATCTTCAGTCCCAAACTTTTACTTTATCCAGTTTTAGTTTGTTCTCCCAGTAGCATCATACTTGGTTTACACAATCAAGTGTTCATGCATGCATGTTTCCCTTATCCCTTACACTGTAATCCTATACATGTCTACTCAGAAGTAAGCCCTATTGAGTACAATGGGACTCACTCCTAGGAAAGGCTGCATATCAGCCTTTCCCAGCCTGGTGCCCTCCACATGTTTTGGACTACAACTCCCAGGATTCCTGACCTGGCTAGGCCTGACATATGTAGGGATGTGCACGGAGCTCGATCAAGGGGTGGAAGCGGGGCAAACTCGCCGGCCTCACACACGCACCCCCGAGCTCCACACGACTTACCTTTCCCCGGCTCGGCTCATGTCCTCGCGAGACGAGCCTGGGGAAAGGAACTTCCAGGGTCCCCAGCGCTACGTTTTTAATGTAAAAAATGGTAAACTTCCTTAAAACGGCCATGATTTGCGTAACCGGCGCTTTGTTTTTTTATGTTAAAAACAGAATAACATACATTAGATTCTAATGTATTTTATGCTGTTTTTAACATAAAAAACAAAGTGCCGGGGCAGTTATGCAAATCACGGCCGTTTTAAAGAAATTTACCCTGTTTTTTACATAAAAACGTAGCACCGGGGACCCGGAAGTCCGGCAAGCGCCTCGGCGAGCACCACAGCTGATGCTCGCGGGGTGCTCTGGGCGGATTGTGCAGCGGGAGCACTCGCCAAGCGCCCCGTGAGTCAGGTGCCAGGCTCGGCGCACATCCCTACGTGTATAATAGTGAATTTAAAGGGAAAGCCCCAACAGTACTGTTTCTGAGCAGCAGTTCAAATTTCTGTAATAAGCTTCATATCATGCCTGTAATGTAGTATATCCTGGAAAACTTTAACCTTGTATTCCTTGAACTGTAAAGATTATCTGGACCTTGCCACTTTAAGGACATTGTCATTTGTATGAAAGTCAAAGAAGCTCACTACTATATATTGGGGACATGAATAATGAATATGTCTTATTTGAAGGTGGTCTCACTCTGTGTGTACTCTCTATCATTGGAGCGCTGCCATCTTCTAATTTCAATACCAGTGCCAGCTGACTAGCAATAAATGATATTATCATGTCCCTCTCACTTTTTCTATAAAGGCTCTGAACGTTAAATCATTACATCTCCATCTGTTTTCTAGATTCATGACTCTATGGCACAATTCATTTCATTTTAGGGCATCTCACCTTCTCCTGGAGCACTGTTCCTAGCAGCTTTTCTGACTCATCCATTTTTGCTGTGTCATTTACTTTATCCCCAATAGTTTTTAAGTTTGTGGCTGAACTGGAATAAGGAGATCTTTCATTTTCTTGTTTAGCTGTTCCTGGTTTTGCTTTACCATTGAATTCTTTAGGTCTAGTTTAGATGTTGTTGCCCCCCCCCTTCCAGCCTGTATAGTTTCTAACATTTTCTCTTGTCCCCTTACCCCTGAGGTCTAACTAGAAAGACCTCCCTCTGGTGGGGGTTGATCAAGTAGTCTTTTCTGGAATTAGGTATGATGTTATATCCAGGGGTGGCTGGTGATTCCTGGGTCAGTGGGGCTCCTTATCCATTGCAGCTTTTATTCTGAGCTTTATAGGAGCAATCTATGGTGCTGTACTCCACCCCCAAAATAGGTTCACCACCATGGAGCAACGGGTAGCTCCTATAAAAGCTGTAATGGATAAGGAGCCCCACTGACCCAGGAGTCACCAGCCTCCTTGGTTATATCCCCACACACAAGTCCTATCTGTTTTGGACTGCTTTTGTGTAGTTTTGCCATAGTATATTCAGTATATTCCTGATTATAGCTGATAATTTTCTCCTCCAACAGGTCTGGGATTGCTTTTCCCACTGCACCATAGATAACAATGAGAGAAGTACTTAAAAGGCTAGATAAAACTCTCTCTTTTTTTCCCCTTCTGGGAGGGTTAATGCTAGTATTCTCAATAGCAGTACTTATTAACACAAGGCAAGAATTAAACAGTATTAGAACACCAACCAAAAGGTTTTGCAGATGTTCCCATCCAGAAAATAAGTACATTTGAAAACATTACCACCGATAAGCCTCCAAAGCCAAGAGATCTGCCACAAATACATGACCTCAGTATATAAAATTATTCCAACATTCCTATTTATCAAATATTCCGATTAGCCAAACATTTTGGACACCTTCCAAGGTAATTTGGATACAAGAGACTGTGCTCACTCAGCAACCACAATAAATGGGTGATATCATGGATTTCAGTGCCGTGCTTAATCACTATTACTTTATTAATATTCTTTGCAATTGCTCTGTTAGCTAGACAGATCTTTCTCAACAACAACAAGGGATGGAAGCATATTTAAAACTGTGCTGCCATCAAATCTCTGGCATACTGAGAGACATGTATACAGACAGACAGACAGCACAGAAATCCACAAGTACTATACAGGAAGACTTGATGTGGAACCAGCACCAACTTCAGCACCATGGCCAGTTCCCAAGAAAATGAAAGCTAGGGGTTCAGAATTAAGCCTCTACCAATGCATATGGACATACCCTTTTTAGTTCAATTTCTTTCAACTGGAAACTAAGCTGCCGGTAGGTAGCATTGGCTCTCCTCATTATTATATGTGACACTGTTCTTTGGTTTGCTTATTATAATTGTCATAGCCTTTGTTAGACTGAAAAGCAGCTCGCTCTGTATTTTCTATTTCTACACACATATGTAAGCTATTTTACAACATTGTTTTGTCATCTCTGCTGCTTCCATCACCTCCATGTTAATGTTGCCATCTCACATCATTATCATTTGTCACTTTGTTTTCAGATAATTAAGTATAATGCTACAGAGGACCGATCAGGAAAACACATATTGTACTGCTTCTATTTGGTGCTTTCCAGTTGTATGCATCTGTTAACCTCAACATTTCCTTTTGCTTAATGTACAAACCTCACATCCAAGTATGTCCAAATTAATTTTTCAGGATGACACAGCAGTCTCTGACCTTTACTACTTGTTCTCACCATGCAAGTTGTGTACAATACCTGCCCTACCTGTAGGTCACTTAATCCATAGACTGATGAAAATGTTTTGAACTCTCCTTCTCTCTCCCCTGACTATGTAATAGAAGTTCCTGGAATTAATATCTCCATTCTTCTTCCCAGGTCCTGTTACTGTCCCAACTCTCACTGTAATCACTGTAATTATGCTGGAAATGCTAGCAATGCTTTCTATCCAAAGTTAGAGCAAATTTTGGATTATGCTTAAAGGCAACATATATAAGAAAGAGATCTTGGGGTTGTGGTGGACAGCTCGATGAAAATGTCGACCCAATGGGTGGCTGCTGTGATAAAGGCAAACTGCATGTTAGGCATAATTAGGAGAGGAATTGAAAATAAAACTGCCAATATCATACAATTAAATGGTATATGGCAGGGTGGTAAATTGTTTTTAGCAGTCGTGTTTTAACTTGTCAGTGATATTTTTTAAAATTGGTTTTAAATTTTTATAATGTTTTATTGTTTATATTTTAAACTGTATTTTATTGTATTTTTAATCAACTGTTGTACACCGCCCAGAGAGCTTCGGCTATTGGGCAGTATAGAAGATGAATAAATGAATGAATGAATAAATACTGCCCTTATACAAATCTATGGTGTGACCACATTTAGAATACTGTGTACAGTTCTGGTCACTGCACCTAAAAAAGGATATTGTAGAGTTGCAAAAAGGGCAGAAAAGGGCAACTAAAATGATCAAGAGGCTGGAGCAACTCCCCTATGAGGAAAGGTTGCAGCAGCTGGGATTGTTTAGCTTAGAAAAAAGGCAAGTGAAGAGAGGCATGATAGTGGTGTACAGAATTATGCATGGTGTGGAGAAAGTGGATAGGGAGACATTTTTTACCCTTTCTTATACTAGAACCTGGGGTTATCCCATGAAGCTGATTGGTGGGAGATGCAGGACATATAAAAGGAAGAACTTCTTCTCACAACACATAGTTAAACCATGGAATTCACTTCCACAAGATGTAATTATAACCACCAATTTGGAGGGCTTTAAAAGGAGATTGGACAAATTCATGGAGGAGAAGGCTATCAATGGCTACTAGTCCTGAATGGCTATATGCTACCTCCAGTATCAGAGGCAATATGCCTATATACACTAGTTGCTGGAGAACATGGGTGGGAGGGTGCTGTTGCATTCATGTTCTGCTTGTGGGTTTCCCATGGGCAGCTGGTTGGCCACTGTGTGAACAGAATGCTGGGACTAGATGGACCCTTGATCTAATCCAGCATGGCTCTTCCTATGTTCTTATAAGTTCTAAAACTGTGCTTAATTTTCTTGCATAGTTGTACAATCTGTTGGTACTGCTATGCTTAGCCCTAAAAGTGAGCACTACCAACATCATGCACTACAATATAACACTCCTCATTCAGGATTTCAGAGAAATCCAAAACAGATTCAAATGAGTTCAGATTTCTATGAATCCGACCTGTGGATTCCACAGTGGACTGGCTTTTTCTGAGTCACACAGAGTCTGCGGACTTCCTGACCAGTTTTTCACTTTTGGGTGAAATTTGTGCTAATTTACATTAGCACTAATGCAAATTAGAGCAAGTATAACAAAATTCTGGTTTTAAAAAATCCAATTCCATCAATGAGTTGGCAACAGAATGAAAGATACTTGAGAATCTGTGAAATGCAGATGGAACTGATTTAATAAAATCAGTAAATCCCTACTCCTAATGCATAAACATTCAACTGACTGGTAGGAAAACATTAGCAATATGCAAATAAGTCTCAACACCTGCAAACTATAGAATCCCCAAAATTGCAGACAGTATGTTTGCCATAGCATCTTAAACAACAGTCTTCTTTGAGCAGCATTCTCCAACCTTGGGTCCCCAGATGTTTTGGCCTACAACTCCCAGCATGCCCCAGCCAGTGTAGGGACTAGGGAGAACACTGACTTAGAAGCTACATATTAACCACACCACGCACAATGTTTTCAAATGGAAATGTGATTTCCAAGTAAACAGTACACCTTTTAACATCAAGCAGCAAGAATACAGCTATACCCTTCACTCTGATAAAAGATAAAATTTCAAGAAAGACAAGGGCACTTTGCTCTGAATACCTTATGGCCTTGGAACTGTCATCTCACTTCTCACCATCACATTTTCCCCTTGCTTACTTGAGTGATTCTCAAGCGCTCTGTGTGTGGCTTGGTTGTGCTTTCTATAATGGTATCACTTGTCTCTCTGCAAATCATTTCCTGTGCTTTTAGAAGGTGTCCCCATGCAAGGTCAAGAGGTCAAAATCATGTGTCTCAGTACATGAAGATGCCCAGCTGAAAGAGGCAGGCATTGCAACACATAAGAAACTTCAAATAAAACTTTGTCACACAAGTAGCTGGTGGTTAGCAGATGAGATTTTTTTTTAAAATGACAATAATCTTTTTTTTAAAAAAATGAGGGATTTATTTATTTATTTATTTATTATATGTATACCCCACCTTTTTTCCTTCAAGGAACCCAAGGCGGCTTACATAATCCTCCTCCTCCTCTCCATTTTATCCTCACCACAACCCTGTGAGGTAGGTTAGGCGGAGAGTCAGTGACTGGCCCAAAGTCATCCAGTGAGTTTCATGGCTGAGCGGGGACTAGAACCTGAATCTCCCGAGTCCCAGTCCAACACTCTCACCACTACACCACACTGGATGTCGTCACACTGTGACAAACCAAATTTTTCCCCTACCTCATCTTTCTAGAAATATATTTAAACAAAGAACATGGCCAGCCTAGACGCCCAAATTTACATCTCCACACATTTCAGGCTGACTCTGCAGCTTCACCTTCCCCCTCCCCCCATAAATAAGTTTATGTAAAATAAGTACTATAGAGGAAGATGCATGGAGGATGCATGGCCAGGTCTTCCTAGGTTATTCAGTTTGAATTTCCCCCCTGGGAACTGCCCAGCCCCATAGAAATACTTTGGTTCTCCAAGATTTTCCTTTTGTCTTCATGTGGAAAGCAAAGAAAGCCAGTGTGGTGAAATGGTTAGAGTGTTGGGCTGCGACTTGGGAGATCCAGGTTCTAGTCCCCGCTCCCTCCATAACTTGTTATGAGTTTCTCATAACGAAACTCACTGGGTGACTTTGGGCCAGTCACTGACTCAGCCTAACCTACCTCACAGGGTTGTTGAGAGGATAAAATGGGGAAGAACAGGAGGATTATGTTAGCTCTCTTGGGTTCCTTGCAGGAAAAAGGTGGGATATAAATATAATGAATAAATAAATTTAAATAAAATAAATACATACATACATACAGTACATACATACATAAACAGAGACTACATCAGCCTAGCTATGCCATGAAGTCACAGGTGTGGAACTCATGCCACCCACCACCACCAGTAAGCTGCTTTGCCAAGTTACTCTTAGGATTCTGATAAGTATGTTTTAGTGAACTAGTTTGATCTTTCATTTTATTTTTAAAAGCAACTGATTGATGCTCAACTTCTCTCTACTTGGTTCTTTAAGAAATAATATTGGACTGGAAACTGAACTTGATCTTATTGTCTTGTCTAGCCCGACATTGGCCTTACTCGTGCACTGGACTGCTTGGCAAACATGCTAACCAGATTGTTAAGGAGTTTAAAGGAAGCTCTGAAAAAAGACCCTATCCTTCTCCATATAACAAAGCTATAAGCCTGAAGCTGAAAGGTGGTGGTGGAGGGGAGGGGGAATGGAGATGATGAAAAAGAATCCTAGCCACTATTGCTACTTAAAGATTAAAGTGAATATTTCAGATACTGGAGATATTGTACATTAAATGGTCGCTTGTAGTGCTGCAGATACAATTTGGATCAAAATGTAGGTTTTAATTCATTCTTTTGAAGCTGCTGGGAGAGATTCAATGACTATTAGCGACAACAATTGATTTTACTTCAAAGATTTTGTAAGATTTTTATTAACTGTAGACTACCTTGATATAGTTCTAACCATTGTTTCTTGTACCTTACTCGTTTGTGATGAGATAATGGGTTATGTATTATTTTGGTGCCTTGTGGTCTGCCCTAACAGTATATGAGAACTGGGTGTGCTTGTGCTGACTGAAAGTGAATCCCAGAGTGAAGGGACCCTATTCAAAATAAGGTCCACTTCCATTTTGTCATGCAAACTTGAAACATTGACCTTTTTCCTGATCCACTGGTGCTCTCAAATCTTCAGGTAGCACTGATGACTAGGATCCATTTTTCCAGCTCTGTCTTTCCCCCCCCCAGGTTCAGATTATTCTAGCTTTCCCCCAACTTTTCCAGCTTCAGACCATTTTCACTATTCCAGAGATGGGCAACCTGTACCCCTAGGGCTCCACATGGTCCTTGACCTAAATAACATACAGCCCTCAGCCTGATTCCAGAAGCCCTCTGCATGCAATCCATTCAGACCTCTGGCAAAAGCAATGTATCCCTTCCCAGGTAGCCCTGCTTCATAGGAGGGAAGTGATGCAGGGAGCAGAAAGGGGTGGAGAAAAAGAGAAGAGGGGTGACATACTCACTTTTGGCTCTGGCTCTGCTCGATGCATGTCCCTCACTGTTGGGGGTCATGAGGTCCCCCCCGATAGATTGCCCACAAGGGAATGTGGCCCTTGACAGGGAAAAAAAGGTTGTCCACCCCTAAGTCCTATGCCTTGCCTTCATGAAGTTGAATTTTAATGAATTCTCTATGTCAAGCTTCTGCTAAAGAATGTTTCAAAATTTCATCGGCTGGGATAGGAAACCAGAGCAATGACAAGCTTGTCTATTCATAAATTAAACAGTAGATGATAATGGCTGAGCAATCAGTCAATTTATTTATTTACTTGTTATATGTATGTTCTGCCTTTTTCCCTCAAGGAACCTAAGGCGACTTACATAATCCTCTTCCTCCTCTCCATTTTATCCTCACAACAACCCTGTGGGGTAGGTTAGGCTGAGAGTCAGTAACTGGCCCAGAGTCACCCAGTGACCTCCTGAGTCCCAGTCCAACACTCTAACCACTATGTCACACTAGCTCTCATAATTTAGCCTGGGGGAATATTTTTTTCCCAGACTAAATTTTGGGGAAAGGAACTTCTGCAGCTTGACATTTTGAAAAATACAGTCATGCCTTGGATTGAGAGCATAATTCGTTCCGGAAACGTGCTTGCAATCCAAACACTCTTATATCAAAACGAAATTCCCCCAAAAAAATTTGTACAGAGATTTTTAATTTAAGCTGTACTACAGTACTTGTATTGCAAGACGTTGCTTGTATATCAAGTCAAAAATAATAATAATAAATATTTTAAAAATTGCTTGTCTTGCAAAACGCTCTCAAACCAAGTTACTTGCAATCCAAGGTATTACTGTACCCATTTTTGAGGGAATAGTCAACGGCTGCAAACATTCCAATTCAATATTAATAGGCCATTTTCTTCATTTAATTTCCAGCACCACATTTTATCAGTTCAATGTATTTGGTATTTTACTACTTCTACTTCTTTGCATGTATTATATATATATATATATATATATATATATCTGATTGGTATGTGTTCTGCAACAGAGTAGAACCTTGTAACAAATGTCTAGATTGAGTACTTGTTTAAGAGCATGGATCTATAGGAGAAGACTCCAAATAAATGAAGAGATTGTGTATGATCTCCTCTGTATTAAGTGACTCTGGAGATATATTTGGTTAATGAACTGCCTTTTGGCAGATCCCTGCCAGTCAGATCTTGAATTTCATTCATGTTCTAATTCATATTGACAAAGTAAAAAGAAGACGAGGGCAAAGATTCACAAAGGGAGATTCACATCATGCACGTTCTGAACTGCAAAGACTGGGCAATTATGTGCCCTGTCAAAAATGATAATATCTGGGAACTGCAATGAGGCTTTGGGCTGTTGTGTGTGGCAGGGGAGATAATAAATCATTAGCTCAGTCCATTGCTGGCAAAGGTTAGTGTGAGGAAGGAAAGAAGGAAACATCTAACTGAGAGGACTCCACCAGAAGGAAGGCAATGACTGAGCATGCAGCTTTGAAAGTGATATTTGATTGCTTCCTTTGGTCAATGTAAAACATAATGGCATTGATTATATTAATTTCCAACACCATTTTGAACATTATGACCCTTGCACAAACAAACATGTGGTTGTTTTGTAGGACTTTGCATAATGGTTAGCTTTATTTATGTGTAGCATAGACAACTTTTCAAAGGTCTTTCCATTGAAGGTGACATCATGACTTTATGAATTGACCTTAGAAGTTATTGGATTTTCTTGACTAAGGATTGAACTAGATGTGACATTAAATGCATCTTGCATTTATCAATCGGGTTGTTGGTGTTTTTAATGCAAATAGCATCAGCTGAGGGAGCTGATCACTATTGGGATCCAAGGAGGCAGGGAGGAAGAATTCAACCCTGTCCTCCCCTGCTGTGGTCCTGAAAATAGCATCTGCTATTTGCACTGGGAATAAATCCCCCACTGCTGGCACCAATGGGGGAAATCCTCCCAATGCAATACCAGTATCAGATAAGCATTTTCCTCAGGTCCAAAACAGGGGGAAAGGGTTAATTTCCCCCTCCACACCTGCTGCAATCCTGACAATTATTGGAACACACATACACCTGAGTTGATGCTATTTCCATTTTTTATAACCAGCACATTAAATGCAAAGACCCATTAAATAGGACATCTACCTTGACCATAACATACAAAAATATAATGTTTCTGGCAGGGGTGTTGGCTGTATGTGTGTGTCACCAAATACATCTCTGGATTCACTTAATAGAAGAAAGCACTTCATTGTAATTCTTTATTTTATTTATAGTCCTTAATTGTTTTTGTGAACTGCCCAGAGAGCTTTCACTATTGGATGGTAGAGAAAGAAAATAAACAAACAAACAAACAACAACAAGAAGAAGACCTTAGTCAGGCACTTTGGTCCCCATTTAGGCACATCCTTAGTCCATCTTCCTGCCGCATCCTACCTAAGTATTTCCTTAATATTTCTTCTTTATATCTGTTCTGTCATCATCCACTGTGGTTTCAAAATGCTTATGAATAACATGGTGTGATATTTGTCACATGGTTCATTCATTTTCTTTTATCTGCCTCTCCACAGGAAAAAAAATGTCAAGCAGTATGTTTATACAGTTATTTATCTATCTAATGTAGAGGTACAAAATCGAAACAACTGATGCTCTTAACTATGTACTAAAAAAGCTCCGCTTAGATTTCATAGATAGAGTTGGAAGGAGCCTACAAGGCTATCGAGTCCAACCCCCTGCTCAA
Source organism: Shinisaurus crocodilurus (assembly GCA_021292165.1). NCBI lineage: Eukaryota > Metazoa > Chordata > Lepidosauria > Squamata > Shinisauridae > Shinisaurus > Shinisaurus crocodilurus. The sequence continues at coordinate 111,147,839 of CM037881.1, forward strand.
TGTAGGAAACTAGAGGAGGAGGTCTCCCATCCAAATAATAACCAGGCCTGATCCTGCTGAGCTTTCCACGCTCAGACAAGCTGAGCCAGCGTAAGCCACATGTGGAAAGCTCAGCAGGGTCAGGCCTGGTTATTACTTGGATGGGAGATCCCTCCTCTAGTTTCCTGCATTCAGCAGGGGGTTGTACTCGATGGCCTTGTAGGCCCCTTCCAGCTCTAGAATCTATGAAATCTATGAAAAGGTAATTTCAAATGATGAAATGTTGGGAAACAGCTGATACATTGTACAAACCAAATGGCATAATGGTCTATTCATAATGTCCATAACCCGTCTGGAAGGCAGTCTTCTACTCATTCCCTGCTCGGATCCAGACTAAGTTATATACCCCACGCAAATCCAACTTTGTATAAATGACCATCCCATATAATTGCTCTAGTAACTCTGGAATGAAGGACAATGCGTACCAATTTCAGATGGTGACCTTGCTCAGGGCCTGGAAATTGTTACACAAGCATAACTCCCCACACTTTTAAAAAAACAAATAGTATGAGAGCTGCAGCTAGCAGGGTTGAGGTTTGGATGAAACCACACTGTAAGTTTTTATCCAGGCATTCCCGCAGGGTCACCAGCTCAGTTTCTGAGAGAGAATAGATTTATCTATTCAATAGAAATAATCACTGTTTACTTTTCCCATTTATTTCAAAATAACTTAATTGCATTTCATGTTTTCCTGAAGTGGGGCCAAGGTGTATGCCTTTGGTGTGAATCACACATGTGTCTGTTTCATTGCATTGGGATGCTGCTGCCTTGAGAGGCTTTCAAACATACACAAAATGTAAAATAGACCCTTTCCCAATTTCCCCAACTGATTGGGCCGGGTGACCGGCCAGATGGGCGATTAATAAATATAATAAATAAATAAATAAATAAATAAATAAAATGATGTATTTTCCCCCTAAATGGTCATATCCATATATATATATATATATATATATATATATATAATTTTATTTTATTTATAATTATTTTTGTGGTTGCCTTTAAGTGGGGGACGGCAATAACATTATAGTGGAATTATTATCTTTTTGCACTTCAGTTTTTTGAATCATTTTATATATTTCCTTTGTTAACCCTCTTGAAGAGATGTTCCCTTTTACAAGTTCTCTAGACACCACTTTCTTCCAGTAAGTTCCCTCTCATGCTCATTTCCCCTCTTCCATTTCTTGGTCCACTGATCTAATTGCATTAAATTTAAACACGAAATTCTGCCTGGCCCAAACATTTCAATTATTTGTTGTCCATCTAATCCATTAATTTAATAACCTCCCCCCCCCTAATAAGCCTTCCAAATGCTGTGCATTTTCTGGAAAGTCCTCCATAGCTACCACTGGGGTTAACGGGGATATCTCTGGTATAAAAATGTGCCTATTACTATTCCACATCTCTAACATATTTTTCAAGAAGGGATTTTCTATTCTTTTTACCATGCTATTACTTTTCTTTAAAAAGAAAAACTGAAGTGCAAAAAGATAATCTTAAGATGGTATGGAATACGGAATTTGGGGAGGAGACTTCGAATGAGGGGTGGAAAAATATTTGGGGCAGATGTATATTAAGAAATATGTCAGTAGGATAAAAGAAATTTTTTGTAAAATTATTTGGAGATGGTATATGACTCCGTTAAGATTAAATAAAATAGATAGTAGTAATTGTTCTCCATTGTGTTGGAGAGGATGTCAGGAACTTGGTACTTATGCTCATATTTGGTGGAGTTGCAAAAGCGTACTGGTTTTTTGGAACAAAAGTTTTGTAGAAATTTCAGAAATTATTGGTATTAATTTGGAGGTCTGTCCAAAATTAGCATTGTTATCAATAACAGAGAAACTTCTCTGTTCTCAAGAGATAAAGGAACTAATTGTAAGTTTGTTAACTGCAGGGAGATTATTGATAGCAAGGAAATGGAAAGTTCAACATCAGTATTTAATTATAGACTGGTACAAAGAGGTGTGGGATATTGCTTTAAATGATAAATTAACATGTAGTATCAAATGTAAAAAGGGACAATTAAAGAAAAATAACTTTAAGGATATATGGGGACCATTCCTAGACTATGTTTTAGTAAAGGGAAAGGGGAGTAAGCCATGTCAAGATATGATGTATTTTTGGAATATTGAATAATAATAGACTATGATGATAGAAATTACTTCTTGGTCCTGTGGTGATGGGTGCACCTTCATAGTTATATGTATGTGTTATTTTTTAAAATTTGCTTTATATAATGTTTGACAAAGTTAAATAAAATATTAATGCGGAGAAAAAGTGTCAGAGTTTCCTTGAGCACACACACACCTCCTCACATGTAAACAAGTATAATCCCAGCTTGGGGCCTGGAAATGCAAAAGGTGCATAGTTCTATGATGGCCCTGACGCCTCAATGTCTGCCAGGCCCTTTGGTATACAAATGTGGTCCAAGCTCTGTAGTCATGAGCCGCCACCCCCTGCCTGGCCAGGTGAAGTTCGTCCTGATTGGCTGAAGACACCTAGGCTGCTGAAAGGAGGGGGGAGAGTCTATACTGCCTGCCGTGGCATTTGGTTTTGGTTGTTGGGGTCTGCACGTGAAGAAGCACGGGATAGGGCTTTGGCTGAGGCAAACCCTGGAGAGGACCAACCAACCCCCAGGTAAAGAGTGAGGCCTGGGTAGTGATATGGTAAAGGAACTAGCTTTGTTATTTTGTAGCTCTTCTGTGTATACCAAAGTGTCTCCCCACCTTGTCTCCTTCCCTCATTTCCCATCTTTTGTTGTAATCTGTTTACCTGAAATAAACTTTCCTGGTTTTACCCAACATGGAGTGTGTGATTCCTCTGCAGTTCAGTGCTAAATCCAGAGTATAGACAAGGGCAAGTCCCTGAGAGAATCAAGTCAAGACTGCAGAGCTAAGGCTGGCAGTTTTGTACCTTTGATCTCTGGTCTTGAGTAAAGGACCGGTTGGCAGTCCTTCTTCACAATTTAAAAAAAACATTATAGTGGAAATATCATCTGTAAAGCAGCTCTAAATTTATTCTTCCCATTGACTTAAGCAACAGACAGTTGCATAGGTTTTGATCACCGGATACACTTGTGACTTGTATTTGACAGAAGGAGACAGAAGGGTTTGTAGCAACCCTTGATTCTTATGCAAGGTACTTGCAGATGTCTGGAGTGTTCCTGAAAAATGTTTATCTCTGGATGGTTTCAAGATAATTCGCAATCACTATTAAAAAGCAGGAAACAGTGATCTAAAGTTGGTTTCCTTAATTACACTTTGCAGCAATGTAAACTGAGACACAGGCAATGTGACAAAAAAAAAATTCAAACTACTCACTCCAGCAAAGAGAATGTGTGTGTGTGTGTGTGTGTGTGTGAATTGTGCAGTGAGTTATAATACACCTAGAAATACACTTGACACACCAGTGCACATCATAAAACCCCAACAGCTCCTCACAAGATGCAAATGTGCTTGGGGAGGAGGTGATTTTCACCAGAAAAGTGGTATGTGGGGAATACTTCCCATCACTCATCACTTTTTTTCTCCAACACTCCCCTGCTCCCATTGCTTCTAGGCATGGGTTTGCAAGGTAAATATGTATCTAAACCCCAGGGGAGGGAGTGGTTTGTAGGAGGTGTTGCAGGAGAAAAGTGGAAGGGTTAGCCACCTGCCTGGACTCCAGTGTACATCTACCCCTCCTGAAGTGCATTTGCCGATTACATGCAGCCATCAATGACATACTGATATCTTATGTGATTGACATAAGACTGATACCTTATGTGATTGATGCTATTTGCATCAACACCAAAATGGTGGAACTGATAGCTAGCCCAAGGAAGTCTACAGCCAAGGCAGCCAAAGGGTGGAATCAAATTGAATCCTGTTTGCTGTACGTTTAGTTTGCTGCTGAGATTTTTAGATTAGCAATATCATTAATTCTATTAGAAGGAATCTGTGTAAAGTGAATTCCAGAATTTTATAGTTCTTCATATAGCATGTTTTTTAAACTGCATTTAGTAATTTTGCAAGATTCCACATATCTGATCTCTAGCTGTTACAGGAAACAATTCCTGCTAAGCCGCAAAAGGAAAACAAGAACATAATTCATAGAAGAAAATAAGAAAAATAAGATGATAGATAATAAATGTCTGCATCTTCCTTGTATACTCTCTTCCAGAAAATTCAAGGTGCATGATCCAAACATAGTTAAAGCACCTTTAAGGCCCATTGACTCAATTGGGAAAGATTTAAGAATATTCTCTACTATCTCATTGAAATCAATTGGACTGAAAAGTGCTTAACTTTGGCTAAATTATGCCCAAATCCTACCAATTTAGTATTAAAGGTTAAACGCTTTCTGATAACACCACAGATGCATAGCCCTAGATCTTGAAAGGATAAGTCACACTGCCAAATGAAAGCAAGGGAGCTGAGTTTATAGCAGATGTGCTTAACCATCACCATCCACACTTTTGAGGGGTGTCTGCCATCCTGTCAGGATGCTCAGACAGAAGCAAATATGACATGGCACAGAGAAAGAGTGTAGGCGAGGTGGTACTTTTTCATAGACCAGCTACTGTTGGTGAAAAATATGCAGAACCATAACAAATTCTCACACCAGAGATTCAGCTTAGAGTTGTAATTGAAATGGTATTTATTATTTCAGTTTATTTTTTGTGTATTTATTTAAAGTCATGTTTTTAGCCCAGTTTAGCAACAAACAAACAAACAAACAAAAGCTCCTGGACCTACTTGCAAAGATCAGTAACATGCCAGTCCCTGTCCTGAGGCTTACAATCTAAAAGACACCGCATAAAAGGACTGTGGTCAGAGCTGCGACTGGCTCTGCTGCTAAGGATGTGTGAAAAATTCACTTTGTCAATATTTTTAAATGGATTTGTCCAATTCACATCCCATGGACCCAAACACGAATGCATGTGTGGTAGGAAATCAGTACATCTTCAAGTTCAAGCTTACACAATTAATTCTACACAAGAAAAAATGTGTTTGACAACATGCATACATTTGGAATATATGCAAAGAAAAATGCATGCATTTTCAAAATGTGTATGAATATGATTTAGTCAATGGATGCATGCATCTAAAAATGCATACGTTTAAACATGTGAGCAAAATGTGTACAAAATGTGTACATTGTGTACTGCATGAAAAAAATACAGTCATGCCTTGGATTGAGAGCATAATTCATTTCAGAAACGTGCTTGTAATCCAAAACACTCTTATATCAAAACGAAATCCCCCCCAAAAAAATTGTACATAGATTTTTAATTTAAGCCGTACTACAGTACTTGCATTGCAAGACATTGCTTGTATATCAAGTAAAAAAAATAAATTAAATCAATATTTAAAAATTTGCTTGTCTTGCAAAACCCTCTCAAACCAAGTTACTTGCAATCCAAGGTATTACTGTACGTACTAATTTCACGACATGTTTTATTTATAAAAGAAAAGAATCGCAAGCTCATGTGGAAATGGGACAGAACGAATTGAACTTTAAAAAATGACTATCTAGTATCTAGGCAAGATCGATCCTGACTAATCTGTCCATCTGTAGTCTTCACCACTGATTGCCCCACCCGCAAGCGTGCAGGTTCACCCTCAGGGGCAAGGTTTTCAATAGTGGGGGAAACAGGAAAGGCACATGAAAGGAGCAAAGTGAGCCCCCCCAGGGCTCCAGCATAAGAATGCTGGTATCATAACTCATTGAGAGTACATTCTTCACCATTACTGATAGCATTTAAACCCAATAAATATACATACACACACACACACACACACATATCTGATCCACAATGAGGGCATTAGCCCTCTCATGCAGTTAATGCCAAGCACATAGTACCCTGGGCCTGGAGGTAATAGGTAGCCAGGATGACTAATAGTCATTAACAATCTTATCTTCCATGAATGGGTTCAACAATTCTCCACCCTTTAAAGTTGCTTAAATTAGTAAAACCACCTCCACAACACTTTGGGGCAGAAAATCACTGCGTACACGGTGGATGAAGAAGCATTTCCTTTATCTGTCTCCCAGGGGGAGGCACTTGGGGCACTTATATGTGAGACAGAGAAGAAAACTCTGTCCATTTCGTCCACACCAGGCACTACGTACCACTCCAAACTTCCATCATATGCCGCTTTGTTTGCCTTTGTTCTAAATCAGACTTCCCTATCCTGGTGCCCTCCAGATGTTTTGAACTTCAACTCCCATCAGCCCCAGACAGCACGGCCAATGGTCAGGAATGCCAGGAGATGTAGTTCAAAACATCTGGAGGGCACCAGGTTGGGGAAGGCTATTTCTAAACTAAAAAGCCCAAATATTACAATCTTTCCTGGTAAAAAAAAAAAAACTGCTGGAGCCACCTGGTGGCTCACCATGTGAGAAGGCAGCAGTGCAGAAATCCAGAGGTTCCTAGTTCTAGCTCTGGTGGCTCATGGGCAGAAATGCATCTGACCAGCATGGTACTTTGAGCCCCTTCCCTGGCTCAGTCCTTCCCAGGACATACACACAGAGGGGGCAACCTGCATATGCTGCCCAGTCTCTGATCAGTTGGTTACCTTCTGTTAGGCTCTTATCTAAAATGGATGTCCAGGTATAGCTCTCCATAATTCAAGGCAGGGAAAGCTGCTAGGCAGCTCCTGCAAGTGTAGCATCCCATACAGTGTTATGATTTTTGCAGGTCCTATTATGTTAAACTTAAATAAACCAGTGGCCCTAGTTAGCCCAGTGACACATGTCTCATCTAATTATTCCTGGTCACAACTCATTTCTGACAGCAGCAGCACCCCTCGCCCGCACACAATGGAATCCTCTCTGGGACAATGCAGTTGTGTAATTTGACCAATGTGAATATATGCTGACCTCACAAGAAGAGCAAGTGACTCATACTTTCTGTCCCCAGTTTTTGGTGGTGGGGGTAATATCTGAAATAGAACATTCACACTACACACACACACACACACACACACAATCAGTGTAGGCTCCTTCCAACTCTATGATCTATGAAATCTATGTCCAAGTGTAGTGAAATGTTCTACTTTGGATGTAACAAACGAGTTCAGAGAACAGGAAGCATGATCCCCCATGATTTCAAATATTTAAAGCTAGTCTCAAGTCCTTTGTGTTATTTCTTTGCTTGCTTCCACATATTCTAGCCAATTTTCTCCCCAAGTGTGTATCCTGTGGAATTCCCAAGGCATTCACTTAACTGTAGCAAAATGTAGCCCTAATGCATTTTTGTTTAAATTCGCTTTTCACAGAAGTGTGTAAACTGCAACTTCCCAGTAATGGACTGAAATGCTGGAAAAGGGGACGTGGTGGTGGTGGTTGTTTTTTTATAAACACAACAGGGAAAAATCAATTATGTACATTTTTAAAAGAAGAGAGCTTTGTAGTTTTAGATTGTTGACTTCAAACACTTGCAGGGATGGTGCAGGGTGAAAATAGACACAAGCTTGGTTTTGCTGTTGTTTCTTCAGCTGTTTAACTGTGCATGGGATTATAGAAATAGCATTCAAGATGTTGAACAGCCATTTCGGGTTCTGAGATTGAAGATTTATAGGACTCTGAAACCAAGTGCAACCAGAAACTTGACAAACAAATATTGGAATATTGAACAAATACAATGTAATGTCTCCTGCTAGGGATAGATGAATATGTTCATTCTAGTTTCTCTCAGTTTACCATTTTCCCAATATTATGTTTGGTTCATCCCAAACTTTGAGAATTTTAAAAATCTTATTTATTTACTTATTTATATATTGGAAATGTACCCCGCCTTTCTACCCAAACAAACAAACAAAATGACACTCAATCTGGTTTTTCAAATTAAAATTGGTTAAAACAATACATTAAAATACAATAAAAACATAACAGTTACAGAATAAAAATGGACCCACTTACAGGCGAGGCCAAAGGCCTTCTTGAATACAGCAGTCTAAGTTTGCACAAAAATTTGTATGCATTTTTTGTGCTTATTTCTTCTAATGGATACATTTTTGTAAGCAATGTTGCCTAATATACACATTTTTGGAAGTAATATTCATATTATGCATTTTAAACATTATTTTCACTTTTTATTTTTTTTAAAAAATATTTTATTTACTTTTCAAAACAAAATATAACAAAATACAAAAATATCACAAAAATATTACCTAAACAGCATACAATAAGTCATAAAGTGCACACACCCCCACCATCCAAGGGACCAATTAATATACTTCCATCCTCTTGATCAAATGAATTCCAAAAATATAACATATCCTGACAAGGCATGTTCCCCTTCCCCTTTATTAATACATAGTCTAGTAACTGATTCCATATATCCATAAAATTATTCTTCTTTAGCAATCATTTTCTGCATTTGATACTACTAGTTAGTTTATCGCTTAGGGTTATTTTCACTTATATATGCATTTTAATTGCCCCAATACTGTACACGCATTTTTGTACATGTTTTTTCAATTGGGGAGCTCAACTGCAAAATTCGGAAAAGTGGAAATCTCAAAGGATAACAGTTTCAGTTTGCGAACTGTTTCAAAAAGCTGAAATTAGGTAAGTTCGCATTAAAATTAAAATGTAAATCAAATTAAATTCTCTCCCATAAGTACTCCTGATCTATTTAGGATGGGACTCAGACAACTCTGGAATTGAAACTGATTCTATATGGAACTGTTTCAGCCCATGCTCTACTCCCCAAAGCCCTTCTTGAAATACACCGTCACCTTTCCAAAACTTCCCTTGGAAAGGTGGAGCAATGAGGAGAGCTCCAGTACTAGATACTAATAGTAGTAGGTTGTTCAGATTTAGGCCCTACATGCTGCCAAGAACCACCACATGGCATCCCCCTGGGTGCTCAGTCACCCACATTGGGTCATTGTGTTGGGGGTCTGATCTGCACCAGACTCAAATTGGGGCGTGGCTCATTTTGCCAAATGCCTACAGCAGGGGTGGGCAACATGCTCCCGCCAAAAAAAACTTTTTATGGGCCCCCCGTTCTTCCCCCCACTGCCAAATTTGCTATGGTGGATTAAAAAAAATAAATCTATCTAAAAGTATTTCTAAGATGCCTTTAAAGGTGGAGCCCAAAATCGATTGGTTTTGCTTGAAAACAAGGCTTTATATTAAAACAGGGTGCTCTTTGCGTGCCCTGTTTTAAAATAAAATTTACACTTTCTTGCCACTACTGCCACACTACTGAATTTTGATGGCAAAATTGCCAGTGCCACAGCCACAGTTCTAGGGAGGGGTGTGGCTCCAGATGGGTTCCAGTGAGGGCAAACTTGATTTCTGGACTCATGAAAGTTGCTCACCCCTAGCAGTTCCTAGAATTATTTCAAGATCAAATTTCAGGAGTGGGTTCCATCCGTCACTACATGCAGCATCCACAATGTGCAGTCGTTATTCCTCTTTTTTTGAACAGGACCATTGTTTTTAGGAAGCAAGAGCTAAGAAAGCCCAGGAAACAAATTCATGGGGATGCAAATATGTCTACTTTCACTAAGCATGGGCTCAGTCATCTGCAAAACTACTTGGATGAAAGGCACTGTGTAAATGGACATTGTTGGTATCATTAAGCAACTGTTCAGCTGAAAGGACTTCCATTTCCATTTCTGCTTTTATGAAGAAAGCTCCACAACTCCTAGCTGCTGTGGTGCAAAAAGGTAATCGCAGGCAGCAGTGACACTGGTTAATGTTTCTAATGATTAATTACTATGCATTTGTACATGCTTGTAAGATGTGACCAAGGGATGCATACTCAAGTACACAGAGCCAGCATGTAAATTGCTCCTCAGCCTTCCAAAACTAGAGGGGTGGGGGATGCTGCACAGTCAGATTTCATGTTTTCTATCCTAGAAAACTGTTCATGAAAAACTGAAGGCAGTTTTTCTACATCTTACCTTAGTGAACATATGCTCTCAAAACTATGTGTGCAGATGGAGGGCTGGATCCAGGATCTGCCTTCCATGAGAGGAAGGGACTTTCTTTGAGAGGGTCTTCTTAACCTGGTGCCAAAAAGATATCAATATTGGTGCCAGGCAGGCTTCAGAGGGGAGATCATTCCATAATGGGAGGGGGGCTCCACCGAAAAGGCCCTCTCCTTTGTTGCTGCCGTCCAAACCTCCCTCGAAAGAGACACCTGGAGGAGGGCCTTAGATGGTGACCATAGTGTACAGGTAGGTTCATGGTGGGAGAAGTGCTCCATCTGGTATTATGGTCCTGACTCCTGAGCCATGTAAGAATTTATAGGTCAAAACCAGCACCTTGAATTGGGCTCAGAAACATAGAGGCAGCCAGTGCAAGTGGTCCAGAATTGGTGTTATATGTCCAGACCTTCTGGTTCCTGTTATCAATCTGGCCACCACATTTTGCACAAGCTTCTGAACCATCTTCAAAGGCAGCCCCATATAGAGTGCATTCCAGTAGTTTAGAGTAGTTTAGACAACTGAAGCCAGGTTATCCCTGTCCAGATAGAGGTGTAGTTGGGCCACCAAGTTGGTAGAAGGCACTCTATGCCACTGAGGCCAGCTGAGCCTCAACTGACAAAGATGGCTCCAGCAGAAACCCCAAGCTATGCACTTGCTCTTTCAGGGGGAGTGTAACCCCATCCAGAACAGATTGAACATCCACCATGTAGTCAGAAGAACCATCCACTAACAGCATCTCAGTCTTGTCGGGACTGAACTTCAGTTTATTAGCCTTCATCCAGTCCATTGTCACAGCCAGGCACATCAACAGCCTCACCTGATGAAGGTGAAAAGGAAAAATAGAGCTGCATGTCATCAGCATACTGAAGACAGCACACTCCAAAATTCTGGATGACTGCACTCAACGGCAGGGAGCTCGATTGCGGGGTGGAAGTCCGGTGAACTCAGTGGGCTCAACCCCCTGGGCTCCGCTCACCATACCTTCTCCCCAGATTGACCTGTGTCCTCGCGAGCCGAGCTGGGGAAAGCAACTTCTGCATTCCGGCACTACATTGTTTATGTAGAAAATTGCAAAATTTGTGCAAATTATGGCCAAATTTGTGCAAATTTGGCCATTTTCTATGTAGAGCCAGGGACTTGGAAGTCCGGCGAGGGCCTCAGCTAGCACTCGCACTCGGCTCAGCTCACGCGTCATGAGTCAAGTGCCAGGCAGGTCGTCCATCCCTACTCAACAGTTTCATTTAGATGTTAAATAGCAGTGAGAACAAAACTGACCACTGTGGAACCCCATACTGAAGAATCCATGGGGCCGAGCAGCATCCCCCAAGCACCATCTTCTGGAGCCAGCCATTCAAGTAGGAGCAAAACCACTGCAATGCAGTACCTCCCACTCCCAATTCAGACAATTGCCCCAGAAGGATACCATAGTCGATGGTATCAAAAAAGCCATCAAGAGATCAAGGAGAATCAACAAGGTCTCTCTCCCATTACAGGTCATGCTACAGGACGACCAAAGCCATTTCTATGCCAAAACCCGCAGGAAAAAAGGTGGGATATCAATATAATCAATCAATCAGTCCTGTTGGAATACAAGAGATTTTGTCCTGGAAGTGCCTAGCAAATGTATTACAGGCAGCGGGCCTCAGGTGGATCGACAGTATCCTTAGGGCCAGCATGTAATAGGCCCTGGATGACTCTGAAAAGCTCTGCTTGCTTGGTGGCACATAGAGGATTCATTAGAGGCAGAAAGATGTTCTCTAATGCAGGTGGCTTCGAGAGCACATAATGCAGGCCACATGTTGAAGCTAAGCAGATATGAGCCGTGTAGCGGAGTGACAGGCAGAAGCCCAGGGAGGGGCCAACCTGAACATTCCAGAGGCTCTGATTGGTTGAAGGAGAGCATAGAACCCCAGGGAGTTGACAGTTAAGGTTGTTGGTTGTCAGTTGGGAGAGAGAGTGGGTTGGAGTGAGAGAGGGAGTGGAAGGTTAGTAGAGTAGGTAGGGAAAGGTGGTGCTGAAGAGAAGAGTTCAGACAGGAAATCTAGTACTAAGTTGTGAGAAAGCAAACGTGAAGGTGTTAGTGCAGAACAATTCACAGGAGTCCCCACTTAGGGAGTGAAGGACCTTCTGTCTGAGGAAGAAGGAGAAACTCTGGACTAGTGTGAGGGACAGTTGTTCCCTGGTCTGATACTGTAACTTTCAAGTAACCAAGCCAAATTGATACAAAGAGCACTGTATAACATCTGCCTGCCTTTAACCTGAATCTAAGCAAAGAACAAGTTTGAATTAACTGTTGAAAATCCAAGTTATCTGTACCTGAGTTGAGTATCAGTTTTGAGACTTTGTTAGAACAATAAATCAACCTTTTTAATCAAAGTTCTAATTCTCCAGAGTCTGACTGGTGACAGGAAAGTAAGAAGTGAATTAACGGAGGGGCACCCTGCTTCAAGTAATCAAATAAAACAAACTGCTCTTAATAAAGACAAACAAACGTGGGTGAACAACTACATATAAGACCTAAGACACATAATCGGCTAACGCAGTTTAAGAAGACAGCTTCAAGTCTGAAGTGACCCATACAAGGGGGCACTTGGAGAGAGCAAAGTACACATTGAGGGTGTGGGCTTTCGAGTAAGGGGTCCCATCCACTACAAGCCGGGTCAGTGCTTGGATGGGTGACTGCCTGGGCTGCCCACATCTGTTCTCCTGCATTGAGCAGTGGGTTGGACTCGATGGCCGTATAGGCCCCTTCCAACTCTACAATTCTATGTTGTTTCTTTACTTGTTGTTCAGAGTGGCTGAGAAGAGAGTTATCTGTTCTGGGCTTGCAACCTGCCAATTGCTGGGGGCTGGTTTTCTTTCCAGTCTGCAAGAATGTATGAAACACTCTCGAAGTGATTGGACTATGTCCAGAATGGGAGGGATCAAGGGAATCGTATATGATTCCGTAGGACCCTCCCAAGGAGCAGAACCTCACCGCAGGCTGATCTGGAACAGGTGCTGCGGGGCCAGGCCTCCAGGCCATTATGGGGGTCACATTTGCCAGTCGCCACTGATCTTATTTTGATAAGATGCCTGGGTTCCCAGCAGGCAGAAGCAATGTGTGCTTTGATATCTTGCTATAATAGTGTGCTTTGCTTCCTTTTCCTTTAATGATTCTGTTAATCTACTTACTGTTTAATAAAATCTTTCCTTCACCCATAGGTGTGCTTATTGCCTCTGAATATCATAAAAACAACCATTGCCAATTGCAAAACACCTCACACTCATTAGAGCTCATCCCATTCCGTAGGATCTCCTGACTCTCTGTGTAACATTTTCAGGGGACTAGAGGGTCAGGGAAGTCCATGGCTACCTACCAGCACAGTTGATCCAGTTTAAATCCGGCTCCACCCTAGAAACTGAATGGTCAGGAGATCTGTAAGGGAGAATTGTTCATAGAACCTTCCCAACGAAGTCTAGCAGTGCAATCCTATTCAGGCCTACTGAGAAGTAAGTCCCATTGAGTTCAGTGGCCCTCACTCCCAGATTTGCAGCCTAAATCAGATAAAATCAGAGTACTCATCCATACCACATCAATTCAGAAGTACAGTATCTGCCTCAGAAATAGAACATGGTGGATTACCATGGCATTCTTTGTGCCACCCCAACCTGTCCCGCAGACAAAGAGGCTGAAAACTCTCTGTCCCAACCCCACCAAAACTTAATTCTTGTGATCCTAGAGAGCAAGCTGCTGCTGCTGCAGACCCAATATGGCCTCACACCCCTGAGCTATTTTATGTTCTACTCTAACCAGCTGTCCGATCCAGCCTCAGTTTGCTATTGCACCTGTTTTCCAGCTCTTTTCCTTTTCCATATGGCTTGCCCTCTTGGAACATGATCATGGAATGGATGACCAGACCTTGAATATTGCCAGCTACCATTGTATGAGATCCTGCCAAGGCTATCTACATCTCAGCCACCAGGCTCTTCCAAATGGCAGGTATGCCTGTTCTAGTCCCTCATTGTCATTGGCCTGAAGAGGGCAGCGGCACTTTGGGATTTCACTGCATATTGGGTTGTTTTGAGTGAGTCTGTTTGTTTGTTCACAAGATACAACAAATGTACTGTTCAATATCCACTACCAGTGGGTTAGAGAGATTGTTCATCCTTAACAAATGAAAGGAGCAGATGGTATTCTGAAGAGACTGCATGCCTACTGCAGCTTTGGGCTAGCAGCTTTTTTTTTCTTCCGAGCACCCAGCTTGGAGCAACAAAAAGGCAGGTCTATGAAGCTAAAGAAATTGTTTATATAGCTTTAATATTGCATCAGGCTTTCCCCCCTTTTTTCTTTTATTTTCTGATCTATTAGCAGCCTATACCTCCTCTGGCACCGTCCTTCTCTTCAGTGAGAGCTACGCCACATACTCCAGGCCTCAGGCCAAGAAAGGATGTAGTGGAACTCACCTCTGATGCACTTTACCAGTGCCTGGAGCCTGTATTTTGTTTTTCAACAGCTGCTTCTAGTCATTCAGAGATGAAAGTAGTAATGGCAGCAACAGCAGCATAATTCTGTGGGTACCTCACAAACATTGCTGGCCGAGAAGCAGCATAAAAGGTGCATCACCCCAGAAACGGGGGGGGGAGAGAGTGGGTCAGAGCTGTGGTTGCCATAGAGTGGTTCTAATGCTGCCAGCTATTGCAATGAAAAAGAAAAACGGCAGGTCGTGTCTGGCATGTGGAGTAGCCTTTTTCTATTCTTCTAATGAAGATGTGCAAAACCAGCCATAGAATAATATCTCTATTAAAGCATTAAAAGAATAAAAGCATCACAGTAATCCATCCCTCACTCTCTGCTTAGTCCCGGACAAACTAGGGACAGTTTTCCCAAACGGGCAGTGAAAATTAATTGAAGAGACAGAAGAGCCTGAGGCTACAGTGAAAGGGTGAATCAGCTTCTTTTTCACATGAGCATTACAGAGAATGTGTACTGTGGGGTGGCTTGCTTGTTGTTTGAACCCCACAGTGCAGGTAGGGATGGGGGGAGGTTTATCTTTTTCCTCCCCAGCCACAATCAGAACAAAAACGCCCCCACCCACCCACTGTACAGCTTAAGCAGGTCTCTCCAACCTTGAGTCCCCAGATGTTGCTGGCCTACAGCTCCCAGCATACCCAGCCAGCAAGGTTAATGGCAAGGGATT
This sequence comes from Shinisaurus crocodilurus, assembly GCA_021292165.1. Taxonomy (NCBI): domain Eukaryota; kingdom Metazoa; phylum Chordata; class Lepidosauria; order Squamata; family Shinisauridae; genus Shinisaurus; species Shinisaurus crocodilurus. The sequence continues at coordinate 111,162,990 of CM037881.1, forward strand.
CTGGGAGCTGTAGTCCAGCAACATCTGGGGACCCAAGGTTGGAGAGCCCTGGCTTAGAGGCTTCAGGACACAGTTGCTATTGGAGTTAGGAGTCTGCCTAATGATGGAAGTGTCACTCAGTAGCTATAACATACTTATTCTATAGACATAATATAGGCAGCCACCTAGGATTGTGATTTAATTTGGTTTGCTCTTTGGTGGTAGGAGAGTTTTGATTATGCATCCGACTGTTTAAAGGCCACACTGGTATTTGTGGATTTTATTGTCATTAGCTGCTGTGGACGTGTTTATTTATTTATTGTATTTCTAAATCTCCCATCTAGCCAGTAACCCGGCCACTCTGGGTGATGTACAATATAAAATGAAACAAAACAGAATAAAATACACTTAAAACAGTATAAAATTTTAAAATCCTAACCCACCCCATGTTTTAATAGAAAGGCAAAGTATAAATATAACCATGCTGTTCAGCTCCCAGTCTCTGCAGGCTTTGGGGCAGGGATGGGTTGTTGTATCCTCACCTGGGTGAAATGTTGGGCACACAGTGACAGCTGCCATAACGTGATGATGCACATCACATCCATGCCAGAGGAGGGTGGAACTTGTGGCTCTAAACCAGCTCCACCCTAACCCTGGCATCTTGATTTTCTCCAGCACTAGAGAACATGCCAGAGGCAGCAGATCAAATAGTGGGTCTAGTGAGGCCCAACTATTTGACATGAGGGAGAGGATTTAAGTCTACAGACAGAGCAGTGCTGTGCAGAGGCAATGCAAATACCCGCACAATTATTGGGACATGGGAGGCATTGAGAGGTTGGGGAGACAGACCCCTTGCATGAAGGGCAGTGCATCGATCAACCGGAAGTGGGACAGGTTGGGCCAACACACCAGGGGGAGAATAAAGTTAACCCAGGCAGGATCACTGACAGGAGGGCAGCTTTTAGGCACCAGTGGGCACCTTCATTCCTCTTGCAGGAATAAGGCCAATGGAAGGCCATCAGGCCTAAACAGACTTCAGGCCTCCAATTCAGGCCACATGGGCCCACTGCTAACGCATTTGGGAGGAATGCTATCAGCTCCAACCGTCTCCTCTTCTGTTAGGTTTCCCACAGGGTTACAATGGAGCCAAGGAAAGGCCAGGGGGATTCTAAGGGAAAGAGCAAGACTCCAAAACCTACCAAAAGATGTTCCTTCCAGTTACACATTCATCAGAGGAGGAGGAAATCCTGGATGTAGCCAACATGTTGGCCAGCAAGGGGGGCGGAGGGGCAACGTCCAGAACAAAAACAAAATCACAAGAGTTAATGTATCTAAAGATAAGGGAACAATGGCTCAAACCATAAATAAATCTGGGCTTGACATTTCATATAGATTGGCAACCCTGGAATACCAGTATTGGGTACCACTGGAGTAAGTAGAGGGTGCCTGAGAGTGACCTGATTATAGCTCAAGAGGACAATGTGGGTAAGTATGCATGACCCCTTCAACCTTGGGGTTGGCTAGGTTGGAGACAGTTCAGGCCTTGGGAGTTGCCTTCTGGGAGGCTTCTCTTCAGTAGGTTCAGGGGAGAGATACAGGAGGAAAAAAAGAATTGGGATATCCCAGACACTGTAGACCCCTTATGAGGTGGCTTGAACCCAGGTGTGGCAACAGAGCCCAGCAGCAAGCTCCACAAGTACACAGGTTACACCCAGCTGTCATGACGTAAGGTACCGTAAGTTCTGAATAGAGGTTTATCAGCAAGCTGCATTGCCTAACTCCCAAAACATGGAGGGGCTAAAACTTGCTATAATAACATGGGATCGATAGATCCTCTGTCAGAATGAACTACCTTTACACAAAGGTAACTGTTCATACTTCAATAATATGTGTGTCGTTTTTTTTCTCACTTAAGGCACAATCCTATGCATATTTAGACAGAAAAAGGCCTACTATACCCAGCATGCCCCAGCCAGCATGCTGGGAGTTGTAGGCCTTTTTTCTATTCTTTCTAAACATGCATAGGATTGTGCCCTAAAACTCTTTATTTGATACACAATTAGAATAATATCTCTATTAAAAAGTAATATAAATATTAAAAGAATAAAAATGAATCACATAGTAAACTCCAATATCCCTCACTCTCTGCTTAAGTCCAATCGGTACAAAACCTAGGGACAGGTAGTTTCCCCGCAAAGCCGGCAAGTGAAAACTTAAAAATTGAAGTCCTCCTTTGCCCTCTCTTCTTTCCCTCTTAAGGCTTTTTTCTTCTTTCTTATAAAAAGTTAAACCATCCAGCCTGATCTCTTTTCTGGGAATGTGGATTTATATTTGTCTCCTGCTTTCTGAGACTCTCAAACACCTATTGGGAAAACAACATGGCCTTGTCATCTATGACTGTCTCCAGCTTTGCAAGCAGGTTTTGAGAAAAAAGGAGACAGAGAGGGCAAGTGGGTGAACACAACTCTTGGTTCACTCATGATGGCATCCGTCTCACTTCCACATAAACCAACTTCTGCTTGTATGAACAAGGTCATTGACCATATTAAATGGAATTGATGTGGTCTTGTTACGGATTTGGCCTTTGCTGAGTGTTTTCAATCTATAGTTCCAAATATTTAGGAAGCCTTTGGCTGCCAGTTAACTACCCATAGCTGACTAATGTGCTTCAAACAAAGCATACACCAAAAATTGTTTTAGGTGGATTCAGTTTTGGTTTTGTACTAACAAGAATTAGTAAAGAAAAAATCTTTTTGATCCAATTTTCATTTTTATTATATATATATATATATATATATATACTTGTAGCATTACATCAAAATATAGCTTGCATGCATGAAATGACATTAAAACATTTTTTGTTCTTTAGATTTCTAGTCCTAATACCTTGAAAAGAAGAGATCTCATTGTAAGTACTAAGTTCCTCATTCAATACTGAATAGGCTATTCAGCTGACAGGTACATAGTCTCCAACTACCCCGAAAATGCTGGGACCATCCCAAAAACCCTTACGCCATCATCAAAGCTTCTCACTTTGTTATGCAGAATCCGAATTCCCCTGCCTCCAGCAAGCTACTTTAATATGCTCTTAAAGGGGCCACGGGCAAAATTGCAGCTAAACTAAAACTTAGCTGCAATTTTGCCCATGGCCCCTTTAAGATAGCTCTGCTTAGGCTCAAATGGCTGCCCAGGGAGAGAAGAGAGCAGGGAAGGAACAGATGCAAGGATGTAGGATGTGTGTGTCTGTGCACATGCAGAGGGAGAGGTGAATGAGGGAATTTATCACATGATTCCTATCTTTATATTGCCAAAGATTTTATTTCCTAACAGAGCTGACTCTTTGCCTTTAACAGGTGAGGTACAGTGTCAGAAGGAAATGCAAGAAACTTCCCCTTCCCCTTCTCTCTGAAGCTCCCATGTTTGGAGGTGTGGGGTGGGTGGGTGGGTAAGCTTCACCTGTTGAATTTGTGCCAATCCTGACAATTTTAAAACAAAAGAGATTGCCCTGCAAGCACTGACCCCCCCCCCAGTGAAAAACACTAGATATCAACAATTAAGGGTTTAAGTAAGGTAAAAAAAAATTACAAAAGCCACTTATAAAATATTATAAAATAATATATAATAATGTAATAGTTATAATATATAAGATTTTGTGTGTTTCCTCTAATAACTTTGGTACTTGATCATGTCCTTTGGTTGCCTGGCCACACCCTCTTGATCACACCTTCATGTTGCTTAACCATACCTCTTACAAATTCACATGTGTGTCCCTATTTTCATCTGTGAAATGTTAGAGGGTATGCAGGTATACAGGCATGTAAGCTTCTAACAGGAAGCTGCCACATTCTAAAAGCAGCACATATTTATACTTTTTTGTGTAGAAATTACTTCATAGCTAATATTATCTCCTGTCCCATAAATTGGGGCTCGGAGTCTTAATTATCTCACTGCTATTAAAGCATTCCTAAAAAATTAGAATATACAGAAAAGGGTTGCACGTACACCTTTCAAGCTAGATAGGATCAATTTTGAATTAAACTTTTGAGGAGATAAAGTTTGCCAATTAAACCCAAGTCTATAAATTTTTCTAGACATCTGTATATCAAGCTTTTTGATGTGTATACCTAACACACAGTATTTTTGCTCATTAATTGATAAGCAAAAACTTTAAGTACATTTTTGACCTGGAATAGTACAGTCTCACATCTGTCCGTTACTTAAATAATTCTTTGGCTCAAGTGATAAGGCTTTTACATTTTTTCTTTGGATACCATCCAGGTCATCGTGACAATTAATTTTTTATGCCAGTTACCCAGAATTCATTGTGAACCTGCTTGTGTCTTTGAGTATCTTCTGTTTAATACAATTTCAGCGCAATCCTATGGCCACTAGACAGTGTCTAGACGGCCATAGGATTTTTCAGAGACCCAGCTAGAATGGTTGGAAAATTGCTCTTACCTCGAAGCTGGGTCTCCATGCTCGGGGCACCCTCCCCCCCCCACAGCCAGTGCAGAAAGAACCTCATTGGCTGTGTCTCCAAGGTCGCAGGAGCAACCTCGGAGACAGCATTTAGGGGGCATTCCGAGGGGACAGGGAGGGGAAGAGACAGGAGCTGCCAAGATATTTTGATGGCACCTCATCCTGCTTTCCTCCCACTCTGAAGAGCCTCAGCTAAACAGCCAAAATTGGTCATCTTCTCTCATCTAGCTGATTTTGCAGTGCAGGAGGAGCTCCATAGCATGCCCATAACCCTCCAAGTTCAGAGGGTTACGGGCATCCTGACTAGATTGCACCCTTACTACTTTTTACTTATTTACATTTTGAAATTCTTAATTATTTATCATTAAACATTTGGCATTTGCATGTCATAAAAAGACATCTTATATTGTTTTAAGAGAGGTGTGGATTAATATTTTAATAGTCTTCCCAGCAAGTCTAATAAAGCAAAATCAGCTATTAATTAAAAATCCAGAATACAGTATATTACACAGCACACAGTCAGAAGGCTGCTAAACCCTTATGAGACAGCAAAGGATGAGAAGATTCCATCTGAGGAGACTTCCATGCCTTTGGGGTATCACTTACTACTGACTGCTAATATGTATGTAAGCATTTTCTGCCTACTTTCCCATCAGCTGGAGCAAAAGGTGAAAGAGAATAGTATATATATATATATATATATAACGGTCACAGACCAGGAAAGAGAATAGTAATAAAGGAGAATATTAAGAAGAAATAGATGAACAGAAACTGGGCCAACTGGTTGGCAATGGGTTTTTGTTATTGTTGTTGTTGTTGTTGTTGTTGTTTTAATGCTGTATGGGAGTGGCCTTGGGCATGGTTTACTGGAGATACACAGAATTCTTAGGCCCCACCTGGCTGAATTATGATGAGGTTTTTAGAATGAGGGCAGCATTTGACATGTCTTTGATATGGGATAAGAAGTAGATGGATTGATGGCTGCAATTCATGAGGTCAGCAAAGCTGGTTCAAGGTGATAGGGCAGACAGTGGACACATTATTCGATGGACAGCTGGAGCATCAACATCCCTAGGGGCAGGGAGTTAATAATCCCATCTGCTCTTCTTGGGAATTTAGTCCCTGGGGATATTGTGCCAGGAATCCATGTAAATTCTTTCACGAGTATTCCTTCTGTGGGAAACACAATTTTGGCATGAGTTTATTCAAAATTGGGGAAGCTTCAACAGCTTCATGTTATGGTCTACTGTAAGAGTGCATTTGAGTGCTGGGGAGACGTTGATCTCATTGCATTCAAATTATATGTGAGACCACTGGGCAGGCAGAGTTATAACAGGATGTTATACTTGTAAAGTTAGAGTATTATTAATTTTTTTTAGTTTTACCATTGTGTTGATTTCACAGGAGAATGGAATGACCAGGAATGCACGAGGGTGCTCGTTATTGGCCACAGCATGGTGTTCTGGTCTACCTGCTTGGCAACATGGGGGAGTCACAAAACTCAGCCAGTAGGTGATGGTGCAATAGTTACGCAGACATGGAATGCCACAGGAACAGCTGCTGCTGACCCTGTTCTAGTCTGGCCTGGTGCAGCAACCTCTGCAGGTATTGATTATTCATCTGGGAGAGAATAACCTGGATCTGGACCTGATTATTCAAGCACAGATGGACTGTAACTCCCTTGGACAGCAGTGGACAGGCGTACAAATGCTGCCATAGTGGGCATGAAAGGGAGATGGAGATTCCAAGGACTTGAGCCAGGCCTGTAAGATGGTCGATAAGGCGTTGTGTATCTCACTGAATAATGGTGGGATTTTTTTGTCTCACCGGGGGATTCAACACTCCAGTATTGAACATTATAGGGCTGGTAACAAACACTTATTATTTCTGGCAGATTGTCATAGCAGCCTGCAAAACTATATACTTGACAGGCGTGGGTAGAGGGACTTGATGTTTAAATTTTAAACATCAAGAAAATCTACTGGCTCTTCCCCCAGAAATCATAAGACTTTAACAACAGTGATTCCTTTTTTCTTAGTGGTGATGCTGTGGGCAGCTGTAATTCATTTCTATTGGCAGCTATATCATAATGCTCAAAATATGATGAGGTCCTATCCATCCTACAAGGCTCTGACCTTTTAAAATTGCTAATGTATGTCTAATTACTGTTTATGCCATATTTTACAAAGTGGTGCAAAAAGCCACAATCACTTGGCTGTGTAAGCTACATCTGAGGAAGTCTCATATTGCAGTAACTTCAGAAAGAAAGCAGCTGCTTTAACAACCTTTTGGGTAACCTTATTTTATGCACTCTTCTGTATATCTTGTCTGAGAACCATTGACAATTGTGAATACATCTCACTGAAATGATTGGAGTACAAATGCTCTCCCTGAATGGATGGACCAAATTTCCCTCATCAATAGACTTTTGCTATAATGTGAAAATCCATTAAAGTGTCAGAAGGAAATGTGCTTTAGTTTGAGAGCCTTAATCTAGCTTTAACAATTTATCCCCAATCCATGCTAATTATCTTTATCTAAATGTTTTAACTCTCAGTTGCAGCAAAGTAAGTTCTTTAATGAAATGGTTCCACTTAAAACAAATTCAGTGTGTCTTTAAAGAATATCTGCCTCTCTGTCCGGGAGAAGCGGAAAGACTTGCCATTTAGATTCTTAAAGGTTTTTAGGGGAAGTGAAGGAATAATTCCCCACTCCCACTACAAGCAAAGCAAATAGAAAAGCACTGAAGCCTCAGGCAAAACTCTAAGATTCCATCTTTTATTACTCTTTGTAATTACTGTAGAAATGATGATAAGCAACTGAATCCACTGCAAACAGATTCAATGGTTTCTACCTTTTTAGTAGCTAGAAAGGCACAGCTGTGATCAAGGAGCTGAATTGGGGTGGCCAATTTCTTTAGGCAGTAGCATCTGCTGATAGTAATAGCAAATCTGTATCTTTCAGGCAGATGTTGACTCATTCAGGTGTTAGTTGGAGGAATGGTAATCATAGTCCATTACTAATGTGGATAACAACCACACTAAGTCATAACCCTGATGATGTTTCTTTTTCTGCTTCATCGGTAATCAGGTGGGGAGTGAAGTTGCTTAGAAATCCAACTCCAGGTACTTTACTGTAAACGGAACCCAGATGGCCAACAATTTAATTCAGGTGAACAGCTCATTTAGCAGGATAAGGCCAACGATTCAGCAATTTCAAGAACAGGAAGCATCTCAGGCAAAACACTGAGCAACCCCCCCCCCCATAAAATATTGAAGCGGAGTTATCAAATTGGAGCTCAGAAAAACAGACATGCACCTGAGCCCTAGCAGAGAGGAAGGCTCATGAATTTTTAAGATCTTCTGAATCATCCAGACAAAACCTTACCTTACTTGTGGTATGTTTATGTGCATTGGGAAATTAGTTGGCATTCCACATTGTCAAGATACAACGTGATGCATTTTTTATACAGTCTCCTCCATGCAAAGTAGTAGCTAAGTTGCTATACAGAGAAAATGAAACACAAGCCAAGAATCTGAGGGCAAAATGTGAAGCACGGTGGTGACTTGTTTTAGGATAGAAAATGTATGTGGGTATAGGCAATGATTGTTTACTTACATATCAAAGAAACAAACAAGTGTACCTGGTGTGGAAAAAAACCATGAAAAATATCCTCCTGTCTGTAGTAAAAATTCAAAGTTAAACAGATTTATTTTGAAAATTTCAAGCACTTCATAATTTCAGTCTTCACTGTTACTCCCAAGGATTTCCTATGCAGATAAAATTGCTGGCTCCAAGGTAAGTGTTAGGAACTTTTTTTGGTCAGTATCTTCCTGAAGCTCTTCGCTGCTGCCATTTTTCTTTCATGGCTGGAATGCCAGAGTCCAACAGGGTCCAATACAGGGATCAAGTAATCTGTTTTAATTCCATTATCTGGAGATTCCCAGTGAGAGTGCCTGTTCTTCTTTTCCCAGTCCTAGCTGTTTTGAGGATCAATTCCATCAGAGCAACCAGGCCCCAGGATGTGTGAAGGCAGTTTATAAGCAGCAGAAGTTTAAAAAACAGAACAGAGCCCAACTGCATGATTGTCTGACGAATGAACCCTTTGGGACAAATATATTGTGCGCTGGATTCAGACTAAGACTGTAATTGTATACACAATTACCTGGGAGTAAATCCCACTGAACTCAGTGAGATGGACCTCTGAGTAGACATGCATAGGATTGTGCTGTAAGTTAGTAAAACAGTTCCCACTGAAATAGATGGAACTGTTGCCATGACTAACTTGATTCAATGGGAACATTGCAATGGAAACTAAGTTCAGTTAACTTAGCCTGGATCCAGTCCTATGAAATGTGGAAACATGCATTTGGCATTCAAATGAATGTTTTTTCTCAATCAGTGTTGTATACTTTGGACATGCCAACATGCAGGTATAAAAGCATTTCTGTGTCATTGCATTGTAATTTATTTTTATTTTATTTATTATATTTATACCCCATCTTTTTTCCTGCAAGGAACCCAAGGCAGCTTACATAATCCTCCTCCTCTCCATTTTATCCTCACAATAACCCTGTGAGGTAGGTTAGGCTGAGAGTCAGTGACTGGCTGACCTATTTGTGAATAGGGTTCTGATGCTGCCAAAAGGGTCCGATTACTTTCAATACTAGTAAACTGAAATCATAAACCCTATCCTTGTCAGGAAACTTCAGTTGGTGCAAAATGTGGCAGCTGGGCTGCTAACTGGTGTGTTGCATGATGTCAAGATCATATTACACCAATACTGAAAGATCTGCACTGGTTGCCAACTGCTTTCTAGGCTCACTTCAAGGTGTTGGTTTTATCCTTTAAAGCCCTGAACAGCTTAGGGCCTGGCTATTAAGGGAATGTCTGCCTTGTTATAAATGGATCTGTACACAAATGGCCTCTCAAAATCCTCCGCCCTATTTGAGGGCAGAGAAATTGGGGTAACAATTTCACTGAATTTCTCCAGGGGGAGGAAAACATATTCAGTTTCTCACAGGTCGGGCTCACCATTGGCCAGAGTTGTAGCACAGCTTCTTTTTCCTTAAGGGTTTTTGTTATTTGTGTGCTGCTACTGCAAATGGCAACAACAGAAACTGTGTTGGCCCCCGGGCCCCCATTTTCCATCTTCCACAAACAGTGCAGGTGTGTGAGGCAGGCAGTGTTGTGTCTGGTTTCAGGGAAGAGGTGGACTTAGTACTGCATGAAAATCTGTCTTCCAATTTCCTGACAGTTTTCTTCCCCCATGAAAGAGGCTTCCATTTTTCTGCTTCGTCCTCAGGGCACTTTACTTTACTTTGCATTTATTTTGGTGGTGTTTTTGACCTTACCTAACCGCTGCAAGGTGGCTGAGCATGCTGTGCGCGTTTTTCCTTTCTATTACACATCTCCCCATTGCTCTGCAACCTTCCTGGCTGGCTGCACTTTCTGATCAGAAAAAGCTCTATGGGAGGAAATGACTTCTGAAGTCTTCCCCCCTAGGCATTAATTGACGTGTGGCAAACCAAGGAACCTACAGGCTGCTGGAGAGATGATCTTACAAGGAAAGTACTCTCACTCACTTCCTGGCCACCTCATAAATAAGGCAAGCACAAGAACCCTAAACCCAACCCATGGGAATTTCTATGAGATTTTTTTCTTCTCCTTTAAATGTCTTTTCAAAAGCAATTTCTTTTCTATCAATCGAATAGAAATGGTTGGAAAAAATGTGGAAAAATTTTCAGCACAGCACTAGTTATAAACCTGTTTGGTTCTGAAAATTGGCAGGAGAGGTCCTCTTGAGGGTACTGTTGCCCACAGAGGCCTGTTCATTGGGGATGTAGAAAAGGGCTTTCTCCTGTGTTGCTCCCAGATTGTGGGGTGCATTCCCTCCAGAATTAGGACTGTACCCTGCTTTCTTAGCTTTCAGAAAAGGTCTTAAAGATACACATCTCTTTAACCTAGTGTTTTAAATTATTTTCAGTATGCTAGTATTTATATGTTCTAAAGGTTTATTTTATTTTTCAGGTTATATTGTTTTATTGTGGAATTGTTTTGCTGCCTTGGTGACCTTTTGGCAAAAAAGGGTGCATAGAAAGAAATATTAATAATAAATCAATAATATTAGAAATGAATGAAAGGAGAAGCCAATGGTTAACTGAAGGGACTGGGTAGACCAGTGTTCTCCAACCTTGGGTCCCCAGATGTTTTTGGCCTACAACTCCCAGCAGGCTGGGGCAGGCTGGGAGTTGTAGGCCAAAAACATCTGGGGACCCAAGGTTGGAGAACACTGGGGTAGACTGTTTCAGCTTATGTCTGGATTCAGATCCATTTGCAACAACCAAAAGTGATTACTGCTTGACAGTTTTACAGCAGCCCCATTTCTACTTCTCTGTATAGATCACTGCACTTTTAAGCACCATTAATTAAATATTTAAAAAGCAGACAAAACTGTCTGTCCTTGTCAGACATATCTTATCCTTATATATACTGAGGGTGGATAGCCTCAAAAATCAGGAATGCTGAAAAAACCCAGTGATCATAGCGCCAAATGTGTGTTGGACCTTTCAAAGGACTCAAGGAAGAATTGACATCAACAAAACCCTCCAGAATTTTATTTATTTATTTATTTAAAATATTTCTTGGGTGCTTTTCAGGACAGGAGCCCTCCCAAGGTGATATACTACAATAAAACACGTGGTAAAAACTGATGTGGTATTACAAACAGTAAAAACACAATAAAAACTGGAACTGAACACTCTCCAAGACAGAGGAAGTAAGTTGCATCTAAGTGGCGCATCCATTGCTCTGCCTACTGGCCACAAAGGCAGGGCAACTTCATGAGGCAGGGCCACCATTTGGCAAATTCTGGTGAAGGTGGCAGCAGCCACGTGGTGGTGGTGACAGCAACAGCAGCTGTCCAACTCCTTCTCCTAACCCATGCCCAGTACTGGGCAGGCTTCCCAGGAGCACCAGCTCTCTGGAGCAGCAGGCTAATGCCTAGCTCTGATGGGTTCTCACATGAGGCATTGGTATGCCTGGTGCTCCAGAAAGCTGCACCAGCACAGCTCTCCAGAAGGCTGTTCCCTCAAGATCTTCAAAGCTACCTCTCCCAGAATGCTTTGCTCTGAGGAAGGACCCCTCAGAGTTAGGAATTGGGCAGGGTGGCTCTCCAGGAAGCCTCACTGGCTGCTTCCCTGCTGCAATAAATGCCACACAGATAAGCCTCCAGCACAGCTCTTCAGAGAGCCTGCTTGGCCCAAATGCCATGCCTTGAGGGCTCCTTCCTTAAAGTGAGGCATTCTGGGTGAGGTGGCTTAGAAGATCTCATGTGCTGCCACAGCACAGGCAATCTCCAGGGCCACTTCGTGCAGAATGCCTCTAATTAAGGCATAGAGGAGGCAGCAGGGAGAGGAAGGAGGGCAGCGGCAACAGCGGCTGCCAGGGTAAGACGGGAGGGAAGAGAGCGTGTGGTGGCAAATCCTCCAGGGCACCAAACAACCACCTTGCCTAGGGCACCAAAATACAATTTAGAGATGGACCTGCACAAGGGATCCTTTTCTGTGTCTTACATTACTGGTTTACAAAGCATCTTCACATACATCAGAACCTTCTAGTGCAGAACAGTTGCAATATGCTTTTAAAAAGGGAAGTTACAATGCCTACTAAATACAAAACATTTGCTTTGCAGCAATTACAGATGTTTCTGCATCGCCTTTCCCCTTCTTACTTATCCCAAAGCACTATCAATGTAAACCTGTAGACCCACAGAGATGTTGAGTAACACACAGAGTGATCCTTTGCATGTTTACTTAGAAGTAAATGTCACTGAGGTCAATGGGACTTACACTAAGGTAAGTGTGATGATTGCAGCCTTGGGAACATAAATAAGGGTGTGTTAGACAATGCCTACACTGCTGATAGGTAGATAGATGGATGATGATGATGATGATGATGATGATGATGATGATGATGATAAACAATAAAATATTTCTTACCCGCCTCTCCGTCTAGATCAAAGCTACCTCTCCCAGAATGGATAGATCCAGGAAAAATGGAGCATGATTTTAGTTCTCCTTCATTCTACCTACAATAAATATCATAAGAAATAAGAGGCAGAAATCAATGTAAGAGCAATAAACAACTCAGCAGACCTGAGAGTGGTTTTGGAAGCGACAGTGAACAAGAGGTGGTGGCTGGTGCCCATTGTTGCTGGTGGGGTGGAGGGGGTTGCCAGAGGCGGAGCCAATGGGTCACCAGAGGCAGAGCCAACTACATCTGGTTTGCTGCATAACCTCCTCCCTTGCAAGATCTAAGTATCAGGGCCGGTGCTACCATTAGGCCAATCAGGCAGCCGCCTAGGGCGCAGGGCTAAAGGGGCGCCAGAAACGCCTTGGAAAATAAATACAGCGCTCTCAATTGGGAAGGGGGGCGCTAAATATCTGATCTTGCCTAGGGCACCAAACTGCCTTGCACCGGTCCTGCTAAGTATACACACAGTAAAATCCTATTTGTGTGTACTTGGAAGTAAGTCCCATTGAGTTCAATCCCAGGATCTCTGGAGCCAAGCAACAGCAACTGTAAAGTCTGTCTTCCCCAGATACATATGCAAGTAAGACCTACTGTTTCTCATCATCATTATATGTCTACTGGTGTCCCAAGATTACTTTTATAATGTCTTGGGGTGGGATCAGGCAGGGGAACAGTCCTGGGTTAAAGGTGAAGTATTGAATGCACAGTTGTACCAATGACCCAAGCATTTTCTCCAGTATTATTTTCATCAAGGGGTTTGAGGTCTATGAACATACAGTATACTCCACAAGTATTATAGAGTTAGGCTGGAAACAGGTGATTATGGTTGTCGTTTATTCAATTGATGGGGTTCAGAAAGAGGGTTATCTACTCATGGGAAGAAACAGGTCTTGGATTATTTCAAAAATCTGTATGACAAGAAGAGGTGACCAAAAAGAAATGTGTTCCCATCATAGCATTTCCTTCTCAAGTCACTTTCAACCTTATTGTCTGTCCCAAGAATGATTGGAGAGTTCTGAAATACTGAACATACGTATACTTAGCAATAAATACCATTGATTTTAGTGTGGGACTTACTTTCAGAAACAGGTTGAGGCTTGGTACTTATGCTCATATGTGGTGGAGCTGTAAAAGCGTATTGAATTTTTGGAATAAAATTTTTGGAGAAATTTCAGAAATTATTGGTATTAATGTGGAGGTCTGTCGAAAATTGGCATTGTTATCAATAACGGAGAAACTTCTGTGCTCACAAGAGAAAAAGGAACTAATTGTAAGTTTATTAGCAGCAGGGAGATTATTGATTGCAAGGAATTGGAAAGTTCAACATCAGTATTTAATAATAGACTGGTATAAAGAGGTGTGGGATATTGCTTTAAATGATAAACTAACATGTAGTATTAAATGTAAAAGGGGACAATTAAAGAAAAATAATTTTAAGGAAATATGGGGGTCATTTTTAGAATATGTTTTAGTAAAGGGGAAAGGGAGTAAGCCATGTCATGATATGATGTATTTTTGGAATATAGATTAATAATGGATTATGTGGATAGAATTGGTTTTGGCCCGGGGTGACGGGTGCACCTGTAGTGTATGATTTGTAGGTTTATGTGTTTTTTTTGTATGTGTGTTCTTTAAAAAATATATAAATAAAATTAAAAAAAAGAAATAAATAAAAAGAAACAGGTTGAGGAGCAAAATGCTCCCACTCCTGGAAATCTTTAATGTTAATTAATAATATTAATTCAATATTGTGGTATTTAGAGCACAGCCCTGGAAACCAATTCATTGGAATCTATGAATCAAGGAATATGTTTAAGAAATTAAGGGTGCATTTAGACCCAGCCAACTGGCTGTGGCATGCTGGGAGTTGTACAACTTTTTTCTGTCTAAACATGCATAGGATTATGCCCTAAGCCATTGGCTTGGAGGTAAATGCCACTGTGAAATACAATGGGTCTTGTCTGCAAGTAGATGTGTTTGGGGTCAAAGTTATAGTGGTAGCATTTCAGTTTACGTACAGGGCACTATAATTTTATTTTAAAGAAAGCTGTCTTATAGCAATGTTTACATTTTTGGCTCATTCTATGATGAAACTAATAAAAACCTAGAACCACCAGACTGCAGTGTCGAATGTCATATTTTACAATATCCTCCAGGATATTTTTTTCCCTTCAGATTGCAGGATCTATATACTAATATATTTAAGAAAGGAAGACTGAAAGCATTTCCAGAGGTTTCTTGTTTTATTCCCATGCTCTTAATTTTTTGGGGGGAAACCCAAACCACAAAAACATTTTCAAATCTTTTTAGAATATGTTTTAGTAAAGGGGAAAGGGAGTAAGCCATGTCATGATATGATGTATTTTTGGAATATAGATTAATAATGGATTATGTGGATAGAATTGGTTTTGGCCCCGGGGTGACGGGTGCACCTGTAGTGTATGATTTGTAGGTTTATGTGTTTTTTTTGTATGTGTGTTTCGCCTACTCCATACTGTGAAATCGGCGGTGGGTTTATTATTTTGGGTTACCTGCTAATTCGGTCACATTGGCCTTAGGTTAGGCGGTAAGTGCGGTGAATAGGCAGTGGGGGTTAGGGTTGCGGTGTGCATCCCATGGCACCTTTTAAGGTGATTGGCGAGAACCCGAGCCTCACAAATGTCGATGCCTTGTGGCTCAATTTGTGAGAGGTAGGGTCGCCTTTGGGGTCTACCCATCTCACCCTCCTCGGTTGTCCCGTGGCGCCAGGGGACGGTGATCCTGGGTAGATCCCCCAGCACCCCGAGTGCAGGATTCGAGGGTGGCGAGTCACCGCGCCGCCCTCGAGTTCGGGATGCTTTCGCCCAGGCATGCTCCACTGGCCTTCGGGCCAGCCTTAGTTAATCCCGCACTTCTCCCTTCGCAGACCTTCGATTCAATAAATGTGGCCCTGATTTTATACCATAACTGTTGTCTCGTCTCTTCATTTCCCCCTTTACCCACGCAATATGTTAGCATTCTGTAGAGAAGCCTGTTCTTAACATTTTGTATTAACTGCAAATTTTGCGCGCGCGCACACACACACACACACACACACACACACAATGAGAGTGAAAGTTAACAGGAACAGCAAAGCTTTGGCAGGTTGGAGGTGATGAGTTCTCTGCCTTAATTGCATTGCAAAGCTAAACCCACGGAAAGATAATGGATTAATAATATAGCATGGAGGACGAAAGAACAAAAGAGCAACAAAGGGCACAACAAGGCATACCAGAATAAATGGAAACACATTCCTACACTTTTTCTGTTCTTCATTCCATACTCCTCCACAAACATCAGAATTGAAAAATGAAGCTTTTGACAGGGATGGCCTATTAAACTCCTATTGGGGAAAGAATCTACTACTTCCCAGAGATGCTAAAATATAGGGGTTGGTTCAGACCCCAACTTGGCACTTCAGAAAACAGCTCGATTCAACTGAGAATAATTCAGAGGCTGCTCAACCTGATTTGACTCTAGTCCAAGCCTGGAGCAAGATTTGGAATGAAGCATTGTGTCTGCCATTCATTACCATGGGAAATTTACAAATGAGATCCACTTTTAAACATTTTAAGAGAATTGGATGAAATTTGCAAGTATAGTAGGCCTTTCTAAACCAATGATGCCTGCCACATTTTATAGAAATAGATTCAGGGGCTTTAGTGTTAGGCTCCCTCAAAGTTTCCTTTTTTTAAAAAAAACAAGGAAGTGGCTATAACTTATGTCTTTTTTGGACAAAATTAGGTTACTGTTGGTAGCATAGTTGTGCTTTCTGTGAGCACAAAGCCCACCAATTTTTAGGCAGATAGGTGCAGGAAGTCTTGTGCAAGGGTGGGGGTGGGGGATTTATTTAAAATATTATTTCCATTTATATGCCATCCATTAAAAAAACAACACAACCCTTATTGTTTGTGGACAATTGCTATGAAAACAGCAGACAATGACTGGGTTCAGACAACACAATAACCCACACTCAGGGGTTGAGTATGGTTCTTGAACTGTGTGTTGTTGTTGAACTGTGAACTGTGGGTTGTTGTTGAACTGTGGGTTAGCATGTTGTCTGAACCCAACCGAGATAACAAACCATGGTGAACAACCCACAGTTCACAATCCAACAACAAACCATGGGTTCTCTTCATGGGTTGTTCATGTTTAACAAGCCATGGCTTGTTAGCACAGCTGGGTTCAGACAACACGATAACCAGTGCTTTTTTTCTGGAGAAAAAGGTACCGGAACTCTTGGATTACATTTCCTCGGGAGTAGATGGCGATTAAATTGTAATGCAATTAATAGAAGAAAAGGTGCTGGAACTCAGTTCCGGTGAGTTCCACCAGAAAAAAAGCCCTGACGATAACCCATGTTTCAACAACAGGCCACACTCAACTCATAGTCAACCCTTGAGTGTGGGTTATTGTGTTGTCTGAACCCAGTCATTGTAGAGCTGTCCCTTGGTAACACATCTGGCAAATGACAGAAGAATAGTTGCAGGGGGGAGAACATATGCAATTAAACAGAGGTTAAAGAAACTGGGGGAAATGAAAAATGACCAGATGTTCAGGGTAGGCTGGGAAATACATGTTATTTTGTCAGGATCTATACAGCTCTGTATTTTGTTCAGCTCCTGTGATTGTTTTGGTGTAAATCCAGCTGCCAAGTGCACAAGGTTCAAAATGCAGTGATGTGGAGCAAGAAGTATGTGTTTTGTTAATTGTGTTGAAAGACATCCTTCCCTCCTCCCCACACATACTACTTTAATAAAGACCTGAACTTTCTGGTGTTCAGGTTATACCAATGCACTGGCACAGAATGACTGCATTTGTGAGGAAAAAATGGTAGAACAACAGATATTGGGTTGTTTCCTGATTTAGTCATCCATAGAGTAGTCTCAATTAGACTTAAATTAGTCATGATTAACTGAAGTCCCATTGCTTTCAGTGGGTCTACTTTAAATATGGAACCAACCCATTGATACTAACAATTGTCTATGTAATGATCAACCACATTAGTAACTATATATGTCTGGTATTGCTGAATGAATGCTACAGCAAATAATAATAATAATAATAATAATAATAATAATAATAATAATAATAATATTATTATTATTATTATTTCTTACCCGCCTCTCCATCTAGATTGAGGCGGGGAACAGCAAAAAATATAAAATACATAGACTAAACAAAACACAATACATACTATTAAAACATCTTAAAAACATAAAAAACATCATTAAAACATCATTAATGTCTTAGTTATGTCAGTATTTTGCCTGCTAAGAACAACCAATATATGGATATGGGCAATATCATATGGTCATACAGAAGAATAGCAAATTGAACCAGCCTGGAGTTGATAGAAAACCTTCCTCGCCATTTGACCCCATCCCAACATAAGCTCATTTTAGGACATCAGAGTGGATTAATGTATGCCATTCTGTTCCAGCCCTTCCTTATGAACAATATTGTGAAGTAGTGTAAAAAAAACTTATGAAGGGAGTCCTTAGAGAACTCTTAGCCAAGCTGTGAATCCTTATGTGGACTTCTTAGTTTGAGATGTGTCAAACACACCTGAGACATTGCACTAGACATTATGAAAGCTCTCTGAGCATGAGGACCCCAGTGATGAAGTGTCTCAGTCCCAGTGATGGAGCACACAAGCAAGTTAAGCATCTGTGAGAGAAAAAGGTAAGTGATATTTACTTATTTATCTATTAAATTACCTCAGGAAATCATTTAAAACTAATTTAAAGCTCTTGCATCTATGTGCAAACCACATCCCTTCCTAAATCAGATACCCAGTGTCAACCCCTCAGGCCCTTGCATCTCCAGGGAAGCCTGAACCACATCCCTTCCCAAATAACCTACCCTTTGTCTGTTGTCTCCTCCAATGACCCATTGACTATTGTCCTCTCCACTAAATAGAAAATCTCTCATTGACTATTGTCCTCTCCCCTAAATAGAAAATCTACACTCCCAGGAGGCTCAACTGACCTACATTTCCACTCACTGGAAGCTAGTGCAGACCAGTAGTTCAGCCACAGCCTCCCTTGCTTTTAAAATGAGGCCCTCTTATTGGCTGCAGCAGTAGTTAGGCCAAGCTAACTAGAGCTATATAAGGAGACAGGCTTGCGAAGAAACCAGAATTTTAAGCATGAGGAGCCCCAGTGACAAAGTGTCAGCACACATGCAAATATCCTCTTGTGCCAGGGATGTGCCTGTGGGGGACAGAGGGCTTGTGGTAGTGGGAGATTCGATCATTAGACATATAGATGGCTGGGTTTCTGATGGGCGCATAGACCACATGGTAAATTGCCTGCCTGGTGTGAAGGTTGTGAATATCATGTGCCATCTAGATGGTTTTGTAGATAGTGCTGAGGTGGTGGTAGTTTATGTTGGACCAATGACATGGAGAAATGTAGTTGTGAGGTCCTAGAAGCCAAATTTAGGTTCTAAGTAGAAGTGTCATGACCCCTCTCCAGGAATCCTCCTCTGAGGACGAGTGTGACTCACCCAGGGCCCTGGACACTCCTCAGGAGCAGAGTTCAGACACTGCTGCTCCTGACGGGGCCGACCGGGCAGCTGAAGAGCTGGCAGGCCCCTCTGGCATGACCCGTGGGAGTTCCCCAGCCCGGGAGGAGTCAGAATCAGAAGTGGAGATGGTGCAGGCCCCGAGTCCCAGACAGAGGAGGAAGTTGAGACGGCAGGAACAGATGCAGGCCCCTCGATTCAGCCTCCGGCTGCAAACCAGGACGTCAGCCTTGTGAGGCTTTTGTAATCAGCCTGCTGCTAAGGAGCTCCAGCTGTGGGACGGGCGTGCCCAGGCAGCAGGCAGTATAATAACACTCACTCACTGAAGCCTGGGCATTGGGAAACAACGTCTTCCGTGACTCTTGTTCCTGATCCCTGACCCTGCTCCTGAACCTTGCCTTGAACCTTGGACTCTACTTCGGACTCACCCTGACTACGCCTCTGCTTGACCCTTGGACTTTTGTTTGACACTCTCGGCTTGATTCCTAGGACTGTAAGACCACACTTTTTCTACTCTCCGCTCGGCAGAAAACACAAACAGCTTCCGTTTTCTTCACTGTTGGCAGCGCTCCCAGAAGCAAGGCAGCTGCTGGCTGCCGGCCAGCTTTAAGCCGGACAAGAAGGTTGAAATGTAATTGTGAGAGTCCATGTGGTGAAGGACCACCAAGATGGATTTCACTGACATGCTACCTGTTCTGTTCCGCAGGACCAGCTAGACAGGCAAAGCTGAGGACTCTCATAGCATGGATGAGATGGTGGTGTAGGGGTTCAGATTTGTTAGGCACTGGGGAACATTTTGGGACAAGCCAGGCCTGTACAAGAGAGACAGGCTCCACTTGAACCAAAATGGAACCAGACTGCTGGTGCATAACATACAAAAAGGTGGCAGAGCAGCTTTTAATTTAAACTGAACCCTGGGGAAAAACTGATAGGAGCTGGGAAGCATCTGGTTCGGGCTGAATCATCCCTAGGGGATGAAGATGCCCAAATAGAGAAGGGGAGGAAATAGCCCATGGGCATATGCCATATGGTGAAACATGATAGCCAGTCAAAGAGACCTAAGGGCCATTGCAGAAGATGCACACACCAGAGATATCAGGGGAGGCACACCATTTACAGGTGTTTCTATATAAATGATAGAAGCCTTTGAGCCAAGATAGGAGAGTTGGAGTGCCTGGTTTGAAAGGAGAACCTAGATATAGTGGGAATTGCAGAAACCTAGTGGAATTATCTTTAAACATGTTGCCCAAAATAGATCTTCAGATTAGGATTATTCTGCATTTTTCAGTTTTAAACTGAAGGTGCCTTAACAAAGTTATAATACACAATACATCTGATCTCTTTGCTATACAGTGGACTGGTGAATGAGCAGAAGTAGTTATTGATCAGATGTTAGACAGTTTTAAACAAGCTATTAATAATGCGTCCTGTACTCTTTTCCAATTACAACAAATCAGATAAATGTAATAATGACTATACAGGCACTTAGACTTGCACAACACAAACACTTTATGAGGGTTCCTATCTCTTCGTCAAAGTATAATTAGAAATTCATACATAAACAATGCCAACTGCTAATGTCTGATAAGGTTCAGATGGAACAAATTCTAAGAGTCTAGAGAAGGAATGGGAAGGACTGGCAATATTTTTCAAATGATATAACAATATCTTATTGGACAAAGAGACTGACAGTGCAATCCTATAGACGTCTATGCAGGATTAAGTCCCATTGAGTTCAACGGGGCTCACCATTGGGTAAGTGCATATAGGATTGCACCCTCAACCTTCTTTGAGCTAAAGAACTTTATTTCTACAGAAAAGACAGAACTGGTGCTGATTTAGTGCCTACCAACGCAGAGGAGCTAGATAGGAAATTCATCCTTCTTGTGTGTAAAAATGTTAACAAATGAAAATTGTTTTCAAACCTCATAGTTCAATTCTCTGTGGCAAGATATAAGCAGGTTTTAATTGCTCAGCAGCAAATTCACTTTATGATGAACCAAGGTTTTATCACTCAACATACAGTAATACCTTGGATTGCAAGTAACTTGGTTTGAGAGCGTTTTGCAAGACAAGCAAATTTTTAAATATTTATTTATTTATTTATTGCCTTGATATACAAGCGACGTCTTGCAAGACAAGTACTGTAGTACGGCTTAAATTAAAAATCCCTGTACAAATTTTTTTGGGGGGGATTTCATTTTGATATAAGAGTGTTTTGGATTACAAGCACATTTCCAGAATGAATTATGCTCTCAATCCAAGGCATGACTGTATTTGTAAAGATATTTCTTATTATGAAGAGATTACTTCCATACATCTACAACCTGATACCTGAACGCTATATTTTAGTATATTATATATTTTATACTGTATTGAAGCTTTTAGTAAATGTGGAGGCACTGTGAAAATGAGTAAGAACGTAAACTGGTAAGAAATGGGACAAAACTTCCTTCCAAGAAATATGGTTGACAAACATGATAATGTGTAGTAGAGAACATGTAGTAGCAGTAAGAAAACAAGACAACCAAATTATTCATCCTTCACCATGAAGATTGCAGGATTCAGTTTATCATAGAGTGGCCACATGTCCTCTTTTACAGTCCTTTCTTTGAAGTGCTGCCAGAGCACTCTTCTCTATTTGAATGGCTGTCCAGTCCAAGTCCAGTATGAAGTGAAATAACCATCAGAAGGAAGAGCAGATGGGCCTTGAAGTTGCCCATCAGGAGCCCCTGGACAGCAGACTGAGCAGGCCGGCATGCAGGTCACCTGGTTACAGTCTTCCACACTGTGGTGAGATGTACTGTATCCCTATTTAAATTATAATTATTTCTAAATTTACACCTACAATATGAATTAGAATATGCAAATGTATGCAAATTGGTGGGCTCTTTGAGTCTCTTTTGGTGATGCATTTCCTCTTCATAAATGGCCACCTTATTTATCCAACTAGTTCCCCTCACCCACCCAAGGTAAGCACCCTGAGGCAATACCCCAAACTCAATTAGCAAAATGTATTCTCTCTTTGTTGGAGACGAGTGCATATTTTGTTTTCTTCTGTTTTGCTGTATTGCACTAATCTAGCCCCCCCCCCCCGAATGTCTTTTGTTCAACAGCTAATATTCCATGAATATTGAAAGGAGTTTTCTGAATGCCTCTCCATTTCTATTTGAGTCTCAGGAGATTACTTTGAACAGCTAACAATGCCAGCAATGCTTGGGGAAAATAGAGAGAAAGGCAGCAAAGAACTGAAAGCAAAACTGAGGGGGAAAGTAAATATGTTCAAGAACTCTCCTTTGAAGGAAAAAAAGTTGATTGGATTTTAGCTCCTCTCCCTCTTGTGCAAAGGCAATCTTCCAGAGTTCACAGACAGAGAAATACTGAAGTCATTATTTTTAGAGCTGAAAACGAATCCTTCTTCCCACACTGACTCCACAGATTGCAGCTGAATATTTGAAACTTTATATCTAATACCTCGTATCTGATGTTTAACTTTAAGTATTTGTTCATTAGCAAGGGCACAATCCACCCACACTCATGAATTCCCGTAACCTGTCTCTTCCCGACATACTTCCCAGAGGATGAATAATTTGCATTGCACAGAGAACAATGCATGGATATTGGGATGTGTGATGCAAGCACAGACATCCCATTCTCTGTAATGGTCTGGTCTATTGTGCACATGTAAGGAGGAAACAGGGCTCTATTGAGTTCTGCAAGTCTGTAGTCTCCTGCATATGGGTGCTTTACCCAGGTGGAACTGGAAACATGCCCTCAGAATTCTGGCCTGTCCAATCCCATGATTCAGAGTGGATAACAACACTAAACCCCACATTCAATAAAACCAGGAAATATAATATTCCTTAAATTACATTAAAATACAATGGGCTAGATGGGGAGAAGACTGAACAGAACTCCACTCCTGACACCTCCTCCCCCACTACAGACCTCCCCCTTGCTCAAAATCTGCTCCCGGGGTTGAGAGTCCTCATGAATGGGGTGGGGTGGGGCAGCAAGAAAGGAAAATCAGAGGAATTCAGTAGTGCTGCCTTGTGCCAGCAGAAGAGACATTCCACTCATGCAAGACATCTCTGGACCCAAGACAAGTACAGCTATCACACACTTGCCTCTTAAGTGTAAGGCTGAGAATCCAGAGACCAGAATAGTATTAAATGTTTTTATATATTTATTACATTTCTATACCATCCAATAGCCAAAGCTCTCTGGGTGGTGGACCTCAGTGGGGAGAGCATTCCACAATCGGAGGGCCACCACCAGGAAGGCCCTCTCCCTTGTTACTATCCTCTGAACCTCCCTCTGAGGAGACACCTGGAGAGGGGCCTCAGATGGTGATGATCATAGTGTATAGGTAGGTTCATACCAGCAGAAGTGTGTTCCATCGGGTATTTTGGCCCCAAGCTGTGTAAAGCTTTATACGTAGGTCAAAACCAGCAGTTTGAATTTGGGTCGGAAATATATTGCTATTGCAAGCAGGCCAGATTTGATGCTATATGTTCAACCATTCTGGTCCCCCACAAGCATTCAGTCGGGCTGTTGCATTCTGCACAAGCTGCAGCTTCTGAATCATCTTCAAGGACTGCCCCACATAGAGTATATTGCCGTAACCTAACTTGGAGGTTACCAAAGTGTAGA
The DNA here is from genome assembly GCA_021292165.1 of Shinisaurus crocodilurus. Classification (NCBI taxonomy): domain Eukaryota; kingdom Metazoa; phylum Chordata; class Lepidosauria; order Squamata; family Shinisauridae; genus Shinisaurus; species Shinisaurus crocodilurus. The sequence goes on from CM037881.1 coordinate 111,186,681, forward strand.
CTACTGAGGCCAGGTTATCCTTGTCCAGATAGGGGCATAGCTGGGCCACCAACAGAAGCTGGTAGAAGGCACTCCTTGCCAGTGAGGACACCTGAGCCTCAAGTGACAAAGATGACTCCAGCAGAAGCCTCACTATGGTCCTCCTGTTCCTTCACGGGGAGCCCAACCCCATCCAGAACAGGTTGAATACCCTCCATCCAGTCAGAATAACCACCAAGTAACAGCATTTCAGTCTTGTCTGGATTGAGCTTCAGTTTATTAGCCCTGATCCTGTCCATTGTTGTAGTCAGGTACCATTGTTGCAGTTATCTAGCACATCAACAGACTCACCTGATGATGAAAAGGTGAAAGAGAGCTGTGTGTCATCAGCATACTGATGACAATGCACTCCAAAACTCCTGATGATCCCACTAAGTGGTTTCATGTAGATGTTAAATAGCATGGGGGACAAAACCAAAGTACAGGAAAGCTTTTACGTTAGCCAGATTTGATGTCTTGCCCTCTATGCTCTTGGAGGGGAGATATCAGTGAATACCATTTCATAATCGTCTCTGTCCCTGTAAGAACAGAGTCCCTGTGTGAAACTGTGGGTCACGTACTTTTATACTGCCCCGTCTACCGGGATCTTCATAAAGATCTTATTTTACCTATTTTATATAATTGCCCGGGCAGAACTGAAAAAAATTACATTTCCTTGCTACTCTATGATAAGGCTCTGCAGATTACTGATAAAGTGGCTAAATTTTGTGCAAATGCTATAACTTGCCAGCAGCACCTTTTTAGTCTCTGACCCTGTCTGATATAATTTTGATGTAAAATTATGAACTCTACACATATCAGATGTATGCTGGTGTACAGTAGCTATGTTTGTATCTGTGGTAGACCGCAGCTGGTCCTTGGCACGAGTTCGGGAGTTAAAGGGTTAACCGGCACTGAGAAAATGCCCTTTACGTGGCTTCCATGAGAATTAAACTCAACCGCGCCAAGTATTGACACTGAATCGTATTGAGACAGGAGCCAGCTATGTTTATAATGCCTTTAATGGAGCGGAACTAATACGCTACCAGGAATTTCACACTATAAACAACAGAGTTCATAAAAGTCAGTGGAGTGTAGTACTCCAATACACATACGAGGTAGAAGGCGTGCAAAATACAAAGAAGTAACTTTACAACAAAGAATCTGACTTACTGAGCTAGCATTGCCGTTCGTGCAGCCGGTCTCTAGGCACCGCGCCCGGGGTTGGGGTAGCTTGGTCCTGACCGGAGCCAGGATCTGATCCGTGTGAGCCTGCACCATGCTTCCAACATGCTTCCAACCCCTTCTTTTCCAGGATGTATCCTCCTTCGCCCCCTCCCTTTCTTTGATGACAAGTTGGGCTGGTTCCTCCCAGTGGGGCTGTGGCACCTCCTGGGTACTTGGGGGTACTTTGCAGCTCTTTGAGACTGCGCTCCCCCCTTGTCAGGATCATGTTATGCACTTCCTTAAGGGTAGTTGTAACTGTGCCCTAATGAGGTGGCTGCAGATGTAGCTATGTAAAACTGGTCTGCCCAGAACTGTGTCTCCTTTGCCTCGGGTGGGGATTATGTAGAAGATGGAGGGAGATGGGCGGCAGCAGGAAAAAGGAAACAATGTGTCAGGGTTCAACAAGTGTGTGGTTAGGCTTTCTCTTCACAGTATCATGGATTGTTTTCCTGTTATAATGTTTTTGCTGGTTCTGGTCAATGGCCGTAATAAATATTCATTCATTCAATTTATTTTGAACACATTGCCAGTGCAATATAGCAGACATCATATTACCATAAAAATAAAAACATAAAGGGTTACATCCAGACTTACAGAGTGATCCTATGGTCCCTAGACATTGTCAAGAAGGCTACAGTATCATTTGGATTCCCAGCTCCAAGGTCAGAAAAGAGCTCTAACCTCAGAGCTGGGGATACACACTTGTGTGTCCCCCTCCCCCACTTGCAGCCAGCACAGAAAGGACTGCATCAGCTGCATCTCCGAGGTCTTAAGAGCATCCTTGGAGAAGGGGTGAAGAGGGCGTTCTGGGGGGCTGGGAGGGGAGGAGACAGATATCCTGGTGGTGCTCCAGCCTCCTTCCCTCCCTGTCTGAAGCGCCTCAGCTAGATGGCCAAAATCGGCCATCTAGCTGACTTGCAGGTCAGGAGGAGCATGGAGTTGAAGATCACCTCCACACTCCTCCCGCCCTGCATAGGATGCGATGCCCATAATCCTCCAAGTTCAGAGGTTTATGGGCATCCCCACTGGATTGCATGCTTAGAGTAGACCCATAAATCCCATTGATTTCAATGGGTTTATTCTAAGCAAGACTAAGTCTTGATCTATCCTAAAACCACCAAATCCCAGAGGATAAATGTCTTCTTTTTTTCCACTAATAAGTCACTAGTACTGAAGTGCCATATTAGTTTGATGATGCAGGATGGAATATCCATGCATTCAGCTTAGCTGAAGTCATGATTTCCTTTCACTAGGACAAACTAGCTAAGCTTTTGAAATGTCATCAGTTCTTTATTCATTGGCGTATCTAATACCTTCATTACATTTACTGCCTTGAACATGCATGATCATAGTTCTACAAACATGGTCTTGTTGTGAGTTCATATTGAAGCTGAATTATTTTTCCCTGTCTGGAAGTATCTTGCTGGATATATTAGAGAACTTGCTTTCTTTGCAGCTATATTGTATTATAGGATCGCAGTCAGCTTGTGATCATCCACAGACCCTCCAGGTCTCTTTTCTTCTCTACAATTTTCAGCTGATGAATCCCCAGATGATAACTAAAGTGTGTGACCACTTAACCTTTGTACTTTCTAAAGGAAATATTCAGTAGTAGCTTTTTACATTCTTTGTCTCCAGGACATTTTCCCCGCTCCTATCATTTCTTAGAAGCTTGTAAATTAGTAAGACAAGGAAAGAACTGTAGAGTACTTTAATGAGTCTTTATCACTGGAATGTTACTAGTCAGTTAATAGCTATTATAATAACTCTATGAAGATTGCAATATTGGGAGAGGAGAACTTGAGAGAGTGATATTTTTGAGCGGGTTGTTTTAGATCATTCTTGTATCTCTATAATAAGGATGTGTCCTCTGGTTTCACAAGAAGTGCTCCTTCTTGCTGTTACAATGAAGTCTATGTCAGCACCAGAAGGACTTCAGTGCTGATAACCCAGAAAAAGCCAATCAATTTCATCTCTCATCTTACAGTTTTACACCCCAATCTTAAATGAATATACTGGAAAATCTCATTGATTTCGGTGGAACTTACATCCAAATAAGCATCATAGACTAATGTGATAGCCTACAATTGCTCATAATACCTAGTATTTATATAATACAATTCAAGCATTGAAATCCCTTCACGTACATTATCTCATTCATATTTGCAATAGCCTCTGTAAAGTAGCTTGGCATCATTCGCATCTTAGGGCCAAACTAAATGTTTGTGTAATCACACACAGTTCCAGTGCAGACATGTTTTGTTTTTTTTTTAAACACCTACACCCTCCCCATAAGGTTGTGTAGGATTTTGAGACAAAAAGGTGGGTGGAGGTTTAAAAATTCCCTCCTGGAGAGCCATGGACCCAGTCTAAATCAGGGCCATGTACACTTGCATGAGAGTAAGAAAATGATCATGCACAGCTCAACTCAAAACTTCGGCTGCTACATACAGATTTAAAGAAATGTCTGTTTTGGCCCTAAGTTTCAGAAACATACATACTCTAATTTGTTTTATTAAGCATAATATAAATATCTTTTCCTGGGACAAATGAACCCCACCATAGAGGAAGCCTTATGGCTCTACAAACACCACCCAAGACCATCCTGGGTCTTACTTAAGATCAAGGCCTTGGCAACTGGAAAGGCAATGCATACCCACACAGTGTGGCTCACCAATATGTTTGTTTCTCCAACACCCTCCAAATTCCACCCATAGTGTGTATGTATGTACGTACGTACGTATGTGTGTGTGTGTGTACATATATATATATATATATATAGAGAGAGAGAGAGAGAGGCAGGCAGGCAGGCAGGCAGGCACTGGAAGTGTGCACACCAGCAAAACTGCACTGCTTCCCCATTGCTCCAATATTTCACAGATGTGCACGAGTGGCCAAGGCTTGGAGCAGACTCCAGCATCCCAGCACTATGGTTTGGTGGACAATGGCAGTGCAGCAGCATGGCTTGGATGACACCCAAAGATGCCCAAACTTAAATGTGCCAAAAAAATGGGAACTAAAACATGTATGCAAGAGCAGATGGCTCCAGCTGACACAAGTAGTTAAGAAACCAACTAGGCTGGTTTTTGGAAGTTGTATAAAACAGTCTACAGAATCACAATCATACTTAGATCTAGGTGCCTATAGCCAAGATTTGGCTGTGTATTTATTTATTTATTTATTTTATTTGTTATATTTATACCCCGCCTTTTTTCCTGCAAGGAACCCAAGACGGCTTACATAATCCTCCTCCTTCTCTCGATTTTATCCTAACAACAACCCTGTGAGGTAGGTTAGGCTGAGAGCCAGAGACTGGCCCAAAGTTACCCAGTGAGTTTCATAGCCGAGCAGGGACTAGAACACTGATCTCCCATCCCGAGTCCCAGTCCAGTACTCTAACCACTACGCCACACTGTATGTAAACTTTAGCCTTCATCAGTCCTGCCACTTATTTTCCTGTAGTCACTTGAGGGAAGAAATAATCTAGAACATATGTATTAGTTTATAATTAAAACTGAAGCAGAATTTTATTTAAAGTAGGTCTTCTATATTAATGTTCAGGAATGGAGCAGAAATAACCCCAAAAGCAGATGGCATTGGGGAAAAATAATCCTAGTTTATTTAGAGGCATCCTGCAAGAGTGAACAATCTGATTTTTTATATGGAATGTGTTATTTCAAGTGTTTGTTAGTCAGCCTTTTGTAACTATTAACTGTACATGTTAAAGTCCACTGTCCTTTATTTTAAGGGGTGACTTTTATTTTTAAGGAGTTTTCACTTAATCCATAGCATCTCAGTATGGCACAACATAACAGATGGTTCCGTTCTGTCCACGCTCTATACATCCACAGATTATACAAAACTACTCTTATTTTTACATTTTTATCTGGAAATCCCAAATAAAGATGTCTCAAAGCTGGTAAGTCACATTTTGAGAAGGTCATCTTGAAATTGTTTGTCATGCTGTTGTTATAAAGGACGGATATAAATGAACCATGTGGCTTAGACGGAAAGGGTATAAAAGCATTCCAAGCTGAGTTGATAGAGATGGGAAGGCATGACTCCCAACTAGCTGCCCAGTGATAACCGAGGAAACTCTGCACATCCTTAGGTACACTTCCTTGTTTGCTCACATAGTGAAAGGCTAAACCTCATAACTGAAATCAGATTATGGGACTAAATTCTAATAAGTCCTGTCATGGCTCAAATGTAGTACATATGGCACATTTACGTAGAGTAGGCTCCATGTAGACCTTGTATATTTCCCTATACATATGTTAATGAGGACTGCCATGTTGAGAACTATGGGTTGGATCCAGACTACTGTCATACTTAAAATAGTCATGACGAACTTAAGTCCCATTTATTCCAATGGGACTATTTTACATATGACTATGTCTAGACCGAAGCCCATATTTCTATTGTTGTATTTGTGGGACACAGTAATCTTAAGATTCTAAAAAAGTGAATAATGAATGGCTTTTTGTTTGCTTTTTCAGAAGTGTTTAGAAAATGAAGCCTACAGTACTTTAAAATCATGAAGATTTGTCCATATATATATATATATATATATAATACACACACACACTTAAACTAACTCACATGCCACACTTAAAATTCATCAGTTGCTTTTTCAAAGCAGTCCTTCCTGTCTCCTGTGGAGAAAAGAACACCCACAGAAAAAGTGATTCATAGTGTGAGCATAGATTGATTTGACAATGGTAAAAATATGGATGACTAGATAGCACAGATACAGCTAAGGACTGCAGAAAAGTTCTCATTGGAAAATGAGCCTTCATTGAAATTGGCACTTCCAGGCAGAAAATGTCAATGCTAATGTTTGGTTTTTTTTAAAGATTTGCTACCAGCACAATATTTTTAAAATCCTACCCTCTTTTGCAGTAGTACTTTGAATTAAAATGAAATTAATACTGAAATACGGTCTCAAACTGGAATTGATATTTTGAATCAAAGAGGCAGACTGTTGAATATTTAGCCACATGTGTTTTATCAATTTGAATGCCAGTACTGGAATCAATATTTTTGAATAAAACAACAACATTGAACTGACATTTCAAGATACATTGCTTTTAATTTCCAAATGTCATGTTTGGGGTTTAAAAGCAAAGTTTGCACTTCTTCCATTCTAATTTTCAAAAAATTAGAAATTCCTACCTTTATGTGGGGAAAAGATCTTACTGCCTTTACATTTTTAGCTAGGTTCATAACAACTGGCAAAACATCTAATGTCCTATTTAAAAAACCTGTCTATTTTCCAAACAGCCAGAGGGAATCTGGACATAATCCAAGCAACTGAATGCACAATCACTTCTGCATTTAACTGGTGGTGTGTGATCATCACATCGGAAGCCATCTTCAGCAATGCTAAATACAATGGTCCCAACCAAGCTCTAGTCATGTGTAAATAAGGAGTTAATGTGCAACTTGTTAATGGGAACATGGATGGAGATGTGCATTTGAATGTACATCAGAATATTCATCCCACTCAAATAGAGCCCTTGTCTGCACATGAAGCAGAACAAGGTGGTAATATTTCTGAAGTAGAAGAATGGACTGTATCATTTCAGACTGCAGAGGGGGGGGGGGTGATGTGTTTTTTTTTAATGCTCCCCTATACTGAAAAACTGTTCTGCAGTTGGAAAACTAACATAGCAATGAATGGGTTATGAATGGAATTTTTTATTTGGCAGGTTTTAAAAATGGTATTAAAAATGGCATCCCTCATCCACATTCTGGAGTGCTACATGTTCATGGAAGTGGCCAGCGTTATAACAGAATGAAACCACTACTACTACTGAACATAGTGAATATAGTCTTTTGATACACAAGAAACGCAGGCTAAAAAGGAAACTTATTTGGCTACACCTGGCTGCTAGGCAACATTACACCTACCTTTGACCCCTGTTTTCACCAGTGCTGGTGATGCATCCAGAGCTATTCAATAGTTCCACAATAGTGACCCTTGCTATTGTGCCTATTAACTGTTTTAAAACTCTAAGGACAAATTAACCGTTAACTTGCACCCTTTTTGGTGTGATCCCCTACCATTGCTATTCCAACAGTATAGTTCACTCTACTAAATCAGGAATTCACTACGTCATACTGCTGTTTGTGTATTCCATGCTTAATACAGTGCAGATAGACTGCATTGTCAGTGGCTGGGCACTCAGACCTAAATTTGCATCCAATTTATGCCTGATTATGGCCAATCCAGCAAATGACCTCTTAAACTGGATTGCAGTGAATGCTAACTGATCATATTATATTCATTTATAACCTAAAATGTAACAGGAAGTCATTAAAGCACTGTTATTTCACATTACATTGCACTCTATGTGGGGCTGCCCTTACGGCTGATCTGGAAGCTGGAGCTAGTGCAGAATGCAGCAGCTCAGCATGCAACTCCTTTGCTGAGGGTGAGGGAACGGCACCGGCTGCCTATTCACTACTGGGCCAAGTTTAAGGTTTTGGTACTAGTGTACAAGCCCGAAACAACTTTTCCCTTACCAAGCTGCCCAGTCACTGAGGTCATCAGAGGACATTCTCCTGGTGGTTCCGATTGGAGTCCACCAGGAGGAGATACTTCAGTGTGGTGGCTCCATTTCTATGGAACTCCCTGCCTCTGAAGGTCAGGCAGGCTCCAACATAGTGCTGCTTTCAGTGCCTACTGAAGACCTTGTTCCGGGAAGCCTTCTCTGCTGTCCAACCACCATTTTAATGATACCTTGTTTTCAATGTATTGTTTTTGTTTCTTTTATCTGTTTTTATCTTTTTATTGTTCACCGCTCCAGAATCTGCTTAGAAATGAGAAATTTTATTTATAGAAGGGGATTGATTCACTGGATGGTATTTCATTCCAACAGTTCACATATGCTGTGCAAACCTATGCATATCTGCTCAGGAGTAAACCACACAGAGTTCAATACAACTTACTCCTGAGTAACTGTGTATTGCAGCCTAAGGCGCAATCCAATTGGGATGCCGTAAGCCTCCGGACTCTGAGGATTATGTGAATCCTATGCAGAGTGGGAGCAGTGCCAGGGGTGATCTTCGCCTCTCCACTCCTCTCACTCTACATTCCTGCTAGATGGCCATTTTTGCTTTGGAGAGGGAGGGAAGGAGGCTGAGGAGGACACAGAGTATGTCATACCCTGGCCTCTGCAGTTTCTGCCCCTCCCCACCCCCTTTAAGCCCCCTCCAAGGTCCAGTTCCCAACTCTGGAGAAGCAGCCAGTGCAGTTCTTTCCATGCCAGCTGTATGTGTGTGGGTGGGGGGGGGGATTGGAGCATGGATTCCCAGCTCCAAGGTCGGAGCTGTGTCTCCAACTTCAGATCTGGTAAACTGAAGTATTGTATGCCCCCCTAGACTAGGGGCCGTAGGATCGCTCCCTCCATGTAGCACAACAATACTATTAAGAAGTATTAAAAATGATTTTCAATTTCATAGATTTCATAGATCATAGAGTTGGAAGGAGCCTACAAGGCTATCGAGTCCAACCCCCTGCTCAATGCAGGAAACTAGAGAAGGGGTCTCCCATCCAAGTAATAACCAGGCTTGACCCTGCTTAGCTTTCCACACTCAGACAAGCTGAGCCAGTGTAAGCCAATTCATAAACCATAATAAGTATTTTAAGAAGGTCCCTACTTTGACAAAAGGCATTGGGTACATCCACAAACTTGTCAAAAGTCACACCAAGCTATCTTATCTATTCCCTGACTAAATATAGAGTTATTCTAACTGTTTGTTGACTCTTGGCATTTGGTCCAGGTTTCCATGGTGACAGCCCTGTGTTAACTGAGTTAACATTTCGCTTATCAAGGGATAAAGGTTTTTAATCACAAAGATCTTCACTCTCAAGAGAGAGTGCAAATAAACAGTCTGCAATGGTGAGGGAGTGTTCCTTTTTATTAGAGTGTCAAAGAAAGTACTCTTCAAAAGTAGCCGCCTCAAAGTTCTTTGGCATATTGTATGCGTACGCCTGTGTGGGTGGAATCTGCCTGTCAGGACCACATCCTCGTGTCACTTACTGAGTGCACCTTGGGAATTCCTTTCCCCTCCCCTCTGCAATCCTTCATGCTGCCTGAAAATCTTCTCCAGAGGGTTTCCCAGCCATCTGAAGCAGATTCTGAGGGTGCACAGGTGCCATGGGGTGGGGGATTGCCCCCTCCCAGTTCAACTGATGGAACTGCTTCATCAGTGGAAAGACAGCATGGGCTCCAGCCCGACTTCTCCAAGGTTACTTCCATTTTTCTTTCTGACCAGTTTTTACTGCTTTCTGTCTTCAAAGCCCTGTGACCCAGTATTTAGGAAACCCCTTATTCTATTAATATGGCTTACAAAATATATTATGGCTGTTTGTTTTTGTTTTTAATTACACATACACACACACACACACACACACACACACAGGCATATTTCCACCAGATCCACATTTGTATGTATATATACACATGCATGCACATCCATACACAAACACAAATGTTTTGATCCTTTCAGCGCAAGCACATGGCATACTTGATTTCTCCTGTGCCTTGGAAAGATGGAAGGAAAGATAGGTAGTCAGTGTGATGGAATAGAACTGTCCCCCATTTTTGTATTAAGTTGGTTTTAGGATATTATGGGGTTAAATCTTGAGTGTGTGTGTGTGTGAGTGTGCACGCTCGCACACTACTCAGTTTCAGCCAAAAGATTAATAGTTTAGAGGACAAAGGTATAGTTAAACTGTAGTGGTCAGAAAGTTGTGCTCAGGAGGCCAGGAAATTATAAAGTTCAACAAAAGGTCAGCAGAAGAGAAAAAAAGTTTTTATTTCAGGAAATAGAAATTAGTTTGCAGAAATGAACAAGAAACTGTATTCCTGACTGGTTGGAACTGGGGAGGGGAAAAATATTTTTAAGAGATAAAAGCCTAGGCAGTGAGTCAGAGAGAAGAGAGAAGGAAGGAAAGAAGCCCAGAGCCCTAGAGCACGGCTCTGCAACCTTGGGTCCCCAGATGTAGCTGGCCTACAGCTCCCAGCATACCCAGCCAGGATGGCTAATGGTAAGGGATTCTGGGAGCTGTAGTCCAGCAACATCTGGGGACCCAAGGTTGGAGAGCCCTGCCCTAGAGGAAGAAAAGAGTCAGAACTTCTGGAGCTGGAGAACTGATTGAGAGAGCTGGGCAAATGACAGCAAGATATGCTTGGATAAAGGACCTGGACACAATAGAGAGACAGCATTTATCCCTGGTTGTTGTATTACCCTACTGCTCATATGGTTGTTGCTTTGTGTTGACCGTGTGTGTGTGTGTGTGTGTGTGTGTGCATATATATCCATTCAGAATTTAAAATTTTCCCATTGACATTTTTCTTCAGTAAAATATAAACTTTGTGATTTGAAACTTTGAGGTCTCTTGGGAGGGGGGGATACCCACCACACATGTAATAGCCAACCCCTATGCTACCTTACCTGAAGTAGATACTTGAGACCCAGAACATTTTAAGGCTGGTTTGATGGAGGCAGCCAGGGGGGGAAATGATTTCTATCTGGTGGCAGCAGAAAAGGCCAGAGGAAGGGAAGGGCAAAAAGGAGTGGGGGCACACCATTTTCCCTTCCAGTCATAGAACAGGGTGTTGCTGGTCCCTGACAGGTAGTATCTATGCTTAGGTGCTAGTAGACAAGTCAGTGCACAACTTGTGACCAATCAGGCAAAATACAGAGGCCCACCAATGGCTTGATAACCCTCTTGGAACTGCACAAACCTTGGGGTTGAGGGTCTATCTAGGCAGGCCACAATATGTGAATGAGGTACAGCTTAGCAGTGTTCAAGCAAGCATGTTTTAGGCAGAACGTATTGTGGTCAGGCATGACCATCAAAACATGCACTTGGAAATACCATTTCTCTCCATGCAATTTGTAAAGGCAGCTTTTCCGCCACACATAAAGGAATGCAGAATGAGGCTTCTGGGAAGAGCCAGGCTGGGGCAGGGGAACCAATAGTGAGGAACGTTGGGAATGCATAGTTAGGCTCTTGCACCTCCTTCACTTGCTTCAGGGTAAGGCAAATTGCCATTTAGAGATGATGATGAAAATCATCTCCTAGGAACTGATTTAGCCATGCTGATTTAGCCATGGTGAGCCATGCTAGATTAGACCAAGGGTCCATCTATTGGTCCAACGTGGAATGGAAAGCAGCATAGGAGAGGCAGTAGCAAAGCAAGCAGGGATGGAGAGAAGTCCTCTTTCCCCTGTGGGGAAAGAGTGCTCTAGTCAGTAAGATGGGCACTGTCAAGTAGGAGACGTATGGCCTGCTCCACAACACAGGCTGCCCAAGAAGGGCTTGAAGCTGGCCTGGGGAGAGTGCATACCAAGAGCCCATTGGAGAGGGCATCAGTGTCCCAAGGGCAGCAAGAGCCTTGGGTTGGGCATTTTGCAACACATGCATGGAGCAGGGACAGGAGCTGTGTTTGGGGGAATGGTAGTACAGCATGCCTCCTAGGAAGCTGCAACAGAAAAGGGATAGAGTGCCCCTAAGTGTTCCCCCAGAATCCCTCCCCCCAACTCAGTCATCTTCATCAGATGGTGATGGGGCAGACTGAGAGCACTGTTGGCCAGGATCAAGGGCTTGGAAAAGGTTAAAGACTCCCTATAGGCTGAGAGTTGAGAGATCCTAGGAATCCTCAAAGTCCTAGGTAAGGCAATCAAGAATGCAGTGGTAGCTCACACTCTCGCAACCCTTTTTCAGACAGGATAACATGCTGGATCAGACCAAGGGTCCATCTAGTCCAGCATTCTGTTCACACAGTGGACAACCAGCTGTCCACGGGAAACCTACAGGCAGGACAAGAGTGCAGCAGCACCCTCCCGCCCATGTGCCCCAGCGACTGGTGTACATAGGCATACTGCCTATGGATCCTGCAGGATCCAAGTGCTATTATTTGGGATCCTTTTTGACATCCCTAGCTAAACCCAAACAATCAAAAGAACATAGAAACATAAGAAGAGCCCTGCTGGATCAGACCAAAGATCTATCTAATCCAGCATTCTGTTTCCAGAGTAGCCCACCACATGCTTCTGGGAAGCCCAAAGCAGGACATGAGGGCAATAGCCCTTTCCTGCTGTTGTTCCACAGCAACTGGCAAACACAATCAAATTCAAACAGTATAATGACACAGCATGATAGCGACTCTGCATCACCAGACCTGGATTGCCACAGCCCAGTGGTAGAGCGCATGCTTTGCACTGAAAAGGCCCCAGGTTCAATCACTGACGCTGACATCTCCAGGCAGGGCTGGGAAAAGCCCCTGTCTGAACCCCTGAAGAGCCACTGCCAGTCAGTGCAGACAGTGCTGAGGTCAATAGACCAATGGTCTGCCTCATAGGGCATCTTCGTAGGCTCTATTAGAAAGGCACCCCAACCATCATCTACATCTAGCTAAATACTATTCTTCTGTATAGATATATTGGGAATTCTAGCAATAGCAATGAAAATGAGTTCTTCACACAGCCTTTCTAGGTGCTTTCCCTTAAATTAAGCCATCAGTAACATCATGCCTTGAATTTAGTTGTTCACAAGGATAACAAACTAAAACCAGTCTGCTGACGATGCACCAAGAAAGGAGCGGAATGCATCTCTCTCACTCTTACTGGTCTTGATGCTGCAAAGCTAATTGGGGCAAAAACCCAATAAAACCTGACTCTAGTCTCTAAAGTCAGCATGTGGCCAGGCACACTGGGGAGTGTTGACAAAGTTGGTGGCACACATGCCAAGAGTAAGCCCTCTTCTCTTTTGGACTCCTTCCCACAGAACAAAGTCACCACCATTCCATACCACTATGTTCGGTTAATGCTCAAACTAACACTAAAATGTTGACCCCACCCACCCACCCACCCAAAAAAGCAGCTTGTTAAGAGAAGGCCAGAAGAAAAGGGAATTAGGAACAAAGTTGGACATTTGTATTTGCAAATGATCTTGACCTTCTTAAAGAGGACAGTAAAGCCGTATGTATAACATAACGGAAGCTTCCCAACTCCCAAGCAACCTTCTAAATAGCAGTGAACTGATAAAAACATGAAAGATTGAGTATGTGCAAACTTACTCGGCAAGCGCAACAAGTAAGGACCCCCTCCCCTTTGTTTAAGATGTTGTAGCACCTCCATTGTTTCCATTCATCTCCTGTGCAAAAGCCCTTCAAGTTTCTGATCACAATGCAATCAATACAAATGCATTTTTTCCCCCTAACTATGATTCAGCAACATAAAATCTAAATCAAAATGCTCACAGTAGTGAGCTTCTCCTTTGGCTGTTTTCACTCTAATTGCCCCTGAAACTCACCCATGATGCACTGAAGACTCTAATTTCCTTTTCCTCCTAGTGATCTTGTTGCATTGTGATACAGTGTTCTTCTTTTCTGTTGCCACCATTTTTAACTATTTCAAAATAAACAACCATGTTAAAAAGGGGTGGGTGGGGAGATGGTGATTCTGGTAAAGTACACTTTACAGCTTGTACCTTCTTACCTTTTAGTTCCCGTCCTATAAAAATTGTGAACTTGTATACAGTAGGTATTAACAAAACCCATGTACGTGTATATTCTATTGTGAGTGCAAGACCCCTTTGTCATTGCCATGCTTAGTATATTCAAGCACAAACCGGTGGTTAGTGAACAGGTTTTTCCTCTGAGGCTCTGGCCTCATAATTAGCGGTATAATTGCAAGCATTTGCTTGAATGCTTCCTGTGTTATTTAGAGAAACCGTACGCCATTCAGCAGCTTCGATGCAAACTGTTTAGACTTTCTGGGAAGCTCATTGTCAAAGCAAAGCCTTTAAACAAATGATGGTGCTTGTGACCCACAATAAGGGAAGTTAGCTAGGGATGGAGAAGACATTCATTAGGTTGACATTCTAATGTGAACTTACCGAACTTCGCACCTTTGCACCAGTATGTGAACTGAAACTCAGTTATACTTAGAAATTCGCACTTCTCCAAAGTTCGCAATGGAGTGCAAAAATAAATATATTCGTGAAAATAGCATTCAGAATTAATTATATTTTATTTATGTATTATTATTACATGTATATCCCACCTTTTTTCCTCCAAGGAGGCTTACATGATCCCCCTCCTCCCCACTTTATCCTCACAATAACCCTGCAAGGTAAGTTAGGCTGAGAGTCAGTGACTGGCCCAAAGTCACCCAGTGAGTTTCATGGCCGAGCGGGGACTAGAACCCGGATCTCCCGAGTCCCAGTCCAACACTCTAAGCCAGTGTTCTCCAACCTTGGGTCCCCAGATGTTTTTGGCCTACAACTCTCCCAGCATGCCGCAGCCAGCTATGCTGGCTGGGGCATGCTGGGAGTTGTAGGCCAAAAACATCTGGGGACCCAAGGTTGGAGAACACTGCTCTAAGCACTACACCACACTGGCTATTTATGCAAATTGCTTGAAAGAATGTGTAATTAGGCAAAATTGCATACAAAACGCATGTATTTGGAGAAATGAGCACAAAGATCATAGGATTTTTTAATACAAATTTATATATCTCAACATTTGGCATGAACAGAATTTAACACTGGACAAATGATAAACGGAGAGAAACCAAAATGGACAGTTTCATCCATCCCTTGCCAGTTCAGCCCAGAGGAGGAACAGAGACTGTCTTCTCACACTTGAGAGTTCCCTCCCTGGGATAGCAGTCACATTCTCAAGGGCCAAGGGCCTCTTTCCTGGTCTATATGATGTCAGGCAATATCACCGTGCAGTTCCGTTCATCAGCTTTTCCAAGCACAGACAGGGATAGGTTTATATACTCCACGTGTAACGACAAGACAGTATATCAAAGATAAATTACTTCGTGTGACTTCCCCCCTCTACTTCTGAAGGGATGGAGCCATTTACCTCATTCATCATGCGCCGAGAGCCTCACTACAAAGTAATGTAATTAGCAATAAGAAAGAAAACCACCACCAATCTGTTGAATAATCTCCTTACATATCTCTTAACAATGATACACATTAATTACATTTGTGCACCAATGTGCTGCAGCAGCAGGGAGCATTAGTGTGGAGCAATCTCACCTCCAAGATGTTCCCTTCAAAAGAATTCTCCTGCAGTCCTCCTATACCCATCCACTCATATTTGTTTTAATTGCCAAAAACAAAACAAAACACCGGGCTAAAATTATTCCCACGACCAGAACAAATATGTCTGCTTCCCTTCACAGTTCTTTTCACACTTGATGTGGAAGTATTAAGACCTGTCTGCAGCCAACGGGTCCTTCAGAGTGCATGGAAAAACAAGGTTCCATTGTATACGCTGAAATTTTAAAAATTAACTTATTGGCTTCTGATATATATATTTTTAATACTTGTATAACTTATATATGTCCTTGGCTTTTGTTTCCACAGGAAAAGACCTATGATCTTTTCCCATAAACTTTTCTATAGGTAACCTGAGATTTGTAACATCTGTAACACTGATGAGTTTGCATCTCTCTGGCAGTGCAGGGAGACTAGTGAAAATGGCTTCTTATCAGTTGAAGAGGCCATAACATATTGTTTTAACTTAGGGCTCCCATTCCTGTTAATCGAGGCCTGTTCATAAAACAAAAATGACATAATACAAAGATTGATGTCCACAGAGCAAGAAACCAAGGTACTACTCTGATACTCACCTTTAAAAAGAACAAGATATGTGCTCTAGCTCTGGGCTTCGGACACTGCCTAAATAAAAATGACATTCAGACTATGAATGGGTTCAGACAACATGACACACACTCAATTGTTGAGTATGGGTTTGTGGAGAGAAAGCTAGCCCAGACAACCCCCCTCCCACCTCAATCAGCAAAGACTCTGCCTAGGGCAGAAACAGCCCATCCGGGTAGCCTGACCATCTGCATACATTCACCTCCATGGGGTCATCTACATATCCCCCCAGTAGCTCCTTCTTCCCATTCTGCCCGAACAGGAAAAACAACCCTCGGGCACAGGAGGGGCACCAAGCGCTGGGCAGTCTCAAAGAGCTGCCAAGTACCACCAAGTACCCAGGGCACAGAGAAGGCAACTGAAAAAACCGGTTTCCCCTGGAGGCGACGGGGGAGGGGCAGCGAGGGGGGAGGGGCAGTGAGGCGGGAGGTAAAGGTGGGTCTTCAAGCTCCAAGAGGTTGTTGATCGGTTAGTGCAAGGCTGCACAGACGTCCAGGGCTCCGGTCCGGACACTAGGACTCAACCCCGTGAAGCTCTCCCAGTGAACAAGCTCAATACCCGATCGCTGGCAAGCTGCGGCTTTCGAGGAACTTGGTTCATTTTAAGGTAACCCGTGTATTACTCTGTCTCGGCTCAGCTCTTGCAAAAGCAATCAGAGGCTTCCACGCCTCGTTAAGTTTAAGGAATGCTTATCTGTTTGTTCTGATACACCTCATTAAACCTGTTTACTATTTTACAAACAGTAAGTTCATTCATTCGCTATTCCACTGTCAATTAGGTCGCGGTCTCGTTCTAAGTGCCCGAGAGCCGCGTACGAAGGGCTTTTCCAGCTCCGGTTAACCCTTTCAACCACAAACTCATGCATAGGACCCGCGGCGGTCCTTTACAGGGTTGTTCTTGAAACATGGGTTGTGTTGTCTGAACCCAGCTGCGCTAAGAAGCCATGGCTTGTTAACCACAAACAACTCATGAAGAGAATCTATGGTTTGTTGGGTTATTCACCATGGACCATGGTTGGTTATCTTGGCTGGGTTCAGACAACATGATAACCCATGTTTCAACAACAACCCACGGTTCAATGACAACCCACTCGTCACATACTCAACCCTTGTGTGTGGGTTATCGAGTTGTCTGAACCCAGTCAATATTAATTAAGCACTTCTAGGTCTCTCATTGATTACAATGGGAAAAGGTTGAGCACATGCTTACATTAACAGGATTTAAAACTGCTTATATTTAGCTGGATAGCAGCCATGTTTTTTAAGCCTTTGAGGTGGTGGATATTGCTAAAGAGACTGTACCCCTGTAATTTTTAAAAGAGCTCCATGCCTTCATGTAGACATGCATCCATACTTTCACACTAAAAAGTGTGTGTGTGTGTGTGTGTGTGTGAGTGTGAGTGAGTGAGTGAGAGTGGGTGTGTGCGTATATATATATATATATATATATATATATGTTGTTAACCGCCCAGAGAGGTTCAGCTATGGGGTGGTATATAAATGAAATTAGATAGATAGATAAATTAGATAGATATCCCTTTACCATATAGTTAAAGACTCTGAATAGCTATTATCTGCACACATTCACTATAACTATAAGTAAAATGAGCCTTTGACAGCTACAGGACATGTAGCATGGCAGTGAAGCACTGGGTAAATATTCACCTTTAAAATGTGTGTGTGTTTCATTAAGCTCCTAAAGGCATGGGAACCCATCTAGGATGGGGAAACACTAGAAATTCTATCCCTACCTCATTTCTTTCCACACATTAATGATATATTTGAATTTTAAGCAGCAGAAGAGGGGCCATGGCTCAGGAGCAGAGCACATGCTTTGCATGCAGAAGGTCCCAGGTTCAGTTTCATTCTGGCATCTCCCCCCCCCCCCCCCGGTAGGGCTGGGAAAGAATCCCAGCCTGAAAGCCTGAAGCTGAGTAAGTTGTTGTTCCTCTTCTTCTTGCTCTTCATCCTCCTCCTCCTCTTAAAAGGACTGTTAACAACAACAAAACAAAACCAAAAATGCCTCACTCAGTTTTCAGGCCCTCACAAGGAGCACTGGAAAGCCCCAAGGGAGGAAGTCCTGGTTCTCTAGTGGCTCTCTTCAGAAAGCTCAAGCAGCCAGAAAGGCTGCGAGGACAGAACGGGACAAAAATTACAAAATTAAGAGCACACACACAGACCCCCCTCAACCATCTCTTTACTGTAAGGTAAACACTGAAGCCCAGCATCCTGAGACATTTCTCTGAAATTCTCACCCCTTCCCACAATTTTTAGGTGAAAAATTTCTTTCTACCCCCAACAAGGCTCGGTTGGTGGCAACGAGGAGGAGGGCCTTCTCGGTGGTAGCCCCCCAATTATGGAATCAGCTCCCCACTGAGACCCGCCTGGCACCAACCTTACTATCTTTTCAGCACCAGGTTAAGACTTCCCTCTATGCCAAGGCATTTAGTTAGGAGCTTGGAATAGCACGGGGGGGATTGTCACCTGTAGGCTCACTTTTATTGGCTTTTGTACTGTTATTTTAAACTGTGTTTTTAAATTTGGTTTCTAATTTTTAAAACTATTTTGTATGTTTTTATTGTTGTTTTTATGCATAAAGTATTGTGAACCGCCCAGAGAGCTTCGGCTGTGGGGCGGTATATAAATGAAATAAATGAAATGAAATGAAACAAATGGTCAAAAATACACTGAAAAATTCAGCACAGTGCTAAATGCAGTATTGTGTACATTGACTGGAAATAGTTCTCCAGGGTTTCAGACAGGGGTCTTTCCCAACCCTACCTGGACATGGGATTACATTTTCTCATGTTATGTTTTTCACTGTGGTATGCAGCCCAATCCAGTGGAAGTTGACTCAGAAGGAAACTCGACTGTGTTTAGTGGAGCTTACTCCCACATCAATAGCACAACCCTAAGAATGTATTTATTGAGTTCAATGGGACTTACTCTGAGGTAAGTGTGTATAGGATTGTAGCCTAACAGTGCAATCCTGCACATGGCTACTTCAAGTAAGTCCTCCAAGTGAGTGCAATGGAGCTTGCTCCCTAAGTGTACATAGGATTGCAGCCAAAGTAATTGAAATCTGCATTCATTTTTGACCTGACATGATTAATACCAGATATTTTTTCTTTTTTTAATTTAAAAACACACACTATACCTCACCTTTCTATTATAAAATAGTGTCCAAGTCAGTGAACAATTTCCAAAAATACAATATTAAAACAGTTAAAATCTGGAAAACAAAAAGAAAGTGTGGCAGACAATTAAAAACATCAGAGTTGGCATAAAAAGCAAGGCTAATAAAAAGCCTACCTGATCACTAAAAACACTTGCTGCTATAGGGTTGCCACCTTTTCTCTGGCAGGGCTCTCATTCCTTTAACAGCTGCCTGCAGCCTGAAATTCAGAAGCTGAAGGTATCTGAGGCTGGGATCTGAGAACATAAGAACATAATATAAGAAGAGCCCTGCTGGATCAGACGAAAGGTCCCTCTATTCCAGCCTTCTGTTCCTACAGTGGCCAGCCAGATACCTGTGGGAAGCCCAGAGGCAGGACATCCATGATCACAATAGCACCCTCCTGTTCATGTTCCCATCAAGTGGTATTCAGAGGCCTCTGATACTGGAGGTCATATATAGCTATCATATATAGCCATTTATTTATTTATTATATTTATGAATCGCCCATCTGGCCAGAGATCCAGGCAACTCTGAGCGATGTACAGTCCAATAAAACACAAGGGGGGGAACACACACACACATACACACAGTATAAAACACAATTAAAAACAGCACAAAACTTAAAAATCCTAACCCACCCCATATTCCCGCCTGAAAAGCCACGTTTTTAATGCACGGCGGAAGCTAATCAAGGAAGGGGCATGGCGGAGGTCACTGGGGAGAGAGTTCCATAAATTGGGGGCTGCCACAGAAAAGGCCCTCCTCCTAGTCCCCACCAGCCTGGTTTCTCTGGCTGATGGGACAGGGAGAAGGTCATCCGTGGCAGATCTTGTTGAGCAGCCTACTTGATGTTGCTGGAGGCGCTCCTTGAGATATACTGGACCTTATCCTTATAGCCTTATCCTCTATGAATTTGTCTAATTCCTTTGTAAAGTCATCTAAGCTGGTGGCCATCACTTACCTTGTGGTACATATTTGAGGATTCTTAAAGAAGTAATTACTCTGTGAGTTGTCATTCAATAAACAGAAACTGTACCTGTCCTTGCTGTTAGGAAAGGAAGCCTTTAATAATTTTCTTTGTTTGGGAATAGGAGTGCGGGGACATGTGTGTATCAGCCCACCATCAATGCATTGGTTCCGTCCCCTTCACTTTTGACTTTTGCATGTTCTGAGGTTTCGCCTGCTAAATTTTTATTTATCATGCAGCTTCTAAAGGCACAGAGGCACTTGCAGAAAAAGACTGCCAAGCTTACACCACAGGAGGGGATAGTTCCACATGCAAAAATGACATAAGAAAATAATCAGGGTGGGGGGAATTAATGTCAAAAATACTAACATTAAAAACTGAACCTTACACTCCGGTAAATCAGATCGGTAATGTTTCATACCATCAGATCAATGCCAATGGACCCTGGCTTCCTAGAGGCCTAAATCTTTGCACAGATCATTACAATTAGGCCTCATCTCCACACATGCAGTAGAATGAGCTGGGAGACTTCTAAGGTGGTAAATTGATATAGTATCACATTTTAACTTGAGATTGCAGGTAGAGTATTACATTTTAACACTCCTATATGGAAAACTCTCTGCAAGTAGAAAACAAGCATAACAGAGAGAGGGCTGGGTGAGAAACTCTCTGGTGTGCTAGTTTTTTTACTTGCAGGAAGTAAAAAACAAACATGGTGAAGCATTCAAAGGCTACATTTGGAAGTGGTTTAAGCCACTCTAATGATTGAGGTTTCTAGTACCATCTCATTCATCAGCATGCATAGCTCAGGCCTTATCCTGATAAGCAGTATGGGGGAATTATACTACCAAGCAGTATGGGGGAATTATCATCACACATCAGATGCAGATGTGTGGCAAAAAGCATGGTCACATCATAGAACCATAGAGTTGGAAGGCACCTCAATGGTTGTCAAGTACAACTCTTCTGCAGATGCAAGGAATCCACTGTAACAGCATTCCTGATAGGTAGCCACCCAGCCTCTGCTTAAACAACTCTAACAGAGGTGAGCCCACCACCTTGCAAGGCAGCCTTTTCCACTATCAAACAGCTCGTAAGGCCAGGAAGTTCTTCCTAATGCATGTCTGCATCATATTTTCCTGAATCATTTGATGTCACCTGAAAAATCGCCTATCTCCTGGCTCAGCTCAGACTCCGTATCATTTATGAATAAATGGTCCTAGTCCCAATACGGATCCTTGATCACTCTATACTTCCCCCTATTGTGAAAAGTAAAAACTGTCAATTTAGGGCACAATCCTATAGCATGTTTAGGCAGAAAAAGTCCTACAACTCCCAGCATGCTCCAGCCAGCAAGGCTGGCTGGGGCATGCTGGGAGTTGTAGGACTTTTTTCTGCCTAAATGTGAATAGGATTGCACCCTTGTATTCCTAACTTTGGCTTTCTGTTTCAGCAGCAGTTACTGATGCAAACGTGCAACCACTACGCAGAATATCTTCTTATATCCCCTCCTCCATATAAAATTGCCTCATTAAAGGCTGCTACTAGCCCCTCTGTGGAAAAAAAAAATTCATTGTGTCTCACTCTTAAATTGAACCGTGGGAGGCTGAATGTGCTGAACTAGTACATTTCTAAAGACAAAAGCCCCTAATGTTTTACTTCTTAGCATCCTTTTCTTCCTCTCTTCATTACCACGTTGCCAGGCAACACTTTACCAGTACCAGCAGCTGGAAAACGAAAATCTGATAGTATGAGGAATTAAAAGAGAAGATATTTTCCCCATGTATTATCTTTGTCACCTTCCTGTCAGCATTTCAAGTACACACTTTCCCCTCGCAAACATTAAACAGTTTATATACCTTTCTTGTCTCCCAAATTATTTCCTACTTTTAAATGTGCCGGATTAAATGGAGCAGAAACCATAGGCAAGGGGCTGAGGGCAGGCATTCTGCAAAAGGATAGCTTTCCTCATAATTCCATGGAACTGTGACCAGAGATTAGGAAGTCCTTGCTGTTTGGAATTGGGCAAATGCACCGCGAGCCTGCATCGGTGAACAAGCAGTTTTGGATAAATAAAAAAAAAAAGAACAAAAGGTGGCTTGACCCAGATCACCTAGTGAGAGTCATGATGCAGGTCTGCCCCTCAAAGAATCAGTATGGTATGGCACACAGCCTGGCCCAACTCGGGTGCCCTACAGATGTTTGGGACTACAATTCCTGTTATTCCCAGCTGACGTGCCATGCTGGCTGGGGGTGATGAGAATTATGGCCCAACACATTAGGAGGAGGGCACCAAAGTTGGGTACAGCTGAGTCTGGTCACTGCACCACCACTTTGGCGACCGATGATCATTCCCAGTTTAACACCCATAGGGCACAATCCTATGGCCTTCTGACCTTGCCGGGGGGGGGGGGTCACAGGATTATTCGGAGCCCCAGCTCTGAGGTCCTGCGAGCTCAGAGTTAGGACTCCAAACGCCCTGCCCCCCCCCATCAGCCGGCACAGGAAGAACCGTGCCGGCTGCCTCCTCAAGGCCGCAAATTGGCCTTGGAGAGGAAGAAAAGGGGCGTGCTGGGGGGGCGGGGAATGGGAGGAGGCTGGGGCCGACGGCTTACGCCGTATCCAGACAGCACCCCCGGCCTCCTTCCCTCCCCCTCCGAAGAGCTTCATCTAGACTGCTGAAAACAGCCATCTGGATGAAATGCAGGGTGCAGGGCGCAGCAGCGGCAGCAGTTGCCGCTGCGCCTCACATCACGCATTGGATGCACAAAAGCGTCTCAAATTCAGAGGCCTACGTACATCTAAGGCGGGGGCGAGAGGATCGCGCTCCCAGTCGGGAGATATAGCCGGTGGTGCTGTGCACGAAACGGTTTGTATGTTATCGCTGTTGCTACAGTGGCACTCTGTGCTTGGTGAGTTGACCAAACCCAACCGGCTATGGCAATCTCGCGTGATTGCATACTGCCCAAATACTAAATGTGTAAGGTTGCACCAATGCAGCAGTCTCCGTGACCTGAATGTTTTTTTTAAAGTGCTACATAGATGAGCTGTGTGATTATGCTGCTGTCCCAATACACACTTTCCAACAAATTTTGTGCTATGGAATAACAGTAGTAAAAAAAGATGGCACTGCTCATCTGTAAATGGCAACAGTGGCTGATGGCCATAACATTTATCTATAGTGTTATACCAGTGTAACATCCTCGTCCACCTGCAACGACACAACGTTCAGCTCATGATATTGCAGGCATAGCATAGCAGCCACTTCATCTCATCTGCAATACATGCAGAAACCATGCAGACTTCCCCCACTGCACGCTCAAGAAGGTAACACAAGAGAGCAAATTCCTTGCATACATGATGGAATTACCTTCCAATCTAGACACTGGCATGCAGCTATCCTTGAGGTCTCCTTCTTGTGGAGACCTCAAGGGTAGATCCAGGGTTCATGCCCACAAGACAAAAAATTGCACAAATTTGCATATGCTAATTTACATATGCTCTAAAGCAGTAGTTCCCAAACTTGGGTCCCCAGATGTTGCTGGATAACCCGCTCTGTTTGAAGAGAGAAGAAGTGAGAATCAAAAGCAACAGAAGGAATTATAGGAAGGATCAAGCTCTTAGTTTATTGTTATTTAACACACATAAGGTGAGGTCTGAAACACAGATTCCAGGGGAACTTTACCAATGCTAGGCAGGTGAAAACATTTAAAAGGCACATCTCAGGCTGAAGCATTGATGAGTGGAAATACTACGGAAGACTTAAGAGCACAATCCTATGGGACTGGCTCTCTATTGATGGAGGGCTCCAATCTTGCAGCCCTCCATCTATCCCAAGTCAGGCCAGGCAGCCAGAGGTGGTGTTAGGGCTGGAGCCCTGAATCTTTCATTTGGAGCCCGAAATCTCTGGGAGGCCATCTGCCCCACCACCCTGCTGTCCATGGACACTTGCTGTAGTAAAGGTACAAGGCCCTTATGATCTCTGTTGCTTCTGATCCCCCTGGATTAGCTGGTTTTTGCCCACATGTGCTTAACCTCTTGCTGTCCCCCTTGAATCTTTCTACCTGAGTTTTTTCCTGAAATCAAATGCCCTCCTCTCATGTTCATACATCCCATTTCATAAATAGGTGTCTTTAGGAGACAGAGTCCTTAAAAGACGCACAGAGAGAGAGAGAGAGAGAGAACTTTAGAGCAGTGGTTCCCAAGCTTGGGGCCCCAGATCTTGCTGGCCTACAGCTCCCAGCATACCCAGCCAGCATGGCTAATGGTAAGGGATGCTGGGAGCTGTAGTCCAGCAACATCTGGGGACCCAAGTTTGGGAACTACTGCTTTAGATCATATGTAAATTAGCATATGCAAATTTGTGCAGATTTTTTGTCTTGTGGGCATGAACCCTGGATCTTTTCGGTACCTTGCACTGCCCCTGCAGGCAGCACCTCCCATTCTTCCTGTGTGCTATCTTTAGCTAGACAGGCCTCTCAGCCTGTCTAACTTTTTTACCTTCCCACTCCCAGGGTGGTAGGGAGACAAAGGCTGAAAGACTTATGGAACCATGTCTCTCCATTCCCCTTCCCACCGACCATCATGCCCCTTTCCTGATGTTGCATCATCAGAAGTGAAGCATTGACGGAAGGCTATCAGTGGCTACTAGTCTTGATGGGCTATATGCTACCTCCAGTATCAGAGGCAGTAGTATGCCTATGTACATCCGTTGCAGGGGAACATGGACAGGAGGGTGGTGTTGCACTCCTGTCCTGCTTGTGGGTTTCCCGTGGGCAGCTGGTTGGCCACTGTGTGAACAGAATGCTGGACTGGTTGGACCCTTGGTCTCATCCAGCAGGGCTCTTATGTTCTTAAGCCACCGTGGTGCTTTCCATGGTAGCTGGGGGCAGGGGGAATCGGAATCCCCAGTCAAAGAAACCACCATGGTGCTTTCCATGGTGGTTGGGGTAGGGAATCCCCACTCAGATTTTCCCTTCTGAAGTCATAGCTGTGTCTATGGTCTTGGGAGGGGGAAAATCTGCTATATCCTGTGGTCGCTGGAATGCTCTCCCAGGGATAGGGTTGCTCTGAGTTATTCAGTGATATACAAGGTATTCAGGGAGTTTTAATTGATTGATGATATATTGATTGTGGTAAATGCAATATATCATCAATACATGTGCTGGTAGGTGAAAGGTCTGTCCCAGGTGATCCACCAATTAACTGATTGGATATTCACTGAATATTCACTGAATTCCTGCTCCCCCCCCCCATACTGGTTCCCATCATTTTCACTTTTTTGTTTCTGAACTGCACAAAAGAAGATGTATGGATCAAACAAAGGTGAATAGCGTGAAGTGCAGGTATAAAATCTATCCTCCATTTTAAATTTTAGTAACACATTTTCAGATCAGATGCAGAACCTTATTTAAATAACATACCGGTAATGGAAATTGATATATAATTATCAAATGGAAAGGATCCTTTTTGTTTCAGTTCTCTTCTGAATTGTACTAGCATTTTGAAAGAATTTTTATTGATATGTCACCCTAAACCCAGGGAAAGTTAGGGAAGTGATGATATATATATATATATATATATATCAACTAAAAAAAGCCCTGTCCATGAAGAAAAGAAAACCTCATTCATAGTAAAATAAAATTAAAAAATGCAATAAGGATTGTAAATGGAGTAACAGTGTGGAAAGACTATTTCTATCTATTCATAAACATAAAATATATATCCAGGGGAAAGTCATTCAGGGAGGTTCAGCAGTTGGCATGATGACATTGTGCCTTTCTCTCCCTCACTATGCCTTTTCAGCACAGTAGCTGAATACATGTGCTGGTAGGTGAAAGGTCTGTCCCAGGTGATCCACCAACAGGCATATTGATGGTGCTTTCCCATGCTTTCCCTTCTCTCTAAATGAGACAAAATAGCTGGTCTCTGAATGTTTACAGTTACTTTTCTTCTCTGCAATGCATTCCATTTGCATTCCATTCAGACAACATCCAATAACGGTGATAACTGTTGGCTGAATAGGATTGATAGTAGTCTGGCAGAACTCCATTGGCCAATGGGAATCCAGAGAGAGCTGTTTTTCTAACCCAAAACATAAATGCATCACATTCTCTTTGTTGACCTTTCTATTAAATGGGAAATTATTTGATTTCTTTTCTGTCCTTTCTTTTTCTTTTTTTTCTTTTTAAAGATACTTGTGCCTGATTGCTGTAATTTTGGATAAATACTCATTATGGAAAGAAAGGGTTTTGACCATTCTGTTTTTGTATAGGAACTTAACATATGAAAACATACAGTTGTCATCAAGTGTCAACAATCAGAATACTGAAGCAAAATGCACATGTGTAAGATCAGGCTTTTTAAAAGGTAGGCAGATTGAAATATTGTGCAAGGTGGAAAACATGCTTTCAAATTATTCTAAAGGTGTCGTATAATATAGCTAGTGCAGCCTGTCAAAATAATTTTTAGCACAGGAGTGAGTGCATTTCACCAGAACTGTATTAAAAATTCTGTATCATCCATAATCTTCACTGTATCCACAGAGAACTTTTAATCCCTGCCTCGGTTTAAAAAGTAGATGAGGCATCTAGAATGGGAGCTGCTAAAAGAAAAACTTTCTCCCACACCCAAGAAATAAACCAATCTGGAAAACAGGAATTGGAAAATACGTATATTCAGGAAATGACCAAATATTGTGTACTTTGAGGTCCTAAATGTGTTCTGTGTGGATGGGTACAAGACTTAGTAGGAAGAGGGTGTCTTGGAATTAATAATTTGTTCATAGCTTCAAAATGGCAGGAAGCAATAAGAACAGGTTGCTTATCTGTAACTGTGGTTCTTCTAGTGGTCATCTGTGCAGTCACACATATGGGGGAGGACTCTGCGCCTGCGTGGGGACAAATTGGGAAACTTCTAAAGCTGAGAGGAAAAACAGGCAGGAACCCCTTCCCCGTCGTCTCACTGAGCATGCTCCAGCAGGTTCCCACCCATTCCCTCAGTTCCCTGAGACCACCTATTGTGGCCTCGGAACTGAGAGAAACACTCAGTATGCAAACACAGATACTAGGGATCAGCATCGATACCAAGAACAAAACTGCTTCAGTTAGTGACACCGAAGCAGGGATGGTGGGTGGGTTGTGTAACTGCACAGATGACAACTCGAAGAACGACAGTTACAGGTGAGCAACCTGTTCTCTTCTTTGTGGTCTCTGTGCATCACACACATGGGCAAGTTAGCAAGCTGACTTACCGGAGGCAGGGCGGTGTTGTCAAGGTAAGATGGAAGAGAGCACCACTCAAGGCGCAGTCCGTTCAAGCCCGGACATCCAGTCTATAGTGCTGAATGAAAGTGGACAGGGAAGACCACATTGCAGTCCTGCAAAGTTCTGGCCGGGACACCCCATGCCCAAATGCGACCGAGGTGGAGACTCCCCTCATAGAGTGGGCACATACTTGGCTTGACAACTGGAGGCCAGCAAGATCGTAAGCCAGTTGGATGGTGTGAACGACCCAGGCTGCAAACCGCTGCATTGAGACCGGCAGTCCGAGGCTCTTCTTCCCGTAGCAAACGAACAGCTTCTGGGACAGTTGGATGGATTCAGTCTGAGCCTTATAGAAGGCTAGTGCTCTCCTCACATCGAGAGTGTGCATAGTCCATTCAAGCTGACTCACAGGCGAGGGGAAGAAGGCCGGTAGAACGATATCCTGGTTCATATGGAAAGAGATGACTTTAGGCAAGAAAGCAATATCCAGCCTAAACACAACCTTGTCTCTGTGGAATGCTAGATATGGCAGGTTGACCTGGAGGACACAGAATTCACTTGACCACCAAGCCAAGGTAACCGTTACCAGGAAGGCTGCCTTCCAGGTTACCAGTCAGAGGTCCGCCATCACCATCGGTTCAAAGGGTTTGGATGTGAGCGCATGCAGAGCAACTGGGAGACTCCAGGTCAGAATGACAGAACGAACTGGAGGGATTAGGTTGCGGAGCCCTGTAAGGAACTGCTTGACCAGAGGATGAGAAAAGAGAGTCCTGCCCCCGATAGCAGGGCAGTAGCCAGAGTGTGCTGCCAGGTAGACCTTAATCAAAAAGTGAGACCTTAATCAAAAAGTGCTTCAGACCCTTAGCCATCAGGGTATGGAGGAAGCACAGGACATCGTGAAAAGGGCAGGAGATTGGATCCAGCCCCAAGGCAGTCGCAAAGTCAAAGGAAGCCAACCACTTCCTGGCAAAGGAGAGGCAGGTAGCTGGCTTCCTCACTGCATTCAAAACAGCCTGAACTTCTGCCAAAAACAAATTAGATGGAGATGTCAGCAGATCCTCCATGGCGTGAGGTGGAGAGGAGGTCTGGGTGACAGATTCAATCCTGGTCCCTGGTCAACAACTGTGGAAACGGAGGAAGGTGACGATACTCTCCTTTGGACAGATGACGAAGAGGAGCACTTGCCTCGGCTGCCACGGGCCAATGAGGATGCAGTCCAGTGTTGTCTGATCGAATATTGGGCAAAACTTTCATCAGGAGCAGGAGGAAATGTAAAAGAGGGTTCCTGTCCATGGGTGCAGGACAGCATCTCCCAGTGAGTCCGGGTCCCATCGCACTCTGCTGCAGAAGAGTGTATAGGCCGTGTGTTGGCATTTAGATGCCAGCCCAAAGTCCTGTGGTACACCTGTGTGCCTGCTAACTGCAACCTTGCTTTAGCTCCCAGCAAACACAGATCAAATTCTGCCACAGTCCAACTTTTAGTTCTCCTGCTCTGTTGTAGCAATCAGGAAACAGAGGCTTTCCTATTCTAATTGTTTTATTACTTTCATAAAACAATTATACACTACAACATACAGTTCTGAGAACATCACATAACATACATCCAAATTAGAAGAAGAAAGAAGAAGGCAAGAAACAGCGAAGAAGCAAGCACAGCAAACATACACACCCAGCTGTGCTGGAGAGCCAATGGGAATTAAGACAGGCATATGACAGCATAGCAACTGTCATATTATAACACCCACTTTCTCCAACTAGATGGCCAAGGACATCTAGATATGGGAACGAGGAACACCTGTTCCAAAGACCTTCAGCATTGCAATGCTGAATTGCCTGCTGCTAAGTTTTACTGAAAGAAAAACCTTTAAGCAAGCTCATGCTTGATTTATAATCCAACACTCCTCCTCTTGCTTAATTGTTTTACTCTTCAGTAACACCCAACTCAGCAATCAATTTTCTGTGTTTCTCACATGCTAGAGGTTTTGTTAGAACATCTGCTAGCATGTGTTCAGTACCACAATATGTAAGTATTACACAACCCTTTTGTATACAGTCTTTCACATGTGAATATCTGACATCAATGTGTTTTGTTTTAGGCCTACTCTTTTCTGAAATAGCCATACTGATACAACTTTGGTTGTCCTCATAAATTGTTACTGGAGTTTGAATGTTTATCTTTAAATCAGTAAATAACTGTTTAAACCATTCGATTTCATTGCAGGCTAAAGACAAGCTTATGAATTCTGCTTCACAACTGGAAACTGCAACACAACTTTGTTTTCTTGAGTACCAATCAATCAAGGATTGGTTGTATAAAAATACTGTGCCAGATGTGGACTTCCTGTCCATTTCAGATGCCCAATTTGCATCAGTGTACACAAGAAAACCACCTTTGTTTTGTGTTGACAGATGCAGTTTATACTCCATAGAACCTTTGAGATACCTTAATACACGTTTTAAAGCTGCCCAATCACTATTAGCAGGTTTTTGTACTTTCCTGCTGAGAATGTTTACAGTATTTGTTATATCTGGTCTGCTGACATTTGATAAGTATAGCAGACTTCCCATGACACTCTGATATTTATTTACATCCTCAAATACAGAGTCATCTGTGTGTTTCAAGTATTCTGTTGTCATTGGAGTGGAAACTGGATTGCAGTTTTCCATGTTATGTGTTTCTGGCAGTTTCTTGATTTTCCCAGTCTGACTAATTGAAAAAGATCCATCAATATTTCTGGCTATCTGCATGCCTAAATAATTCTTTACATGCCCCAGATCTTTTATTTCAAAATGTGATTGCAATTTGTTTGCAAATGCATTTTTTCTGAGCTTCAGATTGGGAGATTAGAAGTAAATCATCCACATAAACCAGTAAACCCATGAAACCTGATTCAGTGTGACACGTGTATAGACAATGGTCTGCCTTGCTCTGTTTGAAACCTATATCTGTCAAAACAGTGTCTAACTTTTTGTTCCAGCATCTGGCAGCTTGTTTCAATCCATAAATTGAGCGTTTGAGCTTGCATACTAACCCTGGTTCTGTTACAAACCCTTCAGGTTGTTGCATGTAAATTTCTTCTTCTAGATGCCCATACAGAAAAACTGTTTTGACATCAAAATGAGAAACACAAAGTTGTTTCTCTGCAGCAAGCTTATATAGCAATCTCACACTAGAATATTTGGTTGTGGGAGCATACACTGTGTCATAGTCAATGTTGTGTCTTTGTGAAAAACCTCTTGCTACTAATCTAGCTTTGTACCTTTCTATTTGACCATCTTCATTTTGTTTTAGTTTAAATACCCATCTACATGTTATGGGTTTTCTATCTGTGGGCAAAGGAACAAGTTCCCACGTGTCATTTGTGTGCATTGATTCTATTTCTTCCTCCATAGCATCAAGCCAATGTTTTTGCATTTCTGGTTCCATGTTCCTAATTTCTTGAAAACTTTCTGGTTCAAACACCATTTTTAATGCTCTATGAACCACATGTTTGCTTTGAAATTCATCCTGATACCTGATTGGGGGTTTTCTTTCCCTTCCTGAACGTCTTAGAGGTTGTTCATCAGCAGCCTCTGACTGTCCCTCTATCTTAGGTTCATTTTCATCTGAATCTGACACAGAAGCCTGGTTCTGTGTATCAGACTCCTCCTGAAATGGCAAACCACCAAATTGTTTGTTTTCTTCCTGTGCATGTTCATGGAATATAACATCTCTACTCACAACAACACCATTGTGACTTGGAGACCAACACCTGTAAGCTTTTGAATGTGCATCATAGCCAAGGAATTTGCATTCAAAGCTTCTTTGAGACAGCTTTGTTTGCTTTTCACTCTGCACATGGACAAAACACTTACACCCAAAAACTCTGATGTGAGCCAATTTTGGCTTTCTTCCATGAAATAACTCATAAGGAGTTTTTCCAGACACAGAACAATACAATCTGTTTACCAAATAATTGGATGTTACTAGAGATTCACCCCAAAAAGAAGAACTAAAACCAGATTCTTTCATTTGAGCACGTAACATGTTTTGAAGTGTACGGTTTCTCCTTTCTGCTACTCCATTTTGAAAAGGAGAAGAAGGTGCTGTCAGCTCATGCTGAATACCTTTCTTTTCCAGAAACCCTTTAAATTGAGTACTGAGGAACTCACCTCCCCTGTCTGTTCTTAGGGTGGCTATGGGTTTGTTGTACCTATTTTCAGCCCATTGTACAAAATTTTTAAACTGTTCAAATGTATCACTTTCTTTTTAAAAGAAAAATAAATCCAAAACGACTGAAATCATCCACTATTGATAGAAAATATATTTTCCCCCCATGACTGGGTTCAAATGGTCCACATAAATCTGCATGTAAGAGTTCAAAAATTCTTTTTGATACTCTATCACTATGCTTTGGGATTTCAGCTCTGTGTGATTTGGTTTGACTGCAAACAGTGCATTCTACATATTCAGAACATGGTTTCAAAGTTTTTGCAATTGAGCTAAAACTAGCATGTCCCATCCTCCTGTGAAATAAATGTACACAATTGTCATGTTTCTTGCAGTTAAACACTTTTGCTTCAGCCTCAGCTTTAGCAGCAATTGCACAATCTTTTTCAAATGGATCTAGTATGTACAATGAATTTTGTAATTCCCCTTGTGCACACACTTTCCCTGCACGTTTGATATAACACATGGAATCTGTGAAAGACACTTGAAAACCAGTTTTTGTTAATTGTGAAACACTCAAGAGATTTGAATCTAAATCAGGGACAAAATAAACCTTTTGTGGTTCACTTCCAAGACTTGGAAAACACACCTCACCTTCCCCTGCAATCTCTATAGATTCACCATTTGCAAGAGATACAGAGTACTTTACAGATTTCAGTGACACACCATCAAATAAAGACTTTTGATAAGACATATGACGACTGGCCCCTGAGTCAAGATACCAAGAAGCCATATTCTTTTCAACTCTAGCAACAAAACCTTGCACAAGTTTTACATCCCCTCCCCCAGAAGAAGAACTCTGTTTACTCTTAAAGTGTCCAGATGGTTTCTTCTTCTTGTTCTTCTGAGTACAATCCTTCTGCAAGTGTGAGGGAGATCCACAATTATAGCATCTCTTAACTTTCAAAGCAGATACAACACCACCATTATTTCCAGCCTTTTGCTGAGCCTTAGGCTGACTGACTTTAGCAACCCCCTCAGGAGTAGAATTAGTGTTAGACATTCCAAATTGTCTCCTGTGATATTCCTGTAGTAAGGATCCAGTCACATAATCCATAGTCAATAATTGTTCATCTTGACTTTCCAAAATCTGGATTATAACTTCAAAAGAATTATCCAAAGATGAAAGCAAAGTGTATATCCTGTTTATGGGATCAATCTCCATTCCCCGGACTCTTAACTTCTCAAAGAGATCCAGCATGGTTTTAATATGGTCTGGCAGATTCCCTCCTGGTTGCAGCTTTGTATTATACAATTGCCATAGGAGGAGTACACGGCTACCGGCTGTGGCTCTTTGATGAATCCTTTCAAGAGCTCTCCAATAGTCACGGGCTGTTTCCAAGTTTCTCAGATAACTAATCTGAGAATCTTCCACAGATAAGACAATTGCAGCCTTCGCTCTAGAATTTCTTTCTAGCCAGAGATCATATCCTTCATCCCCATATTGCAGTGGGGGCTCAGATATTGTAGTCCATAACTGGGCTTGTGTCAAATACATTTCCATTTTAAATGACCATAATGAAAAGTTCAGGTCTGACAGTTTCTCAAACAGAGGCATTTGCATTCCCTGTACAGCCATGGCTATAGGAACTGGGGAGGGAACCACTGGCTCGTCTTCTGAAGAATCCACGTCCTCCTCTCCCCCTCCTATGGGAATGCTTTCTGTTTCCCCTTCTTTAGCTGGAGAAAAGTCCAGTAACTCACCCGCTTCTTCTGTTACTTCAGACGGTTCGCCTTTCTCCTTATCAGCCAGCTTCTCAGATTACAGCAGCCGAGAACAGCAGCCAAAAACACAGCAGCAGATGGAACCGTTCAGCTGACTCACGAAACAGAGTCCAGCCTGGCTCTTCTGACCTGGTCCAGTCCTGGCAATCCTGGCAAAGCTGGCAAAGCTGGCAAAACTGGCAGTCCTGGCAAATCCTGGGCCCATAACCCACTGTTGGCATTTAGATGCCAGCCCAAAGTCCTGTGGTACACCTGTGTGCCTGCTAACTGCAACCTTGCTTTAGCTCCCAGCAAACACAGATCAAATTCTGCCACAGTCCAACTTTTAGTTCTCCTGCTCTGTTGTAGCAATCAGGAAACAGAGGCTTTCCTATTCTAATTGTTTTATTACTTTCATAAAACAATTATACACTACAACATACAGTTCTGAGAACATCACATAACATACATCCAAATTAGAAGAAGAAAGAAGAAGGCAAGAAACAGCGAAGAAGCAAGCACAGCAAACATACACACCCAGCTGTGCTTGAGAGCCAATGGGAATTAAGACAGGCATATGACAGCATAGCAACTGTCATATTATAACACCCACTTTCTCCAACTAGATGGCCAAGGACATCTAGATATGGGAACGAGGAACACCTGTTCCAAAGACCTTCAGCATTGCAATGCTGAATTGCCTGCTGCTAAGTTTTACTGAAAGAAAAACCTTTAAGCAAGCTCAATGCTTGATTTATAATCCAACACCGTGTTCTCCACTGTCGCAAACAAGTCCACAGTGGGGGCACCCCAATGATCAAAGAGGGCTGCTTGAGTTCAATGGTTCAGCTGACACTCATGTGAAGTCAAGGTGGCCCGACTGAGGGCATCCACGCGCATGTTGTCCTTCCCAGCGATGTGTATAGCCATGAAAGACATCAGTCGAGGGATGGCCTCACAGCATTGTAAGGAAGTAAATAAAATTGACAAAATAGAAAGAAGGAAAAAACGATAGCAAGAGATACAGCTAGAATAAAATTTGAAAGAAAAATATTGGATACAATCCTCAACAAAAAACACACTCGAACATGTCAAGGAGAAGGTCTCCATGTCTAGCCACAATGGCGGTCGAAGAGGAACTGACGGAACAGGTGGGAACCTGCTGGAGCATGCTCAGTGAGACAGTGGGGGAAAGGTTCCCGCCCATTTTTTCCTCAGCTTTAGAAGTTTCCTGATTCATCTCCGTGCAGCTGCAGAGCCCCCCCCCCATGTGTGATGCACAAAGACCACAAAGAAGAAACAGAGGAAATATCCACTTCTTTTACTGGAAGAGCACATACCATGTGAAATATTGCATTAGACCCTGGGTGGAGCAATTCTACGGGAAAAGAGAGGGAGATCAGAGGCAGAGGAACTGGCTTTTTTGCATCAGCAGGGGAAAAAGGTGGGAGGCATTTTGTACCCCCTTTTCCAGGAGCATTTTAAACCCTCTCATTGATTCCAGGGCTGACATAGGAGTTTTTCTCCATTCCAGGTATGTGTCTGGAGGAGAATGGTAGGGAACAGAAGAACCAGGGGTGTTCAAGCTTGTGGAAATTCCTCAAACCTCACTTCAACGCTCAGTTTGACTCACTCCTGTTTTTGTTCGCAACCCGTTTTTCCATTGCTTCGAACAGAAAAAGTGCATATTTCTTCAAAAGTGTACTCTTTTCCCCATTGACTTAAATGTAAAAAAGCACACACACACGCACATTTCAAAGTGCACCTTAAAAAAAAATTTCAAACGCCATCGCAAGTTCGGTAACGTACGAACATTTTTTTAAAAAATGCATCTGTTTGCGTTCACATTTGGGATTGCAAAGAACAGGGCAAGTTTCAAATGATTTTGCGAACTGAAATGAAATTCTTGAACATCCCATCAGATGGGAGGCCTTTCAATCCTGTGGTTCTGCAGCCTCTCCCGGCAGGCATCCTTTTCCCCCCTCTTCAACATCAGAGCTCTGACATCAGAGGAACAGCTGCAGACCTGTCCCACAGACTCACAGAAGCAGCTTCCTAAGTCAGACCTCACAGAGGCCGACCTCTCTCTCACACTCACACACACTCTCTGCCCTCACAGAGGGAAATCTGAAAAATCCTATGGCTTCTAGGATACTCTCCCAGGGACATAGGGTTATGTCCTTAATCAAATGTGTTAGGAGCAGTGAAAGCAGAGAAGTAGATGACAAGCTTGTGAAAAGTTGATCTTCATTTACAGCTGAATGACACATTTTCATTGTTTGCACCTATTGAATTGTATTATCTATTTGACAGATTGGTGGAACACTCCAGTTAGAGCATGTATATGTCACAAAAACGTTATTGGGTGGGAGAAGGAAAGCATGCAGTGAAATTGACAGATTGGACAGCTCTGTTCAGTTTGAATAGTACTTTGGCTACAGCTCTATTCAGGGGTTTGCCTATTCATGTGTAGGGCAAAAGTGTGTAGGGTGTCATCGGTGAGCATGTAAGCCCCACCCCCCAACATCCTTACATGCCCAGCTTCTGGATTCACACTGAGCATGAAGTTCTGAATTGGACTCGGTGACCTTAAATCCTGCCTTATCAGGATTTCTGATCAAGGAATCTCTGCAAGTGCATTCAACCGAACATAGCACTGTGCCAAATATTTCAATGCTTCCATTTTCAGCAGTTTGGGGCGGGGGGGGGGAACAAAATGCAAACTCTGGTGAAAGAGGCTGGGGTGGTGAGAATTTGAATAATTTTCTCCTTGAGGATGAGGACAGGATTTCCGCTTACCATTTTCAGCGTAGGCGTAGCTGAAAGATCTTTTCTATTTTATTTTAGAAACACCCCCTGCACTTGTAGCAGCCTGGGACTCTTCATAGAGAGACTTCTCCAGCCCATCAGCTCCCATGAGCTCTCTCTCATAGGCACTCAGGAAGTGCTCCTGGGCTGCAGAAGCCACTCTGCAAAGGAAGAAAAATGGGGCTTTTGGAACATTAGAAAAACTCTGTTCTTGCTTACAGCAACACAGAGCTCTTTGCAGAGAGGCTTTCTGAAGAGAGAGGCATTCAGGAACTCCTGTTGGGCTGCAAGCCTCTCTGCAAGGAGCTCTGTCCTGCTGCAGCAAGATCAGAGTTTTTCTAAAGCTCTAAAAGTCCCATTTGTTCTTGCTTTTAGCTTTGCAGAGAGGCTTCTGGAGGGCAAGGTCCCATGGTCTCATGGGAGTTCAAGAAGTGCTGCCCCAGGTTGGAGAAGCCTCTGTGTAAAGAGTTCCGTATTGCTCCAAGTGCAGGAGGCGTTTTTAAAGTAAAAAAATAAATAAAAATAGATTCTTCAGCCGCTCCCTAACCTTAAAAAGATATGTGGAAACCCTGTCCCCCACCCCAAAGAGAAAATTATTCAAAGTTCTCCCCCTCCCTACGAAAGACAGAAAAAAAACAATGCCTCTTTTGCAGGGAGAGAAAAGACACCCCAAAATAGGAAGCAGGGCTCGGCCCAGCACCAGCTGAAGGTACTTACATACCCTATACAGACCGTTGCACTCAGTGCACAAAGGTCTAACTGGAAGCCAGGCACACAGGAATGTTAGGGGTAGAGCTTAAACACGTGCCCACTTCTAGGGATGTGAATGCCTGCATGGGGCTTATGTCTGTGCACTAACCTGAACAGGGCAGATCTGATGCCCTGGGATAAATTGAGGAAGTGGGATACTGGAATGTTATGTCAATAGAATGTAAAACTGGATTCCACCCGAAGAGCCTTCAGTGTAGCGGCAATATTTCTTCCAAACTCCCTGCCTCTGGAGGTCAGACAGACAGGCACCAACATTGTATTTCCAGTGCCTCCTGAAAACACGTTGTTTAGGAAGCCTTCCTGATCTAACCAGCCACGGTTTTGATACGATTTTATTGATCTTGTTTTTAACAGATCGTTTTATTCTTTTACCTGTTTTATCTTTTATTGTACACCATTCCAAAATCTCCATACTGGAATATGGAGCAGTAAATAAATAAACAGGAGAACAGCAGAGCTTCCACCACTGAGAATATGAAATTTATAGCATGCTTGCCTTTTTAAATTTCTTCTAAAATGTCAGACAAAAGGTCCACATTTATCCAATCAGGCCCCATTCGTTCCAAATCAGAAGAAAGATCTAAGGATGTGAAGGCAATTGCTCAGGTCTGGTGCCCAGTGGGGAGAGATATTCGAACGCCTGCAAATTTCATGCCATTTGGGTGGGAAATGCCAAAGTTACAAGCAGCAACTGTAGGCCTCCATTGAAATCAACAGAAAAACAAAAACCATATGAAAACTAAAGCCAAATGAATTAATAAGAAATGAAAAAGCCAAATGTAGTTCAAATAGAAAATGGAATGAATGAAACTTTAAAAATAATTGGAATTGAATGCATTGTTTTCTTTGCACACTTCTGACATACAATATGGTAAGATTGCAGAAGGAGTTCTGCGGTTGGATAAGTTGTTCAGCAATACAATTAAACAATGAACCTAGGTGCTGTTTGTTTCTTTTTATTTATATGTTTTAATGGATTTGCTTTTATATTTTAATTCTAATTTTGTATTTTAGTTTATATTTTATTGTTGTTAGCCACCTTGGAACACTATTTGTAATGGAAAGGCAGGATGCCAATTCAACAAATAAATAAAATACAGCCAAATGTATGGCAGTAGATTATAATTCTGCTCCAAGCTGCCTCCTAGACTAAAAGAACGGTCTGTATTCATGCATTAACCTTTACTACTGACTGTAAGATGTAATCATTGATTTGTCCATAGTAATTGATAAGGATATTTTGAATGCACAGTGAGTAAGACTAAATGGAGGGGCTTCTCCTGAGCCCAAGGATCTTATTCACTGTGTCTTATGACATTCCTTGCAGAATAATATCCAGGAGCAGTTTCTTGCAATTCTAATTACGTAAGCATTTCTCTTATCCAAGTCCAATCAATGTAATTTTATTTATATATGTTTTTTTTTATCTGTACCCCACCTTTCTACCAAGAAAAATGGCACTCAAGGCAGCTTACAATCACAAATAAAGCTTGATTAAAATACAATTAAAAACACAACAACAGAATAAAGACAGCATCCAACCCAACAGACCCACTGACACACCAAAGGCCCTCTTGAATAGAAAAACTCTTTGCCTGCCAGCAGAAGGAGAGCAGAGAGGGATCCTCCCTCAGCAGGGAATCCCACAGCCAGGCAGCAGCCACCCGGTAGGGATGGGCAACCTGCCCGGCACTCGACTCGCAGCACATCAGCCGAGCGCTCCTGCTGTGCAAGCCGAGCCAAGCCAACTTCTGTTCTGGGTCCCTCGGCTCTACATTGTTTACATAGAAAACAGCCTAATTTGCACAAATTTGGCCATAATTTGCACAAATTTGGTCATTTTCTACATAAACAACCTAGCACCAGAACCCAGAAGTCACTTTCCCCAGCTCAGCTCGCAAGAATGCAAGTCAAGCCAAGGAAAAGGTAGGGTGAGCAGAGCTTGGGGGGGTTGAGCCCAGCAAGTTTGCCAGACTTCCACCCCCCAATCAAGTTCCATACACATTCCTACCAAGAAGGCCTTCTCTCACATCACCACCAAACATGCCTCTTGACCTATTTCCCCTTCAGGTGTTCAGGCTGGGGTCTGAGAGAGAATAGCCAAAGGTACAACAGAGGGATAAGACAATCCATAGTCCAAAAACAGTCCTAGCCAGATCCATAATAGCAAATAGCAAACCCAGCCAGTATAGACAAAAGGAGTTATGCAGAGAGAATAGTCAAACCCAGGCCAAGTTCACTTACAGAGCAGGCTCCTAACCAGCCAAAGCCAAGCACAGTTACTAGTCCCAGCAGCCTCTGTAAGCTCCTACTGGGCTTTTATCCTGGAGCTGCCAGAGCCCCACCCAAGCCCCAGCTGTAGTTGATCACTTCAATTGCAGGGAGTCCTCCTCAGTCATGAGAAGGCCCCTCTAATCATGATAAGCCCCTTTTCTCCTGAATAGACCTCTGCTGCAGCCTGGCACTTCATCAAGGTTCTCTGATTTGGGCCTGCCTCCTCTGGCACCAATCCTCCCTGGGACTTTGGGGGTGCTCCACCTCTTCCTCTGTGGCAGACTCCCCCTCTTTCTGAGGAGCTGGGACGTCAGAGGGCTCCTCCATGGGCTCAGGTCCCTCTTGTGGTGTGGACCCTGCCAGGGCCTGGGCATCATCCTCCATCGGGCCCTCTAACTCCTCCTCCTCAGAGGAGTCTTCTGATGGGGGCAGGACACCTCTGAAGGTGGTGGTCTCGAAAGAAGGTCTTTTCCCGAAGATCTTAAGACCTGTATGGCTTGTATGGGAGAAGATTAAGACCACAGGCTCGTATATGAGAAGATGGCCTTTCAGTTAGCCTGATCGCAAACCATATAGGGCTTTATAGGTCATAACCAGAATTTTGAATTCTGCCCAGAAACAGACAGGTAGCCAGTGAAGCTGTTGTAACAAGCGAGTCACATGCTCCCTGTAACTGGCTGCCAAGAGCTCCAGCAGAACCAACAGGGGCACACTTCCCTGGTCCAGTTCCTGGTGTAGATTGTCCACCTAGGCAACTAAAACAGTCTCTGTCCCATAACTAAGCCTGAAGCCAAATTGAAATTGATTTAGATAAACCACATCATCCAGGAATCCCTGGAGTTGAGAAGTTACCACAGGCTCCAGCACCTTGCCTGAGAATGGAATATTAGAACTGGCAGGAAATTATCCAATACAGTTTCAGGGAGATGTTTTTTTGTTTTGTTTTTTAACTAAGGCCTTACAACCACCACCACCACCTTTAGGCAAGACAGAATCACACTTTGTCATAAGGTTCACACACCTTTACCCACTCAGCCAGTTCTCCCCATCCCGGCTGCTTTTATAAGCCAGGGGCAAAGGTCCAGGCACACAAGTGGTAGGCCTCACTTCTCTAAGGATCTTGTCCACATCCTTGGGCTGCACAAATTGAAAAGTATCCATTGTAACTGAACAATCAGGGGCCAAAGTTACGGTACATCCACCAGACCTGTATTAACTATGGCATCCAAGTCAGCATGGATATGGTCGATTTTTACTGCAAAGTGTTGTGCAAATTGGTCACAGCTAGCTATCTAATGGTCCAAGTTTTCTTCTTGCAGACCAGAGTGTAATAGGCCTCTGACCACCCAAAAAAGCTCTGTGGGGCAACTCTATGCAGATGTAATCATGGAAGAGAATTGCAATTTCTCTGCCACCCTCATTGCCATGGAATAGGCTTTAAAATGAACTCTAGCCTGTGTTTGATCAGACTCATTCTAAGTTTTCTGCCAATATCGCTCTAGCCAACGTCCCACTCATTTCATCACCCGCAGTGCCCTGAAAAAACAGGGGTTCATTTGGCTCCAATCTGTGGGAGAGGATGCTCAGCAGCAATCGTGTCAACCACCTGGGCCAGTTCTTCATTCCAAAGGTCAACTAGGTCTTCGAGAGAATCACCTGCCAAGGTGACAGAAAAATCCCCAAGAGCCATCAGAAAACCATCTGGGTACATCAGCCTCCTGGGGCATCTTAATTGCCCCTCCCACCCCTGCAAAGGTTCTGAGTCCCAGTAAGACTAAATCCCACAAGGTATTGATCTGTCCGTGACGGATCTGTCATATATAGAAAGTTCTATCACCCCAGATCACCATCATCCCACCCTACGTAGAAGACCAGATCTAAAGAGTGCCCTGCTGAATGAGTGGGGCAAGATACTAATTGGGACAGACCCATAGAGCCCATGAAGTCCTGAGCCATTCCCAATAAGATTTGCTAAATGATATGAATAAATAAGTGTTCTGGTGTATAGCCTCATCTGCTATATGCATTTTTATACACATTTTGGTACATTTTTTGAGGCCAAAAATTACATCACAAAATCCAGAGAAGTATAGAACATGAAGGATAAATGTGTCCCAATTTGCACATGGATCTGAGAAGTGCCGATCAGGTCAGTTTGCACTGGAGTTCACAAAGAATTAATTCTTCCAGCATTCCTAATTTGGAGGGCTGTGGATGCTCTCACTGAGGCCAAGCTCTGCTTTTGCTTTATGTCTCTTTTCATCATCTGTTGACCTCTGTTGAGACTTCCATGCGTGTAGGTATTTAGAGTCAACATCTCCTGTTTTGCTGTGAGACAAGAATTTTGCTCACTGGGGAGAAATGAAATGCATGCATGTGAAATAGTGGCATGCTGCGTTGTCACCGCACTGACTCCGGCAGGTTCATAAATTTGCAGCAGTGAAAGTTATTGAAAGTGAATGCTGACTCCTTTCTGCAGTTTTGAAGCACCAGAATCTATCAAGTTCCTTTATGAATTTCGATATAAATACAAACATAGAAAAGATAACTTTCAAGTTCCAGACTGACTGATAACAGAAACAGCAAGGCCATGTGTCTGGACAACAGGTGAAAAGTCAGAGGGGGAAGTTAGGTAAGATTGCAACTCATATCCATAAAGATGATCGTTAAACTCATGAGTGGGATCTAAACAGCTTTTGGTACAGCTATCAGGAGAAGGTATGCAAAGTGAGGAAAGTAGGGGTGCACACAAACTAGAGTCTTGCAAAATCACTACAGATTCGACGGGAAAATATAGAAAACTGGATGTGAGCTTAGGGTTAGTGTCACGGAAGCACCAAGAATGCTGGAAATCAAAGAGGAGAGAAGGGTCTTCTGTGTTGAAAATGACATGTGGAACAAAAGGAACGATGATAAAGCAAGGTCTTTATATCTGACCAGAAAAAAGGTTGCTGTATTCCTTTATTAAGTGTGTGATAAAATACTTGTTGTGATGGGATAAAATGTGCAAATGGTAGAAGGTTTGTGAGGGCTTCAAACCATACAGAGTGTGAGGGCTAGCTGCAGATGTGGTAGCATTAGCATATGGGTAGCACAATCCTATGGTCACTCAACAGCATCTAGTCCACCATAGGATTTTTTGGAGACCCAGCTACAAGGTTGGAAAATCGCTCTGGCCTCATAGCTGAGTCTCTGAGCTTGGAGAGCCCTCCCCCGCCCACCCCACAGCCAGCATGGAAAGAGAACCATGCCAGCTGTGTGTCCGAGGTTCCGAGGTTGCAGCACATGTGACCTTGGAGACAGGGTTTAGTGGACATTCTGGGGGGCAGGGAGGGGAGGAGACCAGTGCCACCAAGGTACAAAGTATCCTGGTGGTGCCTCAGCCTCCTTCCCTCTTGCTCTGAGGTGCCTCAGCTAGACAGCGAAAATCAGCTGTCCAGCTGAGTTGCAGGGTGGGAGGAGCACGGCGGAGGTGACCTTCGCCTCCACACTCCTCCCACTCTCCATAAGATGCCCATACCTCTGAGTTCGGAGGGCTACGGGCATCCCGATTGGATTGCACCCTTAGTCAGTATGAGGAACTCAGAGTGGAAGATGCCAGATGAAAGAAAATGACTGAGTGTAAAGGAGTGACAGAGAGTGATGATGCAAAGCAAAGAGTGGAGGGAATGGAACCATGAAGGCAAGGTGTTGGTAAAAAGCTTGGATCTCCCTTAACAGCTTCCTCCACATCCTTAGATCTTTCTTCTCATTTGGAACTAATTGTCCTTATTTGATAGAAATTCGGTTGCAGGAGATGTTCTCTAGCTAGGTTGGTCTCCATTCATTCAGTCCCAAACCAGATAACCCCCAGGGGCTGGAGGACAAAGACCAGGTTAACTGGTAAATTATATTGTGTTCAGCTATGACCAGCTGGATTAGTCAAATGAAATAGTACATGTCTAATCTACAGTCTACCATAAGGTGACTGTAAACCATTCAAATGTAATGTCATATTGGAGTAAATTATTATTAATTTAATTTAATTTAATTTAATTTCTATAATACCCAATAGCCAAAGTTCTCTGGGCAGTTCACAAAAATTAGAAAACATATATAAACCTTTAACATACACAAACAGCTAAAAACAGTTACAATGAGATCCTGGGACCTGATAAAAACAACTGACATTAAAATCCTATCACATGCTGTCAAATGCCTGGATGTAGAGGACATTCTAAACCTGGCACCAAAAAGATGCCAGTGTTGGTGTCAGTCAGGCAGACCTCATATTTGCCATAAAAGTACCAAAATGTCCACATCAACCTAGGCAATTGCCTTCTCTAACTGAAGACCTCTAAGCACCAAGCTAGATGTAATGCAATTCATGCAATTGCATGAACAGCTATAACAATCCGGGTTCCAGTGCCCACTTGGTCATGAAGCTCACTGGGTGACTTTGGGCTAGTCACTGCCTCTCAGCCTAACCTACCTCACAGGGTTGTTGTGAGGATAAAATGGAGAGGAGGAGGATTATGTAAGCCGCCTTGGGTTCCTTCCAGGGGGGAAAAAAGGTAGGATATAAATATAATAAATAAATACATACATAATAAATACATTGCAGGCACAGATCAGGACACTGGCAATCTCCACACTGTGGTCTCAGTCTAGAGTGGGCCTAATAGCTGCCATTTGCATTGGAGAAAAAGCTGCCATTGTAGGAATTGTTTGTGTGCATGGTGGTTCATCTAGTTTGGCCCTAAGAGATGATAAAGTAAAATTGTCCCTGATTTAAAGATGAGAGTGAGGTGCCATAGATGAGGTACCATGATTAACTGCGTTGGATACTAACTACTGCAGGAATAGTTGGGTTAATGATTCTTTATATACAGCTGGATCCAGGATCATGCCTTCTGTTAATAGAAGGGCTCATGGAAGGTGGTGCCTCCACCTGATTTTCAGGGATCCTCCCTCCACACCCCACAACTCACTGTATTCAACAGGGTCTCCTGACCCTGTGTGTAGTACTTTCAGGGGGCTGGAGGGACTGCCACAGGGAGGAGGGATGGGGAAGTCCACTTCTGCCAGCCCTGTTGCCCATGCCTAAATCTGGATCCAACCCAAGGTCTTCATTCCTGCAGGAGGGTTCTAATACAAATGAGCGGTTGTTGAGCTTGTTTTCTTTAAGCATCCCTTGGGATATCAAGTCAACATTCTAGTGCTTTGCTCTGTAGCTGTACAAAAAAGGGATTATCATCATATATTTATGAGTCTCAGGGAGAAAAAACGAGAGAGAAATCTAAACACATTTTAGTAAATTTAAAAAAAAAAATAGTTTTCCACACACCAAAAGTGATGTTTATATTAGCTCTACTTAATATACATTGATTGGATTAAAATGTATCTTTATGAATAAAAGTGCCTGGCTTAAGGAAACGAGACACCATCCGTTTCAGTGACAGAAGAGCCAAACACAAAGAGGCAAGGGATTGAGGTTGTTTTATATGCAGGGGATTTTTCCAGAAGGCATTGATGTAAACTATGTCTAAGAAGTAGTAGCTGCTAAAATTCATTTCTGCAGTTAAGTTTATTCCAGACATGGCAGGAATATCTGCAAGAGCAGGACTGTGTGTTTTCAGAAATATGAGTGAGTGTATAGATTCTTTTTCTTAGAGATATATCTGGCAGAGTTGTACATAATTTAACCCTCCCAGTTCCAAACTCTTTTATGCATTGGTGACTTTATATATTTGATAAACATGCATCTTTAATCAAACATTTCTCAGAAAACAAAGTTCGGTAGTGTTATCTTTATACTCCTTAATATTTTTCAAGCAGATACTACTACTGTGC
Organism: Shinisaurus crocodilurus; assembly: GCA_021292165.1. Lineage (NCBI taxonomy): Eukaryota > Metazoa > Chordata > Lepidosauria > Squamata > Shinisauridae > Shinisaurus > Shinisaurus crocodilurus. The sequence continues at coordinate 111,231,632 of CM037881.1, forward strand.
TACTACTACTCACCATCATAATCCTCAGTACGGTGTTTTTAGTGTGCAGAATGCTGTGCAATCATCCTCTAGTTTGCCTTCTCAACAACTCAGTAGGCCATGATTATTCCCGTTTGGCAGAAGAAAAACTGAGGCTGAAATGGGATGGTTTACCCACGACCGCAATCCACGCTGTAGCAGCTGCATGTGTGTGTGCAGATTGTGCAGCGCCATAAGGAGGCGCCATTGTGCAGCGCCATAAGGAGGAGAATTTTGTTTTCTCTTGCATTCAAATGTTTAATATCTCAAGTTCTTTCTGTCTTGCATATGAAGACATTTGCAAATTTTGGAAGATTCTTAACAAAAACGAAATCATGAAATCTCAGGGCTGTTGGGGTCCTGACAGCTGCCCAAGGATATCAAACTGAAACTGATAGGGGTAGAGGTGTTCGTTCAGGCACACAAGGCCTAAGCCATAAGAGCTTTAAAGGTAATAATCAGCAGCTTAAATTGGACCCATAAACAGATTATAAACCAGGGTAGCTGAATCAACATCCAGGGTGATATGCTCCCTGCATTCTGATCCCATTGATGATATGAGGAGGGCTTTGGATAGGGGCGAATGCTCCTTTCTAGTCCTCCTCGATCTCTCGGCGGCTTTTGATACCGTTGACCACGGTATCCTCCTGGACCGCCTGGAGGGGTTGGGCTTGGGAGGCACTGTATTGCAGTGGTTCCGATCCTTCCTCTCTGGAAGGTACCAGAGGGTAGTTCTCGGGGAGGAGGCTTCGGACCCTCGGCTGCTCACTTGTGGAGTGCCGCAGGGTTCCATCCTCTCCCCGATGTTATTCAACATCTACCTCAAGCCGCTGGGAGCTATCATCAGGAGGTTTGGGGTGCGGTGTCATCAGTATGCGGATGACACGCAGCTCTACCTCTGTTTCAAGTCCTCACCGAGGTTGGCCGTTGAGACCCTGTCCAAGTGCCTGGAGGCAGTGGCTGGCTGGATGGGAAGGAACATGCTGAAGCTGAACCCCGACAAGACCGAGGTACTGCTGGTGGGGGACAAGGAGAGGTTAGGGGATGTTGACCTGGTGCTGAATGGGGTACATCTACCCCTGAAGGACCAGGTCCGCAGCTTGGGAGTCATTCTAGACTCCCAGCTGTCCATGGAGGCTCAGGTGGCAGCTGTGAGCCAGGCAGCGCTGTATCAACTCCATCTGATACGGCAGCTGCGCCCCTACCTTCCTAATCACCTGCTCCCATCAGTGGTTCATGCCTTGGTCTCCTCTCGCCTAGACTACTGTAATGCGCTCTACGTGGGGTTACCCTTGAAGACGGTTCAGAAGCTGCAGCTGGTACAGAATGCGGCGGCTCGCCTGGTTAAAGGCAGCCGCCGGCGGGATCACATCATGCCAGTGCTGAAGGATTTGCACTGGCTACCAGTTGCTTGGCGAGCCGAATTCAAGGTGTTGGTTTTGACCTTTAAAACCCTATACGGCTCTGGTCCAGTTTATCTCAAGGAGCGTCTCCAGCAACACCAAGTGGGCCGCTCAACAAGATCTGCCACGGATGGCCTTCTCCTTGTCCCTTCAGCCAGAGCAGCTAGACTGGTGGGGACAAGGAAGAGGGCCTTTTCTGTGGCGGCCCCCGTACTGTGGAACTCTCTCCCGAGTGACCTCCGCCATGCCCCCTCTCTGATGAGCTTCCGTCGCTCATTAAAAACCTGGTTGTTCAGGCGGGAATATGGGGTGGGTTAAGATTTTAAAATTTTTATATTGTTTTAATGTATTTTATTGCATTTATGTATTTTATTCTGTGTACATCACCCAGGGTGGCCGGTTGCCGGCCAGATGGGCGATAAATAAATATTATTAATAATAATAATAATAATAATTGACAAAACTTTCTGTATCAATTGTAGCTTTTGAACCATCTTTAAGAACGCATAAAGCACATTGCACAAATCCTGTCTAGATGTTACCAGCACATGGATAATTGAGATTAGAGCTTGATCTTTGAAGCTAACCTATCAGCGATCACTAATAGAAAGCCCTCCAGGCCATGCTGTCACCTGAATATCCAAGAACAAGGGCAGATCTAAAAGCATACCTCGCCCATGGACCTGACCTTTTGGGGCAGGGGTTTTCAAAGATTCATAGATCATAGAGTTGGAAGGAGCCTACAAGGCTATCAAGTCCAACGCCCTGCTCAATGCAGGAAACTAGAGGAGGGGTCTCCCATCCAAGTAATAACCAGGCCTGACCCTGCTTAGCTTTCCACGCTCAGACAAGCTGAGCCAGCATGAGCCACAGGCCTTTTAAGTTTTAACCTCTTTCAACTTCTTTCAGCCCGAGGGCCAAATTCCATTTCAGAGAAGCTCTCAGGGGCTGCATTCCAGTAGTTGGTGGGGCTGAATGTGGAAGGGGTGTGGCCAAAGGTAAAAAAAGGCTGGGACAAAAATGCCAGCATATTGTAGCTTAAAGCTCTTACTGCTAGCAACTAAGCCTTAAGAGAGGCATTTCAACCATTTAGGATTGGGGAGGGGGACTGCACAAAAGCTGGGAAACTGCAAAGTGATTGCTGATTAGGGGAAGGGCTGGGGCTAGGGGAAGGAGGTGTGGCCATCTGGGCCTGAGGTTTTGCACCCCTGCTTTAGGGACAGAGAGCCCACTTCCAGAAATCTCTCAGAATATCCCACTAGCATCATTTCTAACATTTATGATCCTATCTTCTAAACCGCAACAGAAACAAAAAAATCTAGTAAGCAAGCAAACTTGGCAAGAAACAGACATCTCAGGTGGGATGATTTCAGGGATGAGCACAGCCAGCAGGTCCTGCTATTCTGCTTGCTTTGGTAGAATAGGAAATGAATTCCTCCCACTCTGCCAAAATCCTGGAGCGCATTGTGACATCCAGAATGGATGTTGGGGTCTCATTCTGGAATTTGTGGAGATATTGCCACGGCCCCCTCAGTGCTCCAGAGGCCTCAGAGCAGGCAACAGAAGGCAGAACTCAGTCACTCAGGCCAATCTAGGCTTTCTTCCTAGTCCTCCTCCTCCTCCTCCTCCTTCTTTGTGGCTTCCAGTGGAAACACTAGCACATCAAGCATTGAAGGTAGTCCCAAAGGCACCTGAGGGCACAGGGACACCTATCCTCTACCTTGTCAGGATTTAGATCTATTTTTCCTTATCCGGACTATAACAGTGCTCAAGGAACCCACTGCTGCTCCTGTATCTGATAAAAAAGACAAACAGAGTTGGGTATCAACAGCACACTGATGATGTCGTACTCCAACAATCTCTCCCAGTAGTTGCATGTAGGTCTCAAACAGCACAGGTCAGGATACAAGATAAAACGGGCATTGGGGTGGTGACTGGGGAACAGATATATGTATACCAAACTGGCTTTTTAGAGGACGGGCAGGATAAAAATGTAATAAATATATAAATAAAGGTGGAACTTTGCCCTACTCCACAAGACTAGAGCAGAAGTTCCCCAATGCTATCTAGGCATGGACTAATCTGTTAATTTTGTTTTCTCTTGCATTCAAATGTTTAATATCTCAAGTTCTTTCTGTCTTGCATATGAAGACATTTGCAAATTTTGGAAGATCCTTAACAAAAACGAAATCATGAAATGAAATTCTCACCCATCTGCACCAGCCAAATTCAATAGGTACAGCTATTCCCAGCACGGATAGGATGATGTTGTATCTGCCTTTCATGCAATTATTAAACATGAGGAGCCTGTCAGAACAAAAGAAGTGGCAACCCTAAGCAGCAGCACAAGCATAGTTGAATACTCAGGGATTAAAACCCGGACTTTGAATAGGTTAGCACTCAATGCCCTGGGTGTGGATGAATGAATCTCACAGTTTTGGTTTGTCCCACATTCATTGAAAAGAAGGCCCTTCCCCCGAAACACACACAGCTGTGAGTGGGGAGAATTTTGCGAGCATGGAAGAAGGAGGAGAGACACACCTGGGGCTTCAGGTGCCACATCAGGTGGATGGGCAGGTCTGCCTAGGCCGATATTAGACCTGGCAGCCCCACCCACGACCTCTTTGTCCATAAAGCTTGTCCCTCTCTGTGGCAGGTAAGTGCGGGTTAAGGGACTGATAGGGTTCGGTGAGCATCCTTGGCACCGTTTGGGTGACAGGCGAATTCCAGAGGCCTCACATGGATGGGTCATTAGACTCGGTCTGCTGGGGATCAGGATCACCTGCGATGCCTTTGTTCCTCCTCGCCAAGCTTGTTGTCTTGAGGCTCCAAGAGGAGGCATCGCAGCAAAGGTGTCCCAACACTGTAAAGTGTAAAATGGGGCGGTGGCGACAACTAGCAGCACCACCTTCCGATTTGGGATGCTTCGCCCGTTGTACAGTGTTACTGGCCAGAGTGGCCAGATTAGGATAACCCACACTCCATCCCTTTGCAGGTCATTGATTGTAAATAAATGTGGCCCAGTTAAACCCCAACAACTTGTCTCGACTCTTTATTTCCTGCTACGTTTGCAAAAGAAAAATCTCAGTTCATTCCTTCCTGTTTATGAAGAAAATTGCAAATTTTGATAAATTCTTACATAAAAAAACCAAATCAAATGAAATTTTCAACCATCTGTAATGCTATACTCTGAAACTGTCCAGTCTGATAGGGCTAGGCTGTATATAGGGGCGGCGGGGGGGGGGGGGGAACTAACATGAAGGTATGAAGATTCAGGATAATTCCTACCCCCACTGTTTTTGAGCAGGCTACCATGTCATGTTTTGTCAGTGCAGGACTCTCAATTCTAACTCAGAGTAAATATTTTTTAACTTTGCATGTAAATACTGTTAAAATGCAAAGGGCACCAGTGCAATATCAAGGTTAATGACAGCATCCATTGTCTTCTGGAGTTTTTAAAATGAATATGCAAATCCATCTGACTTTGCTACACTCCCTTTCTCCCCAGTGCTTCTGACTGGCATAGTGGTCCTGGGAGTATGTTTTATTCAGGAGAACAAAAACATGCTGGAACCTGAGACTTTGGTGAATAATAAATTGACTTTGGCTTGGCCTTTTAGCTCATTATGAATCTTTTAAAAGGTTAGTGTTCTTTTCTTGTCTCCTGCTGCAGCATTTAACTGTGTGTGAAGTATTTATTTATTTATTTTTCGGTAAGACTGTGAATGTGATGTGATGCAGAACTGCATAGCCTGAGCTTGCGGGTTGGCTTTTAGTGATCAATGTTAAGCCAATATTGAGGGAGGGTAGATTATAATAAGTCCATAACATTTTTTTCTATCATATATTTTTGTGTTTGTATTGTTAATTGATCTGTGACATAAAATTGGGATTCATTTTTTAAAAAATGGAACTCCTGCTATTTGGTATTTCCAGATTGCCTCCTTCCCGCACATTGCCAAACATAGGTGCAGGCAATTCCAGTGTGCCATTGTGCATGGATAGGCAATTGACAATGAGAGCCAGTGTGGCGTGGGGGTTAGTGCATTGGACTGGAGACCCAAGTTCTCGTTCCCACGTGGCCATGAAGCTCACTGGGTGACTTTTGGCCAGTCACTGACTCTCAGCCTAACCTACCTCACAGGATTCTTGTGAAGATAACATGGAGAGGAGGACCATGTAAGCTGCCTTGGGTTCCTTGCACAAGGAAAAGGGGCAGGATATAAATGTAATGAATGTTGTGTCCAGATATGGACTTCCAGCCCATGTTTTACAGACTGCCATCCCAGAAGCAGAATGACAACATGTGCAGGAAGATACATAGAATCATAGAATCACAGAAAAGTAGAGTTGGAAGGGGCCTACAAGGCCATCGAGTCCAACCCCCTGCTCAATGCAGGAATCCAGGTCAAATGAGGTAAATCCAGGTCAAATGAGGTAAAGAAACATCCATGTTACAAATCCTCTGACTTATTTGAAAAGTTTACTTTAGTTATGGTTAAAAGGTTTGAAATTTACATTATGCTCTAGTCTTAAAGAGAATTTTTATAAGATGATGTATCGTTGGTATTTGTCTCTGGAGAAATTGGCTAGAATGTGTAACGGTGCATCAGATATATGTTGGAAATGTGAACAACGGGAAGGAACCTTTTATCATATGTGGTGGACATGTAAGAAAGCTAAAAAAAATTGGGTTGAAATTCATTTATTAATGCAGAAGATTTTAAAGATTACTTTTCAGTTGAAACCAGAGGATTTTCTATTGGGCATAATGGACAGTCAGCTAGAAGGAACTTTATTTTTATACATGACAACGGCAGCGAGACTACTATATGCACAGAAATGGAAAGGTCCATCAGTGCCTACGACAGAAGAATGGTTGGTCAAGATGCTGGAGCTGGCAGAGATGGCCAAACTCACATCATTAATCAGAGAAAGGACAACATCCATGCTTATTATTGAGTGGAAACCTCTAATTGACTTTTTGCAGAGACTGGAAAATAATGATTTGTTTGTTTGTGGGTTTATGGAATAATAAGTGAATTTGGGACAATGGGAAGAGAGAGATTTCTCATTCTGATTATCGAGTAAGAAAAATTATTGTTACCTATATTTGCTGTAGAAGAAAATCGGAGGTCTATTTTGTTTTGTTAATTGTTATATGTTAACATATTGTTATAATATTATGTGTTTGTTTTATATAGAAATGAAATTTAAAAGTTTTTTTTAAAAAAGTTTACTTTAGTTATGTTCTGCACATGGAGGAGAAGGAAAAGCAAGTGCCCCAATGGCAACTTCTGAAAGCAACACAGAAGGCAACCTGTAAAACTGCAAGAAAAGTACAATGCAGTGACCAATAAAAACACAGAGGAATCTCACATGCATTTGCTGAACTGTCAAAATGACCACAGTAAATTGCATTGCCTTGATCCAGCATCAGAGCATATGCAGCTTCTGCACACATATTCCTAGCTAGGAGAGAACCCCCCCCCCGTACAAATGTGTGCTGCACATGACATTCCTGTTCCAGCTGCTAACACTGTTTACAACTGGGCTGAAGATCAGAAACCATGCCAGTCAGCTGTTGTGGAGATGGTGCAGGGGATCGATTAATTCCCCCCATTATGGTGTGCTGTGAGTGAATGCACTAGAACAGGGCTCTCCAACCTTGGGTCCCCAGATGTTGCTGGACTACAGCTCCCAGAATCCCTTGCCGTTAGCCATGCTGGCTGGGTATGCTGGGAGCTGTAGGCCAGCAACATCTGGGGACCCATGGTTGGAGAGCCCTGCACTAGAATAACAGTATTATTACATACTTTTGGCTGGATTTGTGCCCCACTTGGTCTCACATTTGTCCACCGGTGCCTTCATATGTATCCAGGAAGAGATGACTAAAGATGAGTTGAATTTCAATTGCACTTTGAATTGTTGTTTTATTCATAAATCACCATGTAATAATTTATAAATAATACAGCATGTGGCATTGTCAACTCAAGTTAATTAAATTTTCTCAAGGAACTAATTACCCAGGGCCCACCATACATGGTTAAGTATTAGGAGACTGCTGCCTACAGTGCACCAGCTAAAAAGGCTAATGCAAGCCTAAGTCCATCAACAGTACTGAAGTGTCTACATCACGAGAAGTAACAGTACGGTTCTGTTCTTATTTGGAAATGGGAACGATGTAGTCTGAGCTTAGGAGGCTGCTGTAGGAAACCACTGGCTAGCATGGTGGCACGCCACGAACTGGTAACCACGATAGTCAATAATTTCATAGAATCCTAGAAGTGGAAGGGACCTCAAAGGTTACTCCACCTCGCCTGGAGTACAGTGTGCAGTTGTGGGCACCACAGTTTTATGAAGGATATTGACAAACTGGAATGTGTCCAGAGAAGGGCAACCAAGAAGGTGAAGGACCTAGAAACCAAGTCCTATGAGGAAGGTTTGAGAGTACTGGGCATGTCTGGCCTACAGAAGAGATGATTAATAGGCAATATGATAGCCATCTTCAAATATTATCAGTATCAGAGGCAGTGCACCTATGTACACCAGTTGCTGGGGAACATGGGTGGGGGTGTTGCCCTCATGTCCTGCTTATGGGACCCCGTGGGCAGCTGGTTGTCCACTGTGTGAACATAATGCTGGACTAGATGGGCCCTTGATCTGATCCAGAACAGTTCTTCTTATGCTCTTATGTTGTCACACAAATGATGAAACAAGCTTGTTTTCTGTTGCTTCTGTTTTCTGTCTGTTTTCTGTTGCACCTACACCTTCAATTTACAAGGAAAGGGATTTTGTCAAAACATTATATCATAAACTGATGGTATGAGCTGTTTGACAGCGGAACAGTCAAGTGCCTCGGAAGGTGGCGGATGCTTCTTCACCAGGATTTCCAAGCAAAGATGTGATGGCCACCTATCAGAGATGCTGTAGCAGCAGATTTCCTGCATCAGTAGGGGATAGGACTAGATAACCTTTGAGGTCCCTTCCACTTCGAGGATTCTATGAAATTATTGACTATCATGGTTATTAGTTCGTGGCGTGCCACCATGCTAGCCAGCGGTTTCCTACAGCAGCCTCCTAATTGGGGATGGGAGAATCAGGGGGATGCTCAACAAGTGCGCTGCGATTCTGTGTCCTCCACCTTGAAGCTCAGACTACATCGTTCCCATTTCCAATTGCAAATTGTTTTTCCGTTTTGCTTGAATGGGAAAAGTGCACGTCAGTACACATTTTTTGAAAGTGTGCACCCAAATGCACTCCCCCCCCCAGACTAAAGTGTGAAAATGCTTCCCTAAAGTACACATTTTGCAAACAGCCTTGGGAATGTGCGAGCTTTCTTAGAGAACTGTGCTACCATTGGGGGTTGTGAATGGGGCAGATTCAAGTTAAAAAATGAATAAAAATGACATTCACATACATCCCTACTCCTAATACATGCTCATTTATGGCAGGCTATGGATAATTAGTTCTGCTTGCTGATGTGTTTAGCACATGAAAAACCTACCTAAAGATTTTTAGATAAACAATTTAAAGAAGCTCATACACTCATTATAATCACAAGTGCTCCAAAAATATAAAACAAAACACTCTGCAATGTCAGTGAAAAGCTACGCAAATGAATATACATAATAACACTCAGTTTTGCATGACTGCATTTTCAGGGTCGCATTGAAATTGTAGCCCCCTGGTGGCTCTATGTAGAATCATATTTTTTTGACCCTGAGTAATAGCCATAGAGAAGAAAGCAGGAAAAAAGAAACTGAGTCAAATTTGTGACTATTAAAATAGAGAAGAAGAAAAGGAGAAAGGGACTTGGACTGAAAGAAAGGGAAAAGAGCAAGCCAAGGATGAGTTATTGGAGGTGTGAAATTACCCGTGATTGAAGGTGACAGCTAAGGTTTCCCGTTCCTCTATCTCCCAAGACACACCCTCATCTGAGGCTCCCTACCCAGGGTAGCAGGGGCCCTACAGATGCTGGACTGAGCTGGAGGCAACCACACAACTGAAGCAATGAAGCTCAAGATGTATTCTGGGTTGTTTGCTTTGCAAGCTCAATATTTGGGAAGCATAAGTGTAGCCTTGTCAAACACATCCTCGAACATGGTAAAAATACTGGAGCTGTGCCAAACTTTCTCAGAATACTTTTTTTTTTTTTTCTAACAAACTTTCCAAATAGGATGAAGAATTTTGAAAGGCCATTTGCACACTGGTCTAAAAAATACAACCAATGAAATTAGGTGCCACCCCACCCCCCTGAAAAACTGCATACAAATGTCTACCCCAAATAATGTGAAACTTCAAAGTGGGTGATGTATAGATTGAATATTGGCAGTAAAGCCTACAAACAATACAAGAAAATACTGAAACATTAATGAACTGTCAATAATAGACAGCATTTAATACCAATATTTTGTACAAGGTTAGTTATTTGAGTTTCCTGATATGTTGATGTGGAGTCAATGTGTTTCCCTATGAAACAGTATCAGCCATTAAACCTGATTCAGATTGGAACCGGCAGTTATGAGCAAAAGTGGAAAAAGCTCTGGATCAAGTTATTTTCCCCAAGAGTTATAAATTTGTTCATGTTTGCCCATCCTGAGGTCCCAGCACCCCATAGCTGGTGACTGTGATGACTGTGGAGAGCTCCCCCCCCCTCTCCTCTACAAGACAGCTGTGGCACCAGGAAGAGAGGAATGGAGGGATCTACCTCTCTCCCTCGCTTTCTTCATAGATTTCATAGATCATAGAGTTGGAAGGAGCCTACAAGGCTATCGAGTCCAACCCCCTGCTCAATGCAGGAAACTAGAGGAGGGGTCTCCCATCCAAGTACTAACCAGGCCTGACCCTGCTTAGCTTTCCACGCTCAGACAAGCTGAGACAGCATGAGCCACAGACCTCTCTCTCTCTCTCTCTCTCTCTCTCTCTGTGCCTGTGTCCCTTCCCTCATACAGCTGCCTAGAAACCTGGGAAATCTATTTTTTTAGTGGTGCCTGATGACGTCAGGTGTCCTGAGAAACTACATTTCCCACCATTCCATGCACCAGGGTGAGGCAAAGGGGGGGAGACAAGTAGACTCCTTTACTCCCTCTGTGCCATCGTTGTCATTGTGCTCACTGGAACAGCAACCAGGAAAGTGGGTAGGAGAGGCAGAGGGTAGGAGGACTTCTCCATTTATTTATTATATTTATACCCCAGCCTTTTTTCCTTCAAGGAACCCAAGGCGGCTTACATAAGCCTCCTCCTCTCCTCCATTTTATCCTCACAACAACCCTGTGAGGTAGGTCCTGGAGAACAACTGAAAGATTATAACACTCAGCTTGTTTCTAAGACAAACCCTGTAAGTGACCAATGTTCATACCTCAGCTGACTGGAATTACAAAAGATTTCTACCACCAGCCGCCAACATCCATTTGTTAAGGGATGAAGCTCATGGGGCACGTACGGTGTGCATGTGTTTGAATCGGCAACCCACAGGCTTCACAGAGCACACATGACATGTGTACTACACGACATGCAGCCACTTGCATATCATTGCACACATGTGCCCTAGTAGCAAGATTGATTCAGCTGGAGCGAGTGCTGTGCCAAACCCTGCCCCCTATTGTCTGCCCCTGCAAAAGAGGCATTGTTTTTTCTGCCTCTTTTACAGGGAGGGGGAGAATTTTGAATCATTTCTCCCTGGGGCAGGGGATAGGGTTTCCATATACCTTTTTAAGTTTGGAGGTGGCTGAGGGATCTTTTTCTTTTCACTTTAAAAACACCCCCATGCACGTGCAGCAACACGAGACTATTTACACAGAGGCTTCTCTAGCCTGGCAGCTCTTCCTGAACTCCCATGAGACCACAAGATCTCATGCACCCTCTCTCACAGACATTCAGGAAGAGGTCCCAGGCTGCAGAAGCCTCTCTGCAAGGAGTCCGGGGCTGCTGCTAGCAGCAAGAACAAATGACCTTTAGAGCCTTAGAGAAGCAGGACAGAGCTCTTTGCAGAGAGGCTTGCAGCCCAGCAGGGGTTCCTTAATGCCTCTCTGCAGAAAGCCTCTCTGCAAAGAGCTCTGTGCTCCTGCAAGCAAGAACAGGGTCCCCCCCCCCCCAAGCTCCAAAAGTCCCATTTGTCCCTGCTTTCCAGAGAGGCTTCTGCAATCCGGGAGCACTTCCTGAATGCCTATGAGGGAGGCCTAGGTCACTTAGCCTCATAGCAATTCAGGAAGAGTTGCCAGATTGGAGAAGAGAAGCCTCTGTGAAGAGTCTCATGCTGCTGCAAGTGCATGGGGCATTTTTAAAGAATATATATATATATATATATAGAGAGAGAGAGAGAGAGAGAGAGAGAAGATCCCTCAGCCACCACCTACACTTAAGAAGGTAAGTGGAAATCCTGTCCTCCGCCCCGAGGAGAAAATTATTTGAAATTCTTACCTCCCCGGCCTGTTTTGCTGGTGTTTTTATTCCACAGCTGCCGCCGCCGCCTGCCCCCCTTACAATGGAATAATTGAAATATTGGGCACAGCACTAGCTGAAATATTTTTCTGACTTACTAGCCAAGAGGATAAAATTCTGGTGACTAAGATGGGGGCTTGGGATGACATGACCATGAAATTAGGTCAGAGGAAGGTGTGTGTGTTTGTGGCAAACTCTTTGCATGCCTCTGTATTTTGAATCAGAATACAGTTTCCAAAGAAGAAAGACCTTCAGAGAAGGATATAGCTCCTCTAGGAACCAAGAAAGAAGCGAAGATAGATCTTTATTGTTGCCTATAGTTAGCTGTCAAGCAATTTCCTGCTCCAAAAGGCATTTGAAGAGGAAAAAGGAAAGATGATCAGCAACCTACCCGGTGCAACCAAATAAAACTAAAATAGACATTATCTCAGTTCCAAGGAAAGAGAATCTGGAAACAGCAAATCTTCCTCAGCTAAGGCCAGAAATACACATGCCAGTGGTGTAGTGGAGCTAGGGCTCAGGGCAGCACAGTGTTGGCACTTTTTCATTAGCAGGGACACTGAGCAACAACAATGTATTTTTCCCTGTTGTAATGAAAAGTATTTTGGGGTGGCTTGGTCTTGAATTAAGACCATTAGCTTTATGGAATACCTACTCCTCGTGGAGATGAAAACAACTGGAGCTGGTTTTTTGATATGGACCAACTCGGTTGACTGAATTTTTGGACTCTCCTTGGGGGTGTGGTTATGGCGACTGTCATGACGAGTGCCTCAACTTCCAAATTTACCACCACACCACTGTACACACCACTGTGAGCTGCTTCGGCTTGGAAGCCCCATGCACGACTTCTCTACAAAGTGACACCAGAAGGGGTGACTTGCATGAGAAAACAGTGGGTGGGAGAAAGGGTGTTTCACCTTGTCCCCCGCCGACCACTTTTCCCTTCAGTGCCCCCTCCCAGCTACTTACTATTTATTTTAAGTTATTATTTTTAATATTTGTATACCTGCCTTTCCACAGAAGTAATCAAGGGTGGTGTAGATCAAAATAAAACAACAATAATACAATTAAAAAATAGCCATAAAACCATGCTATCACTTTAAAAACATCACTAAAACTGCTACCATTTCCACAACTGGGAGTTCAGACATGACACTTTGAAAAGGTCACACAGAAAGAATAATGGGGGGGGGGACCCAGCTCTTCAGCATGCTTGCCTTCTGAGATGTGATAGAGTTGCCAACTGACCTAAAAACACAAGCTCACTCTTATGCCTTTAACAGTGATGGGCAGCACAATCCTAGGAGGGTGCTTGCGACCCTCTGAACCCAGAGGATTGTGGGCATCCTATGCAGGCCATGAGGAGCATGGTGGGTGGGATATCCACCACGCTCCCCTCACCCTTAGAAACACCTAGATAGCCAATTTCGGCCATCTAGATGTTTTTCCTCTCCTCGCGAGGAGAAGATGCTGATGCGCCACCTGGATTCCTCGGAACCTGGCAGAGCCTCTCTCCTCCCCTTCCTGCCCCCAGAGATGCCCCCCCATGGGGGAACCGAAGATGGAAGACCATCTTCAGTTCCCTGCCAGTGCGCAAAGAACCACACCAGTACGAGGTGGGAAGGCAGGCGCTCCACAACGCTGCAACCTTGAAAAGATTTCTGAGGCCGCAGGGGCTTCCAGCCTCAATCCTATGTCCCCCAGACAAGGTTGGAGGAACGTAGGACTGCACCCTTAGTCTGTAGGAATTAAGAGTGGTTGGGTCTGCAGCTTTCATCCTATGCATATCATATTATCACCTGACCTCTAGATCAAGATACTGTTAAAAGCACAGGAGCAGAGGGCAGTTTTGGGCAGCACTGATTTGCTGACTCTTCTAAGAAATTCCTCTTTCAAAGGCAACCCAAGAGAAGAGATGTATTTTTCTATATCTATTATGTGTGAACATTCACTTTCCACTGTTAGTGTCCTCTACCTCCAGAACTAAGTGTGTGCTCTTCTGAGATATTTATATATATATATAGATTTATAGATAAATACCACATTTAGAGGCAAGAGGGATACACTCAGTTCTGTGAGTGTGTGTTATAGCTACTTCTAACACTGCACATTGGAGGAAAACGTGATGGCTCAGTGAGGAGACAACTTAGCCCTCCTTAAAAAGGCTCCTGTAATGTGTTCTAGTGAATTACGTCTTTTGCCACCATTCCCAAATATCCCATATTTTCCCCGGCAGGAGACAGCACATTCAGCCATTTGCAAAGGAGAGCTACCTTTGCTGCTGGCTTTCCAGTAAGCAGTGGGGAATGGATCTAGAAGGAAAGAGGGGGAAAGAGGAGGAGGAAAAGGATCAAAAATAGCATTCCTTGTAATTATAACTTACACAGCCACAGCATGTATTGTTCTTGCAGATGGTTATTATTTTTTATTTTTAAAAAAGAACATTGCTTGCACCATTTCTGAAAAGAAAAAGAAAATCCAGTGCTATTAAATTTGGGTTCTTGGCCTCGCTTGCAGCCCTGACTGTGAGATGTAATTTTATTGTTGCATATTTCATTGCCTGCAGCACATTGGCTGCAATCCGGCAACATCCACATGTGTGCACACACCAGGGCAGGCCTGAGGCGAAGCAGCAAATGGTGCCCACCCCCCACCCCAGTCATGGTGCATAGTCCGGTCGGCCAAGTTATTTTGGCACAAAATCCCACAAGTGCTTCTCCACACACACACACAAACGAACACACACAAAGCAATACAAATACAATAATCATAAATTAAAATCAGCTCTCTGAGGCAACCACCTCAACTCTGCCTAATAGTAGGGCTGACCCTGGCATACACACACACACACACACACACACACACACACACCTCAGCACAGACAGAGTGGTTCCAGAGCCAGCCCAGAACATTTTGCTGCCTGGTTCATAGGTCAAGATGCTTTTCTCCACCCCCATTCAACTGTCAGTCCATAAGCCAACTAGAATGGCAGTTGAATCCTCCACTGATGATAGCACAGCATCCACACCACTACCTCTCCTGAGGGACAGCAGTCTAGCTTAGGGTGGGGGGTGGACAGAAGGTAGATCTCCAGGTGTCTTGGACTTCCACTCCCCAAAGCTCCTGCCAGCGTGGCCAATGGTCAGGAATGCTGGGAGCTGAAATCTAAAACATCTAGAGATCTACTTTCTGCCCACCTCTGGCTTGGAGGGTGCAGGGCAGGTCACGTGGAACGCACAGCTCAGTCTCAAACAGAGGGGAATGGCTAGGGGTCTGCCACTGCTGCCCTCCCCACACCACCCATTATCTGCTACCTGAGGTGACTGCCTCACTCTGCCCAATGGTAGAGCTGGCTCTGACACCTACACAATGTCCGTATAAATACAGGAATACCTTGGATTGCAAGTAACTTGGTTTGAGGGTGTTTTGCAAGACAAGCAAATTTTTAAATATTTATTTAATTTTTTCTGACTTGATATACAAGCGACGTCTTGCAATACAAGTACTGTAGTACGGCTTAAATTAAAAATCTGTACAATTTTTTTTGGGGGGATTTCATTTTGCTATAAGAGTGTTTTGGATTACAAGCACGTTTCTGGAACGAATTGTGCTCTCAATCCAAAGTGTGACTGTATTTGTATTAAATAAATAATAATGCCTAAGATAAAGAATGGTGCATGAAGTCTAGGAATAGTAGGAGGGTGCACAGCCAGCCACTGTATCCTGGAACAGCTCCTCTGAAGCACTCCACTTTGTGCTGCATACCTATCATGCACATAGATGGGTGGGCAAGAGAGAGAAATGTCAGTGGTGGGGCCCAAAGAAGTGAGCCTGAGGGTGCTGCACTATCAAGCAGAGGGCCAGAGTATTCACTGCTACCTGAAATGCAGTTTCTAGTTTTGGTTATGAGTTCCCCCTTAGTTTCATTTCCCCTTGCCTCCTTGTCATCTCTGTCCTGTTTCAGTTCTCCACTTCTTGTGACACCACAGGGCCAAACCCAAGTGATGGAAGCCCTCCACAACTCAGGAGCTGACTATACTGGGCTGGCCCTACCATGCAGCAGCAGGCTCAAGCAACCTACTGCAAGCAGTACCACAGGGAGCAGGGTATATGAATGTTGCAATTCGTGTCTGAATGGTGCAACAAGATCTTTTAGGATGTTGACGCTAGTTTTGGGGATGTCATTTGGACAGATAGAAAAATGTCCTGGACCAACACTGGCTATACACTCACCCAATCTTCCCATGTTCCATGGTCAATCTGGGGTGTTGAGGTGGTCTGCAGAGGAGCTGCATGTATATTTCTTAATTGCTCTAAGATGACAGCCATTGACTCCAAACTGATGTAATCTGTTCTTACTTTCTTCTTTTTTGGTGCGCAGGAAAGAGCTTATTCACACAAAGCAAGACAGCTGGAGTACTTTTATTCTGAGGATATTTATCCCCGAATGTACAAAGGGTTGCCCTCAAGCTGTATAAAATGATTGGAAGTAGTGACTCGGGTAAACAAAAGGCCATAGCCTTATTGATTACAGCAGGCAACACATTAAGTTGCTACCTAGTCTGAGGGTGGCTATTGGCCCCAAGATCACATTATAGGGGCATTCATCAACTTGTAGGGCTAATGGAAACATGCTTCTAATAACACACCATCAGGTGCTGAAGGACTGAAGTTGCTCTTAAACTCATGCTGACTGAGAAATCATGGCTGGGGAGTGGGAGGTGGAATGTGCCGATCCGCTCAGCACAATCAGCGAGCCATGTTTCTCAGAAGTAAGTCCCATTGAGTTCAGTGGGGCTTACTCTCAAGGAATTGTGCACAGCCTTGGAAACACATATCCATTTGCTGAAATGCACCATTAAAATAAAAAAAAGATTTCCCCCGCCAAAGCAATTGGCACATTTTATAGAAGACTCTGATGTGCACTCAGAGAGGCAATTCTGACAATTGCAAAATGAATACAAGACAAGATTGTTATACCGCAAGTAGTACAAGAATGTGTTAACCTGTAAATAATGTTTCACCATCTTATTCAACGTTCTCTCCACATCCATTACTATTATTATTTCGCACAGGATACAACTTGGGGGCTGGGCAATACGGTGCTGTAAAGTAAGGAGGGGAAATTATGAGTGATGCTAGGGAATTTTACATATCTGATGGGCTATAGCTTGGGCTTGCATAGTGGTAGAGAATGCAGTCTCTAGGGATGCATGAAACCTGCCCCTTTCTTTCTGTGACTATTTTTACCTGGCTGCTTATGGACATTCTACCAGCAAAAGTGGATGTACTGTGTTTGATGTGCAAATCTGAACCATTGCTGTAAATTGCATTCATATTTTGATTGGCAGTAGGTTTAATTGTGGACCATGTTTCTCATTCAAATGCTGAGACATTTCTCTAATGCAGCACAATGTAGATTTGAACCAGTGTTGCTCACTGCATGCGCCATTGGCTTAACTGGGGATCATTTTGCCAGGGATGTTGAAGAGTCCTTGGTCTCGAGTCACGAGTCGAGTCACGAGTCTTTGGACCCGAGTCTCGAGTCCGAGTCCGAGTCCTTGGTCCAAAATGGTGACTCACGAGTCACGAGTCCTGAGTCACTCCCAAAACTGACTCCACGAGTCCCTATTAAAATCAATGGGGTTTCCCCCTAACAAAATAAGGCTACTTCAGATGTGTGGCTTAAATAAATTCTAGGCACAAGTGTGCCTTTTTATTTCAAAACTCTGCAACTGATTTTGGCAAGAACAGACCAGGCAGACAAACCCAAAATAACCAGGCAGGCAGAGGAGACAGGGAACCCCAAACAGGCAGGCAGAGGCAGCCAAACCCAAAATGTCTGACCCTAACCCAAACCCCCCACAACAACACATCAATCAAAATAAATCTCAACACATCGTTGGGGCTGCGCTCCTGGTAGCTGTCCATAGTGGCCGAGCAGCGGCGCGCCTTGCTTCCATGCGCTCTTCACCGGTGATCGCACTCCTTCTGGCACAGCCAGAAGACTCGTCAACAGCCCAGGGATGTTGACGAGTCCTTGGTCTCGAGTCCCGAGTCGAGTCTCGAGTCCCATTAAAAATATTGGGACTCGAGTCCGAGTCGAGTCAGAGGGGGGACTCAGTCCGACTCACGAGTCGAGTCCGAGTCCCCATCCCTGCATTTTGCACATCCTCCAGGTGTCACTTTCCCACAAATCCGATGACATGAAAGCTTAAAACTATTTGGGATATTTATCTGCAGCCTATACTAATGCTCAGAGTATGGGAAATAAATAGGATGAGCTTGAACTCTTAATTCAAGAAGGTAAATATGACTTAATAGGTATAACTGAGACTTGGCAGGATGACTCCCATGAGTGGAACATAGCAATTGAAGGATATAACTTGTTCAAAAAGAGCAAAGCCACAGAAAGGGAGGAGCAGTTGTACTACATGATAGAAATATATACACCTGCACAGAAATTCAGGAGAATAAACATGGTGGGTCTGTTGAAAGCATCTGGGTTAAAATAAATGAAGGAATAAAATAAAAAAAACACATCATCATCATCATCATCATCATCTATAACCCGCCTTTTCCCCAATACTGGGACTCAAGGCGGCTAGCCCTACTCAAGCGTTCTCAAAGTGTGGTGTCTAAACACATGAGAGGGAACAGTCCCACCCCTCTCCATCATCACATTCATCACGTGGAGGGCGACTGAAGAGAAGAGCCTCCTCTGTCCATGGGGGCTCTCCATGCAATCTGGAACGCATTCTGGATCATGTGGAGAGCCCCCACAGGCAGAGGAAGCTTTTCCCTTCAGACATTCACCCTCCACATCAAAAGTGATGGATGGCTGAGGGGGTGGGGCTGGAGTGCTCCCCCGCCTTGTGTGTTTAAAACAACATGCTTTGAGAACCCCTGAATAGGACTACAGTGGTTGGAGGAGTCTACTACACCTGTTTAGAATGGGGCAGGGGTGGGAAATGTGCAAAAGCCAGGAAACCACCCAAAGATCGGTGGTTGGAGAAAGGATGTAGGGCCAGGAAGGGGGCATGGCCATATTGGGAAACCACGGATGCCTGTTTTTGGACCCCGGGAGGTCTGGATTGGGACCCAGCCCTAAAGTTCTGCACCGCAGAATTAAAGTCTCTGGGAGCAAAGGACTGGACAGAGAACCGGGAAAAGAGAAAGCCCAAAGATCTCTAACATTTCTTGCATTAAACATATGCAATCTCTCCCCACCCCCGCTAAATGTAGTTTATGGATACGAGCTCTCCATCTCCCTCATCCATCATTACGAGGCACAACATAGTGTTGCATTGGTATGGCTCGCCCTGCGATGATTGATGGTACATCTGAGTCATTTCCAGATCTAACCCTGCCGTACCACCACCTTCCTGTGATTATTTCATAAGGAGATAGCTTTTTTTTGCATGACAACTCAGCCCCTTCTGGGGAAGATAGTCACTTTTGGCACCATAGCATCAATTGGCCTAACTATGCTGGCACAGCAGCAGCCTGGGGTCAGGTAACAATTCCAGTACAGTGCTACATGTTGTGATGTTTCTATAGCACATTGATTTTTGCATTCCAGAGTGCTTGTTGTTTTGCTTCCGCAATGGCTTGTAGGATCAGGCTGATTGCTTGCCAAATATGTATTAGAAGGTCATGACTGTGTGCCCAGAATGTAGAGTTGCTAATGGCTTTCTCATATAGATATTGCCCTAATGTAGATGTGGTGGGCAAATGAAATTTGAAGAGAGCTAACATGAGCCGGTAATTGAATGATAAAAAAAGAAATGCAAATAGCCTCAACTAGAAATAACATGGCAAATGAACAAATGGAAGTATTGGTAGAGCAATCAGTCTGCCAATACTGGAGACTGGGCAGTTAGTTTCCGCCTTGTGGTTCAGATTGATTCTAATTGAAAACATAAGTCAGTTGATTGTATTCAGGTTTTATTTATGATCAGTTCTGATTACACAAATTATGACAAATGAGAATTAGGTAGTAGCGAGCTCAGCAATACACTCTGTGTTGCTAGGTAACTAGCCAGCATTATTTAAAATAGACAATGAATGATAAGTGAAATAGCTATGCTATTGTGCCATCTACTTCCCTTTCTTTTCCTTTTTTTGACCCTGGTGCTAAAAGCCTTTTTAATTTTTTTCCATTGGACACTGGGGATTTATTTATTTTTTAATGTAACATCTCAGACTGGAGCCTATGTTTGAATTCAGTTCTACCAAAGCGTTACTGGGACAGCTGTGTTCAGCTCACAGCTGGCCTGATGTTTGAAAATTATGTAGATCTTGAGGTTAGAAACTCCACATGTGGTCAGTTTGTTCTGGTGATGTGGTACCCTGTTAGCCAAGTGTGGTTTCCTTGACCATCAGCAAGGCAGAACAGAGTGAACACCGCAGGTTAAAGAATCGGCTTCCATACTTACTAATAACATAATAAGACATTTTCTTTTAAGATGGTGTGACTAAGGCTTTTTTTATCTGTTAATCTCAAAAGTAGCTGGATGACATCTAAGACTGGTCAGAAATTCCACTGGGATATTTTTTTCAAAGCAAAATATATTGAAATGACAACTTTCAATCTATATTTTCTTCAGATATTGTCTGTGATGGGCCAATCAGTGCTATGATGACAATGTTACCACCTAATATTGCTGTTGTGAATGGTGATTTAAGTGAATTGTCACAGACGGTACCTTCTGCTGGGGGTGTCATGAGGAATTGAAAAGTCAAACTCATAAAAGGGGAGCTCCCTGTTTGATGACTAGTAAGGAGGTGTGGGTCAAGCAGAGCCCTGCTCAACCCATACCTTGATCATCCTCCACCACCTCTGCAGCCACTTTCCTTCAAAGAGCCCTCCCAATTTAACTGCTCCCACAAGTGCAGGAGAAGGGGAGGTAGCCATTGCCATGTCCCCCTTCTTTTTCCCTCAGAAGGTTGGGATGGCCCTTGTGGGGGGAGGGAGCCACAAAATGGCAGCAGGCAGTCAAACACAGTATGATTATGTGACTCAAACCTGACAATAGTTTTGGTACCTTAGAAAAGGGTTGGGCTGAAGGTAGATCTCCAGATGTTTTGGACTTCAACTCCCAGAAGTCCCTGCCAGCATGGCAAATTATCAAGAATGCTGGGAGTTGAAATCTGAAACATCTGGAGATGTTTCTGTTCAGCCCTGCCTATCTGAATGTCTTTTTTAAAAAACTGGGCTCATTTCCAAATTAATCCAAGGAGAGCTCTGGAGAACTCACCCATCTCTAATGAAATCTCAGTTACTACTTTTGATGAGAAGACTCAATCATGTGGGTTTTTGCACATCTTAACTGAACCCCAGTGGGTTCTTTGGGGTCACTGAATAACAGCCAAAGACACCCCTGTGTTCTGATTAGGCATTTGTGGGATTCCAAAATACTTATCAGCCTTATCAAAACTCCTGTTGCTTCCTTCAAAGCCCCTGGATACTTACCCTAAGCAAGACTTTCCAAATTCACATTGCAATTTCACTTTAGTTGACAGTTATTTATTTATTCGTTCTATTTCGTTTTATTATTTTTATACTGACTTTATGCCAGAGCCACCAAGGTAGTGTTCAATAATCAAGAAATAATAAAAACCATAAAAACAACATAAAAGTACATTAAAACCAATAAGCCATCATTTAAAAAAATGTAAAAATAATTACACGCCATCATTAATAGAAAAAGATGACTAATATGATTTAAAAGGTCAAGTTAAAGAGATGTGTCTTCTTGACACCTTTTCTAAAAGCAGAAAGAATGGGAACCACTTGTAGCTCTGAAGCGAGTGCATTTCACAATTTGGGAGCGACATTTGGCTTCTCCCTCCGATCTTAGTAACTGAACAGGTCCATAGCAAGCCAGGCAGGGAGCCATCCTATGGCCCCTAGCCAGCATCTGAGGGGCCATAGGATAGTTTGGATACCCCGAGCCAACCTCAGAGACAGCACTCTGACTTCGGAGTGGGGAATCAGAGAACTGCCCCTCCCCTTTCCCTTCGCAGCTAGTGCAGAAAGAACTGTGCTGGCTGCCCTCCGAGGTTGGGAAAGCAACCTTGGAGAGGGGTCAAAGGGGGGTGTTGCAGTGGTCAGGAAGGGGAGGAGGCCAGAGAGGCCAGGATATGAGCTATTCTGAGGACTTTCCAGTCTCCTTCCCTCCCCCTTCAAAATGCCCCAGCTAGATGGGCAAAAAAGCCCATCTAGCAAAAAATGCAGGGTGGGAGAATGGGGAGGCAAAGATCACCTCTCTGCCACTCCTCCTTGCTCTGCACAAGTTGACCGTAAGCCTTTGAGTTTGGGGGCTTATGACCATCGAGGGCACAAGCCATGGGATCGTGCCCACAGTCACTTAAGATAGCCAGGCCTGAAGCTATGTAGGGCTTTAAAAGTTAAAATCAATGCCTTGAACTGAGCCTGGTAAACAACTGGTAACTAGTGCTGATCTTTCAATATTGGGCTGATATAACCGTGATACTTAGCAGGCTAGCTGCCCCATTTTTCACCAGTTTAAACCTTCCAGGCTCCCTTCGAGGGTAGCCCTACAGAGAGCACATGGCAATAGTCTAAACGTGATGTGACCAAGGCAGATCAGATCAGACCAACTGTTTGCACCTGGTGCACTGAATGTGATTCTGCAAACACATTCCTTGCCGCCCCCGCCACTGTCTCCACCTGACAATCCAGGTACAGCACAGGATGACAGAGCACTCCAAGCTGATCTTCTAGGACAGGGCTCTCCAACCTTGGATCCCCAGATGTTGCTGGACTACAGCTCCCAGAATCCCTTGCCATTAGCCATGCTGGCTGGGTATGCTAGGAGCTGTAGGCCAGCAACATCTGGGGACCCAAGGTTGGAGAGCCCTGTTCTAGGGGGAGTGCAACCCCATCCAGAACAGGTTGAATCCCAATTCCTGAGCCTGGCTTTCTACTGACCAAGAGCACCTCTTGCCTGGATGTAATCTCAGTTTGCCCACTCTCATCTAGTCCATTAGAGATCCCAGGCAATGTTCAAGAGTATCAACCCTTCGTTGGTGTTTGGTAACAGAAAACAATAGAGCTGATTGCATCTGCATATGGGTGGTACCTAATTCCGACCTCGATGTCCTCTCCGAGCAGCTTCATATCGACATTAAATAATATAGAGGACATGATAGCTCACTATGGAGCACCTTAGGCAAAGGCTGAGGTGTTGAACAGTTTGTTGCTGACTCTAGTTGCTGGCCTTATCATCTCTTCCCACTGCATGGAACACATTTTCACCAGCACTGGACTCCCAACAGGACATCCAGTGCTGGTGAGAGGAAAATAATACCCAGACCAGACATACCTTGAGATTCTCTTCAGAGGCCCTGCTCTGGGTTCCCTTGCCAAGTAAAGGGAGGCAGGTGGCTACCAGGGAGAGGGCTTTCTTGGTGGTGACACCCCAGTTGTGGAAAGCCCTCCTTGGAGAAGCTCACCTGGTACCTTCTTTATGGTCATTCTGGCACAACATGAAGATTTATTTTTTTTAATTCTTCCAGGCCTTTTAAAAATCTGTGATTTTACTTAAAACAAAACAAAAAAACCCCACCATCATTTACGTGTTGTGAAATGTTTCATCATCTGATTTCATTCTCTCTGCTGGACATTTTTAGACTGCAAGTTGTTTTATGATGTTATTTTACAATATTGTATTTTAATTGTATTTTATTATACTGCATTTTAATTGTATTTTTCATTGTATGTTTCTGAGCCATCAAGAAAATGATGTTATTGGACAGCCTTCTATACCTATAGTAAATAAATAAAATAACTGTGGAGTTCAAGTAAGAGTATTTGGGACCCGCTTGAAAAATTTGGCTAGACTTTATCTATTGTTGTTGTTGTTGTTTCTCTCAAAATTCCTTAGATATTTTTGTTTGTTTGTTCCCCAAGCAGGACCCTCCAAATTCATCTAAACATTTCATTTTTTGAGAAATCTGTTCAGTGTATGTTCCAGTATTTGTTCAGGACTCTTACAGTTTTTATTTATAATTTTTGGTATCACTTTCTATTGGAGCTGGAAAGGAAATACAGTATTTTTCCATGTATAAGACTATACTTTTTCCTAAAATCGCTAGACTAAAAATTGAGGGTCGTCTTATACACGGAAGTAAGCCGAGGAGAGAACTGCGCGGTTGCAAAACTGCCCAGTGGGGGGCGTCTTATACATGGGGGCGTCTTATAGACGGAAAAATACGGTACACAGTTTACCAGTGAAGAGGTCTACAGGGAACCTTTGCCCAAACCATACCTGCCAAGGACTAGAGGAGGCAGCTTTAAATTAACCAAATAGTGTACTGAAACATCTTCACTTCGGAGGTATGTCAGGAACACTTCCAGTCTTTTATCTTCCTTGGAACAGCAGGGGAAATGCCCTCTGAAATGAGCCCAGTAATAATGTCTGCTCTGCAATTATACCTGTCACCAATTCTGAATGCATGGATATAAATAGCCTGCACAATAGTGCTTTTCTACTGTGTCCTTCCCCCACTTTCCCCCCAAAAAGCGTCTATACCCACAGTTCAGATGGCAATGCCAGCCCAAGAAGCACAAAATCTGCAGAGCCCCTTCTGCTGCTTATTTCCCTTGCATTATAAAGCTGTGCGTTACTCACCGAGGCAATAGATTTTGTGTAATCTGGTTTGCTTTAAAGGAATTGTCTGCAAGGTTTATGTCATACGAGGAAGTCAGAAAGGGAATTTAACAGCTTATGCCTTAATGCATTTTGATTTCCATGTGTTTGGGAGTGTGCTGAATAAACTATGTTTATTTTGGAATACCAGTGGGATTATGGCTGGGACTTGATCCTGTAGCGCAAGAGTCATCATGATAGAGAAATCAAAGCTATTTACAGGTGCTCAGAGCTCATCTTAAGACCTCTTATCACTAGATCTCTTAGTTCTTTGGATAGCTGAAGAGGGATACACCTTCAGAGAGACTGAAA
Source organism: Shinisaurus crocodilurus (assembly GCA_021292165.1). Taxonomy (NCBI): domain Eukaryota; kingdom Metazoa; phylum Chordata; class Lepidosauria; order Squamata; family Shinisauridae; genus Shinisaurus; species Shinisaurus crocodilurus. Next base: position 111,256,485 of record CM037881.1, read on the forward strand.
ACTTTTGAAATGTTGGCATCTCTTTCAGCTTAATCCATAATGATTTTGTAGCAAACAAATTTTTTTCCTGGAAACTTGGAGCCACTGATTGAAAAACTAGGAGTTGATTCCAAGGAGCCTGCTAAAACTGAGATGAGGAGAGATGATCAAAACTGCACAGAGATAAAAGAGAATTTTTTAAAAACTGTTTGGAGATGGTATTTGACTCCTGTAAGATTAAATAAAATAGATAGTAATTGTGCTCCATTGTGTTGGAGAGGATGCCAGGAACTTGGTACTTATGCTCATATGTGGTCGAGCTGTAAAAGCGTATTGGATTTTTGGAATAAAATTTTTGGAGAAATTTCACTAATTATTGGTATTAATGTGGAGGTCTGTCCAAAATTAGCATTGTTATCAATAACGGAGAAACTTTTGTGCTCACAAGAGAAAAAGGAACTAATTGTAAGTTTATTAGCGGCAGGGAGATTATTGATTGCAAGGAATTGGAAAGTTCAACATCAGTATTTAATAATAGACTGGTATAAAGAGGTTTGGGATATTGCTTTAAATGATAAACTAACATGTAGTATTAAATGTAAAAGGGGACAATTAAAGAAAAATAATTTTAAGGAAATATGGGGGTCATTTTTAGATTATGTTTTAGTAAAGGGGAAAGGGAGTAAGCCATGTCATGATATGATGTATTTTTGGAATATAGATTAATAATGGATTATGTGGATAGAATTGGTTTTGGCCCCGGGGTGACGGGTGCACTTGTAGTGTATGATTTGTAGGGTTATGGGGTTTTTTTGTGTGTATGTGTGTTCTTTAAAAATATAAATAAAAATTAAAAAAAAAAAACTGCACTGAGCTCCATATGAATGAACACCAGCTGTGCATGTGATAGAGATTATTTTACAGTGCAACCCTAGGCAATAGGCATGCTTTCTCAGAAATAAGTCCCATTTTGTTCAGTGGGATTTACTCTAGGCTTGTGCAGCCTTAAAGGCTAATTCTATTCCTTAGAAAACGGAAGAATCTGTTCAGCCACAATGCATTCTAACCCATAAATCAGGGGTGCAGAACCTCTTCTAGCCTGAGGGCCAAATTCCATTTCAGAGAAGCCCTCGGGGGGCCACATTCCAGTGGTGGATGGGGATGAAGGGAAAAGGGCGGGCCAAAGGCAAAATGGGTGGGGCCAAAATACACAAAACTCAAGATATTTTAGCTTAAAACTTTTACTCTTAGTAACTAAAGCTTAGGAGAGGCCTTGGAACCTTTTGAGGCCTTGGAATCAACAGAGGCTTTTTCTTTTCTTTGTTGAACTCCCCATGTATGAGTCAGTCAGTCTGTATGGAATTTTAGCACTGCAGTCTTGGTCTGAATTGAGGCTGCATGTGCTTATGCTGCAGTAATTAAACCTATCACACATAACTTCACTATGACTGGGTTCAGACAACACGATAGTGGCTGGGGATGATGGGGGTTGTAGTTCAACACATCTGGAGGGCAGCAGGTTGAGGAAAGCTACACTAGAGGATTGGCTGTTCCGCAGCCAAAGTTAAGTAGTAATAGGTCAAACTAATTTATGTGGGCTGTCTCTTCCGTCTTTTATAATGCATGGATCCTGAGATTCAATTCAGAGGACCCCGACACTTGGATAATACACGAGAAACAGGAGGAAGGCTCAACTCATATGTTTGCTTTAAAATATTCTTTTTAATAAAGAAAGCAGAATCTTTATCTTTGAACCTTTAAAAAGAGGAATAAAAGCATCCTAAAATAAAGTATGTTTGGGTTTTCCATTGGGTGTGAGTTCATCTTTAAATGCCCATTAATACTCAATTGTAATATTAAAATGCCATGTGTTTTTTATGTTCTGCATTGCACTATATCCTGAAGCTTCTGCAGAGTTCACTGATTTGTATGTGAAGCATTGCAAGATCTGATCCAATGTATTTTAGAACTTTGAAGTCTGGGCAAAGAAAAACCAGAGGTTTTTTTTTCCCCCTTTTTCTTTTTCAAAAAATGAAGAGATCAAGCTCACTAATGACAAATTCTCTAGAGTCCTTTGCAAACTGGAACTGAACTGTTAAATTTATTCTGAGTCGGCAGCTTTTCTGAATGATAACATCTTGGTGAAACGGAATGCCCTCCAGTTTGGCAGAATTATACATACTGTGCACCGCTCTCTGAAATTCATCACAGCATTGTTTTTGAAGATCTCCACATTAATAGTTCTTCCTATACACATAAGTATGCACAAACATACAAACAGCTCTAAGGGTGTCTCCAGAGGAGGGTTTTATTTTGTGCCAGTGCCTTGCTTCATTCATGGGATTTTATGAGGGTTCCATTTGTAACCCTCCTGAGTTGTTCCACTGCTTCTTGCATTTTACTTCTTACCACAGAAAATCTGTTAAGGGGGAATGATGGAACACAGCTGCACAGTGTATTTTGATCAGTAGCACTAGAACAGGGTTAGGCAACCTTTTCAGGCCATCGGCACATTTTACAATTTGAGAAACACTGCTGGGCACCACCACAAAATGGCTGCCATGGGGGGCATGCCAAACGACAAGTCACCTGCCCAAAAGACTGAGTACAAGGCAGAGGTGGGGACTGAGCCCCAACACATTAAACAACTCCTTTGAACACACAGTTCTCAGCAACAATAGAAACCCATTTCATGGCAATCCCAACTGCCTGAAAGAAAATGTGTTGTTGTGGGTTTTTTTTTTTTTTTAAAAAAGAAAAAGTGAGAGGGGTAGGGCACCTTGGTTGGCACCAATAAAGGTGTCTGGGGGTGTATCGGTGTCCAAACTGGAAGCAGCCAAAGAAATGTGAGTTTCTGTCTTAGATGAACTCTGAAAGGGGAACATTAAAGCCACAATGTGTGTGTGTGTGAATATATATGTATAAATAATTTGTAATAATGTGTATGTAGCCTAAATAGGGCTGCTGAGAAATGAGAGAGAGAGAGGCAGAGAGCAGCATGCTCATGAGTTTCCTGAGGTTGTACAAGTATGAAAAAATCTTTAAAAAGATCCTAAAGTGGCAAAATACCTCCTCCCTCCCAAACAGCCTAATGAAGACAAAGCATCATAGTTACAAAATCCTGGGTTTTTCAGCTGGGGAAAGGAACATAAAATGGAGGTGGGGGTAGAATTGAATGAGGTATCCTGAAGAGGGTGTGGCTGGCTGGCTGGTTGACTAGATTGCTGGAACCCTGAACTAGAGCACTCCTGTTAGAGGTGAGGATACACTGTAACTTTGAGTTTCAGGCTCCAGTTGGCATTAATGGCATGATTAAATATAAAAATATACAAAAAGGGACTATGTTTAAAATCCTGACAGAAACAAAGCATAGAAACTTAAAAGTCAAGAGAAATATATATAAAAAATATAACCATAAAAAAATAGTAAAATAGACTAAATTTTATAATATAATATAAAAATTTCCAGAAATATTTTTTTAAAAATATAAATATAAAACATGTATAAGACAGAAACAATTAGACTTGTAAAATACAGCTTCTCTAGGGCTGAAGATGATAATAAATATCCTTTCAGACTTGAGGACCTTTATCTCTAGATGAAGTATTGTTAGTGCCAATGTTTTTTTGTTTGATGCTTCCAGAGAAAGGTCCTCACAGCATGTAAGCTTTCTTGCTTTCTTGTGTGGAAGCCAAACGCGTTTCGGCCCAGCGGCCTTCTTCAGTGGCTTAGAAAAGATAAAAAACTTACAATAAATCAAACTACAGTCAACTAGTCTTTAAAAATAATAATAAAAAAAATAGTAATATAAAACATAATTAAATGATGTCATGCTCACCCCTGTAGTTTCCACTCAATTCAGTATATAATCTATTGCTCTGTATTTCTCAATTCTATATAAAATATACATTTACTTTATTAGCACATACATTGATAAAAGAATTTTAAATTTAAAAAGATAGAAAAGATAACAATATAAGAAAACCCTTTCAGAAGGAGTATATTGACTCACCAATGCTGGTTTCATTTACCAAGATCCTGAGGCAGTGCTCCAGAGTTTGGCAGATGGAATAATTTATCTGGTGTGTTACTCTCTTGCACACACCTGGTAATCATCTTCATTTGGAGGTTGCTGATAGTATGGCTATACATCTAGTATTCTGAACAAACTTACACTAAAGTTGGTCTTTATACATAATTTATTTCAACAAAACCATGGCAAAAATAGTGTACTATGATTAAATATATACAAAAGTGTTGTGATTCAGGAGGAAAATGCCAACTAGGGGCCTTACTAAATTTCTAAGCACAATTCTATGAGTTATTACTCAATAATATCACATCTACTGGGACATACTTCCAGTTCAGTAACTGCAATAATTTAGAAGCTATGTGCCTTTTTCATCTATAAAGGGTCAGTTCGAACATAGCCCAGTAACAGGGGCAAGTGTCAAGCTCGCACATCATCTCTTTGTGCATGTGTAAGCTTTGATGAGAACTAGGGCCCACATACAGCAGCGCAAACAAGTCTTAAGTAGGGATGGATCTGAGAGTCTCGGGGAGGCTGAAAGTGGGCCGAAAGCAGCCCGCTCGCTTCCCCCGAGATTCTCACGACTTACCTGGCCGCTGCTTGCTCCAAGACACGCCGGGGAAAGGAGCTTCAGGTCCCCGGCGTGTCTTTTTCCGGTTCCCTGGTGCTGCGTTTTTAGCGTAGATGATGGTGATGATCGTTTATTTATAACACCCCTTACACCAAAGGGCGGGACAAATAACATATACAGTAAACATAACAATACAATAAATCTATGTGACCGCACTGTGTGTGAAACAGCCCTAATATTTGTGTCAGTCTATGGAGGACAGAATTATTACTATGGCCTGGATCCAAGGCACTTCTACCTGTGAAAGGAAGGCCCTCAATTTCTACCAACTCCTCCATCAGTTGGCCCCTTACTCTACAGGCCCCCTGGTGCATCAAACACAATTCTGGAGGGTCCCCAATAATCACAAGTAGCTTTTGGGGCACAGGGGATTGCATCAGGATGGACAGCTCCATTCCACCAGCAGCAGTCTGCATGTGGCTTTAGCATCCACCCCTAAATCTCTACCTCAATCCCTCGGCTATAAAATATGGGAGAGGGATGGTTTGTCTAGGGCAAGAGTGGGCAACTGGTGGCCCTCCAGATGGTTTGGCCTACAACTCCCAGCATGCCTCACCACTGGCTGTGCTGGATAGGCCTGATGGGAGTTGTAGACCAAAACATCTGGAGGCCCACATGTTGCCCACCCCTAGTCTAGGGTTACACTAATATTCTCAGAAGACTGAACTGAAGTCTCTCAGAACACAAGCTAATTTTGTAACCACTGGTTTGGTAAGAACAGGCGGAGGAGGTATCAGCATCAAACACGCAAAAAAGATAAATAAATCTCTGTCACAGAGACAATTGCTCCAAAGGGAATCTCCCATTCATTGACAAATTAACAGAGTTAGTGCACTGAGTCCAAAATGATAACTCATATATTGCTTATATAGTTTTTATTATTAAGAAATGCCATATTCTAGAATTTAATCCTTTATATTCAGCATTCCCATTCTGGTGAGTTCATGCCAACCAAAACACACCCAGATAGTACTGGCTTATGGTGATCAATTGTTCTGGTAGATTTTTAGTCAGTTACCCTTTCACATTGCAATTTCTTTCCTTTCTTGTGCAACATTAATTCCTCCATTTCCTTCTAATGACCTTCACTTCTTTGAACTTAATTAAATCTACTAATACAAGTAATTAGTAACAAAACCAACTTCTTCTTTTATCTTTTTTTTTAACAGTTAAGGAGAAGTTGAGTTCATTAATATATCTTTCTTACCAAGATGTAATGTCATGAAGATGTACTGTCACAAAGGGGACATCTTCATTCCTTAACATAATTCTTTCGCATCTTGCTATGACCATTAAAACTTGCCTTGTGGGAGGGAGTTTTTGTCATCCCAAGAACTGGCTGTTTCCTGACGTGATTGAAATAACAGTGTTCTCTCCATCCATATTTTAAAAGACGTGCATATTTCATCATGGAAAGAGAGATGTGAGTAATTATCTGATCAGTGTTATAAATAATAGGAGTGCTGTGAAACAAATCCATTCCTTCAGTGAGTCATATATTTACAAGTGATCTTTCAGAAACTGAAATGATTGGCTTTTTAATGCACATTCCCCTTTTGGGTCTCCCGTGTATCAAGTTTAAAGTAAAGTACCACTAAGTCCATCTGTATTTCAGGTTTCCTTATTTTCCTCTCTCTTTCAATACTGCTTTTTCATATTTATGTCAGTGGCTATTCTTTTCTTAAGATACGTACCAGGATATCAGACTTAATAGGGTTGGATCCAGATTTAGGTGTGAGCAACTGAGCTGGAGGAAGACGACTTCCCCAACACCCCTCCAGCTCCTCCCAAATGCAACACAGAAGCTTGGGGGACCCTACTGAATGGGATAGGCTGTGATTTGGGGAGAAGGGGGGATTCCCTAAAACTGGGTGATGGCATCTTTTGTGTCCAAAAATTCCAGCAGCTGTGTTGATCCATGTCAACACACCAGTTCTAGCAGTATTCATCTCCACCAGAAGCAGGTCTTTTGTGAAGATACTGGCTGGGTTCAGGAAACACGATAACCTACACTCAAAGGTTGAGCGTGGGTTGCCGTTGAACTGTGGATTGTTGTTAAAATGTGGGTTATCATGTTGTCTGAACCAGCCAAGATAACAAACCATGGTGAACAAACCATGGGTTCTCTTCATGGGTTCCTTGTGGTTATCAAGCCATGGCTTGTTAGCACAGCTGGGTTCAGACAACATAACAACCCATGGTTCAACAGCAACCCAAGGATCAACAACCATGTTGTCGTGTTGTCTGAACCCAGTCAATGGGTCTTAATTGCCCATTCAAGACCAAGCCACCCCAAAATACTTGCGTTACAATGGAGAATAATATATAGTTGTTGAGAAAATGCATTTTCCCCTAGCTACTGTGAGGATTAGTTCAGAGGGAACAGGGACACCTGAAGTGGGTGGAGATGATGACAGCATCCCAGCTAATAAAAAAGTGCCAATGCTGCATCCCCATGAGCCCTGGCTCTACTAAACCACTCACAAGTAGTTAAAATTGTTGATTTATTTTTTATTTCACTCCCCACACAAACTATCTTGTGACTCTGAGGGATCATTGTACATGTTTAGCCAAAGCCATTACTAATCATCCTCATCATCAACCCGAACAACAGGAACAAATGATATTTAAGGAAAGCTTCCAATCATTCAGAGTTCCTCGCAGAGCCAGGTGCATTGACTAGCTGGAAAAGAGAAATCTTACAAGCCCTCAATCTTCTCACATTTCTGCCTCTTCCCTGCCCACGCCCCCCCCCCAAACAATATCTAGCTTGTAAAGCACTTTGAGCACTGAAATTTACAACATAAATGGCAAATAATAAAAATGCTGTTCCCCATAGCAGCAATGAATGGGCATGCTTGAAAGGCCCAACTCTGGCAAAGCATGAAAGAAAAACCAGAATGAATGGGAATCATCATCTATAATCTTGTGCCCAAATAGCACCGCAATCAATGCATTAGAAAGCAGAATACAAACAGCTTATACTGAGAATTAAAGCCATGATTTCCTACAATAACAAACACAGAAAGAGGCTTCCATGAGTGCATCATCATCAGTACCCACATGTGCAAAAGGTGCTTCATTGCAGCGGGGGGGGGGGGATTAATTCAGCATCTGGTGTTTTGTGCATGGAACTCATCATTACTGTCCGGGACACATTGAATTGGTACCTAATTTCGCACTTTCAAACTAATATGCAAACCGAAACTCGGCTTTCTTTCAAGTTTCGCTCCATTTTTCAAAGGAGTCATCTCATTAAAAAATGCAATTCCAATCCGCTTCTTCACTCAATCACACCTGTGTTTGTTTTTAGACTAAAGTAAGCATAACCTTTTTTGTATTGCAGATATTTGCATTCTGTTTTTTGTATTCAATTCAGCATTATATTCCCTTTCATGCGATATAAAAACATTTGAATTTCGTGAAACAGAACATTTTCCATAAGCATGCAAAGTTTCAGAACATGAAAATTTCAGAAAGTGTCCACAATTTTGGCCACCACTGTATTAGCAGAAAATGTACACGAAACTGTGTCTATTAGTGAAAGTAACATTAAAAATGCATGATATTAGGAACATTGCTTGCAAAAAATGTGTATAGTAGGCAAAATGTCATACAAAAATGCACGTATTAGGAGAAATTGGCACAAACATGCATGCAAATTTTCATTCAAACTTTTTAAAAAATCTCAGTGTTTGGGACAAAGCAAAGTGAAGATTGGAAAAATGAGAAACTGAAATTGACAGATTTGTCCATCACGATTCAGCACTTTATAGCATTGTGGCAGTACTTCAAGGCCAGGCAGAGTTTAGTGGTGGGGCTGGGGATGATGATGATGATGATGATGATGATGATGATGATGATGATGATGATGATGATGATGATGATTTTATCAACCACCTTACCTGGAATCCTCTGATGTTTCCTCATTTTAAAAAGATCACAAAAAAAGGGAGACATCACTTCCCATCACTCTGAATGGGCACTTGTTCTGTTTGCCCTCTAAGAGCATTTGGCTCTGCCTCAGTTTTTTCCCATAAAACCAAAATGTCAATTTAACAGTAGCTACAACAAAACAGAGCACTTAGAATGTAGGCCAGTACAAAAGCCTCAAATCCAAAGGAAGTCTGGAATACAGCTGATAGGAAATCACATCACTTGGAATTCAAAACTCAAAAGAAAATAATCTGGTTCTAAATCTGAGTAGAAACAAACAAACTTTCTTTGTCCCATATTAGTTAAAAAGAAACAAGGCACCAACGTGCTTTACAATGCAGTCCTATATGTGTCTACTCAATAGTAAGTCTCATTGAGTTCACTGGGGCTTAATCTCAGGTAAATGAATATAGGATTGCAGCCTTAGGGTGCAATCCTATGCATGTTTAGACAGAAAAAAAGTCCTACAACTCCCAGCATGCCCCAGCTAGCATGGCTGGCTGGGGCATGCTGGGAGTTGTAGGACGTTTTTCTGTCTAAACATGCATAGGATTGCACCTTTAGTTGCCTATGCCTAATTTCTCAGAAGCCACTTCCAAAACTGGTACATAAAGCCTAGGATAGTGATCTTCACTATTTTTCAAGTGAGAGCCACTCGGGGGGGGGGGGGACTAACAAAAAAAAAAATCCATGTGAGAGCCACATTAACTTACTACCAAAATGATCACAGAACAATCAAATGCAAAACTTACTTTAACTGGATATGCCTGTTGCTCCTCCACTTTGACTTTATTATTTAATGCAGCCTTCCCCAACCTGGTGCTCTCTAGATGTTTTGGACTGCAGCATTCATCACTTCCAGTCAGCATGGCCAATAGTAAGGAATGCTGGGAGTTGTAGTCCAAAGCATCTGGATGGCACCAGGTTGGGAAAGCTTGATTTAATATATATACACACAGAGAGACACAGGAATGAACTGCATAGTATTGGGGTCTCATGAGCAAAAGAATGCCTAAGTGGGGAAAAGGAAACCACCACCCCCAATACATGGACCAATTGATACCTTTCATTTTACAGAGGCTATTGGAGACAGGGCTTATTAAAACCAATCAGGGAAACTTATATTAAAATGATATTTCCATTCACCATGCTAATAAAAGTAAATTCATCATTCTAGGTGGGGAATAATTAAGGATTCCAGAAAATCTAATCTTTACCTCCTCAGGGCAACATGAACTTGTCCATCTAGATTATGAGTCATTGCCCAATCACTTAAGGGTAATTGGACAACAACTGGCAATTGGGCCATAAACAAGGTAGAAAGAGGGGAAGATGCAGATGCTGCTTCTTGGGTAACAAAGAGTACACATAACAGTTAGGACAGACAAAGCTTTGCCAACTTTGAAGTCTCCTCAAATGAAGTTCGGACAGAAGCCTTGTCAAGCAAACTTGGAATCATCAGAAGTATGTAAACTGCTTCACACATTAACTCAGCAATCTGCACTATAACTCTGACCCTGTACATAAGTCAGTATTATTGTGCCCATATTGCAGATAGGGAACATAGGCTGCAATCCGATGCATACTTTCCTGTGAGTAAGCCCCACTGAGCACAATGGGATTTGACATGCATAGGATTACACTGTTAGGATGATCTTAACAGGGCTGGCCCTACCATTAAGCAAAGTGAGGCAGCTGCCTCAGGCAGCAGATGCTGGGAGGTGAGGAACGCTGGCATGTGGTTGAAGGACAAAGCTGTGTGTGCTGCATGGCCAGCCCTGTGCCCCCATAAGCTACCCTGCTGCCTTCAGGTGTGGAGGACCCTGTCCCATTGCCAGTGTTGAAGTAAGATTCAGTTCTCCGTCTGGTTGGCTACTGTATGAAATTGATGGGGGCGGGGGGAGGATTTGCCTTTGCAAATGTCTTAGCAAAATGTCTTAGGCTAGCCCTGAACCCTGAGGCCACCTAGGCCATAATCCTATGCATTTTTAGACAGGAAAAAAAATCCTACAACTCCCAGCATATCCCAGCCAGCCTGGCTGGCTGATGCATGCTGGGAGGTGTATGACTTTTTTCTGTTTAAACATGCATAGGATTGTGCCTCTACTAAGTTTATGGCAGAGTTGTGATTTAAACCATGGAACTTCCAATTTATCACTTTATGGTGGCTGATTCTGTATATCAACTCCCCTGACAATGAATAAATATTTATTGACCAAGATGATCCCCCGCCGCCGCCGTAGGGATGTATGAGAATTTTGTTTCTGCTCACAAAACATGTGAACATGCCTTGTCTGCAACCCCGAGCACAAGAACATGTCCACTGAAAATGGTCACAAATTACCAAATATGCGCTCATGTTCAATTTGCACAACTTTTCCTGTTCGATTTGCACAAATGTCCAAATTTGCACAAATTTTAAAATCAGCCCCACTTTAGTCTATGGGGGAAATTTGAGCAAATCTGGGGATTTTTGCCCAACTTTCACATTCCGCAGCTGTTCATTTTGTGCAATTTTCCCATTCGTGCTAAATCGAGTGGTGAGCTGATGTTTGATTAATCTTGGCAAGCTCGAACATTGCTCGTTCACTCATCCCTAGCTCACTGACAGCAGAAATTGTTGGCCTCTTGGTCTTAGGAAAGGGTATTTCTTCTTTCATAAATTAAATTTCAATTAAAATAACAGAGCCGGCAGGAATAGTACTGTAGTTTCTCTCTCAATCCTAAACCAGCACCTCCAGTCTCCAGGACTGCCTTTCTCTGGCTAAGATGATGAAATAGAAAAGACAATATGGACCTCTCAGGAATTATAGGTTCACCTCTCCCTTGAAAATGTAACATTACTCCCTAGAGGGATCATTCGCCTGATTTTCATCAGACTCCACAGGAACAATGAAACATTTGCACTTCTGTTCCTTCTTGTGCGTATTCCTATTAGCCCTGATTTATTACTGCCAAACCAAATCCCTCCGTGATATTGCAGCCTCCTCAAATTTCCACCCCTATCAAATTTGTGGTGGACCTTATTAACACCTCTGGCAGCGCAGCCATTCCTTCCTTCCTTCGAAACTACAGGGATTTGAAGAGTTACAGGAGCACCTTCCAGGACAAATAATAGACTACATCTACATTTGCTAGCTTTGCTGCTGGATATAATTAGAGGGAATTTGCATCTCCTGATTGCTCATGCTCCTCAAGAACAATGTGAGCTAATGACAGCCTCATGAAGTGGTTTGGCTGGATTACTATGCTACAACAAGATCTGTATTTCTGTTTGAAAACAGTTTCCAATGTAGAGGAGATTGTGGGGAGGAAATGATTTTTCTCCATTCTTCTGGACCCTATTCATGTATAGATGTACTTTTTCTAGGGCCATTTTGTTTGTTCTAATATTCATTCTCTTTGATGATAGCGAAAAATAGCTGCTGACGGTTGATTAACATCTGCCCATTTGTTAGAATTGGCTTGGGAAAAGTCTATACAGAACGTTTCCTTTTCTTGCAGTGACAGAATTGCAGCTCTTTCATACTTAGGAGAGTCCAGGGTGTGTTTTCTATCTGCATGGTGCCTCAAAGTGATAAATAGACAACAGGGGATGTGTTGTGTGCAGACCTTAGACTAGGAGAAACCCCGCACAGGCCTCTGTTAGCCCTGCTGGGGAGTTATATCTAACCTTTTAAATAAATCAGTCAAATTGCCAACACCTGGGTGGAGCGTTAATTCAATTCAAATTCAACACACAAATTCTACAGGCAACACAGAGAATAGCCTCAGTATGGATCTAGATGCTTTGACCAAGAGCTGTCCCCCAAAAGGTTAACACCAGATACAGGCCTGGTGATACTAGTCAGCAGCTACTGATGGCCTGGCACCACTTCTTTGCTGCTCCCCCTGCATTGCCTCTTCTACTTCCGTTGGAGGCTCTGCTGATTCTGCTTCTACCAGCCATGCTACCAGTGAGTCTCCCACCAAAGAGGCTTTGTAATATTCCTCTGTTCCTGTATGCACCAATGTAGGGTCAGGCACAGGCTGTAGTGAGTGTAGAATCAAGCCTGAGCCAAAGTGCTGTTGTGATATGTATCACTTTACCAGCTGCAGCACATTGTTTACACATGGAAGGGACAGAATGGCTGTAAACAGGTTTTGTTATGTCTTACTAGAATCCTTGATTCTGGGCTGTGAGAACAACATGAGCTGGTCACATGGTTTGTATGTTCTGATGACGTGCTAACTTGTTTTCTGTCTGAAGCCATCTTAGAGAGAAGCTGGACTGCTTTCTCTCTTCTTCTGGTTCTTCTTGCTAGACTTTGTTCCTGCAACAATGTAATGTCTTTGCTGAGGTGGAGTTAAGCTCAACTTACTCCACTGGATGTAATGCTTGCTATGCATTTATACTCTGCACATGGACTGTAACTAGGAAATGTATACTCTGTAGAACGTTACTTGCTAAGTAAATAAACAGGTAGAAATAGACCTGTGGTGTTACAGAGTGTTTCCTGACTCCATGGATTAATCTGCAACGGGGAAGCTGGAAGCAAGTCTGATTACAGGGGCAGACTGGACTGGTCAAAATTGGCACCGACACAACACGCTGCATAGGGAGGTGAGATCTGGAAGATCTGTGTGTGGAATTTAAGGCGTCTGTTAGCACACAGATAGGATTATAAATCTCCCAACTCTGCTCACACGCCAACAAGTGCTGGTATAGTTGGGCCAGAAAACTGGCTGAATCAGCCTTGCTGATTGTCCATGAAAAGTGTGACAATTTAAGGGGTTATTTTATGCCCCTTGGGAGGAGATGGACGACTAGCTGAGAGTTTCCCTCTCTCCTTATCTTCTTTGGTAGCCTATAGGCCAGATAAGCCTAGCCATATGTGGAGAGAAGGAGGACACACTCCCTCCCTTCAGTTTGGCCTGAAATCACTTCCCAAACTCCAAATTAAAGAGCAAAAGTATACAGGGCTGGTGCTACCATTAGGCCAACTAGGCAGCTGCCTAGGGCGCAGGGCTAAAGGGGGTGCCAGAAATAGGGGGGGGAGGGCTCAAGTGGGAAGGGGGGGCGCTAAATATCTGATCTTGCCTAGGGCACCAAACTGCCTTGCACCGGCCCTGAAAGTATATTACTGTATAAACCAGACAAGATTGGAAGGGAAACAAAGCAGGCACAAAAACAAAATGTGAAACTTACTAGCCTAAGCAACTGGAGTTCACTTGAAGGGACAGCAAAAGTTCCTAACATCTCCTTTGCAAAAGCTGTACTTCCCCATTTATTTTCCCTGGCCAAGGGAGGAGCAGGGAGACTACCCAGTTAGCTCTTCCAGCTGGTTTAAAGCATGAGACGTCAATTGCCCCTGCTAGATAAGACTGGAAGGAGATTGCTTAAAGGAGAATGACATTTATTGGCTTGGCAAGATGAAATGTGTTTATGAGCTTTAAAAAATACATGCACCTTTCCAGAAATACAACAGCAAGCAGCTGTCTTGGCCAGAAAATGCCTACAACTAAGGGGAAATAGATGCTGAGAAACAGTTCAGCATCACAGAAGGGACAGATAACATCCTGCATGAAGTGTGATCAGTGACCCATGAGTTATAATAGCCAAGGATTCCGGATGGAATCAGTGACAGAAGACATGCTTTGCACCACGTAGAAGTTCCCCAGTGAAATCCCCAGCTTCCCTCGTTAAAAGTACAGGCTGACTAGGGATGTAACCGCTTGCCTCGAGTGGGCGTAGCGGGCCGAAATTGGCCCCACTCACCCCCGCCCTAGGTGAGTGGGCCTTACCAGGTCCCGGGCCCCGCTCGCCAATCTATGCCGAGCTGGCCACATCGGCCGCACCGGGACCCTGCGCCAGCGCGCCGGGACCCCACGCTGCATCTTTTCCATACAAACCAGGGCAACAGGGCTTAAAACAGCCCTGTTGCCCTGGCTTCTATAGAAAAGACGCAGCGCAGGGTCCCGGCACCCCGTTGCAGGGTCCCAGCGCAGCCAGCGTGGGCGGCTCAAGCGGCGCAGAGAATCGCTCCGTGCTGCTGAGAATCAAGCGGTGGGGGGGCCACCGCGGAGAGGTGAGGTGGGACGGGGCCCCCAAGTATGTGAACATCCCTAAGGGATGTAACCGCGAGTCTCGGGAGGGCTGAAAGTGGCCCGCTCACCCCCCCGAGACTCTCATGACTTACCTTCCCGCCGCTCAATCCAAGATGTGCTGGGGAAAGGAGCTTCAGGTCCCCGTCACGTCACTACCGGTTCCCCTGCCACTGCGTTTTTAGCGTAAAAAACCAGGGCAACCCAGCTGGAAACGGCCACAATTTGCACTTCCGGTTCCCTGGCGCTGCGAGCGGTGAGTGCACGGTGAGAGCAGGCGAGGGATGCTCCGGAGCACCCCCCTGAGCAGGTAAGCTCCCCGCTCGGTTTACATTGCTAGAATTGCCTCATGATGTCTTCCACTAGGCGAGAAGTGTGGGAAGCCAAGGAGGCTAGAGGGTGCCAGAGAGATGTTTGTCCAATGAAAGACGGGGAACTCATGCACCTTCCACAGCCAACTCATAAGTAAGATAAGCACAAGGACCCTGAACAAAACCCACGAGAACTTCTCTGAAATTTCTTCTCTTTTTAATTTCTTTTCAAAAGCAATGTCTTTTCTATGAAATTGAATGAGAATGGTCAAAAAAAAAATGTGGGAGAAATTTTCAGCACAGCACTAGTTAAAAGGAGCTCAGAAAGCAGGGCTGGTCAGTCCTGGTTCCATGTTTGGGAGGGCCTTGGGCAAGGTGACCATGGGGGAACTTCCCAGTAGGACAGAGGGTCCACCACCACTGACCAGTGAATGCGGCTTGGCTGCAACATTACATGGAGCTCTGGGCCCACTTGGCACATGTGTGCTGGACAGTTTTGCCCTGTTAATGGCACCGGCCTTGCCTGTGATGTGCATACTTCGAGGGCGGGGCTGGCATCCTTAGCCAGGCAGCGCCAGCCAGTGTACACCAGTGGGCCTGGGGCTCTGCTCAGCACAGCCACCACCACCCAGTTGGACGTGGTGCTGGCAGCAGCCCTGGGGCTGGGAGAGGCTAAGATCATGGATAGCCACGGCCAGTCTGAATAAACAGGCCTGGGTCAAGTGGACCAAGGGTGTAATTCAGTGTGGAATGCAGCTTTATATGCTCAGGGTCAGTAGTGAGGAGGTCAACCCAAGGGATTTGGAGAAGGAGATGCACACACGGAATAGCACTAAACCAAAAGCAAAGCAGGACCAGGTGAGAACTATGGTGGGGGTGAAGCAGTGCAGAAATACAAAGCAAGATTTAGGGTGCAATCCTGCTGAGGTGATCGTCAGCCTCTGAACTCCAATGCAGAGTGGAGGAGGCGATCTTCGCCTCCCCGCTCCTCCCACTCTGCATTTTTGCTAGACAGTTTCCAGCCTCAAGAGAGGCAGTTGGCATGGTTCTTTCTGCACTGGCTGTGAGCTGGGAGGGGATCAGAGTGCGGATTCCCAGCTCTGAGGTCGGAGCTCTGTCTCCGACCTCAGATCTGGGAATCAAAAGTATTCTATGGCCCTCTAGACACTGTCTAGGGGCCATGAGATTGTTCCCTCCATGGTAGAACAGCTAGCCGCAGAGGCCGATCCTGGTCAATCAAGGCCTTCTCAGGGTTGACACCCTCCTGTTTCTTTCTGACTAAGCTTATAAAATCTACTCATACCTTGATTGTTTGGTCTCCTTTTTTTGAACACACACACACACACACACACACACACACAGAAACAAACATTCTAAACATTAAATCCAGTTATAAAGGCAGAACTGAAACACTGAGCAGATGAATTTGTCCTGCTGGAAAACAGTTGAAGATGTAGTTAAAACAAATGACTCGTGAATAACCCATGGCCTGAAATACTTTAAGATAATGTGTTTGTCAATCAATTCTAAATAAGAAACAAAGACATTTAAAAATAATAATAATCAAAGCCCAGTGCTGGATAAATCAAGAGAATAGAAAGAAACTTGTCTGACACATTGTTTGCTATATATAGATCATCCAGTTTTACAGGGGAGTATTTAAAACACAGATCACTGTGTTGCTCCAGTTTTATCTCAGGTGAATGCTTCTGCAACCTGATCACAGGCCTAGGACCTGGATGGAAAGCAGATATTTCCTACCTCTAGCTTTCAACCCTTTGCACTTTAACCATTGAGCTACAGTGCTCAGAACAAACACTCAGGGCATAGGTCTTATATCAAGAGTGTGATACCTTTATTGTCCACCATACAAGATATATATAGCAACATGTGTATTGTCTAATGTGGCCAGTTTAAATTGAGAGAGTAGGCCGCAGTGGGTGAAATTCAAAGTTTCAATGGAGTTTTTTCCTCTCTTTTTAGTCCTTGTGGGGGCAAGCAATTTTAAATAAAATAAGTGGCTGGGTGGGAAGGTTTAAACTTCCCCTATCTATGCATGGTGGTCCTGATGCAGATCAGGGTCCTGTGTGATCACACAGAAGTAAATAAAACAGCAAGGATCAGCCACATGCTACATATTTAACAGGAGTTTGCACTTTAGCCCGTAGATGGCTTTAAAAGGGGAATTAGCTAAATTCTTGGAAGATAAGGCTATCAATGGCTACTAGTCATCATAGCTATATACTCCCACCAGGACTGTGGGCTTCCCATGGGCATCTGGTTGGCCACTGTAAGAAATAGGTTGCTGGACTGAATAGGTCTCTTGTTATGTTCCTCTCTGTTCTTATGCAACAGTTTAAAAGTGAAGGTTCTGTAGGAGTCACACTCAGTGAACAGCAGCACTATTATAAGAATTGTCATGCATAATTTGGATAATTGGGTTAATTAATTCATGTTTTGCAGCCTGAGCCTAAACACATTTACTTGGACATAAATTGCAGTGCATAGGGTGGCGGTCTTGGATTCACAATTAAGAACAACAACAAGGCTCTGTGAAGTATTTCTTTCTTTCTCAACTATAGCTGTTCAGTGTAAAATAAACATCCTTCTGACAGTGGTGTTATTGCAGCTGGTGGCACATTTGCCCCTAGGCCAGGAGGGTAGATGTTTAGTCCAACATCATGGCTTAGGCTAAAATCAAGGATGACACAGTGACATAGGCTGTAGAAAGGATGCTATACTATTAGAGGTGACATCCTTCAGATGAGGTGTTACATCAAACTCCTTTGACCTCATCATCCCACTTGACTGGGCAGGTAGACGTTCATGATTCCATGACACGTTCCGAAGGAAGAGAAGATAAGCTCAGTGTCTAGGCTGATGTCTGTCTTCTTAATAGAAAAAGCTTTTGATGTGCAAGACAATGAATGAGCTATAAACCAATGGCTGGATTACTCAAGATTTCCAAGGCGTTATAATATAGCAATACTTCAAAGTTAAGGATGTGAGAGGAAAAACAACAACCAAACAACAATATTATGATTCACTATTTTGAAGATTCTGAGTATGAAAAGTGTTAGGTTAAAAAGTGTAGGCGTTGAAAAGAAATTTGAATGGTCTCTGCACTTATTAAGTTCCTGGCTATAACGCATGCTTTGCCATGTACCCATGGAAGATTCCTGTTCCTGGGATTGGATCCAGACTTAGTCATATTTAGAGTAGACCCTTTGAAATCAATGGGACTTAAGTAAGGCATTGCTTACCTGAGTCCCATTAATTTCAACAGGTCTGCTCTAAGTACAATTAAGTCTGGATCTAACCTCTGGTCTTCCTAAGTATTTCCCCAAGTAATTCCTTATTTCAGTGGTTTTTCAGCCTTTTAGCCTTATTTCCCATTTCCGGCCTTTTGCTATCTCAAATTGATGGCTGTGTTGCTATTGTAAACGTATTGGCACTAGTATTAGGGCAGAGCCTAATGAATGAGGCTCTGTGTATCTCTCTCTCTTGTGATACACAAGAAAGGCTACAGCTGGTGGCCCTTTCAAAATCCCAATGAAGCAGGATTGAAGATGTATCATGATTCTTGCATTTATTTATTTATTTATTTCAATTATTTCTATCAGGGGTGGATTACTGCACTGCAGGAGGTCTGGGGGCCATTTTGCCCCCAGGACCCTCATCCTGGTGGGCTGTATGCCATGGGGTGCTTCACAGTCCATGGGCTGTCCTGAAGAAAAAGAAACCACCAAAAAAAAAAAGGTAGTTTGCCACCAAAATATGGTGGCAAACTGCTGGAGAGAGTTACAAGGGTTAAATTTAGCTTGCAATTTGTAAGCTAAATTTAACTCTTTTAGCACTCCATAGTAATTACAGAGTGCTAAAACAGTCAAATTTAGCTGGAAGGCAAGCTAAATTTGACCTTGGTAGCCCTCTGTAGCACTATAGCCATCATTTCTTTTGCTGCCACCAAGTTCCGGATGGTGGTGGGGCACATGTGGCACACATGTTGCTCACCCTGGATATGCTGCCTTTCAGGATTCAGTCCTTCCAAGGTGACTTATAAGTAACCTCTCAGCATGCATTTTTAAAAACCATAATGAACAATGTCAACATATAACAAATCATCAGCATCCTTCCCATAGGGCAGGTAGTAGTAGATAGTTCTGTGGTGACAGTGGATAGTCCATCTGGAACTGGAGCAGGCAGATAGATGTCTTCTTCACCTGTCTCCCCAGGATCCTCCCTACAAAATAGTTGGTGGTTGATGTGGTACATGTAATTGCAATAATTGCACACACGTGCCCTGTTTATCCTTGCCTCCATCTCCCTCCCCTTCTTCTGTTGTCACCCTTGTGTCATTTGATAGATTAGAATGCAAGCCACTTGGAGCAATCACGTTCTTCATAAAGTGCCACATATCTGGAGCACTGTGGGAGCAAGTGCAGAAGATGACAATATTTCAATGAGAACAAAATAGTTGACCATTTTTGTTGGTGATATGTGGCTTGAATGATCACAGCTTGAGTGTTTCCTGCTTGAGACTGGTTTCTTCAGCACAGGCCCAGATCTCAATGTACTGTACCACCCAAAAGCTTTATAAGGTGGGTTAGGAGCAGTGGTACTGTAAAATATGATTTGTGGCCACATGACTTCTTTAAAAAAGGGAATCTGGAAACATGTTGAGACAACTGTGTCAGGCTGCAGCCAAGGAAAGAGATGGGAAGAAGGCCCACTCTATCAGCTCTGCTAAGAGTCCAACTCCATCAGGCTCTTCCTCCATCAACCTGGCAGAAGCCATTCCATCAAGCTACAGCGGAGGGAGAGATGGGAAGCAGGGCCACTACATCAGCTCTGCTGAGAGATGAGCTCCATTTGGCTTCTCCTCTCCCTGAACTGTTTCCATTCCATTTAGCCATTGTAAGAACTACAATGTAACTTTAAGAATTGGTGTCAACATTTTCTTGTTTTCCTCTTCCCTCCTCTTCCCTTTTTCCTTTTGTGTCTTGTTTTTAGATTGTGAGCCTGCAGGCAGGTACTGTCTTTTTTTTATTTATCATAGGGAAGCCATTCTAGAAGCTGTTCAGGCTGACAAGCAGGGTAAAAATGCTTTGACCAAACAGGTATAAATATAATAAATAAATAAAATAAATAAACAAGTAAGCAAACCGTATTCACCACATGCCCAGAGAAGGAAAAGGTCATACCCCATTCACTTAATACATCTCACCACCTAAAATGTTCTCATAAATCAGCTCTGATTTTACTGCCTAAAATCCTGTAAGTCAGTTGCTTATCACAGTGTGGCAGCTCCTTCACATGCACATTTTGCATAGGACAAGATCATTACAATTTAAACATTGCAGCTGCAGTCCTATATCCACTTGCCTTGGAGAAAGCCCCATCGAAATCAGTGGGATTTACTTTTCAGTTGACATGTATAGGATAGCATAGTAAGAGATATCATGTGGTTGTAGAGTTGTCAGTGTGCAGCAACAAGAAAGGAAGGAAGGAAGGAAGGAAGGAAGGAAGGGTCACACTGCACCTTAAAAACTAACAAATGTATTCTGGCATAAATAGATAGATAGAGCACTTATACCTCTCTTCAGATGGAAAGACTCCCAGGCCAGCTACATGTCAATAGAAGAAGGCAGGTTTTACAATCTAAAAAAATATATATCATACAGTTGGTCTTCTTATCATGACCAGCTGGAATGGAAACAACTCGAAGTGTGAAGGAGCCCAATCTTTCTCTTTTCTGCAGCTTGATGGAATGGATTGCTGGCTGACAGTTGCGGGACAGACAAAGCCTGGTGGAGCTGATTTCTCGGGAGGCCCTGCTTTCCTACTCTCCATCTATCTGTAGCAGGGGTGGTCAACTGCAGGAGAACCAGAGGGCATTTTCACACACACACCCCAGGTCCCCTCTGTGGGTTGCACTGGGAGGTGGGGAATTAAAAAACATAATTCAGCAGCAAATCGCTCTGTGGCACTCAGTAGCACTAAAATGGACAAATTTAGCTTGTTTGTAAGTGATTTGGAGTGCTATGGAGTGCTACAATGGACAGATTCAGCTTGGAAACAATATAGCCACCATGGAGCACCTTTTTGTTTTAAAAATAACTTCTGGGTGCAGTGAGGGGGTGGCGCAGCCCGCAGCCCATGTTTTCTCCACCTTCTGCTCTCCCACTTGATGGAAATAATCTTTCATAGTCAAATGATGATGACCACTTTTCTGTAACTCTCGACTTGGAAAGTTCATGCTAGAAGGAACGTGTTAGCATTTCCAATGCCACTGGAGTTACCAAAGTACTTGCTGTAACCACTGCACACATTGGCAAGGCACTGAGGATAATATGGTAGGCAACAACATAGCTTATCAACAAAGACCGTTCATGGGATCTTGTCGCAAAACTCTTGGGACCACTGCTGTGTCCCATGTTGTTGTTGTTGTTATATTTATTTATAACCCACCTTTCCCCCAATATTGGAACTCAAGGCAACTTCACAACATTAAAATCTGTACAGTTAAAACATATAAATAGAAAAATACAAAAGTTAAAAATATAATTAAATCAGAAACAGTATTAAAATTATATAAAATATCACAGCTAAAACAACAATAACTATAAGAACAGTGCAAATCCATCGCTTTCTCATAGGTCCAATTTTATTCCCCGAAGGCCTGCTGGAACAAGAAGGTTTTTGCCTGCCTTCGAAAACATACCAAGGAGGGTGTCATTCTAGCCTCCCTGGGAAGGGAGTTCCAGAGTGTTGGAGCAACCACCGAGAAGGCCCTCTGCCGTGTTCCTGCCAGGCGTGCCTGGGATGTTGGTGGAACCAAGAGAAGGGCCTCCTCAGAAGATCTCAAAGTATGGGCAGGCTCATAAGGGAGAATATGG
This sequence comes from Shinisaurus crocodilurus, assembly GCA_021292165.1. Taxonomy (NCBI): domain Eukaryota; kingdom Metazoa; phylum Chordata; class Lepidosauria; order Squamata; family Shinisauridae; genus Shinisaurus; species Shinisaurus crocodilurus. The sequence goes on from CM037881.1 coordinate 111,278,355, forward strand.
TCTTTCAGATAACCTGGACAAGAGCTGTATAGTGCTTTATAGGTCATAACCAGCACTTTGAATTGTGCCCGGAAACAGACTGGGAGCCAGTGAAGCTGTTGTAACAGAGGAGTTGTGTGCTCTATGTAGCCAGCCCCAGTCAACAGTCTGGCAGCAGCTCTTTGAACAAGCTGAAGTTTCCGAACACTCTTCAGAGGCAGCCCCACGTAGAGCGTGTTACAGTAATCCAAACGGGATGTAACTAAGGCATGTGTCACTGTGGCCAAATCAGTGGCTACAGTGCTGAAAGCAGATGGGGTAAGAATGGCTGGATTTTTTCAACATGGACAAAATTTATCAGAGCAGTATATGATGCTTATTCTCAGTGAGCATGGTAAAGCTTTTTCTTCTCATTCACAGAATGTAATGCAGTTGGCAGTGTTTTAAAATAGCAATTTTGATGTTAATAAGTAGATTTGTCAAGGAGCTTTAGTGCCAGCATGACCATCTTCTGCATAAAATAACCTCTGCTGCTTGTCATGCTGCTATAAATTGCTACCGCCCTACATTTCAACGGGCAGAATCAGCTACAGCCATAATCTCGGAATGGCAGGGTGGTCTCGGTGGAAAGAAGTGCTTGTGATATTTTTGCCTTGACTGTTTAGGCTTTTACAGTGTTGCCCACAAACATATCTGGGGAAGCAACTGAGAACTTTGAATTTTCCTTCTTGCTTCTTTTATTCCTTGTGCCTATATAAAAAATAAGTATTTGCTTTCTCTATTATTATTCCCATAAATTCCACTTTGCAGGAAGGTCCAGCATTCAAAGTTTATATCAAACGTTTCCCCTAAAGCTGCAAAAAGTTTTATTGTGGAAACAGCACACTCGTTTCAAAACCAATGCAAGACTGATTTTGTTGATTATACTCAGTTAGCTATGGGACGGGGATTCACCTGGCTCCCCTGTAATAAAAGTCTGGGTGGGAGAAGGGAATTTGCTCGGAGGATGGGATGCTTGGGTAAGAGAGGATGGAGGAAAGGTGGTTGGAGGGTGGAGCACTGAGAAAAGCAGTTTCAGCAGGAACTGGGTGAGGATGGAGATGGGATGTAGGTTAGGAACAGATTTAGGAGATAGGATTTTATATTTGGAAGGTTTCCATATGAAAAGGAATCATAGAATAGTAGAGTTGGAAGGGGCCTACAAGGCCATCGAGTCCAACCTCCTGCTCAATGCTGAAACCCAAGTCAAAGCATGAGCATCCCGGACAGATGGCCGTCCAGCTGCACTTTGAACGCCTCCAGTGTTGGAGAGCCCACTACCTCCCTAGGTAGTTGGTTCCATTGTCGTAGTGCTCTAGCAGTCAGGAAAGCAGGCGGAATCTGGCTTCCTGTAGCTTGAGCCCATTATTTCATGTCCTGCAATCTGGAATGATTGAGAAGAGATCCTGGCCCTCCTCTGTGTGGCAACTTTTCAAGAACTTGAAGAGTGCTATCATGATAGTATCATCTCTCCCTTCAGTCTTCTCTTTTGAAGGCTATAACACGGCACTTGATAGTAATCTGTTTTCTTCATTATCTGGCTGGGGGTAATGAATGTTGTAGTCCAACACATCTGGATGGCAGCAGGTTGGAGGAGACTGCTGTAGGCAGTGCTTTTTTTCTGGAGAAAAGGGTACCGGAACTCTTGGATTATATTTCCTCGGGAGTAGATGGCGATTAAATTGTAATGCAATTAATAGAAGAAAAGGTGCTGGAACTCAGTTCCGGTGAGTTCCACCAGAAAAAAAGCCCTGGCTGTAGGGCATCATCAACAAGATTCTGGGAAACACGGGCTTTTAGCCCAGTCAGATTCCCACTTAAGATGATGCAGCATAGCTTCAGGCACTACGGAAAGTCATCTACTATATAGAAGTCCAGGAGAGATGCCTGGATTTGTGCTATTCTTTTGTATGCATACATTACATATGGGATTGGATCTAGATCTAAGTTGGATCAACTGTGCTGATGGAAGTGGACGTCCCTGGCACCTCTTTCCCGAGGCAGCCCCTCCAGCCCCCTGAAGATGCTGCCCAGAGAGACAGGAGGCCTTGCTGCATGGGGGGAGGTGTGGTGTGGTGTGGTGAGGGAGGGTGAAAATAAGGTTCTGACTTTGTCAATGGGCGAATGTCCTGTCTTTGCCCCAGGCACTGTTCCAAATACATTTTGAATACTGTGTACTTTACAGTTCTGGGCCCACGCACCTTAAAAAGAATATCATGGAGCTGGAAAAATTGCCCAAAATGGCAACCAAAATGAAGAGGGATTCTTTCCTGTAAGGAACAGTTAAAGCACTTGTTGGTTTTTAGTTTAGAAAAAAGGTGACAATGGGGTGGGGGACATAATAGAGGTTTATAAAATTGTGCATAGTGTGGGGAAAGTGGATAGTGTGTTCTGGAGCTAGATTCTGCACTTTCACTATTACGTGGCCCACCAGGTTTCTGAATGTGAAGTGCAATCTCGCAGCCTGAGTGCCATTGCTAGGTTGGGAGCAAAGAGCTTACAAGTCAACCCAAGTTCCATTGTCCTGTTAATTAAATATCAAAATTTGAAATTGAGGAAGACATCAAATAATGTTTCCGTTCTCATTTTCAGCATTATGGATGTTTTAAAATGGGAAACCATAAACATGAAAAAGGTGATGATAAGTTCTTTATGGGGGAAGGGGATTTCTGTATTTCAATTTCAAACCAAATTGTCTTGTCATCTGTGATCAGTTCCAAGAGAGTTGCTCAGAGGGCTGCTTTCAGAAGAGCGTCAGTTTTCTGGATTACCACGAAAGATCTTGTGCCATACATGATATTGTCCACTAGGATTGGCAATGACTGAAAAGTACATAAGGCACAATCGACTCTACAAACTATAGGCAGTATCCAATGCTGCCTGTGCACCAGTGGGACTCACCGCTGGTGCAACAGGAAGCTAATGCTTCCTAAAGCAACCAGAAATGAGCCAAAATGCTCACAGCAGAGCTCACAGGATGGAACACCACTGACCTGTTGAGTGTTCCATTCCAGAAGCAAGCATTTCACATAGCTAATATCCAGGATCGTTCTAAGAAGTGCTAGTTTCCTATTGCACTGGTTGTGGGTGCTGCTGCACAAAATGATCAGTAGACGGCCAAGGGCAGCATTGGATACTGTTCTATATTAACTATATAAGGCAGAAGGAAAACTGGTAAAAATTAAAAATATATAATGAGAGACATATTTTTTTTATTCTGTCTCCCCCACTCCCTCCTCTTTCTCTCTTCTACACTCTCTCACTCTCTCTCCATACTTGCAATAGTAGTTAAACATTTATGATACTTTCACAATCTAGTCACAGCCAAAGAAACTAAAAAACTTTGTGAATTCTAGGGAAGTATGAGAAATTCATGTCGGTTCATTTTTGATCAGGATCCAACTAGTTCATACCTCCCAAACAGAACATAGACTCAAATGCAATCTGTAGTTGAAGTCTATACATTTCCAAGCTTGCAGTGTGATTTACAGATATATATATATATATATATATATGCATTCTACAGCATGCATACATTTGAAAAATGTGCATGGAAAAATGCGTACTTTTGAAAAATGTGCACAAGCATGCTTTAATCAATGGAAGAAGAATGCATACATTTCAAAGATGCACACAGTTCATGCACATTTGGAAAAATGCACACAAAAATATGCATAAATGTTCAGGGTAAAGAAAAAAACTAAGACCGCAATATGATACAGACATGAGACGGAACGAGCTTCAAGGTGGAATTTGGAGAACTTTGATGAGCCCGAGTTTTGCTTGTATGCATGCCCCTAACACTTTTTTCCTCCTTGAAACATGTAACATGGAGATCACAAAAGGGGGAGGAGTCCATTGTTTTCATTTCCAAGGATAACTCAAAGTGCTCATCTTTTTGACTGAATGCAGCAAGATAACAAGTCAATTAAAAAGTGCGAAAGCATCATAATTTTCATAAAACTGCAATGAATCGTATTGTCTTGCAGTATGCAAAAGATGTGATGAGCATTGGGGTGTATGTGTGTGTATAGCACCTGGAAAGCCGGCTATTTAGGACCCAAATTGCTCAATACCTTGCCTTTTGGTATTTACATTTCCAGAACCTTAACTCCGCACTAGTATAAAGTGAGCCACAGTACAGAGCAGAAATACTTCCTCACTAACATATTTACATGTTTCAAAACAGAACAGTTAATCCCTTATAGCAGCCTTCCCCAAGCTGGAGCCCTCCAGATGTTTTGGACTTCAACTCCCATCAGTCTCAGCTAGCATGGCCAATGGTTAGGAATGCTGGAAATTGTAATCCAACATATCTGGAGGACATCAGGTTGGGGAAGACTGCCTTGCAGAATACCTGCATCTAAACATAGACTAGTGGTACTAATTGCAAAAAGAATTACATTACTAAACTGGAAATCTGCTGAAAATCTAAAAATAGAGCAATGTTTAGATGCTGTTCAGAACTAGCAGTTAATGATCATGTTATATATCAACACGGTAAATCAACATGTTTAGATATATATGATTATTTACTTTATTATGTGGGTATTCCATCAAATACTTCCTTTGCCCCCCCCCCCCTGATCTTTCTGTTGTTTTTTCTCTATAGTCTCCTTCCCTAGCCTCTGTTGGACTTCCTTCTAAATAAACCTTCTTAGGATAGCACTACATGATTTCCTATCACTTTCTCTTTCTTTGTTCTTTCCTTTCAATTTTACCCTATTTTTAATGTAATTTGTGTTATTCTTTATTAATGTGTAAGCATCATACGATTTGTGCAATTTTTGAGATTTGTTTAATAAAATACATATTTAAGTAGCATAGGCAAATGGTGTGTGCATGACGTAAACAGGAGAAGCAGAAGTCTGAAGTAACAATGGGTATTTCTTGGGCAGGGTAGTTTTATTTTTGCACATTAGTTCCTTACAGGGCAACCGTCATGGACCAGCAACACCCTGTTCTGTGAGTGGAAGGGAAAACAGGCAAAATAGTGAACATCCACTCCGTTTTGCCCTTCCCTTTTCTACTGGTGACTTCCTCCACCAAACCAGCCTTAAAACTCTTTAAGGTCTCAGGTATATACTTTAGATCAGGGCTCTCCAACCTTGGGTCCCCAGATGTTGCTGGCCTACAGCTCCCAGCACACCCAGCCAGCATGGCTAATGGCAAGGGATTCTGGGAGCTGTAGTCCAGCAACATCTGGGGACCCAAGGTTGGAGAGCCCTGCTTTAGGTAATGTGTGTGTGTGGGGTGGTGGTGGTAGGTTTTTAGATGTTGGGGTAGGTAACCCAAAAAGAAGAGGCCACAAAGTTTCAAACAAAAAGTTGTTTTTTTAAAAATGTGAAGAAAAATGCTAAGAGAAAGACATTTTAAAATCTGAATGGATACACACACACCATATGAGCAATAGAATAAAATAACCAGGGATAAATGCATCCAGCTAACCTAACTAGACTGTGTCCATGCTTTATTCAAGTCCCTTATGCAAACAATAGTGTGCTGTCATAATTCCAGCTCTCTCTCACCAAGTTCTCCAATTCCAGCAGCTCTGACGTGTTCTTGTTCAACTTGCCCTAAATTCCTTTTCCTAAGTTCTTCCCCTGACCTTCAGTTGAGCCTCCTGCAGTTTCTTTTTTTCTTCTTGTTCCTCTGCAGACATCCTAGCTTCTCTATTCTACTAAACTTTTGACTTGAGCTGTCAGCAAACCAGTGGCTTCCTTTATAGACATCCTGTCTACTATAATATACAGTAATACCTTGGATTGAGAGCATAATTCATTCCGGAACCGTGCTTGTAATCCAAAGCACTCTTATATCAAAGCAAGTCTCTGGTGGGCGTGAGTGGGGCCGATTTCAGCCCGCTACGCCCGCTCGAGGCGAGCGGTTACATCCCTACGACTTGTATTGCAAGACGTTGCTTGTTTATCAAGTCAAAATTTACACAAAAAAAATTGCTTGTCTTGCAAAATGCTCTCAGACCAAGTTACTTGCAATCCAAGGTATTACTGTAATTAAATTGATGACCTTTTGACTGAAACTGACAAGCACACACACACATACAGACAAAGATTTATCCCCATAGTATCCAAACACTAAATTCAAAAATGGAAGACAGTTCTGTTGCTTCACAGCAACTATTCTGGATGCTTCATTGGATGACCCTGGGTTCAAGTATTATTCTGAGAGAGGGAGAAAAATGTCTCCCCATCCACTTTCTCCACACCATTCATAATTTGATAAACCTCTGGCATGTCTCTCCTTCTGCCATGGTGGACCTGTGATTCCTGCCAGTCCCATCAACATTATCCCCCCAAAAAGGCTGGGGTGGTGGTATCTGTGGGATATTTAAAGTGCAGTCAAAACCAATGGCTCATGTTTCACCAGTTAGGTGCATGAAATGGTTAAGACCACTGGTATCTTCTAAGGTGGATTTCTTAGAAGATACTCAGGTATCAGGAACGGTGCAGGGCTGTTTGGCGCCCTAGGCCAAATTATATTAGGCGCCCCCCCTCGTGCCGTGGGGGGGGCCTCCGGAGCAAAGCAGCGCTGCTCTGCAACACCCCCCGCGCGCGTGCGCGACCGCGCGCCCGTCCGCCAACCACCTACCTTCCCACCGCCCCCGCTGCTGGCTGCTGCTGCCGCCGCCTCCTCCTCCGACGCGATGGGACCCCCGCGCTTTACGACGGGAAGGTAGGTAGGTGGTTGGCGGGCGGGCGCGCGCGCGGGGGGGGCGGCGGCGGCCGGCAAGCGGGCGGGGAGGCGCGGCGGAGGCGGCAGGCAGGGCAGGAGCGCGCCGGAGGCGAGGAAGGGGCGCAGAGTTTGCGCCCTCTTCAGCCATGCGCCCTAGGCAGCTGCCTGGGTCTGCCTAGCGGTAGCGCCGGCCCTGTCAGGTATGATTATCTGTGCCTCAGCAGGAAGTGGGCATAGCTCTTAGCTCTCTCTTCCTGCTGACACTGAGTGAGGGAGTTGCCTCCACGTTGTTAAACGAACAACAGCATGTAACAAGAGTTGCTGGTCTGAACTCCATAAGTTCAGACCCCAAGTAATTCCAAATGAACTTTTACCAACTGTAAGAAACACTTTTAAGTCTGCCTGAATGAGACTGCATAATCGGAGTGAGTAAATGTTATTTTTAACTTTTACAAGACTGTGTCTCTGATTATTGTTTTGTGGGAGAGAAAAGGGGGCAAAACCAGGGAAATCCAGTCTGCCTTACAGCATCCTGGATTACCAAATGCTAACTGGCTAACACTAGCCAAATCTAAGCTTCTTTTAAGCTGGAAAGGGACTCTGCTGATCTCACTAACGTGAGATAGGAAGGATAATATTCAACAATATATCCTCTCCTAGCATCCTTTTCAAGTCCCAACAGTATCAAACAGCAGTCAGGCTGTGGATTCTTGTACTCTGCCACACCAAACTCTGTGAGACATAACCAATAAAAGTTGTGGCAAGAGGTCCACAAATTTTGGCTGGCCTCAATAGACAATCAAAATTTGTGCTTGCCATGACCTGCCCCCTCACCCAGAAGGAGCTGTAATGTCACACTGTCCTCAAGGCAATGGGCACCTGAACTGGGAAGGACTAGGGGGGAAATGAGCTTGTCCCTGTTGTGCTTTGTCTCAGAAACACTCAGAAAGTAGCATGGAAATCTCATTGCTTTTCAGATATTTTCAAGGCTCAGGACATTATCTGGGAGAGTCCCCGCTATGCCCAGGCATAAGAGAAGTACATCAACTTTCCCAGATGCTGCACTCACCAGGTCCAAAGTTGTGTGCTTCCCAATGACGAGGTGGTGAGTGAATTTGTGGACCAGCGGTTGTAGCCATTTTAACTTACCCCTGCCCACATGTAGTTCTTGCTCCTGTGCCCTGCTCCATGTAAAATCTAGTGTCCAAAATGTTCAAGATCAATGCCATTTCCCTGCCCCCACGTAATTTCCAGTACTTCAATACAACTAAAACAGATTGCTCCATCTTTAGGCAAGCCTGATCTAGGTAGATTTTCCAACCTCCTGTACTGGAGAACAGCAGCCACAAACAATGGAAAAGATTTGACCTGCTGTATGCTAGGCCTCTCAATATGCCATACAAGTTTTGGTGATTTATACTGCAATGCATATATTCAGTGGAGCTTACTCCCTAGTAAGTGTGTTTAAGATTGCAGCCTTAGTCTTATTTTAGTTTATGGTCAATGCACCTCATGATAGCCCAAATTAAAATAATAATGTTCAGTAGAGAGGTATGAGAATTCCATCTTTGCTTTCAAAACATGCAGACATGCCGCATTCAGGGCCCTGAACATAAGCACAAGTGCAAGCATGTCTGCATGTGTCCACCAAAAACATTCGCAAATCGTCGAAGATGTGCTCGAATTCATCTTGTTCCTGATTCCAAGTATGATTTGCGCGAATTTTCCCAGTTGACTTAATCAGCCCCACTTTATTCTATGGAGGAAATTTTGGGAAATTTGCGCAAATCTCCCATTCAGTCACTGCTCGATTTGAGCAAGTCTCCCAAAATTTGCACAAATTTTGAGCAAAACAAGCAGTGATCGCAAACACGATTGGGAATTGAGCATGAGAAAAGTGGCAAATGATGTTCAGAGAATCCTAGCAATCTCAAACATATCTCGCTCACCTATCTCTAATATTCAGCTATTGTGTGTTACTTTTCACAAACCACTGGAAACGAGCAGTTGGTAGTTAAATTATTCACTTGGTATATTTCTCAACAATGCACATGAGTTGTAATATACCTTTTCAATATCTTCAGTTCAGTCAAGCACATAAAAAGTTTTAAAAGTTTAAAAGTAAAACACACGTACACAACCCAATAACAATGTATAGCCCACATTGTGCTTAATGATGATTAATAAAAGTGGTATTTCAGATCTTCTTTGGATCAGACGTGGGCTGTGAACAAATGCAGCCTGGTTACTCATGTTAGAATGAAATGCAATAGAACATTGAAAAATCAACTCTTTGTCCTATTTCAAAGGTATATATTTACTTTGGAGTGGCACTCTTTCATTGATCCTACTGAGTGAGAATGAGGATGTAAGAATGTATTTATTTATTTATTATTACATTTTTATCCTGCTTTTTTCCTCTTGCAAGGAATACAAGGTGACTTACATGGTCCTCCTCCTCTCCATTTTATCCTCACAACAGTTCTGTTAGGCTGAGAGTCCGTGACTGGCCCAAAGTCACCCAGTGAGCTTCATGGCCGAGTGGGGACTAGAATCCAGATCTCCCAAGTCCCAGTCCAACATTCTAACCACTACACCTTGCTGGCTTTCATTAAGACCACTTACAACAATTTAAATAGTACCACACTGGCTCTCCAGTTGTTAACTTTTTACCCTTTTCCAAAACCTGTTATACAGGCATAAATGTTAAGGAAGAAAATAATTGTGGGACCTTTGCCAATTTGTTTGTTTTAAATGCTTCTGCTTTCCCACAGCTCACAGTGGTTTTCAAATAAATACACAAGTCATACAAATCAACAGCAAACGAGGAATAAAACAGTGTCCACTGGATTATCCACAAAAGCACCTAACCTGCAAACCCAAAGGTCAACCAAACAGGTGTGCCCTGCAGCCCTACCTAAAAGCAAGTAAGGAAGTAGAGCTTCAGGGGAAATATGGTGTCCAGAGAGATGGCAGAGCCATCTGGAGATTCTAGTACCATGGACACTGAAGGAACTGTTGTGGCCTGCAGGATATGTGTCATGTTTGCCTTCCTGTTGGAAAACAGCATAAACTACATCTACAGCAAGTGCAGTGCAAGCTCTTAGTGCTGTTGGAAGAGGGAGTGAAGGAAGTGAATTGAGGCATGCCTTCTACACTCCAACTTATCAGGAAGGAAGGCATTTAGATGGGAAGCAAGATATACTCCTGAATGGGCACCAGAAGGAGGAGGTTTCCAAGGAGGAGGGAGGAAGAAGAGGCAAGCATGTGGAAGGAGACACACAGGACCGGGAAAATCAAGATACATTCTATGTCATCTGAATGATGCAACCAATACCATGCTTTTCCCATGGAGTCATCTGGAAGAGGAACACCACCCTATGCTTGAAGGAACATTAAGCAGCACATACAGGACCCAAGGATGGGAGGAATAATGGAAATTTTCTAACTATGAATTTCTGTTCTCTGAGCATCACAGTGGGCATTCCACATCTCGGGATGGTGTCTCCTCCTGGAGCAAGTCAGCAGGATCAAGTTCTTTTGTGTGTGTGTGTGTCTCTCTAGGGAAGGAACCATCCTGCTTCCCATACCAGACTGAAAAAAGCAAGACCACCCTGTAGCGGATGGGACCCCTCCTCCAAACCCCACACCCTCAATGTGTACTTCGCTCTCACCAAGTGCCACCTTGTATTGGTCACTTCAGACTTTAAGCTGTCTTCTTAAGCTGCGTTAGCCGATTATATGTCTTAGGCCTTATATGTAGCTGTTCAGCCACGTTTGTTTGTCTTCATTAAGAGCAGTTTGTTTTATTTCATTACTTGAAGTAGGGTGCCCCTCTGTTAATTCCCTTCTTACTTTCCTGTCCACCAGTCAGACTCTGGACATTTAGAACTTTGAATAAAAAAGATTGATTTATTGTTCTAACAAAGTCTCTAAACTGATATTCATCTCAGGCACAGATAACTTGGATTTTCAACAGTTACATTCAAACTTGTTCTTTGCTTAGATTCAGGTTAAAAGGCAGGCAGATGTTATACAGTGCTCTTTGAATCAACTTGGCTTGGTTACCTGAAGTTACAGTATTAGACCAGGGAACTTAACTGTCCCTGTCACTAGTTCAGAGCTTCACCTTCTTCCTCAGACAGAAGGTCCTTCACTCCCTAAGTGGAGACTCCTGTGAACTGTTCTCTACTAACACCTTCACATTTGCTTTCTCACAACTTAGTACTAGATTTCCTGTCTGAACTCTTCTCTTCAGTACCACCTTTCCCTACCTACTCTATTAACCTCTCACTCCCTCTCTCACTCCAACCCACTCTCTCCCCAACTGACAACCGACTCCCCTTAACTGCCAACTCCCTGGGGTTCTATGCTCTCCTTCAACCAATCAGAGCCTCTGGAATGTTCAGGTTGGCCCCTCCCTGGTCTTCTGCCTGTCACTCTGCCACACACCCCTCATCCCCTATCTCTGGAACAAATCCATCCATGATCAGTCACTGCAGATGGGTTAACTGTAACATGAACGGCAACAAAAAACTGTGAATGACTGTGTGCAAGCAGCATAGAAAAACACATGTAATAGGAGTACAACACAGCCCCACAGAAACTCCCAGTAGGCCCTATCTACTACCCCCACATGTAGAACACTGGCAGAAGCCTCTAAAAAGAGCATGGCTTATCCTAGAAGAGAATGTCCTCTGTGAAGGTCAGGAGAACCAACCACCACCATGTGGAGGAGACTCATGGTGGTAGTTGCCTACTTAGAAGGATGGAGGCAATTGTGCACAGATCTCACATCATGTCATCTCAGGAGGAGATGTCTTGCCTTCTTGAAGCATTTATTGAAGATATAATGGAGAAGTTGCCATCAAACCCACTGACTACTATCCCCACCTGCCAATCCATGTGGGAACAAATGATACAGCAAAGAGTAAAAAAAATCTTGAATGGATCTCCAAATACCGTAAGGCTCTGGGTAGGGAAGTGAAGAACTTGGGGTACAAGTGGTGTTTTCATAGCCCCTTCCAGTTGAACAGCTGCCTCTGCAGATGGTGTCATCAGGAAAGAGTTGGTTTTCTGAACCAGGGCTTATGCTAGTAAAATGAAGGACTCCTGGCAAAAGATGGGGTGCATCTCATGAGAACTGGGAAGAATGTGTTTGGCAGTAGCCTTGCAAGCCTGATCAAGTGAGATTTAAACTAAACCCTGCAGGGGAGGGAGGCAAAAACACAGAGCTAAGTGGTAAGCAAAGTATTAGGGACAAGAATATATGTGATAAAGGAGGAAGCAAAACAGTTGAGATGGTCCTGGTAATTTGCAGATAAATACTGCAGGGAAAGTGGGAAGGTGCACACCCATGGCCTCTGATGTCTATATACCAGTGTATAGAGTACTGGAAAGAAACAGGACGAATTCAAAATCCTAATATGGGAAGGGAAGTACAAACTGATACTTGCTAGGATGAGAGTCATGACTTGTAGGATGAGACTCATCATGATTGGCACATAGCAATGAAAGGTATCTTGTTCAAAATAAATTGTAGTCTGTTGGTGTGTGATTGCAATCTGGGGTGTGTTTATTTATTTGTTTGGTATGTGATTGCAGTCTGGGATTTGTGCTTTTTGGGGAGGGTTGCAGTCTGGGGTTCATGGTTTCTTTCTGTGTGTGTGTCTATTGTTAGCTCTGCCTATTATTATTATTGGCTCTGCCTACAGTAAGATGTCCCTACCCTCCACCCTACCAACCCCAATGGGCACCAGCTGCCACTGTTTTCACTATGTATTTATCATATTCCAATTTAGCTTTTGTCAGCTTACCTAGATAAACCTTACTATTTAATGCTCCTGCCTTCCAGCTCACTAGCCCTGGCCTCACAACAAATACAGGAGCTTTAAAAGAGGTTTCAGGGAAACCTTCTCCTTACTTGGCTGGTCTAGTGCAGGGATCAAAATGTATGTACGCACCCATGCTTCCTGGTCCCTAATCTCTATATGAAAAGGGTAGATCACCCTTCCCCAACCTGATGCCCTCCAGATGTACCTGGACTACAACTCCCTTCATCTCTCAGCCAATATGACTATTGGCCATGCTAGCTGAGGGGGTGGGGGTGATGGGGGTTGTAGGCCATCGTATGTAGGGCACCAGGGTGGGGAAGACTGGGGTAGATTATGCCCCATCTCTGCTGCCTACACGTATGTGAAATAAGGGTCAACAACCATATCACAGGGAGCAGAGAAATCAAGGAGGACAAGGACTGAGTAGAGGCCTCTGGCTCCAGAGATCATCGGTGATTTGGGGAAGAAGACCTCAGTAGAGTGCTGACAGCAGAAGCCAAACTGGAGGAGTCAGAAGCAGAGTTATAGGAGAGAAGGTTGAATGGTCATGATGTGTAAGCACACAGGAGATAATAACTAGAAGAGAAATTGGGTGGTATTTGGAGAGGGGTGGGTGGGTTGCTGAAGGGATGGGGTTTTGAGGGCAAGCGAGAAAGAATGAGTGATCGATTTGAATGCAAAATAGAAGCAGTCAGAAGGGAGAGTGAGGTTGTTAATGTGGTGGGGGAGAATGAATGAAGGATGGCTAAGAAGTCTGCAACCACAGGACAGGAGGAGACAGGATCAAGGGAGTATGTGGCGGGCGGGATTAAGCGAAGGACATCAGAAATGACTGAGATAGCGATGAGATTTAAAATGAACACCTGTGAAGCGACAGCATATGAACAGAACAAATAAGTTACTCTTTTTTTTCTTATTCCTTCTCTAATTTCTGATGGGTACATTCCATGATTTTTCTATACAGAATTTTCAGTCAAGACTAACAAGTAGCCAGGACTTTGGGTTACTTTCCCTCTGTCATCTCCATCATCTATCATGCCATCCAGAGCTAGACAGATGATAATGGTCAGGTTCGATGACCATGTACAAGTTGTTCAAAATCTCTAAAAAAAAAAAAAATCACTGGTGCCCAGCCTCACATCTTAAGTTGAAGAATGAAGAATAACGAGTCTGTGCCAAGCAGCAGCAGTGTTTGGAAAGCAGTTATCCCCCACCTCCCCCCAAAAGTGGAAGGAATGAATCATCCATTGTGCATGAACTGGCAACACATTTGTCTGTGGCTTGCTTGTGAGACTAGAAAGCACTTTGCCCCGTGCGTTGGCCTTCCAGACTGGAAACCTGAGCCCAAGTGTCATTTTGGGAAAAGAGTTTGGTTGGATTTGGTTCCTGCGCTCCAATTGCTTATATCATACAAAGGTCAAAAACACCCCCATGTGTAATTTACTAGGCTCTTACTGGCAAATCTGTTCTGAGTGCTTAAGAAAAACACAAAAGCAGCCCTAAACATGTGCCAGGTTTCCATGACTCCCTAGTCAATTTCTAACTGCAGCTGCCTCTCAAGAGCTAATTGCCCAGTAGGAATTTTGAGTTCTCTGCCTGCTTTCTCCTCTTTCCTCTCCCCCTGATTCTGTCTCTTGTTTCTCACCAGACCTCAGATTCTTCCCTCTTTAATACTTCCCATTCGACATGCAAGAGATAAATAGAACAGAATCACAGAGACCCTTACAATCTCGCTCTCTCTGAGCCCCACTGTGGTGTTCTATGGAACAATGCAAAAACAATGCTGCATCTTTCCGTCCTGAACTTGCACATGTTGTCAGAGTGTGCTGTTAAGCTGCTTTTCCAAAGAGCCCACAAATGGTTGCTTTTTTCACCAGTGCTCTTAATGCTGTCGTGAGTCACGCTGCCATGTCCTGCAAAGGAGGAATTGGCTTTTTCGCATTGGACTATCTTGATAGGGTACAATAGGCACCAATGGTTAATTGGCTGCTCCATCGCCAGAAATGCAATACTTGGTAGGAGTCCGAAGCAGGTTTTCCAGAGTCCTATATAGGAATTGGGATCGCACCCATTGGCCCCACTTCTGACCTCCATGCATTGACTTGCCCTTGTTCACAGAATCTGTGCACATAGAAAGTGATACACACAGACGTTTTATATGCTGGACCCTGTACATTGCATTTTTAAAAATTATGGTACAGTAATACCTTGGATTGCAAGTAACTTGGTTTGAGAGCGTTTTGCAAGACAAGCAAATTTTTAAATATTTATTTAATTTTTTTTGACTTGATATACAAGCGGCGTCTTGCAATACAAGTACTGTAGTACAGCTTAAATTAAAAATCGCTGTACAAATTTTTTGGGGGGGATTTCGTTTTGATATGAGTGTTTTGGATTACATTTCCGGAACGAATTATGCTCTCAATCCAAGGCATGACTGTATACAGATCCTGTGTAGAGAGCCTGTGCCTGTGTAGAGAGCCTGTGCGCATGGAACTTGTACACACATTGGGTTGAATCCAAGATCTGCCTTCTGTGGAAAGAAGGGCTCTGCTCATGGAAGGTCCCTCTCCCTGATTTTGGGGGATTTCCCTCCCCACACACAAACACTACGGCTCACCCCATTCAGCACTATCTCCTGACTCTGCATGTAGGGGGCTGGAGGGGCCACTGTGGGAAGGAGGGGGTAGAGAAGTCCATTTCCACCAGTGCGGTTGATCCAGCTTAAATCTGGATCCAACCCAACGTGTGAAGTTCACACATAGATCCCTATCTGCTGCCCATACATTGATTGCACTCACCCTGCAAAGGCTCAGATTGTGTCAGGAAAGGAGTGCATGCCCAGGTGTGAGGAGACTCTAGGCAAGGTGTCCTCCAAGAGGGCTGCACCACCCTTGCCTCCCTACTTTCTCCCCAGCGGCCACCCTGGCAGCTCCGCTTGCCTCCCTCCCCTCAAGCTTACCAGCAAGGGGGGCCCTTTCTTCCCTTTATGGGGGGAAGGAACCTTCTGCACAGCTGGGACATGGCACACTGTGAACCTCAGCACTGCATTGGCTGAGAGGCTCCAGCCACCACCACCTTCATTTCCCCAGCAGCATTCTGGGGAAGAGAAGATGGTGATTGGGTGAAGCCTCTTGGCTGGTGGTGCATCACTTTGACTTTCAGCACAGTTTGCTAGAACTTCTCCACCGCCTGCCTCGATCACCTGCCACCTTGGTGCTGTTTGGAGCCCCTGGGCTGCAGGGCCGCCAGACTTTGGTCCCAAAGACCAGGCCTAAAGGTGCCACTGGATACATGAGGAGTAAAGCAGCAGTTTGGTTTTGACTAGGAGCTGGTTTACGATTGAGAAACACTGAGATGGTGTCGCTGTGAATTTGGTGCTATTTCTGGGGGGTGGGCACTGAACTCTCACAATACTTGTTCAATGACCTGCCAGTTCATAACTGGGGGATTGTGTCGGACCCATGGGGAAGGAAACAACCATGTTCCAATCCAGAGAGGAGATGACCATTTAAACAGAAGGTCATGCCCTAACAAGGAAACAAACCCCAGAAAGACAAGTGTGTATGCTGACCTCTTAAAATAACACTTGACGGTCATATAAACTGGTGGCTTGCCAAGGCAAGGGTGAGATGCATCTCCATAAGAGGTTTACGCAAGTGCTAGGTGAAGATAGGACACTGTCTCCTTCCTCCCATCAATCTTCCCTTTAATGCTCTAGCCCGATGTCGTCACCCCCTCTAGCTTCTCTCATCACTCAGGCTTGGCTGCCAATTTCATGAGGGGGCGGAGAAGTCTCCAGGCTTTTCTGAGTTCTAAAAAAGCCTGTCCCCTCAAGGAACTGGAAGTGTGCCTGACTGGCTGAGGGGGAAAGCAGCAGAAGCAGGTGGGAAAGAGATACAGAAAAGCCAGATTGAAGTGGGAAAATGGTCCCATGTGCAACTGGGGGGGGGGGGAGGAGAGAGGGAAATGTGAGAGTCGCTTACATTTCTGCAAGTGCCGCTTGGAAATGTCAGCCCTGAAACTGGGAAACCTTTGTTCGGTGTGGATTTATCTGGACAGCTGAGGCACTGAATGAAGAGTTATGTGCAAATGTGCCGATTAATGCCCTGGCCGCTGTCTGTTCTTGTGGAAAAGCAGCTTCAGAAAGACCGACTGAGAGCAGAGCAGAAGCAAGGGGGGGAAGGCACATAACCCTTTCCCTGCTTGCCATTACCCTAGTCCAAATTACTGTCCAAATACTTCTTCTCACCTTCTGCTCTCCATTACCCCCTCCCTCACCCATTCAAGCCCCGGTGCACTTTTATTTATTTTTTTGCTTTAGAAGAGCAGCTTAGTGTATGTGTGTGTGTACACTAAGCTGCTCTTCTAAAGCAAAGACAATAAACATTGGGGTTTGAATCGGCACATTTCCATATAATGTTTAGTTAGATCAGGGGTGGGGAACCTCAGGCACATGGGACAAATCCAGCCCTCCTGTGTTCCCAATCTGGCCCTCTGGCATTCCCCAGAGGGTCACTCCCCCTTCCTCTGGCCCCACCCACTTTCCCCAGAGTGCCGATCATTTGGTGGCTTCCCGGCTTTTGTGCTGTTTTCATTTTCCCCATTGTAAAAGGTTCACATGCTTCTGCTAAAGCTTACTGGCAGTAAGAGCTTTAAGCTAAAATATGCTGGCATGTTTTGTGATCTTGGTCCCACCCACCACTGGAATGCGTCCCCTGAGAGCTTCTCCAAAACTGAATCCAGCCCTTGGGCTGAAAGAGGTTCCCCAACCCTGAGTTAGACCCTCAGGTGGCTAAATCAATGAGTGGATTTTTGGGAAGTGGGGGCATTGCAGAGGCCTTTTTTTTTTTTTTTTGGTAATGTTTTGAAATGTCACAGTTCTCCATGTCCCAGCCCACTCCACAGTCCAAAAGAATTCTAGAGGGCGGTCAACATTATCAGTTTTTTAAAAAATCTTTCAGCATCCCCTCCTCAAGGTGTGGGCAGGACTAGGGTAGCCCAATGGCAATCCCTAGTGGATTGAGGCAGAGCTCGGGAGAAACATGGTGAGTCAAAGGAAGACCCTGGTAGAATCTGACAACATTTCTTGCAACAGTACTTACCCCTCCCACCAAAAAAAGAAGAAAAGAAGTGTCAGTCTCCATCTGACGTTTACTGGCTTTTGCTAACTTGGTCTGGTAAAATAATGGCTCGTTGGTAGCCTTAGCTGTGATCTTGCCACTTGACCACAACATATCAGAGGGAGCATCCCCTCACCATGCCAAAAAAGAGCAAAAAAGAAGCAGTATCCAGCTTCACCTGGACTGGCTGTTGAATTTTTCTTCCTCGCTGGTGATGGGACAGCATCCTCCAATTCACCTGGCGGGAAGCAGGCTAGCTTTGAGGGCACAAGGCAGACTAGGTTAGGGGACTCGAGGGAACATAGGAAGCTGCCTTATACTGTGTCAGAGCATTGGGCCATTGTCAACACTGACTGGCAGGCACTCTCCAGGTTTTCAGGCATGAGTTCTCCCAGCCCTTTTTTTCTGTTTTCTGGAGATGCCAGGTTCTGAGCCTGGAATCTCGCATGCAAAGCAGGTGCTGTTCTACCAGGGATGGGGACTCAGGACTCGAGGACTCGACTCGTGAGTCGGACTGAGTCCCCCCTCAGACTCGACTCGGACTCGAGTCCCAATATTTTTAATGTGACTCGAGACTCGACTCGGGACTCGAGACCAAGGACTCGTCAACATCCCTGGGCTATTGACGAGTCTTCTGGCTGTGCCAGAAGGAGCGCGATCACCGGTGAAGAGCGCATGGAAGCGAGGCGCGCCGCTGCTCGGCCACTATGGACAGCTACCAGGAGCGCAGCCCCAACGATGTGTTGAGATTTATTTTGATTGATGTGTTGTTGTGGGGGGTTTGGGTTAGGGTCAGGCATTTTGGGTTTGGCTGCCTCTGCCTGCCTGTTTGGGGTTCCCAGCCTCCTCTGCCTGCCTGGTCTCTTCTTGACCTGTTCAACAGTTGAATTGTCCAAGACAAAGGCCTCTGCCTGCCTGCTTTGGGGTTCCCTGCCTCCTCTGCCTGCCTGGTTATTTTGGGTTTGTCTGCCTGGTCTGTTCTTGCCAAAATCAGTTGCAGAGTTTTGAAATAAAAAGGCACACTTGTGCCTAGAATTTATTTAAGCCACACATCTGAAGTAGCCTTATTTTGTTGGGGGGAAACCCCATTGATTTTAATAGGGACTCGTGGAGTCAGTTTTGGGAGTGACTCAGGACTCGTGACTCGTGAGTCACCATTTTGGACCAAGGACTCGGACTCGGACTCGAGACTCGGGTCCAAAGACTCGTGACTCGACTCGTGACTCGAGACCAAGGACTCTTCAACATCCCTGTGTTCTACTGAGCCACAGTCCTTTTGCGAGGGGGTGGGGGTGGGGAGTGCAACCCTGCCCCTCAGCATCTGCCACTTAAGGTGGCTGCCTGAGGCCTGCCTCACTCACCATTGTAGGCCCAGACCTGTCAGTATTATGGGACCTTCGTTATAGAACTCTCTTCCACTGCCTATTCATTTACCTACCACCCTCTCTGATAGTGTCTAGATGCCAGCTGAAGTTACTGCTGTTCTCTCAGGCTTTTGTGTGTGTGTGTGTATCTGCTATAGCTTTCTGATTGTGCTGCTCTTTTAAACTGGATTTTTCCTCTGGTTTTATTTTAGCTTTACTGCTTTCTTTTAAACTTTTCTACTGTTGCATTTTACTTTGTTTTAATATTTTTTGTATGCCACCTTGATGATAACTAGAGTGGCTAGGTATAAATAGGAAAGTTGGAGAACTCCACAATGGACTCAAATGAGTTTGAATTTCTAAGAATCCGACCCACAGATTCTGCAATGGATCAGCTTTTCCTGAGTTGCACAGACTCCGTGATGTAAATTTAATCATAGAAAAAACGTAATTTAAAAAAAAAATACCAACCCAAATTGCACATTTCCTCCATAGGCTGAAGCATGAAAATAAAAAAAAATACACATTTTGTGGGGATTTGCATATTTTGTGGGTCGGATTCTGCACATTACCAGGAGTGCAAATTTGTGCAACTCCAAATTTGCACAAAATCCAATTCCATCAGTAGGTGGATGACGGAATGAAAGGCTCCTGACAATCCGCAAAACATAGATGGAACAGATTTTACAACATCTGTACATCCCTAGGTATAAATGTTTTACATAAATGAGTGAATACATAAAATGACTTGCGCTGTCAACCAAGAACTCTCCACCTTAAAGCTTGTTTGAACCAAGAACTCACATAGGCAAACCACTATCTCTCACCTCCTCCCCCTCCACAGCTCCATTTACAGCAGTATAGAAATAATACTGAACTACTTACCATGCTGTTGTAAGGATTATTGTGGTAATACATACTCAGCATATAGGAACATAGGAAATTGACTTAAGCTAGATGTGCAGTGATTGAAATGATGTGCTTTCCAGGGTCTCTGGCAGAAAGAAGTCTTTCCTATCACCTGGCACCTAATCCTTTCTACTGGAGATGGCCCAGGGATGGAACCTGAGCTGAGACCTTCTCCATGGAAAGCATGTGCTCTACCACTCAACTATGGAGATGCCAGAGGTTGAACCTGGTACCTTCTCCTTGGAAAGCATGTGCTCTACCACTGAACTATGGTCCCTCCCCTTGAAAGGGGTTTATCAGTTATTGTTCTCGTTTTTATTCTTATTCCATTTGTCTCACTTTACTCATATCAAATTAAAAGCCTATAATGACAACCTCTAGAGTCTTGAACACATAAAAAGGTTGAATTCATGACATTCTGATTCAGCTCCAGGATAGGATTAGTCACCCAACCTGACTATTTTCTGTGGGGAAAGGCCTCCTGCCCATTAGGCTGAACTCAACTGCTTTTGCATCAATGCAATTGACTCAGAATTGGTAAATCTCCCATTTGGTTCCCCCCCCCCCCGGATTTCATAGTAGCAGGAGAGAGTGGCATACAATGAGAGAATTCGTGAAAGGTAAGAAGGCTGTGAAATACACAAAAGAAACACGTTTGTCAGAATTTGTAGAGGGTAAGGTCTGTTCATTGATATGTATGTGTGCATGTGTATGCATGTATACACACACACACACACACACACATCCAAAAACCAATTCGCTGCAGCACAGCTCTTTCTTTTTATGTGTCAGTCTTATAGGAACACATTTGTATGCAAAAAAATCTCCATATGTGACAGGTCTTTATCGTGCAACAGAGAGTTTTGCATTGTGCACTGTCAAAAAAAATAAACGATCATAAACCCTGGAAACAAATTTGTCTAGACTCTTCTTCTTTTTCTTTTTTTACCGCTGATAATCCACAGCAGCTAGACTTCAATATAGCTTGCCTTGTTTTTCTCCTTCATAGTAATTCAGTAGCAGTCAGAAGGCTGCAGATGGAGAACCTTGGAAAATGCAATTTTCCATTCCTCTGCAGAACAGCATTTACAGCACATTCAGTGGCAAATTCAGTTTCTCCAAACTGACCTGTTATAAAGCCACATCACTCAAATATAGACTCCGTCTTTACAACTCTCACACTTATATTCATATTGCTTTGAGAAGTTGTGCAAAATGGAGGTTTCTCATAATAACTGGTTTCACTCAAATGAATAAATGCTATTATTCACACACCCTCCTCTTTCTGCTAGTGGGTCATGATGCTGCTGTCAATATATGCTATGCCTTTCCCATGTTTCAGATAGATTGTCAGTGTCTTTAGAAGGGCTTGGGATTCTGATTCCAACTCCTCACTGGATTAGCTAATCTTTCTAACAGACTAATAAGACTTTGAGAAGTGGTCACAATTTTACAAGGGGATCTAGACTTCCCAATGCACTTGCTTCATACAGACACACACACACACATACACACACAGGGGTGGTAATGTGAGCTGAACAGAAAATATGCATAATCACCAGTGAGTGTGCATATTGACATTAAAGCATGGAGGATTACTCATTAATTGACAGAATGAACAGGGAATTTTGCACATTGTGTGGTCAGTCAACATGTAATAGGTTTAGATGGCCCTTCCCTGCTATCTCTCACCATGTTCCAGAGGGTCCTCCAACCCTCTGGAGCAGGAGCAGGGGTATTCAATCTGGTGCCCTCCATATGTTTTGGACTCCAACTCCCATAAACCCATGGTCAGGGATTATTGGAGTTGTAATCCAAAGCATCTGGGGGCACCAGGTTGCCCATCCCTGCTCTGGATCAACTTTTTAAGGGTCACAGGAGACTTTAGGAAGAAGGAGGAATTGGTGAAAATTTCCTCCTCCCTTCTCTTCCTCCAGCAGGAGCACCCCATGAATGGAGTTCCACTCATGGATCCAAGCCATGGTCTCCAAGTGATTCTGGAGAATGTCAATTGAGTAGGGTATCTACCAGCTCAGCTCACCCAAGTATGTATTCTCCACTCATAGACTATGCATATACAGAATCTATGTGGAGGCTATGCATGTTAACTGAGGAATAAATAAAACATCTCTGAACATTCGCCAACATTCATTTCTGATCATCCACATTGACAAGGCAATATGTAAAATTCCCTGTCATGTTGAAGTTGTCAATTTGTGCAATTCTTCCCTTAAATGTGCACAATTTTGACAGTGTTTATGCACATAAACTGGTCAACTCACATCAACCTCAACAGAATAATAAGATACAAGTGTATCTGAGACTGAAACCTTATTTTTAAGAGCACATCAGCTCAGCATCATTATTGGGGCCAGGATACCTAGCTGACCACTTTCCATATATACACCAAATAGACCCCTGAGATCTTCCGAGGAGGCCTTATCGGCCACTCCATGAGAAACAGTGTGTTGTCAGGTAACAGCAAGCAAACAGGCCTTCTCGGTAGTGGCACCCACCCCCTGGAACACTCTCCCACATGTGGTTCAAGAGGCGGAAACTGTGGCAAGCTTGAAACACCTCTTTAAAACACATTTGTTCACTCAGGCTTTCCCTGACTTGTAATTGATTATGACACTGCTCTGTTTTCCTGTTATTGTAGTAATGTTTTAAAGGTATTTACTGTTTTTATATTGCTTTGTATATTGTATGTACATGTTTTTATGTAAACTGCTTGGAGATCCTGGGCTATCAAGCAGTATAGAAGCAGCTTAAAAAAAAAAAAAAAGATAAATAAATTGTCATTACACTGCAAAACGACATTAATGGGAAAGTTATTTCTACAATTTGTAAAGGGCTAGAAATAAGAATGAGTCACCCCTCCCATTCCACCCAACACATTTTGCTCGTTTTAAGACTAGAATTACCTTGGCTCCCCTCAAAATTCATTAGATGTTTTGCTCAAGCAGAAACCTCTGAATTCACCACTAATGTTGCTTTAAGCCAATGTGGTGTAATAGATAGAGTGTGGAACTTTGTGGAGAAAGCCAACCTAAGCCCCCTGCCTGACACACACACACTCACCAAGGAGGGGGGACCCCACTCATCCAGCACACCATTCAAACGGGTGACAGCCCCCCTCTGCAATCTCTGCCATACCGGGCGGTGGGACCCCACGCTCAGGTCATTGCAGAAGAAGTCAAAGCCATGTTAGACCTAGGGGTGATCATTCCTAGTTCTAGCCCATAGTCCTCCCCGATTGTCTAACCTACCTCACAGGGTTGTTGGGAAGATAACAATAATCCAAGAATGAACACTTTCTGAACACTCTATTCTTCACTCCACTTGACAGTTTTGCCAAAGTTCAAATGCTGTCATCACTTTAAAATGAACTTTTCAGTAACACACATTTAATTTAGGTTTAATTTAGTGTATATTAAAACGGTAATTTCTTATTGAAAACAATTGTGAATTAACAGCTGTGTAATGGATCTGCATAAATTACATGGCTGTTATTCCTCATTTAATATGCCTTTTTCAATCAGTTTGGTATTTAACCTACAATAGCTGCCTTATGCAATTAGCTTTCCAAGCATTGCTGTTGGTAAATATGCAAATTCCGTACTTTTCTTTTAGTACTCAGGTGGCAATCATGAGATAACAAATAGGCTGCTTTGCTTATAGAACTCCTTGCAGGTAAATAATTTCAGGCTTCTGAGACAGGCATTTTAAAACAAGCAAAATGTGCCAATGGGATTCAAGTCAGCTTGAACCTTGTGGGGGCTGCTTCAAATTTCTTATCATGCAGATTTGGCACTTACAGTATGTGGTTTATGTTCTCACCGCATCAACCCTAAGCCTGAATCAGATACACAAAATGGGCTTGGGGGGATCATGTAGAGTAGATAACCAGAAGCTGGAGATTCCTGAAGCTAGTCTCAAATATATAGCCACAACCTACACTGTTCAGAGTCTCAATTAACATGGGGTTGATCTGTGTTTTTATATCCCATGCTGTCTCAAAGCATGAAACTGACAGTCTAGAGAGCCAGCCAATCTACTGGAAAACTGGGTACACTCAACTTTATACATGTGGTACCAATGGTGCCTGCTTTGGTACCTAGTTGCTCTCTTTGTTATTCTTGAACCTATCCAAGCCATGACTGGGGCACTTGCTGGCCTGGGAGCAGGACAAGTGAGCAATACGGTGCAGTGAGAAGGGTCTTGTGATCTTAGGATACCCTTATAAGGTCCAAAAAGAAGATAGGCATCACCAAAAGGGAGGACAAAAGAGGATACCAATTTGCATACGCTAATTTATATGTGTTGATGCAAATTTGGAAATCACTGTTATTGCTTAAATAGAAATACACTACACCTCACCACAGTGTGGAAGGCTGTGACCAGGTGACCTGTGTGCCTGCCTGTTCAGTCTGCTGTTCAGGTGATGTGGATGGGCACCTTGAAGGCTCAGTACTTCCTTCTGATGGTTCTTTCTTTCTTTTTAAACCAGACTTGGACTAGACAGCCCTTCAAACCTTTATATCCCACCTTTCCCCCTCTTGCAATAGTCCTCCTCCTCCTCCTCTCTATTTTATCCTCACAGCAACACCCCTGTGTGGGGCAGGTTAGGCTGAGAGTCAGTGACTGGCCCAAAACTTCATGGCTGAGCTGGGGACTTGAACCCAGATATCCCAGGCCCCAGTCCAACACTCTAACCACTACACCACACTGGTTTTCTCTGCATGAACCAGAATGCAATAATTCTTCAGTTTTTGCATGCAGTTCTCTGATCAAAAATGTGTCCAGAAATGCATACGTTAGGGGAAATAGCATACAAAAAGGTGTATATTAGGGGAGTGCGCTTGCAAAAATTGGGTATATTAGGGGAAATTGCATGCAGAAATGTGTACAAATTCTCACACCCGTGAAAATTTGCAGAAATTTGCATACATATTTTTGTGTGGACTTTAAAAAAATATGCAAACCGATGCATACATGGGATCAAATGAAGTTGTGTTAGATTTTTTTTTAAAAAGCAAGCAAATGAAGTGATACAGACATATTTGTGCATCCCTTCTCATGGTGTTTCTTATGTGGCATTTATAATTTGCTGTAAGAACCTAAAAAGGGAAGTGCAGCAAAAGCAACTTATCATTTTAAAATGAACCAGATAAATTGCAGAGATTTCCCTTACCTAATCTTCAAAATGCATGTAGATCTGGGCTTTGTTTAATGCTCAATCTAAAGCAGTTTCGAGTATGACATCTGAGCCTTTGTCATTATTTCCAAGACACAGGTTTGATTTGGCAGAAGAATTGGATTGCAGTAAGATTGATTATTTCAAGCTAAAATACAACTGAATGATGCTAGAAATTCTTTGAATGCTGGTGCCAAACTTTATGGCCATGAATTACTAGAAACACTCTTCTCAGAGATCACTTTGCATGATTTATTACACAAATAGGAATAAGAGGAGAAAGAGAGATGAAATTATTGGCATCTCTAAAACAAATCACAAATCAAAGGATACGGGTTGAGTACCAGTATCTTTTCCCATTCTGGGGAAAGCTGCTTGAGGGTAGCAATTTTTAGTGGGGGGAAATTGTCAGTGGGGATGAATTAAGGCCCTATTTTCTTTCCAGCCCAGCCATGCCAGTTTGACATTGCAGATTGCAGTCTGCAAACTGAAGTTTGTTTAAAATAAAAAAAATAAAAAAATGTACACATGAGCGAGCATCATATGTAGATTGACCCTTAAAGTGACTTCACCAGAACAGATCACTAGGATGAAATTACTCTAATGTACAATTTTGTAAAGTGAAAAATAACTATGATTGTTTGGGGGCAAAAAGAAATGTCCATCTGATAGATATGACCGCACCATTGCACAGAAGTATGCAAGAGAAGCAGCTAGATGACATGAGGAAACATCAGCCTGTTACTTATAAATATATAGAAGCCTTCTTATATTCATAGTGGTATCTGCAGAGTAATTTACAAGAGATATTTCCTGATTTGGATAATTCTATTTCTTTAAAAGGGTTCCCAATACAGCCATGACTTTTATCTGATGCTCCCTGAATCATTAGCATCACTGCCTGAACAACAAAGAAATGGCTCACACTCAAACAAGGAGGAGGCAAAAGATGCAGCGGGATGATCAAATGCCCCCCCCCCCACTATACAAATCCTTAGTATTGTCAAGCCACATTATACTATACTATACATCCCTAGGGGATATTCAAAGCAAAACAGTCAAATGCATTAATGGGAAGTCCTTAGGCTGACCAAATATAAGCCCCAAATATTCTCAGGAAGTTTCAACAGCTTTTGGGGGCTGTACCATTCCAAATTCAAGGTGAGGGGTTGCATGTTTGAATGCTCCCTTGCCCTGTGTAACAACTCCTTGCATGTAGAAAACTTGCAAATTAGGGAGAGGACTTTTCTAAAACCTTTCTCCCCAGTGTGCTAGTCTACAGTGCAATCCTATATACATCTTCTCAGACATAAACCCCATTGAGTTCAGTGAGGTGTTTATATGATTGCAACCTTAGTGCAGGTCTCATATTCTTGATATGAGAGAGAACTTAAACATGCAGTCCCCGATCTGCACTTCAAGGTGAAAAACGCTATACTATGTGATTATTCTGAATGTGTAGCACAGTTTTAATCTGACAAAGAGATCATAGAAAATGGGATTAATGAATAATTCAAAGTAGAATCCTACAGCATAGCCCCATTCTCTGGTTTCTACTAAGAGTATCTCCATAGGTTCCAATATCCCTACATATTTATTTTCCAGCTATGTTTCAGACCAGTAATTTATCATTTAGCAGCCGAAATTGGATTTCATGGAAAAATAATAATAATAATAATTTCCCCTGTGAACAGGCTTTTTAAGCAAGTTTTCCTTCAAATGTTCAGCCACCGCAGCTGACACAAAGCGACATGACATGCTATTTCCCGATATGCTCCAGGAATGCTTTAAAAATTATTTATATCATAATAACATTGGGAGGTGAGGCTGATATCAGAGCTCCCTTCATGATAGACACTGAGACAGATATATTTAATTGTTTCCACCCTGAGAATCTGCAATATGAATATAGACACTTTGGCCCCTCACCTTGTGGAATCATCTGAATATGTAATTATATTCATTTTGCAGGTTTTGAAATAGTTTCTTCTTTAATATAATTTGCAGGGTATTTCCATCCTTAGAAACTGAAAAATACATTTGGGATGTAGGACACGATGACAATATTTAGAGTCCTTGTTTTGGATTTTGCTGAACATTATCAATCCATAGTTCCAGTATTTAGGAAGCCTTTGGCTACCAGTAAATTATCTATAGTGGATGACTATATTTCAAATAAAGGGTACATCAGAAATTGGTTTAAGTTGGGTTCAATTTTGGTTTTGTACTAACAAGAATTAGTACGGGATTTTGCATCCATTTTCATTTTCATTTTTAAACATTCAGTAAAGTAATACTCCATATTGCATACTATTAAAAACAGACACTCTCCTTGCTATTATGAAGAAGGAGCGCATTGCTAAAGATGTTAAGATCCTAACACTTTAACAACAGGAAATGGTATTTTGTAAACATGTATTATTATCAAAGATAATAAAATGTTTACAAAGAAAAGGGAAGCTTTCATCTAGACACCAAGTTTTTTTACCGAGTTCTGAATAGGCTGTTCAGCTGAGGGCCAAACAAAACTGTTCTTTAAGGTGCAATCCTATGGCCGCTAGTTAGAGTCTACACAGCCATAGGGGAGGTTGGAGTCCCAGCTGGTACTCTGACCTCAGAGCGCCCTCCCTCCACCCTCGCAGCCGGTGCGGAAAGAACCGCACCAGCTGCAGCGCCAAGGTTGGAAGACCGACCTCGGTGCCGGAGGTTTGTGGACTTTCCGGGAGGCAGGGAGGGGAGGAGACAGGCTCCGCCACAATATGTAGCATCCTGGAAGCACCTTAGCCTCTCCTTCTCATGCTCCGGGGCAAAAGATGGCCAAAATCAGCCATCTGAGTCTTTTGCAGGATGGGAGGAGTGTGGAGGCGACCTTTGCCTCCATACTCCTTCCACCGTCCATTGGATCCTGTAATCCCCGGAGTTCGGAGGGGTACAGGCAGCCACTTTGGATTGCGCTGCCCATCACACATAACTCCCATACTCTCCAGCAAGCATACACTGACCTAATTTGGATCAGGACCATAGTGTTTCAGGAGAGGAGAATTTATGCTGCCTCTCCCCCTTATTTTCATCCTGAAATTCCAACATCTGGGGGAGATGTGCTAAAAAGAAAAAGAAAAAAAAAGTTCTCATTTGAATCAAACTATGTGTGATTAAAGTAACATTTAGTTTGGCCTTGACGGGTACACAGGCTTGGTGGACTTCTCTCAAGATGGTCAGGAAGCTACCTCATTCCAAAATCAGAGCACACATCTACCGTT
Organism: Shinisaurus crocodilurus; assembly: GCA_021292165.1. Taxonomy (NCBI): domain Eukaryota; kingdom Metazoa; phylum Chordata; class Lepidosauria; order Squamata; family Shinisauridae; genus Shinisaurus; species Shinisaurus crocodilurus. The sequence goes on from CM037881.1 coordinate 111,306,753, forward strand.
TTTGTGTAGAGATTACTGCATAGCTAATATTATCTAGCTCTCCTACAAATTAGGCTCAAAATCTTTAAAAACGAAACAAAAAACAAACAAACACATACCATAAAATTAAAAACATACAAAAAAGGCATCTACGTGTAACTTTCAGGCTAGATAAGATTAATTCTAAATTATATCTTTGAGAAGACAACTTCTCACTCAAGTGTTAGTACTTAAACCTAAGTGTATATACTTTTCTAGACATCTATATATCAAGGGTTTTTTTTAGTGCTTATGCCTTATACAATATATTTTTGCTCATTAATTGAGAAGCAAACAGTTTAACTATACTTTTGACCTTGAATATTAGTTGCATAGCTCTCCATTCCTAGATATACTAGGAAGAAAAACATAGTTGGCACCTTACTCTTTTCTAGATTTTCCAATCAGGTGATACCCTGTTCAAAAAGATCCTTTCGTGTCAGGACTTTGGGCAATTTAGTTCAATCTATGGATGAAAAACAGACATTATAGCAACAGTGAATAGTAAGACACTTCTGGGATGGCATCCAAGGAGTTTCCTAGGATACATGGTTAAGCAAAACCTGTTGCTAGGAATCACTATGGATTACACACTACCCTAAAACCCACTTCTTCCCTGATGGAAATATCAAGCTTCAGAAGTATAACATAAGCCTTGTTCTCACAAACAACAGATTAGGTCGTACTCTGCCACTGCAGCTGGAGGTCACATGACCAAATGCTCCTCTTCATTTATTTATTTATTTATTTATTTCTAAGATTGATTAGTCATCCTGTAGCTAACAGCTCTCAGGCCAACATACAAGAGAAACACAAATAACATCCAAAATCCACAGCAACATATTAAACTAAAAGCACCAGATGCTAAAACAGGCATTACAAGAAGATCTAAAGAGGTCATGGAGATAAAACTCTAAAAATCCACATGGCAGCAGAAACTCAAGCCTTGGAGAATAAAAGGTCTTTGTCTGGCACTGAAGACATAACAAAGTAGGCATCATCAGCAGGGCCGGTGCTACCATTAGGCCAACTAGGCAGCTGCCTAGGGCGCAGGGCTAAAGGGGGTGCCAGAAACGCCTTGAAAAAAAATACAGTGCTCTCAAGTGGGAAGAGGGGGCGCTAAATATCTGATCTTGCCTAGGGCACCAAACTGCCTTGCACCGGTCCTGATCATCAGGCAGACCTCTCTCAGGAGGTATTCCATAACTGGGGGCTACTACTGAAAAGGCCCACTCCCAAGTAGCCACCCATCATAGCTCAGCATGTGAGGCACTCGGAGCAGGACCTCTGATGACAATCGCAGGGCTTGGGTAGGAACGTACAGGAAGAGCTGCTCCTTTAGATACTGTGGCCTAAAGCCATGAAGGGCTTTATAGGTTAACACCAGCATTTTCAGCTGGGCCCAGAAATGAACTGAAAATCAGTGAAGAGAATGTAATACTATTGTAATGTGATCATAACATAATGCCTGGTTCCAGTCACTACCCTACCCAACTTATTTTGTACTAACTGTTGAAAAGGTGTCAGACTTTTCAATTTGGCTTTCTAAATTGTTGTAAGTGGTCTTTGTGAAGAAATTCATTTTTCTTTGGAGATCTTTGCTGCTAACAAGAGGCCATCTTTCATGAGAAGGGGCTGGCACGCACTTATTGCAACCATCTGCGTGCCTTATCATGGCTTTTTGCTAGTCTCCAGGCCTTCAAGGTAAGAGCTGAACGGCAGCCAACCATTAGGCTGACTGATTTCAGCTGGACAGCAGTAAGGGGTTATCAATCCCTCCTCCCCTCCGGGAAGCTGAGGAACTCCAGCCGACTGTGATTGGCTATGGAGGCTCACCTCATAATGGTCAAGGGCCTGGGGGGGTATAAAGTTAGGAGGGTTAGGGCTGTTAGGCGTTCTTCATCCAGCCTTCACGAGGAAGGTGTCCTGGTCTTTGGATTGCATTTGTGAGCCTAGAATTTTGATTAAGCCTTGTCCAATCGGAAGAAACTTACCTGCAGCAGGGTTTCAAAGGATTTCTTCATTGTTTAATAGTCTGGTTTTCTATCTTCTTTTGTCTTTGCACACTGTTTTACCTTTTTGTCCCCCTTCCTTATTGTAAATAAAGTTCACTGTTTCCAGTCTGAGTGTTATCTGTTCTGGATCTGGCCTCAGTACTAAATTCAGCGCCTTCAGCTTTGGTTGGGCTATTGTTTAGGGTTTTAGGCTGGAGGGCTAGAAATAGACGGTGATCAGGTGAACCCTTATTTCTGGGGGCCCAGGATATCTGTAAAGGTCCAAGTACCCCCTGGCTTGGACTGGGTGGATGAGAAAGGGTGGTGGCAGTCTACCGGGTGGTTTGTTTGCCCGCTGGCCACAGGGTAGGGAGTCGAGAGTTTGGGGGCAAGTCCCCCCTCAACCTACCAAAACCTTTACAGTCTTAATGAAAGCCAGCATGGTGTAGTGGTTAGAATGTTGGACTGGGACTTGGGAGATCTGGGTTCGAGTCCCCACTCGGCCATGAAGCTCACTGGGTGACTTTGGGCCAGTCACTGACTCTCAGCCTCAACTACCTAACAGGGTTGTTGTGAGGGTAAAATGGAGAAGAGGGGGAGGATCATGTAAGCCGCCTTGGGTTCCTAGCAGGAAAAAAGGCAGGATACAAATATAATAAATATATAAATAAATAATGTTGTTTTAATGTTTTAACATGGTTTTATTTCTGGTTTCTGTGTTTTAATGGCAGGGCTGGCCCTATCATTAGACAAAGTGAAACAGCTGCCTCAGGCGGCAGATGCTGGGAGGCAGCAGCAAGCTGTTGGAGGAAAAGACCTGTGCCTGCTCTGCATCCCTAAGTTAGCTTGCTGTCTTTCAGGTGCAGTAGAGGATGCTGTCCCATCATCAGTTTTGAAGACAGATTCATCTGGCAGTCTAGTCCCTATTTTCATCTGTGAAATGTTGGAGGTTATGACATAGCTCAAATCCAGAAAGTAGATTCACCTTTTTAAAATTCAAATTTCCTCTGTCTTGGTTTCAAAGATAAGGATGAACATTATCAATAAAAAGGGCCCTCAGTTTAATAGCAGGGGGAAAGGTGTTAAATTGTGAGTGAAAGGAATGGGGGAAGAGATGAGACACAGGTATATAGTGTGTAAACTTGGGCCACATTTATTTGAGAAGATCTTTGAACAGGATCTGTGCGGGCTTCTAATCTATGTAGGCAACTAGCCTGTCATACCCTCCAACATTTTACAGATGAAAATAGGGAGACACATGTGAATTTGTAAGAGGTAGGGTTAAGCAACGTGAAGGTGTGATCAAGAGGGTGTGGCCAGGCAACATGAGGGCGTGGCCAAGGGTATGGCCAGGCAACCAAAGGGTATGGTCAGGTACAAAAGTTATTAGAGGAAACACACAAAACTGCAGTATTTTAAGCACAGAAATCTTTGAATTTATAATAATATTTAACATATAGATAGCTCTGAGTCTCACCCCTCGGCTGCCACCTGCTGCATGCAATACACACCTCAAGGAGCTGCCTTGTTTCTCTCCCCCTCCCCCGCTCCAACACACTCACAGTGTTCTTCCTACTAGGCAAGCCAGGCGCAGGGGAATGTATTTCTCTATCAAAACACAAAATGAAGCTACATTTTGCAGATACAAAACACGCTTGTATCTGCACTTTTGATAAAGTCTGATTTCCTGCTTTCTTTTCTTGTACTCCAAGGAACTACGGTCCATTCAGTGTAACATGCTCGTATGTGACTCTTCTCTTATTTGGTTCATTGACTATCCTGGAGGCCACTACTGGTTTATTTGTTGGTGGCCAATCAGTTCCTATTTTGGAGTCCCTGTTCCTCAAAGATTTAATCCATGGTACAGGCTTATAAGACCATCTTCTTTCCCTTTTTCTCACTCTCATTGATCTGTTTAGGAGAAAAACATGCATTGCCACCTGGGTCATCTTTGGCTTGATGTAATTTCACATGAGAAGGCCCATACCATTTATCTTGACTTCAGATGCTCACTGCAGAGCCTGGAAGAACCTGTGTCCTAGATGGTTTATAGCAGAAGGAGAACTTATAGCAGAATCAGCATGAAAATAGCCTAAAGGTTTGTTTATTCATCTAAGGCAGTGTTCTCCAACCTTGGGTCCCCAGATGTTTTTGGCCTACAACTCCCAGCATGCTGCATGCTGGGAGTTGTAGGCCAAAAACATCTGGGGACCCAAGGTTGGAGAACACTGATCTAAGGGCTAGTACGTGGGGCTTCCTTTGGTCCAGAATGCTGTGGCCAAATTGTTGACTGGAGCCAGTTACATGGAGCATGTGTCTCCCTTGCTACATTAGCTTCACTGGCTTCTGGTCTCTTTCCAGGCACAATTCAAAGTGCTAGTCATGACCTATAAAGACCTACACAGCCTGAGACCAGGCTACCTGAAAGACTGCCTTCTCCCATACGAACCTGCCCAGTTCTTAAGATCATCAGGGAATGCCCTTCTCTTGGTACTGCCACCATCAGAGGCGTGCTTGGTGGGACTGCAAGAAAGGGCCTTCTTGGTGGCCACCCCCAGGCTTCGGAATTCCCTGCTAAGGGAGGGTAGGTTGGCTCCCTCTCTGTGTCCTTCTGCCAGCAGGCAAATATATTTTTATTCAAGCAGGCCTTTGGCATATAAGCTGGATCGTTAGGTCAGGTGCTGTTTTTATTCTTTTATTGTTGTGAAAATGGTGTTTTAATATATATTTTTATTATTGTTTTTATTATGTTTTTAATTTAAAAATTGTATTTTACTGAGTGTCATTTCTTGGTAGACACTTTTGTTAGAATGTGTTTTGAGTTCTTAAAATGGGACAGTTTAGATTTCCTCTGCTCTCTCTCATCCCCCCACTCTGTGAATGTAAACGGAGTTGTTTGCTGCAGCTAGGAGAAACAGAACAGAAACAAATGAGTTCCTAATGGAAACAAATGCAGAGCTGCCCATTCTTACTTCATTTATTTCTATTTCACTCATTTCATAACATAAATGAATGACACAAAAGAGTCCATAATTGGGGCGTGTGCGTTTCTTCTTCCTTGGTTACAAAATGAATGCATGCCTCTTCTTTCCCCCCCCCCACTTTTATGCAATGTGTGAATCAGCTCTTACTGTATGGTATGATTTTGGCTCAAGCTGTACTGAAGTTAAGCCATCAGAGGACAATGATATTTAATAAAGAATTAGTTTACAGCATAATGGATTTAAAAAAAAACTAAGGGAACAATCCTATGGCCCCTGGACATTGTCTGAGGGGGCCATAGGATAGTTTGGATTCCCAGCTCTGAGGTTGGAAATAGTGCTCCAACCTCGGAGCTGGGAATCAGAGCTCTGCCACCTCCGCCCCCACCCCCTTGCAGCTGGCATGGAAAGAACCTCGCAGCCAGTGCAGAAAGCAAAATTGCAGAGCTGGAGGAGCGGGGAGGCAAAGATCACCTCTGCCACTCCACCCGCCCTGCTTTGGATGAGCGTGAGCCTCTGAATTCAGGGGCTTACGCTCATTTCCATAGGATTGTGCCCTAAACTATTGGTCAGTTATATGATGTTTTACAGTACTGCCATGTAAATCATACACTGTTTTTTTTTAAAAAAAAATAAGAGCAGGCCTAGGGAAATTTATGGGTTTTATTGACTATAGATGCCTCTAACAACAGAGTTCACAAAGTTCATATTTGCCATTCACGTTCCAAATAGGAAACCCCGCAACAGGTACATGCATATCATAGAAAGACAAATTTTAACCACCACTAGGAATGTGCAAATCTGTCAGTTTTGCTTTCTCCTGCATTTGATTTTTTTAAAAAATCTTAAATTCTTTCCATGTTGAATATGTAAATTATGGTAAATTCTTATTAAAAATGAAATGAAATTTTCACCCATCTGCACTGGCCAAATGCCTCAGGCAGATTGAGAGGACCACCATATTGTACCTACTGCCATAAAGCTGAGGAGCCTGCCAGAAAAAAAGAGGTAGCAACCCTCGTACCACAAACATAAGTTAAATACACAGGGATTGAAAGAACAAAGCACTCAGTTGAAGAGCAAAGCACTCAAAAACTCTATTGGATGGGGAAATCTGCCAGTTTCAATTTCTCCCACATTCAATTTTTTAAAATCTCATGTTCTTTCTATCCCAAATGAAGAAATTTGCAAATGTTGGTAAATTCTTATCAGAAACTAACTGAAACAAAATTCTCACCACCATACACTACTACTGTAATAAGCGCTCAGGCTCAAATTCAGCATCAGCAATCCTTTTCCTTGGGTTATATTAGCTGGACTGCAGTCTATTTTTCCCTTTCAATTTTAAAAACAATACTAATGGAAATGTAATGAAAATGCAGTTTCCTAATGATATTGAAGGCTGGAACATGTTTTATGAAGTTTATGTCTGGCTTGCAGCTTTATCAAATCAAGGCTCCCTTCTTTAAAGATAAAAAAAACTATTACTGTTGCTATCCCTAGAAGTTTATATAAGTGACAATGCATGCAGCAAAAGACAACTTTAAGAATCTATTCTGTTATCTGTGTGAAGTCTATGGGACGTTTGCTATTGCCCGAGGTGATAATCCAACTGTTTAGGGCCATATGCACTGCACACTGAGTACATGTTTGAATACACTTCCCACAGAGATGTAATTTCTGAAATGTCTCTTCTACATTGTGCTAAGTAAATGCATATTTTTCTTTACAAAGACAATGGCAGGAAGCCAACATTTCTCTGCTTGGAAAGAAGACAGCCAGGTTTATAACAGAGATGGCTGAGAAGCATATGAATAGGTTTTCAAGGAAACTCTTGAAAAGAGTTTGCAACACCCTGTTCTGAAAGAGAACCAGGTGGGAATCCAGGAGTTCAAGTTGTATGCTTGGCTCTTCCATAGAACAATTATGTGACCTGCAGATAAATATTTTATCCGTTCCCTTTTCATGCTGTGTATTGTCTATTGAATTACATTGCATACAAGTAAGCAAGTATGTGCTGGCTGTTTTAAATTGCCTTTTGTGGTTGTCTCCTCCATTTAGCAGGGCAGTCTTCTACTCTGGCTCAATTCAGACATTGTGCCAAACCCAAACCATGATTAAGGTAACTTTAGTATGGTTTAGTGCAGCCTTCCCCAACCAGGTGCCCTCCAGATGTTTGTGCTTCAACCCCCCCCCCCCCGCCTCAGCCAGCATGGCCAATTCATCTTCTTTCCACACATGGGACTCTTCAATCATAGCAGCAATGTGAGGGATATGGAGGACTATCAAAGAGAGAAAGCACTAGTTGTCTTCACCTGTGCTGGTTCTTTCTTTGGTCTTTGAGGAAAGATCATTTGCAGCTTCTTCTGTGCTTTGCATTAGTGCAAAAAATATTCATAGAATCATAGAAAAGTAGAGTTGGATGGGGCCTACAAGGCCACCGAGTCCAACCCCCTGCTCAATGCAGGAATCCAGGTCAAAGCATCCCTGACAGATGGCCGTCCAGCTTCACCTTGAATGCCTCCAGAGTAGGTGAGCTCACCACCTCCCTTGGTAATTGGTTCCATTGTCTTATTGCTCTAACAGTCAGGAAATTCTTCCTGATGTTCAGGTGGAATCTGGGTTCCTGCAACTTGAGCCCATTATTCCGTGTCCTGCAAACTGGGATGATCGAGAAGAGATCCTGGCCCTCCTCTGTGTGACAGCCCTTCAAGTACTTGAAGAGTGCAATCATATCTCCCCTCAGTCTCCTCTTCTGAAGGCTAAACATGCCCAGTTCTTTCAGTCTCTCCTCATAGGGCCTTGTTTCCAGTCCCTTTATCATCTTTGTTGCCCTCCTCTGAACCCTCTCCAGTTTGTCTACATCCTTCTTAAAGTGTGGTGCCCAGAACTGGATGCAGTACTCAAGAAGAGGCCTAACCAGTGCCAAGTAAAGGGGAATTATCACTTCACGTGATTTGGAACCTATACTTCTATTAATGTAGCCCAAAATAGCATTTGCCTTCTTTGCAGCCACATCGCATTGCTGGCTCATATTCAGTTTGTGATCTACAACAATTCCAAGATCCTTCTCACTTGTAGTATTGTTGAGCCAAGTGTCCCCCATTCTGTAACTCTGCATTTGGTTTCCTCTCCCTAGGTGCAGCACTTGGCATTTATCCCTATTAAATTTCATTCTGTTGTTTTCAGGCCCAGCGCTCCAGCCTATTGAGATCACTTTGAATTTTGTTTCTGTCTTCCAGAGTATTAGCTGTTCCACCCAACTTTGTGTCATCTGCAAATTTGATAAGCGTTCCCTGCACCTCCTCATCCAAGTCATTAATAAAAATGTTGAATAGCACTGGGCCCAGGACTGAGCCCTGTGGTACCCCACTCATTACCTCTCCCCAGTTTGAGAAGGTACCATTGATAAGCACCCTTTGAGTCTGATTCTGTAGCCAATTGTGGATCCACCTGATAGTTGTTCCGTCCAGCCCACTTTTAGCTAGCTTGCTAATCAGGATATCATGAGGCACTTTGTCGAAAGCTTTGCTGAAGTCCAAATATATGTCCACAGCATTCCCACAGTCCACAAGGGAGGTTACCCGATCAAAAAATGAGATCAGATTAGTCTGGCAGGATTTGTTCTTGACAAATCCATGCTGGCTTCTAGTAATCACTGCATTGCTTTCAAGGTGCTTGCAGCAGACTTGACTTCTTTATAATCTGCTCCAGAATTTTCCCAGGGATTGATGTTAGGCTGACTGGTCTATAGTTCCCAGGTTCCTCTTTCTTGCCCTTTTTGAAGATAGGAACAACATTTGCCCTCCTCCAGTCATCTGGCACTTCACCTGTCCTCCATGATTTCTCAAAGATAATAGACAGTGGTTCTGAGAGTTCTTCTGCCAGTTCCTTTATTATTCTAGGATGCAGTTTGTCAGGCCCTGGAGATTTAAACTCGTTCAAAGTAATCAGGTGTTCCCCGACCATTTTCCTATCAATCTCAAGCTGCAATCCTGCCCCTTCAGTCTGCACTTCAGGTTTGCCAGAGGGGACATAAACTCTCTTTTGGGAGAAGACAAAGCCGAAGTAGGAATTGAACACTTCTGCCTTTTCTTTGTCTTCTGTTATCAATTTGCCATCCTCATTGCGTAGTTGAACCACCATTTCTTTCCTCTGTCTTTTACTATGCATGTATCTGAAGAAAGCTTTTTTGTTGTTTTTCGCATCCCTGGCTAGCCTCAGCTCATTCTCAGCTTTAGCCTTCCTGACACTATTCCTGCAGTTCTGTGCTACCTGCCTGTACTCTTCCCTTGTAGCCTGGCCTTCCTTCCACATCCTGTATGTGTCCTTTTTTGTTTTCAGGTCATCTCTGAGTTTTTTGTGAAGCCACATTGGCTTCTTCTGTTGCCCTCTGCCTTTTTTCCTTGTGGGAATTGTTTGCCATTGTGCCTCTAGAATTTCCTTTTTTTTAAACCCCCCACCCCTCCTGGGCTCCTTTTCTCATTAGAGTTGCTTGCCATGGGACCTTACTTATCATTGTTCTGAGTTTATTAAAATTGGCTTTCCTAAAATCCAGGGTACGCGTTTGGCTACACTCAGCTTTTGTTTCCTTTAATCAAGGACTCAAGTATAACATGGTCACTTACCCCCAGAGTTCCCGAAACTGCCACTTTATCCACTAACTTGTCTCTGTTAGTTAGAATCAGGTCAAGATAGCTGATCCTCTAGTTCCTTCCTCTACTTACTGTAGGAGGAAGTTATCAGCAACACAGGTCAGGAATTTCCTGGAGGGGCCATGTTTTGCAGAATTTGTCTCCCAGCAGATATCGGGGAAATTGAAGTCACCCATCACTACTACATCATGCCTTCTTGAAACATTGGCAATTTGCTTTTCAAAAGTTTCATCCTCGTCTTCTCCTTGATTGGGTGGTCGGTAGTAGACTCCTACTGCCATGTTCGTCTTATTCTTTGCCCCCTTTATTTTAACCCAGGTGCCCTCAATGGGGCTGCCAAGCTCATCTTCCTGTATCTCTGTGCAGAGATACGTATCTTTAACATACAGCACAACTCCACCTCCCTTTCTGTTACTTCTGTTCCTTTTGAACAAGTTATATCATTCAATTGCTGTATTCCAGCCATGGGAGTCATCCCACCAGGTTTCAGTTATCCCTATCAAGTCGTATTTGCCCTCATGTATTAAGAGTTCAAGTTCATTCTGTTTGTTGCCCATACTCTGGGCATTAGTATAGAAACATCGAAGACTATGTGCTTTATATTCCGACTTTCTTCCTACATTTTGTGGTAGACTATTATTGGGCACTGCTGGAGCTGTTCTCTCCATTGTGGCACAGAGGCCTTCTTCCATTGTTACCCCTGAGTTTATGTCTCCCTCCCCTGTTAGATTCAGTTTAAAGCCCTCCTGATGAAGCCCTCCTCATGCTGTGGCCAAACACATACTTCCCAGTCCTTGTGAGGTGCAACCCATCCTTTGCCAGCAGTCCATCTTCCAGGAAGTGTAGCCCGCGGTCCCAGAATCCAAATCTCTCGCGTCGGCACCACCTTCATAGCCAGTCATTCACTCGGAGTATTTTTCTTTCCCTTTCTATTCCTCTTCCAAGTACTGGAAGGATGGATGAGAGACTATCTGGGCCCCAAAGTTCTTGAGTTCCCTTCCCAACTCTTCAAAGTCTGCCGTGATTTCTTTGTAACTCCACTTGGCAGTATCATTTGTACCCACATGGATGAGAACAAAGGGGTATGTGTCGGTGGGCTGTATGAGCCTCGGCAGCTGTTCTGTCACATCTTTAATCCGTGCCCCGGGGAGACAGCACACCTGGCGAGTCCATGGGTCTTCACAACATACTTTGGCTTCGATCCCCCACAGGAGGGAGTCTCCCACTACTAGCTACTCTTCTCTTTCTCTTGCTGTAGGCCTTGGTTTGATTGCCTCCACTTGATTGACCTTCAGGCTTCAGCCTCTTGCTCACTGTCATGTTGGGTGCCCAGTAATTCATCTTCTGCAGGCTGTCCTCCGGTCTCGGCCTCAAGTACCTGAAAGCGGTTCCATAGCTCCACTGCTTCCACAGGCACAGAATGTCTTCTAGTTCTTCTGCTCCTAACAGTCACCCTTTTCCAGGGAGTTTCCCCGATGTTATTTTCCCTTGCCTCAGCAGTCTCCGCCTCCGCCTCATCCTGCCGTTGCCCTTCTGGCTCCAGTACTACTCTTTGCTGCTGTAGATCCACCGTTCTGTCCAAGAACTCTTCACATTCTCTTATACTCCTGAGGGTTGACACTTGCTGCTCCAGTCCTCTGACCTTTTCTTCCAACAGCGTGACCAGCTTGCACTTGTTGCACGTGTAGGCCATGTAGATCTCTGGCAGGAAAACAAACATTGCACACACATTGCAGGTCACCACCACTGCAGAGTCCTTTCCTTCCATAATTCTCTGTTCCCTTTTTATTTCTGCCTTTCTTTTCATACTGGAATGGCTGGTGCCTTGTCCTGCCTTCCCTGAATGTTAACCACAGAGTCCCCCTGGTCTATGAGGGTGTGTTACTAGAACAAAACAAACAATCCAAAAAAATTCTTAGGGACCTCCCCCTTGACCTCCCCTGCCGAACTCCGCTGCCAAACTCCTGTTTGCTCTCCCTATTCGCTTGCTCTGTTCGCTCGCTCTCTGGGATCCTGCCCGCCTATCACAGCCCCGAAAACAGCTGGAGCCTCTCTCCTGTGCTCCTGCTCAGCTGGGAGTCAGGAACAGAATGACTCCCCAACTCCCCAATTTCTTTACAGTCCCTTTGAGAATTTAATTCCATTCTCTATTGTGTTTTCCCTATGTCCCCCATTTCCCTCCCTTTTTTAGATAGGAGTTAGGCTTTGTCTGTCTTTGAATTGTCTGAAAAATTGGAACCTTTTTTCCTTTCCATCTGAAATGTGGCATGGCTGATCCCTTCAGAGGCAGAAAGTCTGAAAATGGCATGCCCTTTGGATGGAAAACACCAAAGTTACAGGCAGCAGAAGAGCTGCTGAGGTTAACTGAGATCCTCAATAGAAAACTAAAATGAATGGGAATAACAAAAGTGCATTAAATTTGTTACAAATCTAATGTGATTCTAACAAATGAACAATTAAATGAATGAAGGTCTTAGCACTGAAAATGAATGGTGCAATCAAGTGAAAAAAATCTTGCATACACCTAGAAAGAATTATAAATGACTTGGAGCTTCTGTTTATATATAGCACAATTCATGAATCTCTCACTGTGTGCCCAGATGACCTCTACAAATATGATGGATCTCATTTGACACATTACAGCAGAAGCAGAGAATCACTTGTTACTTTTCCTGCTTCTGCGTAACATATAAGCCATGATCTCCAAGACAGCAGAATGAGCACAGTGAGCCAATGCATTGGCTTATTTGTACATCCTCAGTTTCTTTGTTGGGTGGGAGAAGAAGAGAGGGGGAATTTAAAACTCCATCTATTCTAATCACAGTCTTCCCCCCTAGTTTCACTGACGTGTCAAGGAAACTAGTTCCCCCTAGTTTCATTGAAATGCCACTCTGACTCCTTACTCTTTCTGCTTCCCTTTTCATTCTCGCTGTCTTTTCTTCTCAGTTCTGTCTTTCCTCAATGAAGAGTGGACATGATATCCACCATACCACTTAGAAAGCTTGAATGTGGACTCTGAACAGCTGCTAGAGCACTGGGCTAGGAATTTAAAAAAATGGCCCATTTCAAACTGTTTGTGGTCTTCTTTAAATTGCATGCTCAGTTCTATGGATAATAAATGTAGCACAGAAATCAGTGTACATGACCACATATCAAAATAAATGCAACATTCTCTAGAATCAGGTTGCCATTACAAGCAGAAACCAAAGAGCTGGATTTTGCTTGGCACCTTATATAGCTCCAACAGATAAGAATTAATTAATTAATTAATTATATGTATACCCTGCCTTTTTTCCTGCAAGGAACCCAAGGCAGCTTACATTATATTATCCTCCTGCTCCTCTCCATTTTATCCTCACAACAACCCTGTGAGGTAGGTTAGGCTGAGAGTCAGTGACTGGCCCAAAGTCACCCAGTGAGTTTCATGGCCGAGTGGGGACTAGAACCCGGATCTCCCGAGTCCCAGGCCAACACCCTAACCACTACGCCACACTGGCTCTAATAAGTCATCCTCTGCTTCTCAAAGGGCACTGTTTTCGGAAGTGATTTCAGAAATAGGCAATTAGGGGTGTGCTTCGGGTTTGGCTGAAGTCTGAACTGAATCGAGCCCCTTCAAACCATTTTTGGTGCTTCCAGAAGCAGGCTTCCATCCAAAGTGTCCAGAACCAAAGTTGGACCCCAAACAAAGCTTTGTGTGTGATCAGGCTTTGGAAAGGCAGACACTGTCTCCAAAAATAGCATCCTTTGCTTTTGTTTCTCTAAATGCTGATGAGGGTAGGAGGCAGGGAGTGCAGCTGAGTGACTGAGGCCTCCACCTTCTAATCATAGGGTATGTTTTACCAGTGGCTTACCAATCACTGTGCTTCAGAGGAGAGATTGGGAGTTACAAACTGTATCTCTTAGCTTCCTTGTTTTGTTGCAAGCAAATAAGAAGTCTGATGTTCTGTGCTGGGGTGAGGGTGGGCTGGGCTGGCTAATGGCTTCAAGTTCTGTTTCTTCATGATTTCAAAATTCTTTTCTTTGCCCTTCTCAATTATTAAATCAACCCTTCTCTCGGACATTTTCCTGCAGTGAAAAAATCTTTCTTTCCAATGTCACCACGTCACTATTTTAAAAAAGAGACCCTCAAACTGGTTTTCAATCATCTTATCTTCTTAGCCCCTGCACCTATCCTTCTGAAACTTTTCAGGTTTCTTGCCTGGGGAGACCTACATGATGTATGTCATTTTCATACAAATTGCCCAAAAACTGCAGGAGAGGGAAAGAAAGGCAAATCACTCCCCCCCCCCACACATACAAAGTTGAGGACTCTCCTCCCACACAAACCACTGAATTGATCCTTCTGAAATGTTGCCAGTTTTCTAATTATGGACACCTCTAGGTTGCCTATTATTTTCAGAACAATGGTCCATAATGGTTCACAAGAACAATGCTCCAAGTATGTGTCCTGTTTTGGATACCTTCAAACTATAAAGGCTGCTCTTACACAAAAATCCCCATACCTATTCATCTCACACTTGGCAAGCTTGATCCAATTCATCTAAGAAATAATAATAATAGTAAAAAGTTATGGGCTGTTCCTTAAAAAAAAAAAATCAAAATATAAAGGCACGTAGCACAAACACCACTGACCAATTCTGAAATTTTGAGGTATAATCCCCACCTAATGAGCTAGTATGCCTCCAAAGGTCATCTGACAAAGAGAAAAAAGATATAGCCATTTTAAAAAACTTCCCATGATAGTCAACAGGAGGCATGAAACCTTGGATCTCCATATATTGGCACGAATTCGGTACCCGAGTCAAAGGAGACAGCCTACAAATTGGCCCAGTCTGAATTGGGTCATTTTCCTGAAGTACCAAATTGGGGTCCAAGTCAAATTTTGTGCTCAGTGTACACCTCCACTATGTATCCACTTCTGAGCCCAGTTCAAGGTGATGGTACTTAACTTTAAAGCCCCAAACGGCTTGGGAGCTAAATACCTGAACCAGTACCTCTTCCCATCTCAACCTGCTTCTCCATTAAGATCTTCTGCTGAGGCCCTTCTTCAGGTGCCCTCTTTATCAGACATCTGGTTCATGACAACAAACGAAAGAATTCTTTTTGACATGGTACCCCAAAGATAGAATGCCTTCCGTACAGAAGCTAACCTGGCTTTTAGATTACAGTCTTTTCAGTGCTAGGCTAAAATGCTTTTGTTCACCCAGGCATTTTAACTTGTGTATGTTTAATTATTAAGGCTATTATCTGTTGTTTTACTATTTTATATATCAGGGCTGGGCAACATGCAGCCCCTGCCCTCCCCCACTGCCCCCCACCCCAAACACACACACACACACACACACACACACACACACACACACACCACTCTGTAGTGCTAGAGATGCCATCTTTTCCCTTTAAAAAGTTCTAAATCCATTTTCAGGCTGTCCAGCAGACTTAAAAAAATGACCCCCAGACCTCCCACAGTTGCCCATCTCAGGTATATATGTTGTGATAATTGATTGTACAGCACCCTGATATTCTAAATAGAATGAAAGGTGGTACAAACATATTATAAATTAATAAATATAGTTGCACAGGACATCTGGCATCCAACTAAGAGTAAATTCTAGATTTTCATGTTGCCTTAGAGAAAAATCCTAATCCCCAAAACTAGCTTGCTGAAAGTGCCCCTCCGCCAGTGCGGAGCTCCATCTTCCCAAGTGGCCCCCTTCTGCCCATGGATAAATTATTTGCAAATAAAGAATAAATGGAAAACTCCACGGGCAGAAAAATAATGCCACTGCTGGGAGCACTGGCAATATCTAGTGGAAGGCCTCAAAATGGAGTGTTTGGGTGGGGCAGGGCAGGATGCTGGCAGTATTGGATCTGCTGGATCCAAAGGCCCGGAGATCCCCCGAGGGGTCTGATCCACAGGCCACCCAACTACACTAGCCTGAAGCTGGCAGAGTGGAAAAGAAAGGAAAAAAGATAACCATCACCATTCGGTGCCCGCACAAGCCCATTTTGGATAGCTCTGCCTCCTATTTGTTAATAGGAAAGAGCATCTAAGGTTTTTTAGAGCTTAGAAAGAAATCTCAATAGTTTATCAAAGCTTCGAAATCCTGCTGTTTCCTTTAAAAGTTCCCCGATATCCTTACATAGCCCTAATAGTTGATTGGTGAAGTTAAGAGAAATGGAAAATAATTCAAAGACATGGACAGATTTAGTTTTCAGCATTCAGTATGGTAGCCTCTGAACTTTGCTACAGTAAAAGGAACTGAGATTTCTATATCCAATCTAATAAACCACTCATTAATGTAACACCTTATTTAAGTTCCACAAATGAATAAATTATTATCTAAAACTTACAAGTATGCCATTTACTTTTCCATTTTCTGCCACAAAATATTAGCTGTATGGAGTTCAGGTCAGTTAAATATTTATTCTCATAATATTTCACTTTTGAAACAAATGTTGACACCCTCTCCGTTTTGCAGAAGTCTCAGTTCTTAGGTTGTTTGAAAAACATATTCTCAAAAATCAACTAAAATCAGCTAAAATGCTCTGTCTGACCTTAATTAATTGGTGACTGCCACTACTGAATAAATTATATCTTAGTAGGAAATAGAATGTTAAGTTATGCTTCTTCATTCTCATTCTGGTACAAACGTCCATCAGACCTGGACTTGGCAATAGTAGAATGTAACTATAGAAAAATCAGTTAAGACAACATTAATCAATGTGCTCCTTTAGTAGACCAAACTATTGACAGGACCCTGAGGCTTGGTTGATCGTTAACAGAATTTAAGAACATAAAAGTCCTACTGGATCAGATGAAAGGTCGACCTAGTAGAACCTTTCCTACTATTTCCAGGCTGTGGCAGTTTTGCATCTGTTCAGTCATAAGTCCATTCTGTCATGTTTTTTGTGAATCTTTTATTTGCATTTAAATTGCATGGCTTTCTCCCTAAAATATGCATTTTTGGTATGAATTTTCTCCTAAAATATGCACTTTTGTATGCATCCTTCACGAAAATACAGAATTTTAGAACCTTTTAGACATTTCCCCCTAAAATACACATTTTAAACACTTTTTGAGCCAAGAATTGCAATGCCAAATTCAGAGAAGAACACAGTCTGAAGGACCACTATGTCCTGACCTGTGTATTAAATCCAGAAAGTGCAAATCAAGTTGATTTGCTTTAAAAGGCAGAGCAAATGACATTCCACATTACTGTATATGTTATTTGTCCCACCCTTTCATGTAAGGGGCATATAAATAGATGATGATGATGATGATGATCATCATCATCATCATCATCATCATCATCCACCATCCCTACTAGCTTTCTGTATCTAACGGTGCCCTCCCAGGTGTCCCTGGGAAGTTTACAAACATGAAGGCTTCCTCTATTATTTGTAGCAACTGGTTAGGTATTCAAAGGCACGCTGCCTCAGAACGTGGAGATTCCATATGGCTACCATGGCTAATAACCTCTTCTCCACCACCACACCTGGTGGTAGCAGATTCCATACATTAATTATGCAGTGTGTGAAGAACCATGAATTTGTACTATAAATATGGGATAATGGCAATTCTTGGACATTGATTATCTACTTCCCTGCCTGGCATCTTGGTTAGGTATACTAATGTGTGAATCAATGGGTCTCCCTACTGCAATGCTATTATTTCCGAGTGCTTCTGCATGGAACAAATGGCTATTCCTGCTCCCTGATCTGGGCACATTTAATATCAGAAAGAAAGAAAGAAAGAAAGAAAAGGAAACTTTTGCAACAGAGTTCGAGGCCAAAGACACAACCTGGTAATGCCTATGAGTATGAGCATCCCTGAAGAAAATTTTTGAAATACAAGTGGGAGATGAGGGAGCCGTAGGTATTCCCATCCATGCCTGTACCGATTCTAACATCTGCCTTTCTCCTCTGCCAGTAGTAAGACAAATGTGGAGTCCTGCTCACTACTTCAGGCTAAGGAGGAAGGTAGACACAAATACTAGGGAAGGAAGGGGTAGGAGCAGCTACATTTACCTCATCTCCTACTTTATATGTCTATTTAAAGGTAAGTACATCTTCTTTGGGTTACAATCTGCCCACTAACTTCTCAGGCCCAAAGGTACTCCTCATGCTGTTGGTTTCCTCACTTGCATTAGCATTTCCTGTGCTTTGTCACTGGGCATTCAAGTCAAATCAGCTACAGTTCTATTCTGTGAGGAGGCCAAAGTTCTCTGTTTGCATTGTCCAAACTGTAGCCAGACATATTCTTCTAACTAGATCCACACCTATTTTCTATTGTTTGCTGAAAGTACATCCAAAAAATACAGGCAGTCCCCGAGTTAAGAACATCCGACTTACAGACAACCCATACTTAAGAACGGACATCTGGGTTCCCAGGCGCTACGTTGTTTACATAGAGTACATTGCATAGTATACTACACAATTTGCATAATTTACGCAATTTGCGTAAATGCCAATTTTAACGTATAGAATGCTATGCTGTTCTGACTTACATACAAATTTGACTTAAAGACGTTCTTAAGAACAGAACTCATTCATAACCTGGGGACTGCCTGTAACTGAGTGTTAGCTATATAAAATCTTGGATTTTAGCCTCACTGGGAAGCAACAGCTAGAGGAATTCAGAAGGATCAACCCCAGCATCATCACCATTTTAATTAACCAAATTGCCATAGCAACCCTTGGTGGAGGGACATATTAGCAACAGTATGGTGAACTAATTGAACTTATTTCACAGCTGGGGAATATAAAAGTGAATTTCATAGTTAATCATGCTCAGAACATTAACATTCAAATCATAAAATATTTTTGTGGGCCCAACTATTGGAGGAGAAACCCTTTTTAAAGCACTGAAACACAAAAGGTGGATATACAACTAAAATGGAAACAGTAGCACATGATATTCTAATTTTTTGGTTCAGGAGGAAGACATACAGTCCTGTCAATAAATAAAACTTTGCATTTCCCTCTTAATATATAAGATAATGAAGCTCCATTCTCTAAATTCTGTAAGCACATTTATTTTCAAGTAAGGTTGGAATTCCAATATGTATGTATTCGTTGTTATGGCTGAATTACTATAAAGGTATTATGGTTGCAATCCCAGAGGTGCAGCTCTATGGATTCATGGATATACACTTAACTAGAAAAATGTCTCCTATTTTCAACTACTTTGTGTGTTTTTCTCTCTCACCCATATTGGGGGGTGCGTGTGCATATTTTAGTTGAACCTCGGTGTTCAGTAATATAGAATGCAAGATAATTTACATTTTTTATAACTATGAATGGTTAAGGGTGCATTTGGACATTATCCTACACAAAGCAATGTAGTCCTCTAGAACAACTCCCATTCGTTTACATGTGGCTTATGTATGTCCCAATGGATTTGTGCCTGAGTCTCTTGAATATGTTGGAGTACTGAATATGCAAAGACACTTGAGTAGTTTTACCACTGGATTGGTTTAAAATCAGCTAAGCATGCAGTAGACTTCTGCCCCAATCAGGATCTCAGTTGGAGCCATAGCTTCAGGTTAGGATGGTAGTATTTGCACATGTAAAAGGGGAAAAGAAGAGGCGAGACACAAGTATATGGTGTAAATAAAGGGCCACATTTTATTAATCAAGATCTGCGAAGGGTGAAAGTGCGGGTACTAACTAAAACTCGCCATTGGCCAGTGAGGTATCCCGGGCAGATACATCCAAACCCGGGGGGTGGCGCAGCACTTCGCCACCCCCACCCCCCAGTTTTACACCCTCTTGGGTGCTGGGAGGCTTTCTCACAGTCCCCACCTCACGGTACCACAGAACACCGATCCGTGTGATGTAAGCCATCCTCACTGGCGATCTATATTTCCCGCACTGAGCCGCGAAACTCAGCAAGCGTTGAGATACAAGTCTCGCCAGCCACCTGAACAGTGCCATTGGATGATCACCAAAAACCCTAACCCCACTGCCTATTCCCGCACTTACTAGCCAAATGTGACCGGATTGGACCAAATCACACGGAAAACCCAAAATAAAAAACACCCAACCCTGCAACACAGTGTAGAGTAGGCGAAACACGCCCATTGCCCCCAGCCAGTCAGGACAATGAGCCAAAATTCCTACTCGGCCCCTGGAAATGGCAGCCAGCAAAGCCCACACTGAGAACAGGGAGGGAGGAGGGAGCTGCAAAAGAAAGAGCCCAGAGTGTGGGCATGCGGGCCTAATAACGGTCCTGCACGCTCCACCCTTGTATCCCATTGGAGGGTGAGATCACCCCACTCACTCTGCTTTCCTCCGCGCGCAAAATTCTTCCCGGCCGGGGGAAGGGAATTCTGGAGCATGCCCATGAGTTGCTTCTTTTAGTAGGTTCTAATGGTTAGTAATATTTGAGAGGTAGGTGTCCTGTGGCCTCAGATGCCTTTGGGCCCACCTTCAGTGCTTGGCGTGCTAGTGTTTCCACTTCCTTGGCCACTGGAAGCCTCAAAGGCTTAGAAGGGAAGCCTGGATTGGCCTGAGTGACTGTGTTATGCTTTGTGTTGCCTGCTCTGAGGCTTCTGGAGCACTGAGAGGGCCGTGGCAATATCTCCACAAATTCCAGAATGAGACCCCAACATCCATTCTGCATGTCACAATGCACTCCAGGGTTTTGGCAGAGTGGGATGAATTCATTTTCTATTCTACCAAAGCAGGCAGAATAGCAGAACCTGTTGGTTGTGCTCATCCCTAAAGTCATCCTGCCTGAGATGTTGTCTGTTTCTTGCCAAGTTTGCTTGCTTACTAGATGTGTTTCTGTTGCAATTTAGAGGATAGGATCATAAATCCAAATACAGCACACACACACACACAAATGAATAGGTGCAAAACCATTTATTGAAAGATCAGCAAGAAATCTCACTGGGTTTCAAGCACAGTGACTATATTTTCTATACAATGTAATATCACTGTCCTGTAAAATGAGTTCTCTCAATGTGTATGTCCCCTGAGGAGTTGCCTTAGTCTATGCAAAATGGGTAATAAACATTTTAACCCGTTTGCACAGGCAATATCTTTCATATGAATTTCTCAACTATCACCATGTACAGGGATAATGCAAATGAGTACACCAGCATTACCATGGTGAGTTTTGTGCTCACAGAGGCTCCAAAAGGTGTGCCATTTCAATCTTAGAGACATTTGGGAATGATCACGTAGAAGCTGTTTGGTTGTGTGAACTATCTCTTTGTTTGCTGTAGAAAAAAAGAGAACTACAATGGGATAGGTGGAATTTCACTCCATGGTTTGGAATGCAACTTCCTTTGTAATTTACTTATTCAAATATGAGCAGCTATGCAGGCTTCAATGTCTCAGTGCAAAGGACAATTCAGAGCCAGTAATTAGAGCCAGTAATTTGTCATGGTAGATTACTAAGAAATTCAGTGGCTTGAAATAGACAAAATAATGAGTTTAGAGTGGGAAAATAATACCCAAAGTCACAGGTCACATAAAAAACATTTAAATCCTTCTCATTGTTCAATGAAAACTGCTCAAGACTATTTAATGACTTAAACACAACAGTTTAATGCAGGGGTCTTCAAACTATGGATCCGGATCCGGCCCAGCGTGCCCTTCCATCCGGCCCGGCTCCGTAGGCCTGAACTGGGCCTGCCCGCGCCCGGGCTCTCAGCTGCCCGCACAGGCTTGCCAGGTTCTTCGCTCTCCCCGGAGAGCCAGCTGCGCGGGCTGCACCGCCCACGCTGCTCCCGTCACGTCACTTCCGGCGCGGCGGAAGTGACTCGCAGGACCCTGCTCCGTCGCGCTGGATGCCCACGCTGTTTTTGAACAGAGCGCGGGAGTCCAGCGCGACGGAGCGCAGCAGAATGACGCAGCTCTGGCAGTGGTGGTGGCAGTGGGGCAGCGGCGGCGGGGCTTCGGCGGCAGCAACGACGACGGCGGGGCTTCGGCGGGGACAGCGGCGGCGGGTGCAGGTACGGCGGTGGGGGGGTCCAGCGGCGACGGGGGGTGGCGGGGTGGATCCGGGAGCGGCGGTGGCGGCACTGCTGCTGGCTGAGGGGGGAAAAGAGGGAGCCCGCTCGGTGGTCTCCTCCTCCTCCTCCTCCACACGAGTAGAGCGAGGCGGCCCGGGGCTGTATGAGAGCCCGCTTAGGGAGCTGCGGAAAAAGGGCCACCCCCTCTCCCTCCCTCCCTCCCTCCTCCCTCGCTGCTTGGCCTGAGCCTGCCCCTTTTTGGGGAAGGAGGGTGGAGGCAGCGGAGAAAGGAATTGGGACTTCTGCTGGAGAAGGAGGAAGAGGGGAGGGCGCGATTAAAACATGAGAGCCGCGACCCGGTGTCGGTGAAGCGGGGCTGGGGTCCGGAGGGAGGGAGGCGGCTGAGGGGAACAGAAACCTCCCTTGAGCAGCTCTGAGTGGCCCGTCGCTGATTTCTCAGCGGAGTGAGGACGGAGGAGGTGTAGAAAGCGGGTGTTAATCCCACCCCACCTCTTACTCAGTAGCCTCTTACTTGGACTCGGCTGCTGCAGCGCCCTGCGCCCCTCCTCGCCCGCAGCTCCCCCTCTCCTTCCCTCTTGCAAGCGGCTGGTCTCTTCTCATCTCCCTCCCTTTCCTCCTAATCCCAGCCCCTGCTAACACGCGCACACTTCTCTCTCCCCACCACCACACTCTCTTTTTGCACTCCATGAGAATCCCTCTCTTTAATCTTCCACCACCACCTTCTAAGGATCCTAATCTGTCTGTAGGATGATCCCTGAAGAACCCGAGGGCCGTACAATGCTCCATTATCAGACTGGAATATAGATGAGAAAGAGGGGTCGTGGTGGTGGTGGAAATCACCCAAATTTCCTTCCCCACACTCCCTTTTTCTTGATGGTGGCACTTCATAACCACTATCATGCAGTAAGATCACACCTTTTTTGGTAAATATATATATAAGCATTTGGGGGGAGAAGGGTGTTAGGTTTTTTAAAAAAAATTTAATATAATATATAGCTGGATTTTGCCATCACAAACGGTGCTTCAGCACAAGTGAATGACAATGTCCACTAGAACTCCATTGCCCACGGTGAATGAACGCGACACTGAAAATCACACCTCTCATGGTGAAGGACGGCAAGAAGTTTCCTCTCGAACTAGTTTTTCTGGGGGTGGCAGGGTGGGTCCAGCGGCGACGGAGGGGATCCTGGGGGGGCTTTGGCAGCAGGTGGGCTATAGTCCGGCCCCCCAACAGTCTGAGGGACAATGAACCGGCCCGCTGTTTAAAAAGTTTGAAGACCCCTGGTTTAATGGGATGGACTGAGAATGTCTTGCTATCATATCTTTTTCCCTGATCACCTAATCATGAATATTCCTAATCTCATAGATAGATAGATAGATAGATAGATAGATAGATAGATAGTATTTGTCTACCCCTCCATATCTAAGTAGATCCCAGAGCGGTGAACAATAAAAAGATTTTAAAAAAACAGGTAAAAGAAACAAAACAATACATTGAAAACAAGGTAACATTTAAATGGTGGTTAGACAGCAGAGAAGGCTTCCCAGAACAAGGTCTTCAGCAGGCACTGAAAGCAACACAATGTTGGCACCTGCCTGACCTCCAGAGGCAGAGAGTTCCACAGAAATGGAGCCGAGCCACCACACTGAAAAGTCTTCTCCTGGTGGACTCCAATCGGGCCGAAGGTCCATGCCAGGAGAATGCCATCTGACAACCTCATTGACCAGGCAGGTTGGTATGGGAGGAGGCGCTCCCTCAGGTAACCTGGTCTCAAGCTGTTTCAGGCTTTAAGTAACCTTAAACCTTAATCTTAAGTAACCTTCTATTCAGCCTGTGCCATAACTTGGTGGCCCTTGCTTTTTACTGTGTGAAAGCTTTCATATATATATATATATATATATTGTCTATATATGCTCTAAAAATCTATGATATCCAGAACCACAATACAACACCAAATTAGGGGCATGTAAGCTCATGGATTTCAATTAGCTTTTATCTGTGCTGGATTGTGGCCTAGATGGTTAATGACAAAATAAGACAGCCTTCAAATCTCAGGGAAAAGTATGACAATAAAAATCAAAGCTGATGGTCAAGCATTCTGACAGTTGCTTATGGATGAATATTGACACCCATTTACAAAGTGGTACCTACATGGCATGCATGTGTCTACTTGGTATGCTTGTCTGTATTGTCCTCCCAGGCTAGAAAAAAGAATTTTGCCACTCAGCTGCTTCCCTGGATTTCTGGTCAGGTGAATGGTGGAAAAACCAAATTCCATGGGAAAAGAGCAGATCCACAAACCACAACCTCTCAACCTCTGTCCTAATAAGAATTGTACAACCTCATTAGAATAGGGCTGAACCCAATTCCCATCTTATTTCAACCCCCACTCACCTGTATAAAAATGGAAAAGTACTGGTCACTGATTACCGCCAGTTATATTTCACAGAGGATGTGCTTGAGCTGGGGAAAACATTTGCATGATTAAACTAGCTTGGTTGTGTTTGAAATTCCACATTTAAGTTGCATTAATTTACTACTTTTCACTTCTACAGAATAACCTTCTAGGTTCACGGTGCCTACTTTGTACCTCAATTTCTCCATCAATCAAAGGAAGATAATGATTTAGGGAAAGTATTTTAAGGTACCTGGCTGTTAAAATGTATTTGGTGAAAAGCAGAATATTATTCTGAACTATGCTGCTTTGAGTGCTGGGTTAACTTTCTATATAACAGAAGGTAAATCATGAATTGAACAACATTTTCAATATAAGTTCCTGTGTTATATAAGTACACCTACTAAGCAGGAGAAAATAGCATGATTGAATAATTTACAATTCTGATTAGGAAGATTGGCAAATTTAATTGCTTATTACATGTACCATAGTGCTATCTGCCTATTTATCTTACAGTTTTTACAAGCCCTCACTACCTAAGTTTGATATTGGATAATTAAAGGATCAAGGGGACTGAGAGAATCTCTTTAATGTGTAAATATTTCAATGTGGTTGACCTAGAAGTTGACCTAATTTATTTTCTTGCAGTAATCGTGTTATTCAGGAAAAAAAACGATTAGACTGCTTAATGTTTCAAAGTGTGGTGGTACAGACAAGATATTGGAAGGAGACTCAGGTGTGGTAGGCTGCAATTGACATCTTTATGTACTTTGCATTCTTGTGGCTCAATTGTAAGAGTTTCTGTGTGTGCCCGCATATAAGATCTTTGGTATGCTGCCTGCTACACTAATACAACTTCACAAACCATGGGAAGTGTTAGTTGGAGCATTACAAAGCCCTCTTCTTACAAGCCTCTCAGCACATGGCAATTGCAGTTTTCAGTCACTTCACAGCCAACGTCTCTGACTTCCAGTTGTAGTTGTGTGTATGTTGATGCCAACATGGACAATTCAACAACAACTGGCTTTTTGAACAGCCCCATCAAATGTAAAGTTGGCTCTTGAAATGACATGCAGAAAGATAATCCATTCCGATGGACATTACCACCTCAGTAAGTGACAGCTGTGCTAAAAATGAGCATGAATTGGCAGGGGAGGCTGGTGATGCCTGCCAGCTATCCATGGTGTGGAACTCCACCCCCAAAATAGGTTCAGCACCATGGATAGCTCCTATAAAGCTCAAACAAAAAGATGCAATGGATAAAGAGCCCCACGGACACAGGAGTCACCATCAGCCTCCACTGTGGATTAGGGTAGGCCGTTAGCTTCTATCCAAATCCTCCAGAGAAAGATCCATTGAAAATATTGCCTATATAGGCTCTAGAACAGGGCTGGACAACTTGCGGCCCTCCAGATGTTTTGGCCTACAACTCCCATCATCTCACACCATTGGATATGCTGGCTAGGGCTGATGGGAGTTAGTAGGCGAAAACAGCTAGAGGGCTACAAGTTGCCCACCCTCGCTCTAGAAGACAGACATTATAGACCATCCCAAAAATGCTAGTTTCCCAATTGCATGAGAAGAAAGAACTACAACAATGGCTACACTGGAAATGGCTAGGGACATTTCTCTACAGTCACAGAGAAATGAAATAACCAAGAAATGGCTCACTTTATGATCACTTCTTGTGAATTCCATGTGTGAAACTCCAAAGCAAATTAGCCTTTCAGCTTTCAGGTGGGACAGCTTTGACCTTTTGTTAGGCCTGGGAGAAATGTGGTAGAAATCATTATCAGAGACAAGCCATCTCTTATTAACACAGCACAAAAGAGGCGGGGGGGATCCAGCTTTTCCCTGTCACTATGTGGCAGAATGTGAAATGGCTGCGAGAAATGCCTTTTTAAGTTCTTCCCATGTTTACAACTAAGAGAATATGAATGTCTAACGTTCTGTGTTGAGAGGATGACTCTCATCTTCGGCTAACACTTCCAGCCATGGCAGGTCTGGATCCAGGCCTACATGAAGCTGGATCCAGGCCTACATAAAGCACCAACTCCCACTGGTCATATTATTTGGCTGTTCATGGCAGAAGTGGTTCTGCCAGCTAGCAACAATAACACTTAAAAGAGCTGGGCCAAACTGAGGCTGTTATATGGTGGACAGTCCACTAATTATGAAAAATTAGGTTCTTTCCCCCCCTTTCCCCAAGGCACTTGCTCTTATCGTTATATTCTCCTTTGCAGTTCATTATTCCAGTGGTGCAGGTGGGGGGCAGGGAGGGGAGAGAGACACGGCTTGCATTAAGAACAAAGAGATGGTGCGTGGGGGGGAAATAGAGAAGGGAGAAAATATATTCTACTCCAACTGTTACCACGGTGACATTTCATAATCACAGCCCTTGGGAAACATGCTTCAGTACAGAAACAGCAGGAGGAGGGGCAGTTTTTATAGCTAAATCATTAGAGGGGTTAGGCCCAACACCAAAGGAGTGCCCCATTTGGAGTAATAAAACGTCAACACAATGACTTCAAAGGGGATTGTTAAAATGTGGCCATAATGGGTAAGGGTTTACAAGTCCTGGCACTCATTGATATTTTGCTCTTTTTCAACCCAGTGGACCAATATTCATCTAAAATTTCAGTAGTAATTACCCTTTTCCCTCTCAGTGAGTATGAAGGAGAGAGGGTGGGAAGTAGAAAGCGGGCTGAATTGCTCTTGTTAACCGATAAGAAATACACATTTCCAGCGGGATTTAAGCCACCATGCTTTCACTTGGCTTTGTCTTTGCAGCTCAGAATAAAGCGAGTTCCTAGCAGAGGATGACAGACTACCTGGTTTTTCATCCATTGGGGGGGGGTTGTCATGTGGCCAGATTTATGAAAATACTGAAGGGCAGGTTTTTCCAGTGTTCACCTTCACCATCCAGAACTGAAGTTTAGAGCCAGTTCAAACTATCATTCTTTTAAAACCTTCCACAGCCTGGGATGGACATACTGTAATAATCACCTCGCCCAATATGGGGCCACTCACTATTTAAAGTCTTCAAATCTCACCTGCTCCAGGAGTCAGATTTAGGGCCAAAGCAGACATAACATTAAACCCAGATCTAGCAGCTGCATTTTTTTTTTAAACTTTAGAGTAGGTACAGGGACCCCAATCTGGACTGGGATCCTTGCGTCAGGGGTAGGAGGGCTTTTAAGAGCCAGATTGGGCCCCCTGTGCCTACTCTAGAGTAAAAAAATGGGGGGAAGGATGTAGCTGCTACGTATGGATTTAAAGTAATGTATCTTTCAGCCCAAAGTGTAGGGCTTTCTCAGTGGTTTCCCTTTGCCATATCAAACTACCTCCCACCACAGGTCCAGCATAGCTGACTGAGTTTTAGGTACTGCCCATCTCTTTCACAAATCCTTTGGCTAGATGAAGGAAGGAGTGTGTTCTCGTGTCTGCTGTTTTAAGGTTTGAGATTTTTTTTTTAACTTTGCATTCATTTGTATGATTTTAATTGGTGCTGCTAGCAGACTTGAGCAAACATGTTTTAAAGAATTACAGGTGAGACCTCAAAATGTTGCAGTGTGGAATGCTCCTGTTCAGGATTCCAGCCAGCCCAGCCAGCCATGCTCTTTTTCAGGATACTCCATTCCATTCCTCCTTCCCTCCTGTAGTTTTCTGTGCCCCACAGCAACCATCAGTCAGCATTCCCTGCCCACTCAACAAGCTCAGTCAAGCCTCACTGAACTTTTTTTAATGGAGGGTTCCTAAATATTTTTTTGTACCTCTCCAAGCCTTAGGTTTCCTCCAAGCCTGCTGATACCTCCCACGTGTATGTGGATGATGCTGTTTTGGTAACATAAGGATCCACACTTGGAGAATGATTTTGCAATTAGTATAGGTGTAGAGGCAGTGTGGTGTAATGGTTAGAGTGTTGGACTGGGACTCAGGAGATCCAGGTTCTAGTCCACAGTCAACCATGAAGATCACTAGGTGACTTTGGGCCAGTCACTGACTCTCAGCTGAACCTACCTCACAGGTTTGTTGTGAGGATAAAATTGAGAGAAGGAGGACTATGTAAGCCGCCTTGGTTTCCTTGCAAGAGGGAAAAGGTGGGATATAACTATAATAAATAACTGAGGATGTATTGATTTCATATTAGAACTGGACACCAAAGGCCTTCTTAATATGAGTGCTATCAAAATACTAATACAGTAATACCTTGGATTGCAAGTAACTTGGTTTGAGAGCGTTTTGCAAGACAAGCAAATTTTTAAATATTTATTTTAAAAAAATTTTACTCGATATACAAGCGACGTCTTGCAATACAAGGACTGTAGTACGGCTTAAATTAAAAATCTCTGTACAATTTTTTGGGGGGGATTTTGTTTTGATATAAGAGTGTTTTGGATTACAAGCACGTTTCTGGAACGAATTATGCTCTCAATCCAAGACATGACTGTATAGTGTTTCCTGGACTTCAAAATGTAAAGTAAACCTTTACATCAGCACCTATTGTGCCAAAGGAAATTGGTAACAATAATTAAATAGCTGGAGGAAAATGTCTACAAACATTGCACTGATTGCCTGAAGAAGTGCTGGGAAAGCAATGGACATTGTGAAGGAGTCTCTGCTTCTGCGAATCCTTTTCTCCCACTTTATCTGTCCACCAACTGATGAGAGCAAAAACTCAGTCATATAGCACCAAACACTACAAAGACAGAATACTCTGAATACTTCATTTTCTTGACTCGAGTTACTCTGTTTCAAAGCTTTGATTCCCTTTGGCCTCTTACAAAGGCCAAGGTAAGTAACTGCAGTGTGCGACCTATGCATTTATTTCCATGTCCATGCCTGCTTGCAAAAAAGCATGGAAACTTCTAAGCCAGATGGTAATGATGGTGTTTGTAAAGCTGTTTGAATGACTGAAATTCCTATTGTCCCTTTATTTATTTAGAGGAGGAGGAGGAGGAGGAGGAGGAGGAAGAAATCAGCATCCTTTTATCTTGTCTCTCATTTGTTTTGTTTCCCCTCAACGGTTTGGTTTGGATGCTGAAAATGAAAATGAGGGTTGATGGACAGAGCAAACCAAAATGGAGTCGGGGGAGAGTGACAAGATGAATTGGCCACCTTATCCACAGCCCTGCCACCAGCTTGTGCTAGACATGGAAGAAGGTGGAATGGGGTTTTCCCCTCTCCTGTTGGCTACAATGTGAGTGAATATTCCTACACCAGCTCTAGCCTGGCATAGCTGAGCAGTCCAGATCAGGCCACTCTCAGGGGCATGGATGGAGGAGCTTTGGATCCAGTGGCGCCAGCCAGTGGAGGCTGGTGACCCCAGTGCCAGCGGGACGGTGTATCCACTCCTGGTTTTAGTCTGAACTTTTAAGGAGCTGTGGGCAAAGTAGGCTCAGCACCATGGATAACTCCTTTAAAGTTCAGACTGAAAACCTGGCATGGATACACTGCCCCACTGACACTGGAGCCACCAGCCACTGCTAGCTCCAGCACGGTCTCTGCCCCACCTCCTAATCACCCCTTTGTGGGCCTTACAGTTGCTACCGCTAGCAGCAGTAACTTGCCAACTCTGGAGCTCTTCATGGCTGCAGTAGGGGCCTCTGCTGTTGCAAGGCTTGCTACAAATACCTGATTGCTATACTATCACATTCACTACCTTTCTTTTCTTTTTTTTCCTTTTTTTACTGTGAACTAATAGGTTCACTGTAAACATTTTTAAAAAGAAATGGGGGGAAGAACCTTTGGAGCACATTTTCAAGCACTTTGTGCACATGTATTCTATTTGTTTTTTTTTTTCATTCAGGCAGAAAATAGCAAGGCACTACTCTGTAGTAGTCATTGAAGTCAGGAGCCACTGGGCCTGGTGGAAGTCACCGTAGCATTTTACCAGCAATTTCTGCCTCCTCTGGTGAAGTTGAAAAAGACAATAAGTATTTTAATAACAAAAGCAGAATAAATGCAGAAAGACACTCCCACTCTAAGGACTGGTGCCAAAAAGTATGACTCAGTAATGAATGTGAACCCAGTAGGAAGAAAAGAGCATTTCG
The DNA here is from genome assembly GCA_021292165.1 of Shinisaurus crocodilurus. Classification (NCBI taxonomy): domain Eukaryota; kingdom Metazoa; phylum Chordata; class Lepidosauria; order Squamata; family Shinisauridae; genus Shinisaurus; species Shinisaurus crocodilurus. Next base: position 111,336,837 of record CM037881.1, read on the forward strand.
AAAAAGGCAATTTGCCAGCACCCAAGAAAATGAATCCTACCTAACAACTGGGCTTTAAATTGCTGTAATTCATAGAACACATTTTAAAGAGAAACCTTTTTTTTTTAAGCAAGAAAATGCCCACTGCAGTAACTATTTATTTATTTATTTATTATATTTATATCCCGCCTTTTTTTCCTGCAAGGAACCCAAGGCGGCTTATGTAATCCTCCTCCTCCTCTCCATTTTATCCTCACAACAACCCTGTGAGGTAGGTTAGGCTGAGAGTCAGTGACTGGCCCAAAGTCACCCAGTGAGCTTCATGGCCAAGCGGGGACTAGAACTTTTGAGGGTTTTTGGTGTACCTCCCAAAAGAGAATGCCATATTTGGGTAGTAGTTTTGTACAAATGTTGGTCAGATCATAGCTTGGGAACAGAACATATTCATTCAAAACTTAAGGGAGTCAAAGTGTATTTCCAGGGTAAATCCTCATCTTAGGTATAGACTTCACGTGACAAATATCGTAGGAGTAACAGTATTTTGGAGACAAAAAATATAGAGAGATGTAAGCAAGAAATCAAGCAGAATAACAAACAGAATGGCGAATCATTAGAAATCTTGCACTATTGCATAATTAGAACTCTAGCACTATTTAGACGTAAGGTGAATGCACATGGCAGGAATGGAATCTCAGCAACCAACTTGATGCAGGTGTTTCAACTGCATATACAGAACCAATACACATGTGTCGTGCATACATTGGAGCCATACGGACAGCCTGGTGAATGCACATTGCTTGGGGCTGGGCTGCTCACTGTGATCCCACCAGCCCCATGCATGTTCACCGCAGAAATTATTCTAAATTAAAATAGCCTCTGAATTTCAAAGTCAGACAGGTATGTCACAGGAAAAGGACCCAAGTAACTATTTTGGGCTTTTGTTCAAGTCTAAGCTAAACTATTCCAGGCAGTTGGGAGGTGGAAATAGTGTACATTTCAGTATCGTCACATTTTAAAAACTGAGTTTTTACATTATATATATATATATATATATATGCATGCGCGTGCACACACACACACACACACACCAACACACACACACACACACACACACACATATAATCACATTTTTATCTCACCCTTCTCCCAAGAAGATCAGGGTGGATACATGGGGTTTATTCCTCTTACCCTTACAACAACTCAATGGGACAAAATCAAATTAGGCTAAGAAAGGTCAGCCAGCAAGCTTCCTGTCTCAGTAGGGTTCTGAACCCAGGGGTTCTGAACCCAGGTTTTCCACAGTCTGATACTTTATCTCCTGCACCACACTGGCTAACTGCGTTGTTTTGAGTGCTGGAGAGGAGATGAAACAGCATGTTTTTATTATAATTATTATTCATTAAAAGTCTTGGACACCTTTCTCAAAATAAGACTCAAGGCGACTTACAATGAAATTAAAACACACATTATTTGAAATAGATGCACACTATGTTTTCATTCAATTCTTTAAAACACTTCTTAAAACAGGACTAAATCAAAGGCATGTGGTTTTCATGAAAAAAATATTTGCCAGTTTTGAAAGGCAACCCCCTTTAGATGATTTTGTTTTTCAGGAATTCCTGTAAAAGAGGATGAAAGTATTCACCTTGTCAGGAAGCAATGACCTGGATAGGCTACGTTTGATCTCAGTTCCATCATTATATTCTCTATGTGAATCCCGATTAGCCATGATCACTGATGTGACCAGTTCAGAAGCATTGCCCGAAATCAGTGATTGTAACAGATCTGTGTCAGCACATAGCCCTTGCTCTGCATCAGGGGAGGATGGTGGCTCCTATTTCGGCGGGGCTCCCAATCCATTGCAGGTTTTATTTGGAGCTTTATAGGAGCTATCCATGGTGCTGACCTCCACTCCCAAAATAGGTCCGTCACCATGGAGCACCATGGATAGCTCCTATGAAGTTCCAAATAAACACAGCAATGGATTAGGAGTCGCCAGCCTCCACTGCTCTGCATAAGCACATATCCACCATATTTGATCAGCTACCTAGCATTATGGTGCCATTATGTGATCCCTGATTGGCTGGGATCAGTCTGTGGAAGGATGAGAAAGAAACCTCAACCAGGGTAAAATAGTGAAGAAGGAATAGCTTATAGAAGGAACAAGTGACATCAAACAGCTTTGAAAAAAGCCATGGGAAACAATATCACATTTAAGATGGTTTAGGTCAGTGATGGCGAACCTTTTTGAGCCAGAGTGCCCAAACTGCAACACAAAACCAACTTATTTATTTCAAAGTGCCAACACTGCAATTAAACCTGAATACCGAGGTTTTAGTTGTAGAAAAACAACTCATACAGTTGTCCGAACTAATTAACATCTTTTGTCTTTAAAGAAAAACACAACAGAGCTTTCAATGATACAAACAGTTTTTTGTTGGAAAAAAAATCAACACAAAAAATTATTATAGTACTACATTGTACACATAGCCTGAAGGGAATTTATACAAACTTTTAAAATAATTAGGCACATGTGTTTTTGGATAAGGGATTCTCAACTTGTAATATGATTATATGCCAGACTGAAATTGTATGGGGCAAGCTTTACTCCAGGTCCTTTCCCTGCTTCTACAGGTGTCAGATTAGTAAAAGTAAAAGTCAACCTGTACTAGGATGAGCAAGATAAACAAGAAAACTAAACGTGCTTAACACATTTTAAACACTTTATGTCTTGGACTGCAAACATTGCATTAGGTAAAAGTTTGCATTGGGCATGCTTTTGCACAATTAATGTGATTTTTGCTATTGCATGCATGCTGATAATTTGTCAAACCTTGGCTCATACTCCGTTAGTTTGAGAGCAACACATGCAGCACTCAGGTCAACTGTTAGGGCTTTACATCCAAGCCATGCTCTGTGCATCATTCTTCAAAATCTTTTAAATGTGAAAACAATGTGGAAAAGAATTCTGTAACAGGAATTCTAGAATAAAACCATTCTGTTCCACACTGTGAGAAAGAACAAGATCATTAATGTTTTGCAGAAGGGACAGTCTTGTTGCGATCTGGTGACCAATGACTCAAGTGTCCACAGAGAGGTCCCTGCGTGCCAGCTGTGGCACCCGTGCCATAGGTTCACCATCACTGGTTTAGGTGAACATCTCCCACCAAAAAAATACCGTCCACACAAAAATCAAAATGGACAAATATTCAAAGCAAATATTTCACTAAGGTTCATTACTTTTCAGTGCATGGCCAATCACCAGGGATGGGGACTCGGACTCGAGGACTCGACTCGTGAGTCGGACTGAGTCCCCCCTCTGACTCGACTCGGACTCGAGTCCCAATATTTTTAATGGGACTCGAGACTCGACTCGGGACTCGAGACCAAGGACTCGTCAACATCCCTGGGCTGTTGACGAGTCTTCTGGCTGTGCCAGAAGGAGCGCGATCACCGGTGAAGAGCGCATGGAAGCGAGGCGCACCGCTGCTCGGCCACTATGGACAGCTACCAGGAGCACAGCCCCAACGATGTGTTGAGATTTATTTTGATTGATGTGTTGTTGTGGGGGGTTGGGTTAGGGTCAGACATTTTGGGTTTGGCTGCCTCTGCCTGCCTGTTTGGGGTTCCCAGCCTCCTCTGCCTGCTTGGTCTCTTCTTGACCTGTTCAACAGTTGAATTGTCCAAGACAAAGGCCTCTGCCTGCCTGCTTTGGGGTTCCCTGCCTCCTCTGCCTGCCTGGTTATTTTGGGTTTGTCTGCCTGGTCTGTTCTTGCCAAAATCAGTTGCAGAGTTTTGAAATAAAAAGGCACACTTGTGCCTAGAATTTATTTAAGCCACACATCTGAAGTAGCCTTATTTTGTTGGGGGGAAACCCCATTGATTTTAATAGGGACTCGTGGAGTCAGTTTTGGGAGTGACTCAGGACTCGTGACTCGTGAGTCACCATTTTGGACCAAGGACTCGGACTCGAGACTCGGGTCCAAAGACTCGTGACTCGACTCAGTGACTCGAGACCAAGGACTCTTCAACATCCCTGCCAATCACCCCTTGCTGACATTGAAATGGGGTGTAAAGTGTACACAAGCATCTCTTTGAGTGACATAAAAGGGGAACCCTGCCGCCACACACACACACACACACACACGTGTGTGTATGTTCAAAGCACTCACCTGGCGAGTCATAATTTAGCTTTTAATGTTCCCAACCTATTACTATATTTGTGCTTCCAGAATGAGATCAGCATAGCAGCTCTGATGCCTACTTGACTGGCACCTTCATCTCCCATCAATCAGTTTACTTAATTAATTCCTGGAAAGGAAGAAATCATTTCTTATAATTATGATCTAATAAGTGAATCATAATGATGACCAAAATGTGTCCATGCAGTTCATGCTGAGGCAGCAATTTCTTCCTAGACTTTGTAAAACTAAGAAAGGTTACAGTTCATAAGAAATGTATTCTACACCGGTCCTATTCAAAGAGTAAATGGCATTTCAAAGTGAATGGGATGGAGGGTTGCAGCGCCCATAATGTTTAAAGGTCACCAACCTGGCATTTCAAGAAAATAAGCAGAGTAAACTGGTGTACCTAATAGCAGCTACCTTGGTGAACCCCTTCTTCCCTGCCATAGCTTAACCATAAACTCCACAATTACACTAGTTCACTACAAGGTGGAACAATGCCAAACACGGTTTACTGGATTATAATTCGCTTTGTCCCAAATAATTTAGCCATTTTAGAAATTTGAAGATGGTGTCATTCTCAAGCCAAGCTCTTTAGCTGCCCTACCATGGGATATTGCAGGTGTTCCCAACCTTTTTTGGACCCCTGGGTATAACTGGAATTTTGAGAAAGTGCTATGAGCACCATCACAAAATGACTGTTGGGAGTTGTGCGACAAGTCACAGAATGGCTGCTGGCAAAAACACACATGCCCTAATAAAAACAAAAGAAAATATCACACAAACACAGGGGAATGCACACACCACAAAATAAACATAAAATACCCATACAAACATGCACCCCTTCCAACTACACTTCCAACTACAAGCAAAAAACACACACACCAAAAAAAACCAGAAGCACCCCCCCCCAAATAAACATGATTGCAATGTGCTTTTATGTGGAGTTGACTTTGAAGACAATATCTGAATTCAATAAGAACATATGAAAAGCCATACTGGATAAGACCAAATTCAATCTAGTCCAGTATTCTGTTCACACAGTGGCCAAAAAGCTGCCAGTGGAAAACCACAAGTAGGACATGAGAGCAATTGCACCCTCCCACTCATGTTCCCTAAGAACTGGTGTACATAGGCATACTGCCGCTGATACTGGAGGCAGCATATAGCCCCCAGGACGAGTAACCATTGATAGCCTTCTCCTCCATGAATTTTTTCAATCCCGTTTTAAAGCCATCCAAACTGGACTGGTGGCCATCACATCTAGCAGAAGTGAATTCCATCGTTTAATTATGGTCTGTGTAAAGAAGTACTGTGTGAAGAAATATCTGTCCTAAATCTCCCACCAATCATCTTCATGGGATGACCCCAGGTTCTAGTATTATTAGAGATACTATCCACTTTCTCCACACCATGCATAATTTTGTACACTTATATCATGTCTCCCTTCACTTGCCTTTTCTCTAAGCTAAACAGTCCCAGATGTTGTAGCCTTTCCTCATAGGGGAGTTGCTCCAGCCCCTTGATCATTTTAGTTGCCCATTTCTGCACTTTTCCCAGCTCTACAGTTGTATCTTTTTTTATGAGCAGTGACCAGAACTATACACAGCAATCCGAGTGTAGTCACACCATAGATTTATATAAAGGGGAGTATGATCTTGGCAGTTTTGAGTTTGAATTCCTTTTCAATTCCTAATTATACCTAACATGTAATTTGCCCTTTTCAAAATGCAATACACTGGGTCAACATTTTGAGCTGTCCACCACAACCCCAAGATCTCTTTCTTGGTCAGTCACCACTAATTCAGATCCAATCAACTTTACACTTGTTTACATTGAACTGCACTTGCCATTTTGATACCCATTCTCCCAGTTTGGACAGATCTTTCTGGAGCTCTTTGCAATCCTTTTTTGTTTTAACTACCCTAACTAATTTGGTGTCATCAGCAAACTTGGCCACTTCACTGCTTACTTCTAATTCCTGATCATTTATGAACAAGTTGAAAAGCATTGGTCCCAATGTAGATTCGTGTGGGACCCCAATATTTACATCCCTCCATTGGGAGAAGTTACCATTTATCTCATTGTATCCTAGAAAAGGTATTTCAGTTTAGAATCAGATACCTTTCAGAAGCAAAAGACATGCTTGCCTCTGTTACCAATTTAGCTATCTGACAGCAACTGTTTGAGCAAACAGCTTCTCCTAGTTCTCAGATGAAGGCTAAATGTTAAAATGGGCTAAGCAAAGTCAGCTTTACGGCACAATCCTAAATATGTCCACTCAGAAATATGCCCCATTGACTCCAGTGCAATTTAGTCCCAATTATGAGCTGTATAGGATTGGGGCCTTAATTAGATTATCACAATACTGAAATATCTTGCTTTTTTTTTTTTACTGTGGAATTAATAAATACATGTCCTAAGGTGCAGCATTCTGATATCTCACTGCCTTACTGTACAATTGAATAATAGAGAAATAATTAATGGAGGCAAGTGCTTGTAGGTAAAGAGAAAAAAGCCATGTCTGGAATGAAGCAATGCTATTAACATTCATTTATGCCTATTCTCTGTACAGAAACCTGTACAATATACTTTTAAAATTGAAATTAATTGTTATAATTACATCCTGCCCTGCATATCTATTTTTTTTAAATCTTCTACAGAGATTGTCCAGCCAGACAATAAAAGGAATTGCAAAAATAATAGTATTTCATTAGCAAAGAACCACTTCCTACAAAATGTCTAGGCAGAATCATTTATGGTAAGAAGCCAAATAATTTGTGGGTAACTTTTTCTTCATTTTGGCTGTTTGGATGCCATGCTAAACTATGGTTTAGCAAGATGTGAACAAGCTTGTCATCCCCCCCCCCCCCGTCGAGAGGAACTTGCACACTCCCCCCTCCATTCTTCTCCTCTGGGTGTGGCTGCAAGGAGCAGTTCAGAAGCTTCCACTTTTGATTAAGCACTGGCTTGTTGTGCCATCTGAACCCAGCAAACTGTGGAATAATTTAACTATGGTCAGTCCCAAAACAAGCCGACTTCAAACTGTGATTTACAAAGCTGCATTGTTTCAACCAGGGGTGTTGAACACCTTTCAGCCTAAGGGCTGCTGAATTCCATTTCGGAGAAGCTCTTGGGGGGGTTTCATTCCAGTGGTGGACGGGGCCGAAGGCAAAAGGGGACAGGACCAAAAATCCCAGCATATTTCAGCTTAAAGCTCCTATTGCCGGTAACTAAGCCTTAGAAGAGGCATTTTAACCTTTTTTAGAAGGGGGGGAAACTGCACAAAATCCAGGAAACCAGAAAATGATTGTTGATGGGGAGGAAGGGGGGCAAGGGAAGGGAAGGGCTGAGGCCTTCTGGAGAACTCCAAAGGGCTAGAACTCTGAACTGGGACCCTTGGAGGCCTGGATTTGGCCCCCACAGCTAGGGTTCTGCACCCCTGGTTTAAACTAACCTATAGTTAAAATTAATCACAGTTCCAGTTTTGATTAAATTGTGGTTAAGCAAAAACAGAAGCTCCTGAACACCTCCACCTAGGCAGGGAGGAGAGGTGAGGGTGTGTGTGAGAGAGAGTCTGGGGGCAGGCTCATTCATGTCTTGCTAAGGCTAAACCATCATCACTTTAGCATGATGTCCAAAAACATCCTCTCTCTTCAGCTATGATATCTGTACAAAACAAATTCCCGTGGCTTCTTCAGACTGTGTATGTGATGGTTCTGTACAATATCTGTGATAGTGCAGAGGACTACAACCACTATTTGAGGAGGAGGAGGAGGAGGAGGAGGAGGAGGAGGGTGGGCTTCCCTTGCAAAAAAAGGATTTATGAAACAGAAGGAGGGATGGTGCAGAGGTTAGCCAGACAGGGCATTTTGCTTGCATTCTGTCCGTTGTGAATAGTGTTGCTTCTAGCTGTCCTGGCAATAGCCTTCAGTCAGTAGGGACCTACATATGCATATAAAAGTAATGTGCTGGAAAGAGCTATGTAGGCCTCCCCCACGCATTTTTGGTGTCCAGAGGCAAACTGGGTCATGATGCAACACCTTAGGTGAATTTTGTCTGCCTTGCATATTTTAACTCAGAATATGAAACCAAGTATTGCTGTGAATAAGGTTTTTTATTTCAGAATTCCCTATCACTGGTAAAATAATGCAAAGGATTTTGGGTTTACCAGGCACGCAATCCGTTTTCTCAGGCAAGGGAACACACACACACACCCCAGCTCAATACAGATGATGGGAAGTATCTGTTCCTCCTCTTGGCTGCACAGAAAGGAAGTGGAAAAGCTTATATTCTGGTTATAAGAGGAGTTTTTTAAAAAAAAGTTTTAAGAGCAGCCTCTTAGCTATGTTGCTGTGTCAGAATAGCCATAAATAAACAGTAACTCAGGAATGAAGAAAGATATCTCTTACACCAATTGTAAAGACAAGGAATAACGTTTTGATTAACATTAAAGCCACAGTGCAGTTTCAGGGGAAGTCAGCTCTGAGTTGGCTGTACTTTTTTTGCTGTGGTTATGGAAGCAAACCTATAAGGGAAGCCTGGACTGTTTGTAGATACAGCAAAAAAGCTAGATGATCTTAGGAATAGTGAGGGGAGCAGGGCTGCACCTTTTAACCGAATGAATTATGGACAATTATGCTATTCACCATCTCAATAGCAGGAACAGTGGAGGAATTTGTTTGCTTTGCATTTTCGAGTGAACTGACCTTGTTCGCAGCCTCTGGACCATTAATCGGAACAGAACGCGGATATGTGGGATGCACATCCATGAACCTTTCCATGACACTTCAGTGTAGTTATAAGTGATCTGAGGGCTGCCTCACCCCACACCCTCCACAGCTAACAGCTGCTCCAATCAGCTAGAAACCCTGGTTCCACCATGACTGGAGTTTCGACATCCAAAACAAGGCTTCAAATGCCCTGTTGGGATAGGAGTGATGGTGTGCATTCCTCCCAAGGACTTTGAGCAAAAGATGGCTGCCCTCTAAGCCAGGGGCCTTCAACCTTTTTGGTCTGGTGGGCACATGTGGAATTTTGAGAGAGTGCCATGGGTGTTCTCACAAAATGGCTGCCATGGTGGGCATGGCCAGTCACAAAACAACCATTTCCCAAAGGCAAACTGGTGAGGCTAAAAGAAAAGTAACTTGTCCAAAGAACCTAAATTCAAGGCAAAGTGGGATCTGAGCTCCCCACTTTGTGAGAACACCCATGGCACTCTCTCAAAATTCCACATGTGCCCACCAGACCAAAAAGGTTGAAGGCCCCTGGCTTAGAGGGCAGCCATCTTTTGCTCAAAGTCCTTGGGAGGAATGCACACCATCACTCCTATCCCAACAGGGCATTTGAAGCCTTGTTTTGGATGTCGAAACTCCAGTCATGGTGGAACCAGGGTTTCTAGCTGATTGGAGCAGCTGTTAGCTGTGGAGGGTGTGGGGTGAGGCAGCCCTCAGATCACTTATAACTACACTGAAGTGTCATGGAAAGGTTCATGGATGTGCATCCCACATATCCGCGTTCTGTTCCGATTAATGGTGCAGAGGCTGAGTACAAGGTAGCGGTGGAGTTTGAGTCCCAAATGACAAATTATATATTTGCCCCCACAAAGTATATTTTCACAGAAGGCAAACTGTTGATGCCCAGAGAAACACACACACATAGCCAGACAAAACACACACCACACCAAAGCAAGCTAACAAGCCAGCTAACAGACAGCCCCCATCAAAAGAAAAAATCAGGCAAAACATACCCAGCACAGGCAAAATATGCCCTTCACTCTCTGCCATCCCCTCTAGCCCTCAAGATGCTGTCTCCACCCTCTAGTCTTCGAAGATGCTGCCCATCACCGTCAGCTTACCTTTTTCTTCTTTTTTATGGGTGGCTGGGCACACTGCAAAATGAAGCGCTGGGGTCCACCCACCCACCATTTTTATTTTCTAAGAATGCCTCTGGGCCCCATGTGGGCTCCAGAGATATTACTAGAAGTAATATTGGTGCTTCAGGACAGTGCATTCGTTTGCAACATGCTACCCTCTTCATTTAAAATAAATAAATAAAAAATATCACAAGGGGCAGGCAGCCTAGAGGGTGCCCTGGGAAGTGTCTGCGGGCACATTGGTGGCCAAGGGTACCATGTTGAGGACCCCAACCAGAACCAGCATCAAGGGTAGGCAGGTTGGGCACCTGCTGATGGCCCACATCTCAGTAGGGGCCCACATACAACCACCTGGAGTTGGTCCTCCTCTTCACCATTGCAACCAACTTGTGCACTTGTCTCTTTCTCTGACCCAGAAAATGGGGGTGAGGAGGAAGAACAGTAGATGACACTGCCTGTTTCCTCACCAGCTCTCTGCCTGTCGAGCAGGCAAGTGATAGTAATTATGAGAAAGAGGATAAGGAGGAAGAGCAGCTAGTGACAATGTTGGTGAGAAAGTAGACTCAGTGAGGGATGGGGCCCATTGAGATGTCTTGCCCAAGGGCCACCAGAAACCCCCACTGACCCCAACCCTAGACCTATGAAGATAGCCATCTTTTTTGGGTTACCAGACAAATCCCCAATATCTAGAAGTAGATATTGTGTTAACAGGAAGTACATCTTTCCCATTTGTTGTTCCATGTGCTTCTTTGTAGCACCCAAAGTTTGCAGATGATGGTAAGTTTAAATAAACTAGCATAGACATAAAGCAAAGGTGAATGAGTGTTAAACACATACTAACAGCACCACCAAGAATACATCATTGTAATATTAAAGAGGAAGTAGCTCAGGACAGTTAAGGGATCTCACCTGGAGTGTTGATGAGATAGGATTTGAGACCCAATCTAATGCAAATACCTTTCAGGGACCAAAATTGCAGTTTCACAGCATTCTTATAGGATAGCACAGTGGTTCCCAACCTTGGGTCCTCAGATGTTGCTGGACTACAGCTCCCAGCATCCCTTGTCATTAGCCATGCTGGCAGGGTATGCTGGGAGCTGTAGACCAGCAACATCTGGGGACCCAAAGTTGAGAACCACTGGAAGAGCACTTTCACTGCTCCAGACTTTATGCAAAACTGAGCAGATTTCAATCATCTGCTTTCTTCTGTAAGATTCTTCAGAGACCCAGGAAAATGCAGAGAAGTGATCCAGGCAGAACACGATTTCATTAGAACAACTTTATTAATAATACGAATTTAGAATAATGCCTACCAGAATCTCTCAGGGCTGCCTTATGAGGTCTAGCTTATAAAATGAGAGAGAGAGCACACAGGGGTCCTAAGTAAAACCTGGACTGGAACTATTCCAGACTCTGGTACACTAAGGGCACAATCCTATGCATGTTTAGACAGAAAAGAAGTCCTACAGTTCCCAGCATCCCTCAGACTGTTATGCTGGCTGAGGGATGTTAGGAGTTGTAGGACCTTCTTCTATCTAAACATGCATGGGATTGCACCCTAAAGCTGCTAAAAAAACATGAAGTGGATTTCTGAACCTTCAATGACAACCCAATGTTGTTAAAATTCAGATGTGGTTGCGAGTGTATGGGTGAGATAAAGAAGAGTCAGACACAGAGTATATGGTTTCAAATCAGGGCCACATTTATTGAATTGAAGATCTGTGAAGGGCGAAGTACGGTACTAACCTAGCCCAGCCATTGGCCGGGAAAAAACCAATATTTTGGCGAATACATCCTAACCGCACCGGAGGCGGGTTGGTCCGCCCCCGGCCAGTTGCCCTCCATGTGGAGCTGGAGGGCTTTACCATCGTCGCCTTACTTTGACTGCCTCCAGGCACCCAATGTAGGCAAGAAAGGCAAAACCCCAAAGACGTCCCAATCTCCCTCCTGCCAAGCCTCAGGGCATTAGCGAGGGCAGCCTTGGGTAAACGTCAGTCACCTTGAAAGGTATGACAACCCAATGTTGTTAAAATTCAGATGTGGTTTGGTCATTTGAAGGATCAGAACATATAACCTGCTTTTTTGGGTAGTAAACAGAGAGCAGGTCCTTGCTTCTTTTATTAGTTCTATTAAAGTGATTTTTAATTAGTTGGGTGCTGTCTATTTCTTTTCTTATTGTTAGCCACCTTGTTGGGATATAAAATGAATAAAGAAAAAAAGAACTGTGGTTTCGCATTATGTCTGAATTCACAGACCATTGACACACCATAGTTATTATAATGGGTCATTGTGCTGCACCAAAAGAGCGCTGCACCATGGAGGCATGGCTGCAAACTTAAAAAGCTGAGTCCTGAGCAGATGGGAAACAAAAGGAGACATGCGGCTCAAATGTATGGGTTGCCTGTTGTACATCTGGTAGCTCAAATTATGGTGTGGATCCATAACTATGGTTAGCACAAATCATGGTTTTGTGTTATGTCTAGACCCAGCCAAAGGTTTTCCCCTGGCTTTTCCCTGTCCTGGTGTTCTACATATCTAAAAGACTTTTGGGGAAGGAATTCTACTAGTTCTACAACAGTCAATAATGATGATCATGTTGTGATATGTATCACTTCACCAGCTGTAGCACACTGTTTACACATGGGAAAGAACAGAATGGCTGTAAACAAGTTTGTTATGTCTTTCTGGGTTCTCATGTTTTTCGCATGGGAAGCCTAGACCGTGGGAGCATTATGAGCTAGTCACATGGTTTGTATGTTCTGATGACGTGCTAACTTGTTTTCTGTCTGAAGCCATCTTAGAGAGAGGCAGGACTGCTTTCTCTCTTCTCCCTTGTTCTTCTTGCTGGACTTTTGTCACTGCAACAATGTAACTTCTTTGCTGAGGTGGAGTGAAGCTCAACTTACACCACTGGATGTAATGCTTGCTATGCATTTATACTCTGCACATGGACTGTAACTAGGAAATGTATACTCTGTAGAACTTTACTTGCTAAGTGAATAAACAGGTAGAATTAGACCTGTGGTGTTACAGAGTGTTTCCTGACTCCATGGATTAATCTGCAAACGGGGAAGCTGGAAGCAAGTTGGATTGTAGGCAGGCTGGGCTGGCATCTTCACAACACGCTGCACGCTGCATAAAGGGGGGAGCTGAGATCTGGAAGATCTGTGTGTGGAATAACAGGCCTCTGCTAGCACACAGACAGGATTTAAAATCTCCCATGCGCACACGCACTCTGCTGCTCACGCACATGCGCACCAACAGATCATGATGATGATAATATTGTTGTATTACTAGTAGTTGTAGTAATAGTAACTGTGGTAGTACCTGGTGGAAACTAGTGTGTTTCCTTGATTAGATTCAGGGTTTGAATCTTGAGCTTACTGTGAGGATTTGGCCAAGTCATATTATACTCAAAGGTGTTAATGCTCTGGTTAAAAACTCCATCATAAAACACAGACATCCAAAACAAATACACAAAACACACATAAAATCTCACCATTTGGTTTACAGGGCATGACTGCAATCTTGTGCATAGTCACCTGGGAGAAAGCTCCATTGAACTCAGTGTGGTGCTTGCTTCTGACTGCATAGGTTCACCTTGTAAAATAGACTGAGCTTTAAGAAAAGATCTTCAGCTGTTTGGGATGCAATCTTTAGGGTGTTTTTTTTAAAAAAAAAAAATAGAAATGCAATCTTGTAAAGAAGTGTTGCCATATAAACTGCTAGTATGAAGCAAAGAAAAGGAACAAAGTATCCAGCCTCTGCTTGATTATTTACCTCAGTCTCTAAGTTCCTCTCTGTGATCATCTTTCGCAAAACAAAACAACAAAACCTGAAAGTCTTGTTATCGCCTCATTCACTGGCCAGAGCAAGGAGAATATGTCAATTACATCTGCTCTGGCAAATGTCACCAGCACTCCTGCTCTGAAAAAAAAAGTCCCATGGCTGCTTTCCTTCTCCACTACACAACTGGCTATGGAGGAAATATAGGCTTTGTGAGACTTCCATGTTCATCTGAACATGCTTCTAGGCTGAGAGCCCTTTGTAGCAGGGATTTTCAATCACAACCCATGTAGTGTATCATCTACCACCACACGAACAGCTTTATCCTGTGGTCTGCTGTGCGAGACAAAAAAAAGTAAACAGGGTCCGCTGCAAAGGCTCTTGCACTACTTCAGCGCTGTGATGGTCAAGTGTTGCACCACTTTGCCAAAATGCCCTCCAACTCAGAACAGTGCAGCTGCACCCCACAAGACCTTGCACTTGTCAGATGACTGGGTGGAGGAGAGTGGGGAAACCTCTTCACACTAGTGCAACATTGTGCCATAAAAATCAACGACATTTTTATTTATTTATTATATTTATACCCCGCCTTTTTTCCTGCAAGGAACCCAAGGTGGCTTACATAGTCCTCCTCCTCCTCCTCTCCATTTTATCCTCACAACAACCCTGTGAGGTAGGTAGTGGTGGGATCAAACCTGGGGGGGTGTCCCAGTTCTCCGCCGCCTCGACTCTCCGCAGCGGTGGGCCCCCCACCTCGATCTTCTGAGCAGCGCGGAGCAGTTCTCCGCACCGCCCGCACCGGTCCCGTCGCATCACTTCCGGCGCTGGAAATGACGCAACGGGACCCTGTGCAGGCGCTGTACGTGGCACAGGGGTCCAGCGCGCCTGCGCAGGGTCCAGGTGTGTCATTTCCAGTGCTGGAAGTGACGCGACGGGACCGGAGCGGGCGGCGCGGGTGGCTCGCTGCAGAGAGGCGAGCTGCCGATGGAAAAAGGTAGGCTTGACCAAGCCTCGTGCGGGCGTGAGTGGGCCTTCGGTCCGCTACGCCACTCGAGGCTCAATGCGCACATCGGTAGAGGAGTAGGTTAGGCTGAGAGTCAGTGACTGGCCCAAAGCCACCCAGTGAGTTTCATGGCCGAGCGGGGACTAGAACCCGGATCTCCTGAGTCCCAGTCCAACACTCTCACCGCTACGCCACATTAAGGCTTACCCTCCCAATTAGCATTGGAGGCAGATGAAGAACAGGACACTACTTTCCTCCTCCTGGGAAACCCTTCTTCTTCCCATATGAGTCCTTTTGACTATGGACATATGAGAAATTTAGTTGTGATTCATTTAGGACCAGAATTTGCCCTGTTTGCAACCCCGAAGGCAAATGTGAACGGGAACATTCCCCCCCCCCAGAAAAATATGATAGATTCCTGAGCTTGTGATCCTATTTTTAAAAAATGCATATTTGAGGGGAAATGTGTACTTCAAAATACATGTTTTTTAAATATATATATGTGTGTTTTCACACTTTAGTCAAGGGGGGGAGTATGCATTTCAGTGCACACTTTTAAAAATGTGCGTCAAAATGTGCACTTTTGCCTTTGAATGAAAAGGAAAAAAACAGGTCATGAACAGAAATGGGAGTGATGTGGACTGGCTGAGCTTCGAAGTGGAGCCCGAAGGATCTAGGCCAGTGTTCTCCAACCTTGGGTCCCCAGATGTTTTTGGCCTACAACTCCCAGCATGCCCCAGCCAGAGTTTTTTTTTTTGCCTTCCAGCCCTACCTGGAGAAGCCGGAGATCGAACCTGGGACCTTCTCCGTGCAATATATGTGCTCTGCCACTAAGCTATGGCCCCTATGTTTCTCTGCATGCCAAATCCTGCTCCCCATGAATTTACATGGAACAAGCCAGGGCCTTCATAGCCATGACTCCATCTCCATGATTCATTCTATCTATAGAGGCTGGCCATTTCCCATCCTTGCTCGCTATTTAGAGACAATCTGTTTCACAATTGTCTGATGTGTTGAGCATCATCTGGTCTTGATTTATTGAACTGTGATATTATATACATATATATATATATATATATATATAATGCAACTAGAAAAAAAAATCCCTGTTGTTATGATGGGCATGGAGAGTAGAGGGAGGCTTTTTATATTGCAAAGACCTATTGGGGTGGATGCGGTTCACTTGTGTGATCTGCACACAGAGACTAATTGCACAAACATCACACACGCACACAGACACACAGGGCTCAGCCACCAGTTGGAGGGTAGGTTTTACCTTCAGTACAATATTGTGTGTAAGCACTGCCAGCTCCAGGTTTCTGAGGGCCCTTGGGCAAAGGCACCCTTAATGAGCCCCCTCCCTCAGTGAATCTACCCACCCGCTGCCATTGTCATGAGCTACTATTTCTCCTCATCCTCTTCCTCATCATTGTTGACACCAGTTGCTCGCTCGCTTGACAGGCAGAGAGCCAGTGAGCAAGTCGGCAGCGGCATCTACTGCCCCTCCCTCTCACCACCATCATTGCCTGGGCCAGAGCTAGAGGCAGGTGAACAAGCAGGTTGCAATGCTGAAGAGGAGGAATACCTCCGGGGGGCCTCTTGTCAGTGGCCCCTGCTGGGCTGTGTCCCTTGGCAGGTACCCGACCATGCCTAGCCTTGATACTGGCCCTGTCTATTAGAGAGTTGCACTTGGCTTTCCCAGTAGAAGTGAACAGCAACCATTCAGTTATATGGGAGAAAGTAAAGAGCCGCTCCCAGCTATGCTATCAAGGCGGGGCACAAATCTACCCCTGGTGAGTCCACCTTCTACAACAAACCAAGCCTGCGTGCTGTCTAAATACTAGCCCTGTCTCGACAGTTCCATCATGTCACCCCATATTGGGTTCTGTTGAGATGTTGGGGAAAGTGGCGCATCTCTTTCCTGTCCACATCGTTCTTTATCTTTTTCTGTCCGTTGTTGTAAGGGATGGAACGTGCCCTGGTTTTACCAAGAAGAACGAGACACATAGATACTAAAATCATGATTGATTGATTGATTGATTGATTGACACATTGATAGAGATGCCAGGGCAGCTGCAGCATTTTGCCCCTGACGATCTATAGGGCTGGGCTGCTCGGTGGCCGCTGCGCTTGGCTTGGGGTGTCCGCTGGAGTACACACAAATAACAAATAGCAGCAACTGAACTGTGCCCTCCTCCTTCGCTGCGGATTTGCATTTACAAAATAAACGCCTGTGTGCCCTAAATGTTTCGAGATCCCAGGAGAGGGATGGGGAGTGTGGGAAGAAAAGCTGTTAACTGCGATACAGCCTGAACCTCTGAGACTGTCATTGCAAAATGACGCTCTCCTCCCGCCCGCCCGACCGCCCCCAATCTTTCTCTTCATTATTAAGGATGGTGGATGTAATCCTCCTAGCTTTTGGACTACCCCCTATATAGCCTGGACTCCTTTATGGTGAGGCCAGGAAGAAAACACCGGAGCCAACCAAAATGGAAAGAGGAGGTTAATGACGGGCCGAGGAAGAAGAAAACAAAAGTCAGCTGGGAAAAGGGAAGAAAAGGTTCTCTCCCTTCTCTTCAGCATCTCTTTCTTTTCTGACAAATGATCCCCCCCCCTCCCCTTTGATGGCAATTTGTTTTTCTCTCACACGCCCATGATTGTCCTAATGATCTGAGCTGTCCCTCCTGAGTGACAGGGCGCTAGCAGCAGCCCTTGGATCTGGCCAGCTCAAGTAACCCTGCTCCAGAAGAACCGATTTGAGTTGTGTGACTAAAGAGCAGAGAGACCTTTCGTAAGAGGAGTTTGCCACTTAGGGACTGGGCAGCTACTGGGCGCTCACGGTGTCTCTAGGATCTACCGAAAGAATTGTAGGGGGGGAGGGGGGGCAAAAAGAAGATTAATTTGATGGGAGACGCTGAGGGCACATGGTGAAGGAGGGGAGACTGCAAAAAAAAAAAGGGGGGGGGGAGACACGGCTGTATCTCTGCTAGTGAGATACAACGATGAGAGGGAAATGAGCCTGACGGAATAGAGTACTCTGTGTGTGAGAGACACACATAGTGTGTGTGTGTGTGTATGAGTGAGTGAGGGAGAGGAGGGCTTTCTCTCTCTCTCTCAGAGCTCAGTTAATCCTGCTGTCAGTTGGTGTTAAGGCAGCGATCTAAGCGCCGGATTCCAGGAGAAAGAGACACACGGCATAATAGAAGGAAGAGAGGACCATAAAGAAAGAATAAAGAAAAAGAAAAGAGGAAGAGAGGACCCAAAGAAGAAGAGGAGGAAGAAGAAGGAAGGAAGGAAGGAAGGAAGGAAGGAGCAGAGAGGGGAGGGGGCGGAAATACCAAATCTATGCTTGGACCTGGGCTTCTTTCTCGCCAATGCAAAAGGGAATATGCAGCACATTTTTGCCTTCTTCTGCACCAGTTTCCTAGGGGCAGTGTTGGGGGTCAATTTCCCCAGCAACATCCAGATAGGTGAGTGCGAAACCGCTTTCTCCCTATACCGAATGGCTTCCCCTGGATAGCTGTGTAATACGCGCGCGCGTGTGTGATCTAACCCATCCACTTGTCAAGAAAGAATGTGGGTCTGGGCTGGGACCGGTGCATGGCATGCATTACCGTATCAGTAGAATTGTGGAAGGAACCCAAAATATGGGACGTGTCTCTCTCTGTTTTTTCACATGGGTGGGGGAACATGCCTGCGCTCAGAGTGCTTCTGAAAGCAAGCGATCTCTCTTTTCTCCTACATCTGGGACTCAGCATTTGGAGAAGGACTGGGCTGAGAACCACTTTGCATTCCCTCCCCCTCCACCATCATCGCTGGGGGTGGGTGGGATGTTTTCTCATGTCTGTAGGTAGAGATACCTGACGGGAGGGGGGGGGACAGTTCTCTCTGGTCTTTGTTGTTGCTGCGAAACAAAAGCAGAGCAGCAACGCCAGGCAAATGTTGCATTCAGTTCCCTTTCCATTGCATGCATCCACTTGTTCCCTCACACCACCACACACCAGCTCGGATCATGAGCAGTATTCTTTCGATTTGTCTCCTCCTCCTCCTCCTCCTCCTCCTCCTCTCCTCAGTTCAGTTACCCCACAGCTTCTCCCCCCCCCCCATACATAATGGATCGCATTGGCTATTGAGTCCTGTCTCTTCCTTATGCCTCGTTCATTTCTCTTCGCAATGCCAATGCTGGCTTGTCACCCCTGGTGAGGAGGAGAGACAAGGAGGGAGGGAGGGAGGGAGGAAAAAAACTCCCGGGCTAGCCCCACTTGCAGGATCGGCGCTTTTATTGCAGTTTTACGTTCCCTTGTGGGCATCCTCGTTTTCCATATTTCTTCTGCGTCTCGCCTTGAAACAAAAGGTGAACCTGGAAAATTAGCAGGCTGCCATTTCTCATGCCTTCCTTGGCAATGGCACTTAAGATTGTGCAATATCTAGCACAATCTTCTCCTTCCACAGCAGCAAGAATTGTGTGTGCTGTTGAACACATAGAGTATCCTGCATCGTAGTGGTGGGCTACTCTTAATGCTTTTCATGTCTTGCTTTGGTGAATTTAATTGTTATAGCAAGTGACTCATATAAATGCTGCTGCTGCTGCTGATGTTTTATTCTATCCAGTAATTTATTCTACTTGTGCCTCGAATGCACATCTGTGCCAGGAGAAGTAACACTCCCTTTGCATTTCTATTAAAAACTCAAATGTACACCAAAAGTACATAACAAACTGAACCCAAAGGTATAAGGGCACATTGCGCAGGGGTTAATGGAATCACTACTTGGATCCATTTGGGCATTTCCTTATCTTACTGCACTATGCTGTACTTCTTAGACCAGTAATAATAAGCAGTCCTGACAGTAGCCAGGTTTTTGGGTGGTTTTCCTGTTACCTGATTCCAATTTATGGTACAGGTAACATGACATCCATTATGAGACAGAGAACATAGCTCAATGCACCTATCCCTTTGTAACACTAATTTGGCCATCTCCCCCACCCCCACCCTCGCAATGTCCAAAGGAAGGTGATGCTTGAATACTGCCAACATGGTCTTTCTTTGTTCCTTCTCTTTTAGTTCAACAACAACTTGTTGAGTAAACATCTGTTCAGTGTGGGGAAATGTGTCAGATTCAGATCCTGTGTAAAGTAAAAGGAAATGAGCCTCCATCTGACTTGGGTGTGTGTGTGTGATGCTGATCCCTTTCCTCCACAGCACTCATTTTTAACCTTTAAAGTGCTGCCAGGAAATGGGAGCCAAGGAGATTAACCCCCAGTTCTCCACAGCCCCGATCTACTCTTCATTTATGAATGTACTGAGGAGCATTTGGGAATCTGGTATATTTTGTGCTATGTAAGGATCAGATGGCACAGGATCTTGAAAATTCGTACCCAAATACATTTGTTTAGAGCACAATCCTCTGCATGTTTAGATGGAAAGAAGTCCTATAATTCCCAGCATTCCCCAGCCAGCCATGCAGGCTGAAGGATGCTGGGAGTTGTAGGACTTCTATCCATCTAGACATGCATAAGATTGTATCCTTAGTCTTTAAGGTTCAGCAGGATCTTTGTTCCTTTTCTTTCTTTCTTTCTTTCTTTCTTTCCTTTCCTTCCCCCCCCCTTTTTTTTTTTGCTACAAGAGACTGATGGACCCCCCTTCTGAAAAAGCATTTGGAGAAGTTTTGGCTACTAAAGTGCAAAGTAAACTCACAGATTGACTATATGCTGAAGTGGAGTCATAGAATGCCATTGTCATCTAATGCTCAGTTTATGCTTTGTTTTTCCCTTTTGTTCTTTCTTCTTTTTTCCCAGGGGGATTATTTCCTACTCAACAATCCCAGGAACATGCAGCTTTTATGTTTGCATTGTCTCAGTTCACAGAGCCCCCCAAGCTGGCTCCCCAGATCGATATTGTGAATATTAGTGACAGCTTTGAAATGACCTACACCTGTAAGTAGTGGCTACCCATAGGCCAGCTCTTCTCTCTCTTGGCTCTTTCTTCTTCCTCTCCTGTCTGATTCATCCATGTAGGGACTGTTGTTGGTTTAAAATTAAAGCTCTTTATCAAAATGATGAGATTTTAATAAGAGATTCTTTCCCCAAGTTTCTTTTCATGGTTTCTTTATTTGGAGATTAGGCAACTTTGGGTGTGTTTATTTTTTTTTCATTGCAGTATCTTCAGCATTCCTCAACTGGTTTTTTTCATAGTGGTTATGGATCAGTCATACAGAATGGGAAAGGACATGGGATGCATGAATTATTCCATTCATTTTTGATAGCTACACTTTAGCTATGCAGCATTAAAAAAGAAAAGGAAAAAAAGGAACTCAACAGTTATCTGAGAGTTGGTGATGCAAGCTAGTGATGCAACCAATAATGAAAGCAAGGTGAGAGGGCTGAGCTCAAGCTGTTATTCTTAGACTTTTATCCTCAGCAGTTAAAGTGTTTCTTAGAATCAAAACACAGTAACAAAGCCTTTCATAGATGGCTTTGTGGAACATTGCTCCAAAAGATCGGTATGGTGGATAGTTTTGTATAGTACCAGCAGGGTGGAAGCCAAAATAATATTTTGCTATGTCAATTATCAGCCAGGAATACACATAAAAGACACCAAGAAAACAAAATCTCCACCATTAAAATACTGGAATGCTTTCACATTGTGGTCGTTGTAAATATATGCTGCAATTCTCAAAGACAAGGGCTTGATTTGGTGTTACAGGAATTCTTTAGCTCATCATGGTTTTACTTAAGGGGAGCCACACAAGGAAATTGGCATTTGTTCGGGGCTTATCTGTTGAACCCAGAAATGATCTAGAAGTGGGATGCCTTTAACCTTTTTCGCAGCCTTATCCCAGACATCTGACTGAATAATCCTGAGATTCCCTTGAATCAGCCAGAGGAGAATCACTATTGTGTGTATAGTTTTCTTTCTATGGCCATGTTATTAGTAAAGGTCAATGTATGGAGAAATATCTCCATCTCTGATCCCTGTTGTTCTGTTACTATAGTAATTTCCAAATGGTGGAATTAGTTTGTGTTTATAATAGATAGTAGAATACAAGGAACTAAAAGGAGTGTGTCATCAAGGTGAGAAGATGAATCAGAAATGCAGGTCTTGGACAGGTATAGTTCTATCAAAGAGAGGGAGATGGCACTTTTTTCATGGCCAGAGTGTAAGCTTTGCTTTGCTTGGTGCAAACAAATGGAGCCAAATGAACGGCATCAAAACTAGCCAAACCCCAGAGGGATACAGTGCTGCTAGAATAGCTGATAAAGACTGGGATAGTTAGCGACAGCTGTTAAGCTGAATATTTTATCTTTGAAAACAAAATTCTGTCTTCCCCTTCCATCCTCCCATTCAAACAATTCTTGACTTTCTGGACTTAACTAATCTTGTTGACGTTTGAGCTTACAATATAATCAGTTGTGGTGTCAACAGGGTCAGATCATATAACTGTGCAGTGGTGAGTGTGGTTTGATGGGTCCAGCCTTTGATAGGTGATAGATAGATAGATGGCCCTTGAAAGTTAGACTACAACAGATGTGGGCAGACCTCAGGATCTCCTTTGTGTTTTTTTTACTAGTTTCCTAAGATCTACCAACCTGTGAAAAAAACTTAGAATTCAGGAATATTGATCCCAGGCATTTCTTTTGTGTACTAGAACTGAATGGAGCACACAGACAAAACTCCACTCCTGGTAACACCCACACACCCACACACACCGCACACACAGCATTCTTCATTTTGGTTGTATAGTTTAGGGTGGGAAGCTTTACTGGATCTATTGGATCTAACAGTAGATCCAGATCTGCCCACCCCTATCCTACACTCACCAGCAGCAATTATTCTCATTTTTCTTCTTAAATTGAAAGCTTCCATCATTTTGTTCTCCATGGGTGGTAGGCAATCTTTGCTTTTAACAACAAAGCAGATCCTGGATGGCTACATTTGTGCTTATCTTAAAAGTTGTACTAACCAAGGTCCCCTTCTCCCTTATATTCTTTTCCTATAAGCACTAACAGCAGTGGGGAAATTCATCATAATTTCCTTTTGTACAGTGTATAAAAGCCCTGGTTGCTTTGGTGAGCTCTTTCATTTCATAATATGACGTAAATATTGTTCTAGGCAAATAAACATCGGTTGTTGTTTCTATGGAGATGGTTGTATTGTTGTTGTTCTTGTTGTTGTTTCTTTTTGTAACATGAATTACCTTTGTCCCCAGATGCCTTGTCAATGATATTTTCAGCTATTCACGAAGCAGGTGGTTCTTCTGACAAGAATGATGGCGTGATGCCTCAAAATGGAATTGGCATTACGGGAAAAACATGGGTTCCTGTAGTTGTAAGACTAATTTCAGGGCTAGCCTGGCAGGACTTGCAGTAAAGTATTGGCAGGTAGGGGGGAGGAGTTAACCTGATCTCCACCTGTCGATTCACCCCAGCAAATACAGGGGGTATTAGCGTTCCCCAAGTTGAGCTCCAAAATCAGATGAGAACATGGGGCGGGAGGGAGGACAGCCTCACAGGGGCGTTTACAAAACAGAATCAGCTGGAGCAGGAGGGGGGTTATGCACCCTCCCTCTGGGTCTCCAATCTTCCCCAGAAGTGTCTCTAATGAGCTTGGGGAGGTGGTAGGTGGTGATGGGCTTGGGGCCCACACACACACTTACCGAGATAAAATTCCAAGGTCAGACAGAAACAGCTTAATTGTCAGAAGCCAATGTTACAACATTATGCAAGGATCTGTCTTTGCACAAATGGTTAATAACCTTATGCTGGGAAGCCTCACTGTAAATTTGGTGCATTGTTGATATAAGACTTTACCAACATTTGCAAATTTCTTCATATGGAAAGGAAAGAACTTGAGATTTTTTTTAAAAAAAGAATGATTGTGGGAGAAACTAAAGCTGACACATTCGTCCATCCAGGCCCAGGACTTTCAGTGGCTCGCTCTTAAAAGTCTGGGTTTGAATCCCTGTGTATTCAGCCACGTTAGCACCGCAGAGCTGATTTGGAGTAGCCACCTCCTTTTTCTAACAGGCGGCTCATCTTCAACAGCTCTGCCGCAGGCAGGTACGGTACATCATGGTCCTCTCTATGCTGTATCTGTTGAATCTGGCTGTTGCAGATGGATGAGAATTTTATTTCAGTTCATTTTTTTTATAAGACTTTACCAAAATTTGCCAGGTTCATAGTCAGGAGAGAAAGAACTTTAGATTTAAAAAAACAAACACCAAACACCTGAAAGCAGGGAAGAAGCAAAACCAACAGATTCACCCATCCCAGCTGTAAAGGAGAAATGGGACTTTAGACTCAGCATGATAGCAACAATCTAAAACCGCCACCCTGGCACCCTCCAGATGGGTTGGACTATGACTCCCATCATCCCCAGCCAGCATGGCTCTTGGGCATGTCAGCTGGGGATGATGAGGGTTGCAGTACAACTTATGTAGCGGACGCCAGTCTGGGAATGGCTGATTTTAAAAAAGAAAGTCTTCTTGTGTCTCTTGAGACTAGTGGCAGTGAAACGGGGCTAAGTTACCATTTGATCTATGGGATTGTGCTGTGGAAAAATGTGCGTTCCTTGCCCACATGTGACCATTTTGCATGTGGCAGGAGTTTAGAAAGAATATTCCCCCCTGACCGCCTAACGGTGAACTGGCAGTGCACAATGTAAAAAAGACATCCACTGCCATCTAGCAGGTAATAACAAAATAGAATTAGGAGTGAGTGAGATGCAGCAGAACTGATCCCCCTGTGCCGACAGAGCATAAACCAGAAGCAATAACAGACTGTTGCATGGTTGCCATGCCATCATCTTTGGTAATATAAAGCAATAATAAGCCAGCTATATCTGATGCATTTAAATCTTGGCTGTTTACGCAGTGATATTGGCTACTACCTCGTCCAAAATGGAGCTGGCCTCAAATGGAATTGGCTGCAGAAGTCGTTCGTCTTTCCCTTAACATTACAGCAACAGTACTACAAGTCTGTACTTTTAAAAAGTGAGATATCCGAAAGTGAATACAAATATCTAGCCATTTAAAATTTTAAGCATTTATCTCACAGCAATACAGATGTACGAAAGTTTACATGGCAACAGTCACCTTAACTTTGACCCTAAAAAAATCTGTTATGGTGAGCTCATTCTGTGCTTGTGTTATATGTACCCTGTATAGTGGATGTTCAGAAAGAAAGTGAATCAAAGGACACATCTGCTAACTGAGATTTGTATTTCAGAGACTATTTTAAGCTTCTCTAGAGAAAGCCCTATCATTGCCCCAAAATGTTTTCTAGTCTCATTTTGGTACTGAGTCAGGTAGTATCAAGATTTGTTCTGAAATGAGAAAGCTTACTGGGGTGTCTTTCACTTCAGGAATATTAGGAACTCAGCACTGGAAAAGACACTGCATGGTTTGTCAGCCTCTGCAGAGATACGTAATCCTTAAGCTAATATGATATAACATGAAAAATGGTAAATGAATTTGGGGTGAGGGAAACCACCTTAATGGAAAATGGTAGTATGTGAAAATGTAGTAAGTGTGTACGTTAGCTTGCAAGATGAGAAGTAGCAGACCCAGCTTAATTGCAGCTGTAATTCTCTACATGAGAAATGGAAGCTAGTACCATTCCCTCTATTTCCCGTGTTCCAATGTGATTGATGTTGCTTTTGTACCCAAAATGGTACCACCCGTGCAGAAGAGGTGTCACTAGTCTTGGTGGAACTCCAAGGTTTGCAGAAGTGCAAATAAATATTTAGGGGGGGAAACTAAGATAGGGGGACCCCGTCCCCGGAACAGTTCAAAAAGAACTGAGTGTGCTTAGTGGCCACAGAATGGTGGCTGACTGTTGTGGGGAGAATGAAAACCAGCAGGGAGGAGGAATGGGATGGGGGTATCCTGGAAAAGAGCATGGCTGGCTGACTGGAATCCTGAACAGGAGCACTCCACACTGCAACATTTTGTTGCAGGTTCCAGTTGTAGAGCATGCATTTAAGCAATTGCTAGCCAGAATCTAAAATCTGGGGCTGTTTCACAGGGTGTTGTTGCTCACATGTGCTCACCCACACAAACCTGTTACCAACAGAAACATGGCTCACACAAACAGTTTTGAAAATAGTATGTCACATAATGCATGGTTTGTCACACTGCATGTGTATGTGTTATTTTGGCATGTTGTCATATAACAAAAGAATATATTAATTAACCTTCCTACGTGGTTACCATTCTATTGATAGGGAGTCTCTAAAAGTAAACCCTCGACTTCTCACAAAGATGTCTACTGCAGAGTTTTGTCAGATTTCCATAGCAGAGAACAACCACATAACCTGAAATGGTTTACCTATGTGAACATAACATAACCTTCCATTCAACATCCATGGCCGCATATTGAGCTCCACTTAATAATTGCAGCCATGATCTAGAAATGTTTTTATACACGTCTTATCCACTGCCCATTGTGTCCTGCATCTTGAGATGATGGACATGACAGTACTACTCCATGAATATTGTCGCTGTCTGTTGTTTTACTGAGTCAACATAGATAAACTTACAGAGAGAAACTTAGACAAATGTCATTAGTTTTTTAAAAAAATATTTTTTATGGCTAAGAGAAGGGCTGATGCTTCATTTTATATCTCATATAGCATTATTAGTTTGTGATTTTCATAGATTTCATAGATCATAGAGTTGGAAGGAGCCTACAAGGCTATCGAGTCCAACCCCCTGCACAATGCAGGAAACTAGAGGAAGGGTCTCCCATCCAAGTAATAACCAGGCCTGACCCTGCTTAGCTTTCCACGCTCAGACAAGCTGAGCCAGCGTGAGCCACAGGCCTGTATATTTCTAGACTGCCAGTCATGCATGCATGATAGTGCATTGATCTGGATTAGTAGTTCTGCCACAAGTTAACATTAACCATATAAATCATATATACGCATCATAAGATGAGAAAAAGAGAAATGGGTCAGTCTGTTTGTGCTTAAAATCAATATAACAAGTATGGGGTCAACCAGAACATGGTCATGCTTTGGGGGGGAAACAAAAAACAACTTCCCCCATGATAAGTGCCTCCCTTTATGATGATTTTTTTTTAGGAGTGGGGGGCTTTAGGGACAATTTTTCATTGCATACTACTAACATCCATTCATGTAAGGGAGACACTACTAACATCCATTCAGGCAATCCTCTCCCCCATGCCTGTCATTCCGATTCTGGTGGCAGAACTTTTCTGCCCCACTACAATTCACTTTCAGTGCTAATTTCCCCCTTCAAATCAGCCTATGTCATCTGAGGAACAGTTTATTTATTTATTTATTTTATTTATTTATTATATTTATACCCCGCCTTTTTTCCTGCAAGGAGCCCAAGGCGGCTTACATGTTATGCAAACAATCCAACTCGACTATGTGACAACATCACTGAGGGCAAGCAAAGCTAATTCAGGGTAAGGGCAAAGCTTCCTAAAGAGGCCTGTGAGCTTTGTCTGCTCTAGTGATGTCATCACATAACCAGATTTGATAGTCTATGTGATAACAACACTGTTGCTAGGAAGAATTAGGCTGATTTTTTTTTTAAAAAAAAAACAAACAAAATGGTACCACCACAGCAGCTGATTAGGACTATGATTTGAACACCAGCAAACAGATGCAAAAAGGTAACATATTTCTGAACTCTCCAAAGCCTCCTTTTCTCACTGAAAATATTTGCTAGAGAACATTGGGCTCAACTCTAATAGCAAGAAACAATGAGTCAGAGTTGGGTCAGTCAGTGTATAAAGATGATCTATTCTGGTGCCTGAGTTGTGGTCTTTTGGGAACAGGAAGGTGTTTTCCCAAATATAGGCTCAGGTTTCCCCCTCCTCTGCCACATACAAGGAAAGAATGTTGTTATACCCCATCTTCTTGGCCCAGACATGCTATTTGACCGTAGGAAGACTCAATAGATAAGTCTTGCTCATGTTCAGAACTATCTATAGATTTAGGAGGACATGATTTTCTCAAGGTGCAGAGATGCAAGAGGTGGTGGTGGTGGGTTTGCAATGTATGATTTGTTAAGGCAGCCAAAGCTATTTTGTCCAGATAGGGAAGAAGTGTGGAACTTTTTGCCTCCTGTGAAGCAAAGAAATTCCTCTTATTTCTTGTTTTTGCAGTAGGCTCACTAAGTTGCCTCAAAATTTCAATTTAGGCAAAATTCAGTGGCAATTCTGGTTTGGATGCAGCTTGTGCAGGGTACCTGCTATCTACATTTGGTACACTGGGGTCCGGATTGGGTAGGTTGTTGGAGTTAGTCAATGGATGGCTGCAACTTTGGAGCAAGACAGTAGAATAGATGGTCTCTTCATGCCTCTCAATTCTGATTTGATTATTTATATACCAGTGACACATATTCCTATCCATTTGAAAACTGGCAAGGCCATCCAATCACATTACTACTATGACTATGACTAGTAGTAAGACTGGCAAGGCCATCAGATCACATTATTATGACTAGTACTACTACAAGTAGTAGTAATAATAATGTGATTGGATTGCCTTGCCAGCCCTACTACTAGTCATAGTCGTAGTAGCAGTACTTTTGTAGTAGTAGCAGCATCAGCAGCAAAAGCATTAGAAATTATTAGTAGTATTAGCAGTATCATTGGAACAATTATTTGCTGCTTTGAAATCTTCCTTTCTTTCCCTATGCAACACATTTGCACCTTTCTTTGGCTCTAAAATTGGCCTGTAGTTTCAAGAAGTAATAGGCACACACATTAATATTCCCGATTGCAGATCTAAATTTTTTGCAATTAAACCATTATTCTATGTTGAATGGGGGGGGGGGACTCCTCTGTTGATAAACGTACATTGGTCTCTATTTCTCAGAATGGCACTGCTGTAATTTATTCCACTGGCAATCAATTAAAATGCAGTTTTGTAATTAAACTTCCTTGAGCTCAGTTGTACGATACTATGTAAATTTTGTGTGTTGTGTTTGTTTATCCCAGGAGTGCCATAAAAGCAATTGAAATGCATGTCCCCATATGGTGCAATGCTGCACACAGGTGGAACCTACTGAATTTCAGCAGCCTATAACTGTGTGCAGGATTGCAGCCACAGATCACTACACGGCACACTTTGAAGTCATCACACCAATGCTTGCTGAATCTGAATTCAACCAAGATCTCCGTTTAATAATCAGCTGAAATGTGGTTATTTTTGCAATAATAACAATTATTCGTTTATTTGGAATGCACTTTTCAGTCAATAAGTGAAAATTACTTGTTTATCTCCTCATTTTTACTGTCTTCTATCTGGTTAGTTTATATTGGGGTTGTGTTTTTTTTTAAAAAAATGCTTGCTTTGTACTGTATGCGCTTTCGTATTTTATTGTGTTTTATTTGATTTCAAAATTATACAACACCTAAAGAACTTGTTTTATGGGTGTCTATAAGTATAATTATAATTATAATGCCAGTATTGGCAAGACCAGCGCAAGACCTCCCGCTGTCCAAGGCAAGAGGACACGCTGCCGCCGCCGCCAGGGGGGAGAGGAGCGTGAGGCACCACCGCTGCCATACAGTGTGGTGGGGAGGAATGCAAGTTGCCACCGTGGGGGGGGGGCAGCACGAGCACCACTGCTGTGCTCAGGGGGAGGGAAGAAGACTGAGCCGTGCTGGGGGGAGGAGAAAGAGTGCAAGCGGGGGAGGGGGGAGGGGCGTAAGCTGCCATTGCCACATGGGGAGGGGGGGAAGGAGTGTGAGCTACCCTCCCCCTCTTCCCACTTACTACCTTCCAGCTGCTCCCGCCTGCCTTCTCCTCGATACCTCACCTCTGAGGGGTCCTTCTTGAGGCCCAGGCATTGGCAGGGAGGTGGCCCTGAAGACTGACTGTGGTGCAGCCACACAGGGGATCTCCAGGGCCACCTCCCCTGCCAATGTCCTCACTTTCAGAGCAAGGGGCAGAGCAGCTGCCAAGGCCCGCCCTATGCCTCACCCTGAGCAAGGCGTCAGGTGGGCAGTGCTCCAGGGATCCACTCGGCACTCTCTTGCTATGACTGCCTGCCTATGCCTTACTCAGAATGAGGCATAGGGCATTTGGTAGCAGCTGCTCTGGAGAGCTGTAACGACTGCTTTCCTGCTGCAGCGTGTGCTGAAGCAGGAGAGGGGCTAGCAGGGCCTGCCCACCCTATTTTGTGAGGCCTAGGGAAGTGGCAGAATTCTGGACTCATGGCCCTTCCGAGATCTGCTGCTCTTCCGAGTCTGCAGCCTGAGGTGAGGGATGCATGCCGCTTCATGGGAGGGCCAGCCCTGTGTATTGGTATCTTATATAACTGCCTTTCCCAACCTGGTGCCCTTCATATGTGTTGGACTACAGCTCCCATCATCCCCCTACCAGCATGGCCACTGGCCACACTGGCTGGGGGTGTTAGGAGCTGTAGTCCAAGACACATGGAGGCCACCAGGATGAGGAAAACTATTACACCCCTATATATCAGTCATTAAGTAAAAATGCAGCACACAAGGGGGCAAGGTGCCACACTGAGTAGCCCCGTCCCAATGCTGGGTAGCCCTGCCCCAATGCAATGTAGCCCCAGTGTAGCCCTGCCCCAATGCACCAATGTAGCTGAGTAGCCCCGCCCCAGTGTACCACATAGCTCCGCCCTCAATTGTCTGTGCCTACAGCACAGATGTCTGCAGAGGGGAGGCCTTTGCTCATACAGCTGCACGTGTGGAGGTTGCAACGTGATTTGGAACCCTGATAGTGCAGGGTTCCAAGTCCCACAGATGCCTCCATGCCTACGGCTGTAGACACTTAGGCCTCCCCTCTGCAGACACCCATGTCGGGCACACGGAAGCCTGATGATGGAGCTACATGGCATTTGCAAAATTGGGGCAGGACTACTTGGCGTGGCCCTGCCCCTGCTCGTATGATGTCTTCAGGTTACTTAACACCTGAATTGCTCTTCTATAAAACAGAAATCTGCCTTAAGGCCATGCTCTGAGCGACAAAAGAACTTTGTTCAGTCACATATAGTGCCCGTGGGGCCTCGATCTCCCTCCCATCATTTTAGGCACAAGCTTGATTTATACGTTGCCCTGTCTGTGTCACTTTAAAAAGCAGAATTAGCTATGTAAGTGTGTAAGGTGGATGCATCTGCTTATTGGTCTCAGCTGTGTCCGGTGCTTTAATTTAAGTAGTGACCTGAGGACTATACATGAAATAGCTGCCTTGAGTGCCATTTTCCTGGTGGAAAGACAGGGTGCAAATCAAATAAATAAATAACATCTCCCCTCCTCCTCCTCCTCCTCCTCCATCATGACATACCCTCCAACATTTCACAGATGAAAATAGGGACACACATGTGAATTTGTAAGAGGTATGGTTAAGCAACATGAAGGTGTGATCAAGAGGGTGTGGCCAGGCAACATGAGGGCGTGGCCACACTCCAACCATTTAAAACAAGGAGTTTCCTGCACAATGTGGGGAAAGTAGGCTGAAAGTTATGTTTGACTGAAATAATGGCATATTCCTCCCCGGTTTACCCCTTCCTACCATTTGTATTACCTTTTCGATTGTAAGCTCTTTGGGGCAGGAAACTGTTCTCTTATGCTCGGTAAAGCACCATGCACATTGATGGTATAATCATCATCATCATCATCATCATCATCATCATCATCATCATCATCATCAATCACCATCATCATCATGGGTCTGGAGATCAAAGTGGCTTCAGAGTGGTCAGAGCCCTTAAACGGTTAGAGCATGCTGGGCTGGGTGGCTATATCCCATTGGATCAATGTTGCTTAACCATACCTCTTACAAATTCACATGTGTGTCCCTATTTTCATCTGTGAAATGCTGAATGGTATGCACACACACATCCTAACGTCTGTTCCCTCCCTGCTTACTGTTTCTTAAAGGGGCCATCAGCAAAATTGCAGCTAAGCTAAAAGTTTTAGCTTAGCTGCAATTTTGCCCATGGCCCCTTTAATAGCAGTTTAAAGCAGCTTGCGGGAGGCAGGGGAGAATTCGGGACTTTGCATAACAAAGTGAGAAACCGTGATGGTTGAAAGGTTTTCAGGACTGTCCCAGCATTTTGGGGGCAGTTGGAGACTATGCCATGATCATTTTGTGAGAGTTTTACAGTTAGTTACCAGACCATCCAATCAGAATTTTTTTTTTTGTTCTGACACCTGGTCTTGTCTCCAGCTATGGCTTCGTCTGACACGTCAGAAGATGGAGGAACATGAAAGAATACCTTGAAGAAACAAATTGCCTGAGGAGGTTCAGATGCATCTGAGATAGATTTTTGTCTCAGTATCAGCATGCCAGCATCTTCTCAGTCCAACACATCTCAAAAATGATGCTGCACATTACACACCACCCCAGTCCCCTTTCTGTTTGCTCAGTCCAGTGTGTATGTCATTATTCCTCTGCTGTCTTTGTTCGATTTTCCTCCATTCTGCTCTTTAAATGTCATTGCCAATCAATTCTGACAGCAAGATATTTTTCCTTACTAATTTTTCCCCTCTGTGCCTTTTATCCGGAGATGTTGAAAACACAGCCCACATTCTCACTTAAAACTTTGCATAATCCAGACCAACAGTTGGAGAAAAGGAAGTGGAATATAAATTCACAAAGTGAATTGATCTCTTTGAGAAAGAAATGACAGGAGGGAAGTGAAGAATAACAGACACATACGAAATTACCCAGGCTGTGCTTTTGATTGTTTTTCTTTGTTGGATGATGTGCAGTAAAACATCCCACCGCCCCGCCCTCCAAAGACATATGTCTAAGGTTAGTAAGTAATATGTGGCTGATGACAGCGATCCTCAAGAGGATGAAGAGAGCCCTGACTGTCAGTTAATAACTGAAGTCTTGGGGTTGTAATAGAGACAGATACACATCTGTCACAGGATAGCGGAGAGGGAATGCCAGAAACTGGAACTAGTTCCATGGAACTCAAGTGGAAATCAATATTTGAAGTGCTCTGAGACTTTTATGGATTTCATCATTTTTGTGCAAGACAAAACACGGGTAAGATCAGAGAAGACAAAACAGTGACGAGCGCCTTGTGATGGTGCAAGTTGTGGTATTGTCCCACAAAACTACATGGCTGCGGTTTTTGCACTTTGCAACCACATCATGGTAGGTCTTGTATAAACCCATTGTGGCTAGACATGGTATACCTGCTGCAGGCCCTTGGCCTAATTTAAAAAGCCCTCTGCAAGCAATCGGTTTCAGACCTCTGGCAAGAGTGATCTGTTCCTCCTCTGGCAGCAGATCACTGTGTGGGGAGGGGGGGGAGAATGAAGGGAGTGTCAGAGAGAGACAGACAGAGAGACAAAGAGAGAAGGGGTGATAGAGAGAGAAAGAAAAGGGCTGGCAGAGAGAGAGAGACAAAGAGAAGGGGTGATGGAAAGAGAGAAAAAGAGGGGCAGAGAGAGAGAAAAGGGGTGGCAGAGAGAGACAGAGACAGACAGAGAGAGAAGGGGTGACAGAAAGAGAGAGAAAGGGGGTGGCAGAGAGAGAGACAGAGAGAGAGAGAAAAGGCAAAGAGGGTGGCAGGGAGACAGGGAGAGAGAGAAGGGGTGACAGAGAGAGAGAGAAATGGGTGTGGCACAGCAAGAGAAAAGGGGGTGGCAGAGAGAGCAAGACAGAGAGAGAGAGAGAAGGGGGTGGCAGAAAGAGAGAGAAAAGTGGGTGGCAGAGAGAGAGAAAAGGGGGTGACCCCACCCAGTTTTGGCTCTGGTTCTGCCCATTGACATCATGTGGCTCCCAACAGATTAGTCCTGAGGGAATGTGACAGAAAAAAGGTTCCTCATGCCTGTGGCATATGATTGGAAGGAGCAAGAAGTTGGAATAACAATAAATGCCACCTTACCCATGTCGTCAGGAGAAACAGTCTACAGTACCCCCTTGCACTGGTACAATACTTTCAGTCAGATTACCATTTACAGAATTAACCCTCGGAATTGTGTCCCCATTTATGTAAATGCTTTTTGCTACAGGAGGTTCACATTTTAACCATCAGTCCAGCTTAAACATTCTTCTGTTCAGTTACACAACTCAGTAATTCAATAACTCAGTATTTAGTCAATTCTGTTATTATTGTGCCAATTATGATTGGTTGCTGCTATACGGTACACTGTAGGCTATTTAATTGGGTGAATTAATTTTAATCAGAACTTGAGCAAGCCAAATGACTTGTAACTCAAAGAATGAAGATCCAACTAATCAAATTCAGGAATAATGAGGGTGAAGATAGACATGCATCCCAAAGCGAGGTGCTGGTGGTTTGAATATGCATTTGTTGTTTTGAAAACAAGAGCCTTTGAATGCAGTAAATGGGAAGAAGACCTCCATTCAGGCCCCAGGTTGGACTTGGAAATATCCAAAGTATTTTCCAAAAACACTGAAAGAAGCTTGGTTGATTTGAAGACCAACTCTGGCCACGTCATGCTTCCAGGGAGTGCCATAGAGTCCTGGTGAGCCTCCAAACTCCACCGCTTACCCACTACCCTCCCCACTTCCCTTCCTTGTGGCCCTGGTGGTGG
This sequence comes from Shinisaurus crocodilurus, assembly GCA_021292165.1. Classification (NCBI taxonomy): domain Eukaryota; kingdom Metazoa; phylum Chordata; class Lepidosauria; order Squamata; family Shinisauridae; genus Shinisaurus; species Shinisaurus crocodilurus. Next base: position 111,371,189 of record CM037881.1, read on the forward strand.
CAGCAGTAGATAAAGGGTACAATCCTGTGCATGTTTAGACAGAAAAAAGTCCTACAACTCCCAGCATGCCCCCAGCCAGTCTAAACATGCATAGGATTGTGCCCTAAAGGAAGGCAGGGAGGTATCTTTCCCCCTTCCCCTCTTTGAAGTCTGGCATGCTGCTATGGCGGGAGCTGCAAGGGAGGCATGCGGGGGTGGGAGGGAGGTTTCAGGCGAAGGAGACCGGGAGGAAGAACTTAAGTTCCTCTCATCGGAGTCAGAGACTAATGTATGGGGTCATAATGCTTAGCTCGTATCGAGGCGAGCATTATGAGCCTTCCAAATTTCAGGAAATATGATTTTTTGGGTGCCATCAAACTATTTCTGCCACACTTTAAAATGTCTGTCTGCCTGCCTTCACCGTAACTGAGCATTGATTTGGTTTATCAAGCCAAATGAACCTAATATTCATTTAAATGGTGCCAGTTTCATGAGAATTTTATTATGAAAATAGAAGAGATATTCATGTAATTTATTGATTGCTCAAACTTATAATCCCACCTTTCCACCAAACATGACACTCAAGGCAGCTAGCAATAGTACAATACAGATAAAAACAGAATGTCAATTAAAACGTAAAAACAAATCAATTAAAAACACAATAAAAGCACAACAATAATTTTTAAAAAAAAAGCAACACCCAACTAGTTAAAAACTCCTTCAGCATTCAAAGACCTGCCTGAATAAAAATGTATTTGCCTCCTGGTGAAAGGATTACAAAGAGGTAGCCAACCTAGCCTCCCTTGGCAAGGAGTTCCATATAAACACACACACACACACACACACACACACTGTATAAGGAGCATCAAGAAAAAAGAAGAAAAAATAACATTATCAATCAGTAATTGACAACAAAGGGTCTTGTGGCATCTTAAAGTCTAACCAATTCATTTTGGCATAAGCCCTTACAAAACTGTAATTTCTTCTCCCTCTTCCAGTACTTATTTGTGCTTAATTTTAATCTTAGCTACCTTAATGCCAGCAGCTCAAGGGATGTTATTAGGCATGTTTTGTCTCTCATATCTGAATATACAAATGATGTCTTGATTCCAGTTTGTTTGGAGTGTATTGTAAATTTATGGAAATGTCAGCCTTTCAGGCAGAATCAGCACCACAGAAGGTGGACAGCAGTAATTGCCATTTTGAGCACCAATTAGTGGAAAGGTAGGATACTTATTTGATGGATGGACTGGGCCCTGTATAGGTGTAGCTGTTGTCAATGAAAAACAAAAAAAACCCTGCAGTTGGAGAGAAAGAGGAGTCTCAAGTGCCTATAGAAAATATTTATTATTGCCCAACACATATCGGAATTTTTTCCCCCTTCATCGGGGGCCAGCTCACAGAACACATCCATGCAAAGGAGATAGCCAAAGGATTCCCAACAAAAAACTATCGCCCCCAACGAGGGAAAAACATTTCCAAAACGTGTTGGACAATAATTAATATTTTCTATAGGCACTTGAGACTCCTCTTTCTCTCCCCCGTCAGTAGCTGTTGTCAAGGCATTGAACTAATTTTGAGCTAGATGAACCATGGGCAAGATGAGCCGTGGGTCAAATTCAGAATAGATTTTTAGGACTCAGCTAGAGCATTCAAATTCATGATAGGTTTGTCAACTGTTATTAGCCATAAGAAGAAAATGGACCCTCAAGGTTGGGAGGCAATATGCCTATGCATGCCAGTTGTTTTGGGAAGGGACAAACAGAATGGCCATGGTTGTGGGCAACAGAATCATTTACCTGCCCAATGCAGGAAATAGGATGTAGGAGCAGATGGATACTCGGCAGATCCAGCAGAGCTCTTCCTATCTATCTATCTATCTATCTGATTTATACACCACTTATCATATATATATATATATATATATATATATGCAGTTTACCAAGAAAATACATTAAAATAAAACATGTATAAGAACAATAAAACCAAGTACTCATAATACCATAATTAACAAACATACTGCAGCACAATCAATCAGGGAACACCTGGGTAAAGAGATGGGTCTTTAATTGGTGCCTAAAGCATCAACTGCCACAGTTGGCACCTCCCAAATACAAGGGGGAGGGCATTCCAGAAGGAGGTTGCCACCACAGAGAAAGCCCGCTTCCAGGTTGCTGCAAGATGGCAATCTGCAGGCTGCTGGTACAACCAGCAAGGCCTCCTCTAATTACAGTAATACCTTGGATTGCAAGTAACTTGGTTTGAGAGCGTTTTGCAAGACAAGCAATTTTTTAAATATTTATTTAATTTTTTTTACTTGATATACAAGCGACGTCTTGCAATACAAGTACTGTAGTACGGCTTAAATTAAAAATCTCAGTCTGTACAAATTTTTTTGGGGGGATTTCATTTTGATATAAGAGTGTTTTGGATTACAAACACGTTTCCGGAACGAATTATGCTCTCAATCCAAGGCATGACTGTACCTTAATGATCTAAAACTAAAACACTTTCCAGTCTAGCACAGCAAATCCACTAAAGTATTTCTCCTGGTGTTCAACTGTAGGTAAGTAAATTTATCAAGGACACACTTGCAAGAGGAAAAGGTATGGAGATTATTGTTGGGTTGAGAACATTTAAAACTCTGTGACCAGAGCCACTGAGGAAAGTAAACAAAATATACCAGGATCCATCAGAGCAGAGGACAAGCTAGAAGGGCCAGGGCTGCTGGGATAAGCTGAAAATGAGAAACAGGCCTGGTCTACAGGGAGCTCAGGGGAAATTTCTATGTACAGAAACTGATTAATGTGTTTAATGAATTACCAAAAGAAGCAATAGATGTGAAACTGCAACCAGGATCTCCAAAGAATACCATTCCAGGCAATAAATCCAAGAGCTACTCTAGATCCTGCCTAGCAGGACAACAGAGTAGGACATGCAGGTCACAGTCTGCCCCACAGCTCTAGCTACAAGAGCTTTCATACTGAATAGATCTAAATGAACTGTATATTTAATGTATTTATATAAAAAAAAACAGGGGTGGGCAACTTGTGACCCTCCTAGAGTATTTCTTCATGATGACTTTACTGAGAGCCACCACAGCCAGTGCAAGCTCCATCTGGCTCCCTGTGGCATTACTGCATAATGTTCCAGGCATTGCCACCAGCATTACAACACAATTTAGTGGTAGAGCAAATGCAGCCCTGGTTCAATCACTACCTTTTTCTAGTTAAAGGGATTTTAGAGAGTAGGGCTGGGAAGAAAACCCTTTCTGAGAGCTTGCCAAGGTGCTGTCATTGGGATGTACAAGAAATTAATTCCAGCTCATTATTGACCAGGATTTAACCATTCTGCACCTCTCTGAACTGAATGCAGACATGAATGCAATCTGTGGTCAAAGTCTGTACATTTCCAAGCTTGTGATGTGATTCACAGAACAAAAAATGTGTTTGCAAAATGTGTACATTTGGAAAATGTGCATGACTGAAAATGTGCACGAAAAATACAGATTTTTGAAAAATGCAAACAAACACACTTTAATCAATGTGTACATTTCAAAAGTGCCCACGACCGAAGCATACGTTTGGAAAAATGTGCATGAAAATGCGCACGGGTTTTTGTGCAAAAAGAAAAAAAGTTCACAATCTGATATGGACTCGAGTTGGAAGGAGCTTTGAGATGGAATTTGGAGAACCTCAACAGACTTGTGTTTTGCTGATATGCACAACAGACCAAATCTCTCAAGAAGCATAGGGCTCTCGTGTGGCACAAAAGTTTGTAAAGAATCTCAAAGAAACCTCACGTTGCTACCACCATCATGTCCACACAAAATAGACAGACATTGTGTTTCCCTACTGTATGAGACCTCCTTTGCCAGGATGCTGGAGCCGGGGAGCTGGAACAATCAGTGGCTTGCTGTGAAACGACTTTCAAACAGAGGACTGTCCTCTGAAGTAGGACACCTGGCTGCCCTATGCAGTCCCAAATTCCCTGTAAGCTCTCTAAATAGTGCACATGTGCATATATTGCAAAACATAAACAATCTGCTTCCTTCTTCGCAGATAAAGTTGACTTGGACTCCAATATTGAGGCAGGTCAGAGTGATGTAACCTTGGCCACCGCGTGTCCAGTTGTTTTGGATTCTTTTCAGCATGTGGCTCTTGACGATGTGGGCAGGGTATTTGGAGCGGTGAGGGCACACCACCAGCCAATTCAACCCTTGCCCTTCTTAGCTGATTATATTGGCCAAAGTGGGACTGATTAAGGAAAGTGATTAATGCCTCTTTGCAGGAGGGGATTGCTCCCACTTGCTTAGAAGAAGCAGTAATAAGACCTTTATTAAAGAAACCTTCCCTGCCTCAACCCAGGAGATCTGTCTAATTATAAGCCCATTTCAAATGTACCATTCTTGGCTAAGGTGGTGGCATTGCAACTCCAGATACCTCTGGATGAAACTGATTATCTGGACTGATTTTGATCGGGTTTTCAGCTGGGATTTGGAACTGAAACTGCTTTGGTTTCCTTGGTGGATGACCTGCACCAGGAACTGGATGTGGGGGTGGTGGGGAATTACTGTTTGTCTCCACAGCCATTGGCCTGTGGTGTCCCACAGGGCTCTATCTTGTCCCCATGCTGTTTAATAATGACATAAAATCACTGGAAGAGGTCATTAGGAGCTTTGGAGTACGGTGCCACCAATATGCTGATGGCACCCAAGCTTCAATTGGTGCAAAACGTGCACTGGAAGCTTCAAAGTGATGCAAAATATGGCAAGTAGGCTGTGAATCGGTGCACGGCAATTGGGACCATATTACATCTGTCCTGAAAGACCTGGTTGCCAATTGCTTTCTGGGCACAATTCAAGTTGTTCATCTGGATCTTGAAAGCCCTACATGGCTTAGGACCTGGCTATATTAGGGACCGCCGCTCTCACTATGAACCTGCCCAAGTATTAAGATCTGCAGGAGAGGCCCTTTTGAAGGCACATTATGCACAGACAGAGGCTCGTTTGTCAGACACACGTGAAAGGGCTTTCTCCTGTGTTGCCCCCAAATTATGGAATGTGCTCCCTCAATAACTACAGTTGCCATCCACTCTCTTGGCCTTTAGAGAGGTTGTAAATACACATCTTTTCAATTTAGCCTAGAGTGTTGGACTGGGACTCAGGAAAACCGGGTTCTAGTCCCCAGCTCGGCATGAAACTCACTGGGTGACTTTGGGCCAGTCACTGACTCTCAGACTAACCTACCTCACAGGGTTGTTGTGAGGGTCAAATGGAGAGGAGGAGGAGGAGGATTATGTAAGCCGCCTTGGGTTCCTTGCAGGAAAAAGGTGGGGTATAAATATAATAAATAAAATAAATAAAATAAATATTCTTTAATGTGTCAGGTTTTTTAAAAAAATGTTTTTATGTTTTACTGTTTTTAGTATACCTGTTTTTATTGTTGCAAGGTTGCGTTGTTATAAATTGTTGTACACTGCCTGGATGGCTTTTTAGCAAATAAGATGATATATCCATGTTGTTTTGATGATGATGATGATGATGATGATGATGATGATGATGATGATGATGCATATACAGGATTCTGGTATCGGAATGGACAAATCCTATTGGAAGACTGCCTGGATGTTGACAATACCTGGGGGTGGGGAATCTGGGACATGGCAATAAATGAAAAGTTGACACAGAAGTTAAGAGTGCATAGAGGAATAAAGAAAAGAGATACTTTTAGGAAGGACTGGCGAAAATATATAGATTACATGAAAAAAGATTCGAGCAGAGTAACTTTGGAAGAACCTTATAGAAATCTGTGGGACTCATGAAAAGAAGAACATTATAAAGGAATGAAATAGGATAAATCAACATATTACTCTGGAACAAAAATAGAAAATAAAATTTTGAAACTGACCAAGTTGGAGGAGGGTTTGGAGGTGGGATTATGTATTAATATTAATGTGTTTTGTTTATTTTTTAATGTATTATTTTTTTCTTTTGAAAATGCAATATATTATAGGAATGGACAAATCTGTCAAGTTCAGTTTCACTGAATTTCTCATTTTTCCTACAATAAGTTAATTCTATCCCAAATATAATGCAGTTTTGTGCCCATGTTTCCCCACAAAGTACATTTGTGTGCGTACTTTTTCCTATTCTACGCATTTTTGTGTGCATTTCCCCCATTATACACATTATTGTGCACATTTTTTAATTTGCAAACTGCATTGCAAAAGTTGGGAAGTGCGAATATCGCTGCATTGCTTCATGCATTACAGTTCATGCATAGGTTTGGGAACTGCAGATTTGGTAAATGCGAACCCCAGGAATGCAAACCCAGTGAATCGCTCACTTATCCATACTGCTGTATGTGTATAAAAAAGGAAAGACTCCTATGGGCCATATCCAAATGAAGTGCTGAGCCCCCATCAAATCTGTTCCACAAGTGAGACCCACCACGTGTGCAACGGAGATTTAGTGCTTCTGAAAGCAACCAGAAATGAGCAGAAACTCTCATTTCTGGAATGGGGCACCTCACACAAGGGAGCTCCACTGACCTGTCCTGATCTAGAAACGAGAGTTTCCACTCGTTCTGGGGCTTGCTATAGGAAGCATTAAAACTGTTGCTCAAGTGGTGTGTCCCATACCATTTACGCACTGGAATCAGAGGGAGGGACCACTCACACAACAGGCCCTGGTGGATACTGCCCAATGAATCAGATATGAACCCCTAGCATATTTCTTCATGATGAAATAGTCCATCTATTCACAGGAAATTAACAATGTATATTTGCTCCTGTTTTCAATTTTAGCATGTTATCAAAATAATTCTTACCCTACCCCATCACACACACATGAACAGCATCTGCCACTGAATACAGAAACCATTTAGTGCGAAATATGTCTGTCTCCGTTTGAAAATTGACTATTAAATCAATTGAGTGCTTTATGCTAGACTCTTCTCTGGCATGTGGTGACTAAAATTTGGCTAGCTTGTCACTCATCCCATCAGGTTGGGGTTCTTTTGAGAGAGACAGACAGACAGACAAGAAGAGCTTGTGGGTTGTTGTTTTGTTTTGTTTTTTTGGTCTAATTACAAAAATGAAGCGCAGCTGTGAGATACTCATATTGCAAATCATGAAATGTGAGCTCACTATCTCTGCGCGCAACTCATTTATTACCAGGTTGCAGACACCTTGTGCTGTGCCTCTGTACTCTGTTTTGTTCAAAGAGGCTGGCATGGAAAATAAATTACCTTTAAGATCTGGCATACAGGCTGGCAGTATGTTTATATGCAGAGGAAATATTTCCTTAGCACCTGGTTTCCTCTTGCTAAACCAAACAGAACTTAGCATGTGTGCACTCCCCCTGGGGGCACGTGTGCCAAGACAGAATGACTTCCTGTGCAACTGAGGACTGCCATTACACTGGGAAACCCCCTCACTGAAATCCAGGTCAACAAGCCTGGAGTGGAGACATGCTCAAGTAGAAACAGAGAACCATGAACAAGGCAAAGACCATGAGGAGTAACACAGAGTCAATATGGTGCTGTGGTTAGACTAGGACTGGGGCAGTCAACGTTTAAATCTCTACTCAGCCATGAAACTCATTGGGTGATCTTGGACCAGTCACCATCTCTAAAGCTAACCTATTTCACAGGGTTGTGGTGAGGATAAAATGTTTGCAGTGGGGGGAGGGACCATGTGTGCCATTTTTTAGGGATGTATGAGGATTTTGTTTCAGCTCACAAATCATTCGAAAATGTCCCATTCAAAACCCCAAATGTGAACAGGAGTGCATGTTCTCCAAAAATGTTTGCCAATTTCTGAACTTGTGTTAGCATTTGCAAATTGTGCATGTCTAAACATACACACTGCTAAAAATGCTCAACTTTTAAATGCACAACGTTTAAAAATAAACACTTTTTAATATTCACATATTCATGCCTTAATGGAGAGCAAGTGTACACATTTAAAAATGTACACTTTTTAAAATGTGCACTTTACATTGTTCTTTTTAAGGTTGTATATTTTTTAGTCAAGGGGGGGAGTGTGCACTTTTGAAAAATGTGCACTTTCTCTGTTAAAAAAAAGGTTGCAAATGATAATGGAAGAAAGACAAACTGAGCTTTGAAGTAAAGTTCAGAAAATTTCGGTGAGCTCAAGCATACCTGGTTATCCCATCCCTAAATTTAAGCAATATGTAAATGTAATATATAAATTCATATTGTGACTGCCAGATAAGATGGTGGGCAGGGGTGGGCAGAAAGTATATCTCCCAGCATTTGGGATGTCAACTCCCAGCATTCCTGACTGTTTGCCATGCTGCCAGGGGCTTCTGGGAGCTGAAGCCCCAAACATCTGGAGATCTACCTTCTGCCCACCCCTGTTCTAGAGGAGAATTAGCTCAGCAGCACTAAGGCTACTAAGCTTATTCTATAAACCAGGGGTAGGCAACTTGCTCTCCAAGATGTTTCTGGACCACAACTTCCCAAAGCCCCAGACAGCATGACCAATTGCCCGGTGTTATGGGAGTTGTGGTCCAAAACATCTGGAGGGCAGCAAGATTGCCTACCCCTGCTCTAAACAGTTCCTTGGAGTCAACATAGTCAGACAACAGCCTGGATCCAAATCCTGAGGGTGAGTTGTGAGAAATAATCACTTTCTAGCCCCTAACACACTTTAACCACCACCACTGCCACCCTTCATCGCAAATTTAAGGCAATTTTAGCAAACATATTATCGAGGAAGAATTGTTATATCATTTTGACAATGGTCCTGATTTAAAAATAATAGTTCTTCTAATTCTAAGCATTTAACAATGGAAAAAATCAAGTTTGCTTACAACGGATTTGTTACCAAAGTAATTAATAAATAAATCAATGGCTTCAAAGTATGTGGTAAACTTTCATCGGGATAAAAGAAATATGGTCTTCAAAAGACTTTGGGACAGTAGACAATCCATACTTTTAGATAACTGGAGATTTTTAGTAATATAAGGAAACAAATTAAATAATATGAAGATGCGCTTCAGGAAATACTTCAGGAAATACTGAAACATTAAATTGTTATTGTAATTCCTCTTTGTTTCTACTGAAAGTTATATATTTTGTTTGTTTTTTGGGAAAAAATATTGAAGTTGGGATGGGGGGAAGAATTCAAATCATATTTCTGACCCATTATTAGTAGTATGCGATCACTCATGACCGAGTAAGATTGTCTTCCAGGCAGTGATGGTGCAAGGCAGTTTGGTGCCCTAGGCAAGATCAGATATTTAGCGCCCCCCTTCCCACTTGAGAGCGCTATATTTTTCCCCCCAAGGCATTTCTGGCACCCCCTTTAGCCCTGCGCCCTAGGCAGCTGCCTAGTTGGCCTAATGGTAGCACCGGCCCTGCTTCCAGGATAAAACTACAAAAAGAAAATTCTAAAAGGAGTAAATTCTAAAAAAATGTGTAGACTCTAGTGATGGGTCCGTAAGTGACTGTGGAGGCTAATTCTAGATCCACACAGCTTCCCACAGTGAGGACACAGGTTACCAGATGGAATATGGTCCTGTAAAGGATTCGTTTGACGTGCTTTTCGCCTAGCACGTTTCTCCCTTTCACCTTGCACTCGGGCTTCTTCAAAGTCCATGGAACCTTTGTGAAAGGCCAACCTCCATTTAAATCATTCATGGGCCAGAGCTTCCCAGTTTTCGATGTTTATATTGCATTTTTTTAGATTAGTCTTAAGAACATATTTAAACCTTTTATACTGACCACCGATATTCCACCGATATTTTTCATATGCTTCTGCAAAAGCATTTAGGATAGTTTGGAGATCATCCTCTGAATGTGCGGAGACCACATTATCATCAGCATACTGAAGTTCCACAACGGAGGTTGTAATTACCGTACTTTTTGCTTTCAGCCTACTGAGATTAGAAAGCTTTCGATCTGTTCGATATATAATTCCCACACCAGTGGGAAGTTTCCCCTCGACAAGATGTAAAATCATGGCAATGAAAATAGCAAATAATGTTGGGGCGATAACACATCCCTGTTTAACACCTGATCCCACTTTAAATGGAGCACCATGAGAGCCGTTGTTGTCCAAAACCATTGCCATCATGTTGTCATGGAGAAGTCGCATGATATTCAGAAATTTATTGGGGCATCCAATTTTCATAAGGATAGTCCAGAGAGCCGTTCGATCTACAGTATCAAAGACCTTAGCCAAATCAATAATATTTTTTTTGGGAAAAAATATTGAAGTTGGGCTGGGGGGAAGAATTCAAATCATATTTCTGACCCATCATCATCATCATCATCATCATCATCATCATCATCATCATCATCATCATTTCTATACCGCCCAATAGGCGAAGCTCTCTGGGTGGTTTACAACAATAATAAAATTTTACAATAAAATACAATTATACAATAAAATACAATTTAAAAAATACAAACAATAAAAACATCGAAAAATTTACACTAAACATTTTTAAAAAAACAATTTTAAAATTACTTAAACTGCTAAGACTAGCAGGATAAAAAAAAATACATAGACTGTTTTAAAAAGGTGATATAACCACCACCCTGTGTACTATTTGGAGCTGTAAAATGTCTCAGCATAGAGGGCAGTGTTAACCTGGCGCCGAAAAGATAATAAAGTTGGTGCCAGGCGGGCGTCAGTGGGGAGGCTGTTCCACCATTGTGGGGCTATGAGAGAAAAGGCTCTGCCCCTTGTTGCCACCTTCCAAGCCTCCCTCAGGGATGGCAGTCGGAGGAAAGCCCCAGATGCTGAGCATAGTGTCCGGGTAGATTGTGGTTGGGAGAGGCGTTCTGTCAGGTATTGCGATCCCAAGCCATGTAGGGCTTTATAGGTTAAAACCAGCACCTTGTCACTGGTAAATCTCTGCCCCATTTTCTTTCTATTTTTGCCTTTTGGAAATGCCTTGTTAATATTTTGTTAAGGTAAGCTGCTACAGTTAGGGTGTAATCCAATGTGGCTGCCCATAGCCCTCTGAACTTGGGAAGATTACAGCCATCCTATGCAGAGTGGGAGGAGCGCTGTGTGCCTCCGTGCTCCTCTGTCCTGCTCTGTAAAGCAGCCGGGCAGCAGATTTTGGCCATCTAACTGCGGCGCTTTGGAGGAGGAGGGAAGGTGGCTGGAGCACCGCCAGGATATGTCATATCTTGGCAGCACCGGTCTCCTCCTCTCCCCATCCCCCAGAATGCCCTCTTCTTATGACCTCGGAGAAGCAGGTGACGTGGTTGCGACGACACGGTCCCTTACACTTTAGGACCAGGCGCATAAACCCTTCTCAGGCCAAGCATCAACACTTGAAAACTTGAGTGGAGGGTCAAATGAAACCTTCCCCCTACTAATGAGGGAAAAGATTAATTCTGGTTATTAAGGATCTATTTTTAAATTTATGATACTGGGGGTACAAAGGTGTGAGTGTAGATTTGAAAGTAATGCAGGTTAATAACACCAAGCTGACACGTAGGATTTGGGTAGCAAACAAAATAAAAATAAGTTTATTTTAATTCTCAAAATCTTAGTTCCAGAAAAAAACTTAAAACCTGCCTATCCCAAACACTTTATAATTAACCTAAGCCCCTACAATTCTAAATACTTTCACATCTCATACAATCACTGATTCCTCTTAAAACTCCTGACAAGACACGAATAATCCAACTAACCTAACTCCCAACTCTCCCCACACTCCAAACACTCTCCCATAACACACTAACCCGACTCAACTCCTTAACTTCACTGAAACACTCCTTATATACTCCTCCCCCCACCCTTTCCAAGACATCACAAACCACACCCACTCAGTTCAACATTCTATACTCACTAAATATACTAATGCAGACATACACCAGGGAACTGAATTGTGGGGTTACGCCACAGTGGTTCTTTCCACACCGGCTGTGTTTGTGTGTGGGGGGGAGGAATCTGAGCGTGAATCCCTAGGTCCAAGGTCAGAGCTCTTTTCCGACCTCGGATCTGGGAATCCATAAAATCCTATGGGCTTCTACATGCTGTCTCGGGGCCATAGGATTGCTCTGTTAGAGTTCTTTGGGATTCCTAGCAGATAACCTTCTGAGAGGTGTGTATGCATCCGGTCTCTAGTGTGCTTAGGTATATATGCACATGTCCTTTATTGGCAGAGGCAAGTAAGAAACAATCATAAATATGCGATTAATTTATGAAATATAAGCAAATATAAGTAGGAACAGTTTAATCAAGTGATCCCTAAATAAATAAATGTGATGTTTGTGGCATATGAGATATATGAAGCTATAGGATATTGATATTATTATATTATTACCACATTACAATCAGTATATAGGGTTGTATCCTACTGTTAGTCTCACTTAAACCCCATTCATTTCAATGGGTCTACTCTAAGTAGGACTAACACTGAATACAACACATAGATTAGTTTACAGTTGCATTAATTTTTATTTAAAAATTCTGTTTATACATACCATATTAATACTGCATACTATTAATTCATGTAGAATTTGAGCCTGGAGCCTGTTGTAGATAAAAGTATTGTAAGCAGGTTATGTGATCAAGAATAGGCAACAAGCTGCAGGAAGGCAAAGATGCTGCAGTAGTCCAGAACTCTCCAGTTAACTTTGGTAAAACATATACTCAGACCACTATAGAATGTCCTACAGATTTTTAGCTATAGCAAAAGGATTTGTATTCCCCAATTTTATCATGTCTTATTTGCCGTTGTTTAAGTTAAATCCATTAATGGAAAAATAAATCATGATTAGCTCAAAGCAAAAACAAATGTTGGTCGATAGTCCCAGAAAAAAAAGTGGTTTGGCTGAAATAGCTCTTCAAAAATGTTTAATTGGATCAGTGAATTCATATTCATAAGCAATGATCAGGACTGTGTATATAATGGGATTCTGCAAAGCACATAAAAATCCCATAGTAGTGGTATTTAAAGGGCTGGATTTAAATCCCTGTGTATTCAGCCATGTGTCTGGAGCTGAATTAGGGTTGCCACCTCTTTTTTTTTTGACACACTCCTCATCTTTAACAACTATATGGTAAGACATGGTCCTCATGCTGGGAATAGTACTATCGATTGAATTTGGGTGGTACAGATAGGTATAAATTTCAGTTGGTTAATTTTTTTATAGGAACTTATCAAAATCCACATATTTCTTCATAAATGGGATGGAAAGCTTGAGATTTAAAAAAAATTGAATGTGGAAGAAAGTGAAATTAACAGATTCATCCATCCCTAGCACTTCAAATTAGGATGAGAAAGGAGGGGTAGGGGAAATGAAGCAGAGGAAGGCTTCCTGTTCTGGCTTATAGTGGAACTGTAAGGAAACACAGCAGATGCAGCCTTCGAAATGTAACTGTCCTTTCAGGAAAGGATGTTAGCCATTTGTGAATGTTAAAATTTATACAGCAAAATAAAGCTCATAGAAGGTACCTATATTGTCCTAGAATTAATCCAATCACTTCAGTGCCCAATTGCTGTTTCTATGAGAAGCAGATATAATCTCTAAATAAGATCGTGTCGATAGAATATAGACACAGAGTTGAGAGGATCCATTTTGGACAGTGCTGATAGCTGCTATTTGCCATCTGCTCTTCCAAATCCAATATAATGGTGGAGGAAATTTCCCTTATAATTAACATAGAGATTAATTCCTCTCCATTCTACTGAAGTGACAAGGGAGTGATTTACTTGCTCATTTCAATCTTCATCTTTATCCCCTAACATGACCCTGGAGGCCTGGCCATATGCCTGGTCCAGCTTGATTGTCACTCTGGTCCTTAATGCTGGCACACCTGTGAGAATCGCAAACTGTAGAAATGCTCAATGCTGACTTGGGCAAACTGTTTTCTCAGAAGTGGATCTGCTCCACACGTCAGTCCACACAGTAGCCCAACAAAGGATGTTTCTTCTTTCAAAGACAAAGTCACATTACAACTATAGGAAGGTGCTTCAAGAGATCGATACATCCAGAGACAGAATGGCAAAAAGCAAAAAGGTAGACAAAACAGATATATTAACAATGGATAGATGAAATTCTTTCAGAAGAGGAAGCAAGGTGGATCTTGAGGCTGAAATACAATGACTCCTTTTAGCCATAATGAGTCTCCCGACCTTGCAACACTCCATTGAAATACAGCTGTTTCTAATCAGGTTTTGTGTACTGAAATGCCTAGTTTCTTCTCTCAGATCTGACATAGCATAGGAGACTGAAGAGTAAACAACACTTGTTGCATTGTACTGTCAGTTTATCTCTGAGAGATGTGAATTGTATATTTTGTATATTTTAAGCCTCTCTTTCTTTAGGTTTTGCAGTTTTTTAGTATCTTTGTATGGTGATGGACAGCTGTATTATTGATGTGGTATACGCTGTTGAACACAGGGAATATTTAAACTCTGTGAATGCTGCATATTTGGTTTTGTTTGTTTTTTGATTTCCCTGAAGAAGGGCCTTAATGTGGTCCAAAACACATTGGAACCTTTTTCTTTCATTGAATAAAACATCCTTTTTGTCTACCCCTTTGCTTTTGGTTTTTTGGCATTCCTTGTGCCCTTTTTGTTGGCTTAGTGTTTTCAGGGGGCTGGAGAGGGTGCCATGGGAAAGAGAGGGCAGGGAAGTCAACTTCCGCCAAGTGCTGTTGATCAAACTTAAACCTGGATCCAGCCCATTGTATTTGGCCAGAGGGGTCAGGGAGCAGAGGTGGCCACCAAATGGAGTGGCATGTAAGCAAGAAGAACCTCTTCTCACTATTTGGGTCTAGGAGATTTATTTAATTATTTATTTATGCCTTTTATACCCTGCCTTTTTTCCTGCAAGGAACCCAAGGCGGCTTACATAGTCCTCCTCCTCTCCATTTTATCCTCACAACAACCCTGTGAGGTAGGTTAGGCTGAGAGTCAGTGACTGGCCCAAAGTCACCCAGTGAGTTTCATGAGTTTGGACTATCAAAATGATAATTTAAAAAGTGAGGGCTTTCGCTATCTCAAAATGATAATTTAAAAAGTGAGGGCTTTCGCTATCTCTGGAAGACTTGATGATCATCAAAAGGCTTCCTGTTTTTGTGGATCTGGAAGCCCCAGGAAAGACATGTGGTATTCCAAGTGGACTATGGTTGCCAGCAACCTGCTCAAGGATGCTTGAGCTTTTGAGAAGGGCTTCTGAAGGGAAGCTCAGCATATTCCCCCATGACAACCACCACCACTTTAGGATTGCTCTGCTGATTAATTAATTGTTATTTTTTTCACTGCTTTTCAGACAAATTCCCAAACCAGTTTTCTTGATATTGCTCTGGTGTAGGATTGAGCTTTAAGTGTTACTAGGCATCAATTCAGTTTGAGTTTAGTTAATCCAGGTTAAAGAACTTCCTTTAACCTGGTACTTCAGATTCACACAGTTGTATGGAAAAGATACTTGCATCAAAGCCTGGAATGTGCTTAGATACTATGATAGTGGGGTGTGAACCTCTGTATAATCAACTCAGTGAGATTGCAAATCCAATTGAGCTCATAACATCTTATACCTGACCTTTGTGTTTAAAAAAAAAAACCACTGGAGGGAAGCTTATACTATCACTAAAATTCTGTTCTGGGTTCAGGGATTCTAGTTAGGGGTAAGGCAGAAATTAGTTTGGTTCACATTTTAATGTCAACTTATCTAATTTTGCACTTTCAAACCAATGTGAAAACTGAAACTCAGATGTCCTTTGAAATTCACATTGGTTTGATTTTGGAATGGAGTTCTCCAGTCAAAAAAATGCATACAAAAATGTATATATCAGTGAAAATGACATTAAAAATACATTATATTAGAAAAATTGCTAGTCAAGATGCATATATTAGGCATAATTGCATATAAAAATGCCTGTATTGGGAGAACTGCACACAAAAAATGTGTACAAATTTTCATGCCATTGCCAACCTTTAAAAAATAAATCCTCGACGTTCAGGATGAACCAAACTTAAGACTGAAAAAATGAGAAACTGAGAGAAAATGAAATTTTCATTCATCCATCCCTAAATTACTATTAGGTCCACCATGTTCTTCTTCTTGTTGTTCTCCAGCATTTTCATTCATGTGGTGCATCCATTCCATAGTCAAAATGTTAATTTAAAAAGGGATGGCTTTGAACTCTGGCAAAGTTCCGTAATACATCAAAAGGTTTCCTGTTTTGTGGATCTGGAAGCCCCAGGAAAAGTGTGTGGCATTCCGAGTAAGCTCTGGTTGCCAGTATCCTGGTCAAAGATGCTGTCAAATTGCCATTCCAATCATCATCATCATCAGGCGATCACTCGTGACCGAGTAAGATTGTCTTCCGGGATAAAAGGAGGAAATTCTAAAGAAGATTGTGTAGACTCTAGCAATGGGTCCGTAAGTGACTGTGGAGGCCAATTCTAGATCCACACAGCTTCCCACAGTGAGGACACAGGCTACCAGATAGAAGATGGTCCTGTAAAGGATTCATTTGACGTGCTTTTCGCTTAGCACGTTTCTCCCTTTCACCTTGCACTCGGGCTTCTTCAAAGTCCATGGAACCTTTGTGAAAGGCCAACCTCCATTTAGATCGTTCATGGGCCAGAGCTTCCCAGTTTTCGATGTTTATATTGCATTTTTTTAGATTAGCCTTATGAACATCTTTAAACCTCTTATATTGACCACCGATATTCCGCTTTCCATCCTTGAGTTGGGAGTAAAGTAACTGCTTTTTAAAAGCAGTTACTTTGCCATTCCAATAGCGCTTAGCTAGAATCCACTGAGCTGATTTTAAATCAAAGAGTAAGGTTTGTGAATGCTGTGATCCCTTCCCAAAAAGTCTACCAGGCTTATTTTACACTCTACATAAAAGAGGCAGTTTGCAAACCATGTCAAATTACACCTGGCCTGGCTGTACTGCATTAAGAGAGAAAATGCCAGTATAAATATGGAAATCACATTTCAGAAAATGAAAAATCAATATCTTCCAAGCAGCTTGCCTTCAGTGTATTGCAAATTATTGCTTTGTAATAGCCCATTCCTTTGGAGATCATAAAACCTTGCTAACTAGATTGCTGTGCAGTTGGGGGAGCTGAAAAAGGGACAGCAGGCTGATGAGTGACAAACCCTGTGGGGAGCGGGGATGATTTTTCTATTCTTGAGTGGTGTCACTTTTAGTATCGGTGGAGAATTTGGGAGTGCTGCTATTTGGAGAGTGAGTTTGACAAGGCTAAACAAGATATGTCACCTTACTAGCCCTGCTACCACCACAAGAACTACATCCAGAAAGCTCTCTTATTCAGATCATCTAGGGTTTCTCAGGGAAGTTGGCAAAGCATTTAAACATCTCTTTTCTTTCTTGAGCAGACTGTTGGTAACCTAGAAAAACCCCATGAGTGTCCAGAATTAGCATAAGCAATAAAAAGACTGTTATAGCACCTTAAAGATTATTTATTTATTATGGCATATGCTTTTGTGGGCTAGATGCATACTGAATCTGATGAAGTACACTCTAATCCATGCATGCTTATACCATAATATATTTTGTTTACACTTTATTTTCCTTGCTATAGACATCATCATTACCCCCTGGCAGAATTAGCATGTATATCCAAAGGTCTCTTAGGCCCAACAAATGAAGCAGATTTGACCTTCATGCTTTTGAATTATTGAGGGATTTTTCCATTCATTCAAGGCATTAAACAGAGTGAGTTATAAAAAACAAACAAACAAACCCCATTGTATGTATGTATGTATTTATTATATTTATACTCCACCATTTTTCCTGAAAGGAACCCAAGGTGGTTTACATAATCCTAATCCTCCTCTCCATTTTAATAGTATTTCCCCCTGTACGGTATAACACTAACTGGAAGAATAAGAAGCTTGCCTTGATTAATTTTAGACATGTTCAATGAGATGATTTCTTCACTACTGTGATATACAAAAATAAGAGTGCTCAACCCTTTGGCCTTTCACCTTTAGGTTCTGTAGTTAAATCTGGAAGCGCAGAGGTGGTTGCCTGAAACCTACAAACCAAGACCCTTTCTGACACACTAATCATTACATCTGACCCAATGTCATTTTGTCAATGTATATTCTTTCCCACAGACAGAAATTTTAAAATAGGTCAGTTTTTGGCGCCATCAGTTAGCTCTGAATTCCACCCCTCTCAGCATTAGTCATGTGTACGATGCTCCTTGCAGAAACAGAATTCCCTTGCTGAGCTGAAAAAGGTCATCTCAGAGGTGGTGTTGGAACCCAAAGCCTTTGGTTTTGGGGTATTTAACACACATGGCAATGCTGCTTGTCTGGAGTGGCTTGTGAGTCCCCATGACAACTGTGGGCCTGTCTGTCTCAAATTTTATCTAGTCCAGCAGATATGGCAGGACACATATGGGTCTAGTATTCTGTACTGATCTTCTGATCGATCAGATATACATACCATTGCATTTCGCTGTCACACCAATGATGCATAAAAAAAGAACTTAATGTTTGTAAGATGGCATTTGCTGAATTCCACATAATGAGACATATTTGTTGCTTACTATGGTTAGGGACATCTTAGGCTCTTTCATTATTTCAGTGGATTTTTCTGGTTTACTTCATGCTCTCTCAGGGACTTGCAACTGTAGTTCTGTGATTCTATATCCAGAGAGCATCTTCAAAGTGGCCTGCATATTCTAGATTTCTTGAACAACTTTTGTACATGTGGGGTTCTTGTGTGCACCCCGCCCCACCAAAGCTGTTGTGCAAACTGATATGCATTCTAGCAGTGAGCTAGTGCATGTATGTTGACTATTTATAGATAGGAATGCACATTCAAGTGCTCATCAGAATGTACATTCCATTGAGAGTAATGCAATGCTGGCAAATATTCACTCTTGGAGATGCACATTCAACCCCTGTGGAATACACCTAACTTGCACAAGGGTTTGCACATCCAACAACCCAGAAGGTAAACTAGATGGAATTACATACCAGACAGTTCAGGATAATTGCATACACCAGCAGAACTATGGAAATTGAATGTGTTGAGAAAAAAACAACCTGGCAAATTACCATGACATTCCTATCAACGGGAATGCTCCATTTTTGTGTGTGTGCATCACTTCATGTAGAAGTAGATTACATATTGTTCAATAGGGGGTTCCATCTGAGAATGTGAAACTCTCAGATCACTCTGGTAAGTATTGCTATGACAAGGGTTATATGTTCAAAAGGTTTTCACTTAACTGATAGAGGTAGTTGGGGTGTAAGTGTGTGTAATTCTCATCGAATGGATAATCACAAAATACTGTTTTGCAACCAGAAAATATATCAATGCTGAGACCTGTCTACAGATTGCCAAAAGTCAGCCCTCAGTCCACAATGGGGGCATTTTAAAAACCACTGTGCCTTTTGACAAATCTATTAAATAAAATTGTACAGTAAACAATAACGTAGATGGCCTCGAGTGGGGGGAAAAGATGATATTGACAAGGAATGCCATAACAACACAAATTGCTGGATTGAGTAACTGCATCTGAGTTGAACACTCAAAGGAGTGGGTGGGTACACCACATGTGGCTAAACAAGCCAATCACAAGCTGCATTCAAAGTCCCAATTCTCCAGTTGGAGTTGAAGATTTCATAGATTTCATAGATCATAGAGTTGGAAGGAGCCTACAAGGCCATCGAGTCCAACCCCCTGCTCAATGCAGGAAACTAGAGGAGGGGTCTCCCATCCAAATAATAACCAGGCTTGACCCTGCTTAGCTTTCCACACTCAGACAAGCTGAGCCAGCATAAGCCACAGGCCTGTGCTGTGTGTTGCAATTGTTGCAGATGTGTTGCAGTTGTTGAGAGGTGAGATGTCTTGCCTCCAGGCCTTCTCTGTTCCCTAGTATAAATCAATCATGGATTGAATAAGAAATGAAGATGGAATTCATGTACTGTAAAAGAAGGAGCCCAGTGTCACCTTTCCCACTCCTCCATAGGCTGAACTGTGAATCCTTTAGAAGAGGGCATTCTATGATGGTGTTACTCAGGAAGCATTTAGGGATTCAAAAAGGGAAAGATCATTACCCAGAGTGCAAACATCATCTGCAGAATGAAAGAGACAACATGTCTATGTATATGTATGGGTGACAAAAAACATTTTTTATTAGAAGGTTGTATTCAATCATATTTATATATTTGTACGGTTTAATTAAATCTTGACTTGTGTACTGTACAGACTAAGAAACGGGATCTGCAGAAGAACTAAGGGATCAAATAACTTTCAGAGTAAGTCCCTTCCTCTCTTGGGAGGTCCCTTCCTCTCACGGAAGGCAGATCCTGGCTCCAACCCATAGTCTTATTCTTCTTAAAAAGTAGCCCTCTGACTGCATCAAATTCCTATCGGGAAATGAGTCCTACATCCTCTTTTGTGAAATCAGTACCAAAAAGATGGTCACTGTCTGGTATGACAATGACCCTGTGCATTATGCCAATTTTCCACAATCATATTTCACAATACTGTATGTAGAAGACTGTCTTTTTTCCAGGAGATTCCTGTAAAATGGTTATACAGAGGCTGTACTCCCAGCAGCATCAAATATTACTTCATGAACTATATTTTTCCCCTTTACTACTTATAACTGCCAATTGACATGTTTAATTATCCATATACTTCCTCATGTAAAACAACAACAACAACACACCTTCACTGCATTATAGTAAAATTTAGTACCGTTGTACTTGCAACGTTATTTGCAGGAGACTTATCTGACTTTTCCTCTAGCTTACACCCATTCTGAGAAATTCACAATAGGATTTGACCTCTGCCCTAGTAAAATAAATAGCCTGTCTGTTAATAGGGGGGACAGCTGTCTTTTTTCATCAACTATATAGATGGTGGTACAAAAGACTCCAGAATGGGAGATTGTACAACCGAGCGCACACCAGGTAAACCTTTTGCAAATGCAAGCTATGCACTTTCTTTTGGCTGAGTCTTCTTAGGCTTGGATTTGATGCCCAGGATGGAAGAGGCATATATTATCAATAGATGCAGCCAGGATGAGCATTGGCAAGTGTAGGGAAGTTGTCCAGTCAATCAAATGGCTGCTTGTCACATTAAAAAAAACCCCAACACAGCTTACTTTTATATAGCAACCATCAAAGGTGGCATTGTGAGATGCTTTATGGTAAAAAAGAAAAGAAAAGTCAAACAGGGAGCTAATGCTTTAAAGAGTTCGGCACTGTGTCTCTCCTGCAGGCAGGTGATGTGCAGAGATGGGAGTATGTAATTGAAATGGAAACAAGATGAAATTTAGACAGCAGTAAGGATGCTAATACATGTTCAGGTCTCAGTAGAGAGTTATAATGAGGGTGGAGTGATAGGCAGGAAGTGTCAGCCGGGATTTCATTTCATGCTAATGAGATTCGATGCATGGCATCCCTTCCATCCCCGGGCCATTGCATGATATCCCAATATACTTCAAACTGACCTGAGAAGCACCTCTTGTCTGTAGTTTTAGCTGCCCTGACCTACAGTATGCCCTGCCAGTTCCAGACCATTCTTTAAAATTGTGGAGAAAGCCTGAGCACACACAGTGACATGAACCCTGACACAGTTTCCCCTGGTACACTGGCACCACCCCTTTGCATAATCCCCACCCCGGGGGGGGGGGGAAGGAGGAGACACAGTTCTAGCCAGACTGGCTATACGTGACCACATCTGCATACCCTCAATAGGGCACATTTACATCGATCCACATCGAAGGGCATAAACATTTCAAGGGTGGGGCGCAGTCTCAAAGAGCTGCAGATCACCCCTACAGTATCCCGGAGGGCCAAGAAACACGAGGCGCCACCTCCCTATAGGGCAGAACCAGCCCACCTGGTCCTCAAGGGTGGGGAGGGGGCGGGAGAGGGTAGAAAAAGACAAGCACGGCAGAAAAAAGTTTGTTGGGAACACGGTGCAGGCTGGCACAGGTCAGGTTGCGAGCTACGGCTACGACCAAATTCCCACCCCGGGCAGGACGCCCGGCGATCTGCAAAGCGAACCGCTACGCTAGAAATCCAGAGTCAAGAGTCTCTGGTGCCAGGTAACATTCTGCTTTCGAGAAACGCTACCTAGAAAGCAAATTGAATACTTCCGTTTCTCTACTGATAATGACTGTTCTGTTTATGCTGTGAAATTCCTGTAGTCTATTAGATCCACTCCATTAAACTCTTTGAAATTAACCAGATTGTGGCTTCCCTGTGTTTGGGAAGGGATTCCTTGTCAATATCACTCCCGGCTGGAACGAAAGGTTCTGACAGCCGCGTACAGGGCACAACTTCGGTGCCGGTTAACCCTTAAGGTGCCAAACCCACACAATGGACCCTGGTTCGGTCCTCCACAAAAATATATAATACATGGCTGTATATAGAGGCAGGTAAGTAGGTGGGTAGGTCCTGGGCTGAGTATATTCCATTGAGCTATTCTAATTTACTGCAGTCCCTGATCAGTCATAATTTGCTGCCATCGTATGCCCTTTGTCCGCATACCCCTGGGGTGAAGACATGAGACAATAAACGGGTTGAACTTTTGTGTATGTTGACACATGTGAAAGACAGCATGAGCTGCTTTGTTATACTACCTTTGTTATACTACCATGTGCTGTTCTTCATAAAAAGGAAGCTGTTTTCCATCCTATCTGTGCCTGCTGAGAGTAGAATGTGTTGGGGTATAGAAGCCCGAGTAAGAACTCCACTCCCAGGACACACAGGCTGGGTTCAAACAACATAACCCACACTCAAGGGCTGAGTATGGGTTGAGTGTAGGTTGTTGTTGAAATGTGGCTTATCGTGTTGTCTGAACACAGCCAAGATAACAAACCATGGTGAACAACCCACAGTTCACAATCCAACAACAAACCATGGGTTCTATTCATGGGTTGTCCGTGGTTAACAAGCCAAGGCTTGTTAGAGTAGCTGGGTTCAGACAACACAATAACCCACATTTCAACAACCCATGTTTCAACAACAGCCCACACTCAACCCTTGAGTGTGAGTTATCATGTTGTCTGAACCCAGTCACAGGGAGAGGACATCATCAGCCCCTGAGACCATGCTATTGCTACAATGCTTTATCCACAGTTGCAGAAAACATGGCTGGTGCTTTGCAGCCCTGGGACTGAATCAAAGTGGTCTTGGTAGAAACAGGGAGATAATCTTAGAGCCAGTGTGCTGTACTGGTTAGAGTGCTGGATTAGGACTGGGCAGACCCAGTCCCCACTGGGCCATGAAGCTCACTGGATGACTTTGGGAGAGTCACTGACTCTTAGCCTAATCTACCTCACAGGGTTGTTGTGAGGATAAAATGGAGAGGAAGAGGATCATGTACACTGCCTTGGGCTCCTTGGAGGAAAGGCAGGATATAAATGTAACAAATAAATAAATAAAATAAGATCTGAACCACAAAGTGCGTATTCATTATGCACAGGAAAACAAAGAAGAGGGGTCTAGGCCTTGGGTGCAAGAAGACTGAAGATCTGGTATAAGAAGAGGGACTTCCTTGTTCAGAATGCCCAGCTAACTAGCACTGGCCTTGAGCATTATTTCTGCTTTAACTCAGAAGATGTCCTGGGAAATAATTTTCCAGGGGAGGTTGTCCTAATAAAATTAAGCACACCATAAATCTAATTTATGAGCACATCTCATAAAGCCCCCAGGATTATAATACAGTGATGACAAAATGAAATTCAGCTTTATCTAGGAATCCTCCATTCCAAATAAAGAGAACAAGGATGATTCTCAGAGAGATATTCATAATTAACACTACAGTGCTATGGTCATGATAGGTATCCCCAACAGGAACAGTCTAGGTTCATTTGCAAATACAGTAATACCTTGGATTGCAAGCATAATTCATTCCAGAAACGTGCTTGTAATCCAAAGCACTTGTATATCTCAAGGAGCGTCTCCAGCAACACCAAGTAGGCCGCTCAACAAGATCTGCCACAGACGGCCTTCTCCTTGTCCCTTCAGCCAGAGCAGCTAGACTGGTGGGGAAGAGGAAGAGGGCCTTTTCTGTGGCGGCCCCCGTACTGTGGAACTCTCTCCCGAGTGACCTCCGCCATGCCCCCTCTCTGCTGAGCTTCCGCCGCTCATTAAAAACCTGGCTGTTCAGGCGGGAATATGGGGTGGGTTAAGATTTTTAAAATTTTAATACTGTTTTAAATGTATTTTATCTTGTTTTAAATGTATTTTATCTTGTTAAATGTATTTTATTTTGTACATCGCCTAGGGTGGCCGGTTGCCGGCCAGATGGGCGATTGATAAATGCAAATAAATAAATAAATAAATATCAAAGCGAAATTCCCCATTTGTACACATATTTTTAATTTAAGCTGCAATAAAGAATGACAGTGTAAAGTCTTCATTTTTCTTGACCGTGCTACAGTACTTGTATTGCAAGACGTCACTTGTTTATCAAGTTAAAATTTATTTTAAAAATTTGCTTGTCTTGCAAAACACTTGCAGACCAAGTTACTTGCAATCCAAGGTTTTACTGTATTATTTTAGACTGAAGGAGGACTGATAGATGAAATTATCACTATCATAGTTAGGGTCCAGAACAGTCAAGCTAATTTTTTGGGGGGAGGAAATCAATGCACCAAAGAAAAATAATGAGAGGGTATTGGGTTTTCTAATAAATACTATTAAGGGCGCAATCCTATCCCCCCCCCAACCTTGTCTGGGGCACCATAGGATAGATCAGAGTTGCTGCTACAACCTCGGAAATCCCTTCTGAGGTCGCAGTGGTCCGCAGGACTCAGTCCGCAGAACGCCCTCTCCCCCACTGCCGCAGTTCTTTCCGCACCAGCTGGAATCCGAAGAAGGAACACCATCTTCACTACCAGCGTGGGGGGGGGGCATTTCTGGGGAAGGGAGGGGAGGACCAAGGCGACGTAATCCTCTGAGGAATCCAGGCACTGCCTCAGCCTCTCCTCCTCATGAGGAGAGAAACATTTAGACAGCCAAAATCAGCCATCTAGAAATGTTTTGGAGGCCTCCTCCCGCCTTCCATTGGATGCCCATAATCCTCTGAGTTCAGAGGGTTACGGGCACCCACATTGGATGGGGTTGTAACAAGTACATTTGTTTATTTATTTGTCACACAATTTATGGGACACTTTTCACAATAATCTTCCCTTTGCACAAAGTGGCGTACACAATTATTATTATTATTTTTAAAATACAACAGTTCAGAGCAGCATAAAACATGAATATTTAAAACTTCTAATTTTTTGTAAAAATTATACTGTAATTGTTTTCGATTTTAAATATTCCTTTGCAAAGCTGAAGACTTGTTTTCTTTATAGTCCATATTTCGACACTTGCAAGGCTGCATTGTAATTGCTTTAGGCTGCAGTCCGTGGTATTGGCTTCCCTGGAAGCTTGGTTTACACAGCCTGAATAGTTTTTGTATCATGTAAATGATGGTTGAAAGAAATATATAACTTCCTTTGATATTGTTGCTGGCTAAATAAAAACATCTGGAGAGAATTGCATTGGAAAGAAATTCACAAAAATGAAGAATTCGAAAGAAATTCAAAAGCTACTTAAATAATATAAAAACTCAGTCGAAAAACCAGAAGACCACTTTAACCAAAGGTAGTCTGAAACAGACACATCTTAAGGGTCCATCTGAACGATAATGGGGAGGAAGCCAAGTGTATATCTAAGGTTCAGACTGATCAGTGCAATTCCAATAGCCTGTGCTGGAAATGTGATTTCTTAAACATCAATACCATCTTTGGGTCTTAAATACAGAAGTCTAATTGTAGTATTACAGTGATCAGTAGTTTCTTGCTTTTCCTTCTGGTACGAAAGGAATTAGATGTTAATTCACCAAAACTGTAATCCTATGTGCACTTACTGGGATGCAAATCCTGTTGAACCTAATGGCTACCTCTGAGTAAACATGCATAGGATTGGGTGCATGGGTCCTATTGGCAGATAAAAGATATAAATAGAGGAAATGCGGAAATGAGGTACAAGAAAGAAAAAGAGGAACTATAAAGTGAAATCAGTCTAGCCACTTATGATTTGATTCATACATTTCTTCTTGTACTCAAGTATGCATAACAGAAAATAAATACACCCTATCAAGTGTGAAAGGTGTGCATATGTAGAACTGAGCAAATGTCTCTTTAAAAAAATAGTTGAAACTAGGGCAGGAACTCAGGAACACTTGAAAGGGCATGCAAGCATTTTGTGCTGAGTGGTGGATCTGCCATGCCAAATTATGCTGAGTCAAGTGGTGGTCTTGGGTACCATACCAAATTAAAGTGAAAATCAGCCCCATGCTGCCCTTTGGCAATTTTCTCCCTTTGCAAAGTCATCCCAAAGCATCATTTTCTTTTGTTTTGCACTTAACAATTGACCTGTATATTTCTTCTTGGACATTCCTTGTCAGTTTGTTTTCTTTTACGATCATCCTAAGCATGCAATTAATCAACTGTACCAACTGTAGTTGTGTGTGTTTTTAAAACCTTCTTTTTAAAAGAAAAACCCCTTTTATGTAGCCTGACATGTTCTCCAAAATGTTCGCTTCCCATCCATCTCTCACTTGTTGTCATCACCTATTTTATCTTCTTGGTACTATATAGCTGTGACTCCAGGGAACACACACTTTCCCTTGTCCTACTTTTCATGAAATGCTGGGTTTCCCACAGATTACTCAGTGCCAGTGTATCATTTTCAAATACAGCAGAACAGTCTACTATGTAATACCACAATACCAGAATATTGCTTCCATCTTATTATCTTGCAGTAATCCCACAATCATGGTAAGGTGTCAGAGGAAATGCCACCTGCCTCTTAACATGTCTATTGTCCTGCATTTATCAGTCAAGAACCAGAAGGATGTTAAAATCTAATCCCTGCTCACTTGGTGATACACAGCATGTGTCATCATCTTGGACGAAAGGCTTGGCATCTTCATTCATCAAGCAATTCATCTGAAGCTAGAAATTCCCAAGCAAGAAATCCACTAAATGGAAGATTGGGCTATGACTTTATTTATTTATTTACATTTATATACCACACCACATCTAAACAGATTCCAGAGTGGTGAACAATAAAAGATAAAAAGAATGAAACACAATGTTAAAAGTTTTAAAAAACAGAATACCAATAAAACCACTGTTGGTCAATCAAGGAAGGCTTCTTGAAATAAAGATGTCTTCAGCAAACATTGAAAACAACAGTTCCTCAGAAGGGAGCCACCACACTGAAGGCTCTATCCTGGACTCCAATCAGGCCATAGGTCCATGCAGAACCACCAGGAGCATCCCATCTGATGATTTAGATGACTCAATAGGCATCAATGATTGAAAAGTGGGCTTTTATCATCTTACTAATAGAGAATGTAAATTATTTATTCATTAGGTTCTCACCTGATATCAAATCAGGATCTGGAAACACAGTGGAGTGAAATGACTGCACAATCAGATGGAACAGGGTATAGCAATGGGCAAACTGTAACGGAAAGAGATTTAATTTAGATACATGTATGGTAATATGCAAAGGGAATACTAACACCTAGCAAATCAGGAAACTGAAGACTGGAATTTAGACAGCAATAATGAGAAGGTAGTTTGTGGAGAGTTATGGGGATTAGAATTGGTGGTATAATGATTTAGAGAAAATGTGAATATATGATTAAAATCTGTGTAAATGAATAAATCAAAGGGATGACTTGAAAGATGAAGAGCTGAATGAAATCCTATTTCAGACTTGACTTTCAGATTCTGACTTCCTACTTTACAGGTACTGTGTGTGTTGGGAGGAGAGGCCACAGCTCAGTGGTAGAGCACATGCTTTGCATGCAGAAGGTCCCAGGTTCAATCCCCAGCATCTCCAGGTAGGCTAGGAAGGAGTTCTGCCTAACACCCTGAAGAGCTGCTGCCAGTCAGTGTTGACAATATTGGGCTAGATGGACCAATGGTCTGACTCAGTAGAAGGCAACTTCCTATGTGTGAACACATGTGTTCTCACACACTCATGCTTTCAGATTCGTTTATTCTAACAACTTCAGAAAGTCTGCACAAATTTCAGTTTTCATCAAGATCAATTAGTTCAGTTTCTTAGACAAATCAAAGCTGGTGTTTGATTACTTCGATTGCTTAATGAAACTAAACTTTGCACTTGATTAGTTTGTGAGGAAGTTTTCAAAAATCAACTAATCAAATGTGAGCCTCAACTCTCTTAAGTCATACCATGAATCAAACATCATTCTTTGCTTCCTCTGAAAATGAGCAACCAATCACAAACCTACCAACATAGCATGTTAATGAACAGCTAGGAGTAGATTAAACATCAACAAGATGTTTTTCACAGGTATTTAGTATCTGCAATGGGCCTGCTTGCTCACATTTGTCTTAAACCTCTCGTTGTTATTATATCACATATAGCTATATCACATATATAATACCATTGTCATCAGTATGTGATGGAAATCATATTTAAACTAGTGTCCAGGATCCAAAAATGTTTTAAGTGCATTCAAGGCTTTGCATACACCCTCTGAAATTTTTAACTTTTTTAAATTAACCGACTGGTTCCCATTTGATGGCAAAAACTATATTTGAACAGGAATGGGGGGCAAAGTCCTTCAGTTCAAATTTTAATTCAAATGTACCTAATTTTGAGCTTTTGAACAACTATACAAATCGAAACTCACTTCTCTGAATTTTCAATAGAGTTGTCCAATAAAAAAATGCATACATTTGGGGAAATAACATTAAAGATGTATTATATTAGGAAAATTGCTTGCAAAAATGTGAATATTAGGGGAAATGCATGGATTGGTAGAAATATGTCCAGAAATGCTTATGAATTTTCATGCAACCTTTTTTTAAAAAATCCTCAAAGGATGAACCAAACATAAGACTGGATAAATTCTCAAAGTTCGAGACAAACTGAACTTCAGATTGGTAAAATGAGAAATCAAGAGAAACCGATTTGCACTTCAGCTGAAATCGACAGAGTCGTATATCCCTATTTTTGAAACACACCTCCAAAGTCGCTTGTGATGTGGAATCGAAACTCACTTCTCTGAATTTTGCAATAGAGTTCTCCAATAAAAAATGCATACAAGGATGACATGACCACCCGGATATTTTTGGAATGGCATGGCTTTTAGACAAATTGCCTTTTACCAACATTCAGTTTACTCATTATTTTGTGTGCATGGCAGTATGCAAGCAGATAAACTGGAGCTGAGGAACAAATCTTCTATACAAATATAGGCATTGCTTAAATGGAACCAGGGAAGAGGAAACCTAACATTCCCTCAGGTGAGTGACAGTCCCAGTCAGATGCTCATCCAACTAGGGGAACAGGTTGCAGGTGGTGAACACATAGTTCTCTTAGCAAAGGTAGATTTCACATCATCATCCATGACAGAAAGCATAGTTTTTAACCATTTTGAAGGCATACTGGTCCAATGGCTTTGGAAAACTAGTAATCATCCCCCCCCCCAAGAGACCTTGAAAGGAATAGCAATACTTTCTAATATCTCATGGACTTTTATGGGAAATGGATGACGACCAGCTTGCAAAGAATTTGGTTTTGATGTATGTGAGTGGCTTCTTGCTATGCATTTTGAATCTAGGTCCTAGTTCTTGTGTGGGGGGGTGCTGTGCATACATTGTATCTCATATAGAGGCATAAATGGCTGGTCTTCTATTTAAAATATGTACAAATGGAGTTGAAACTTTCCTGCTCACCACACACAAGTGGTTTGAATGGGAAAGTCATAGGACCAATTCATACAAATGGAATATGATGACATGATGTTCTCAATAATCCCATGAGTTATGAAAGAAGCAAAGTAGTACTCTGTTGACCTGAAAAAAGAAAGAGTATACTTGGTAATGAAAAATACTGGAAGGCATATAGTGTGGCATATAGTTAGTGTATAATAAGTATATATAGTATATACACATACCGGTATATAGAAGTGTATAGTATTACAGGGTCACAGTCGTGGCTTAACGGTGAGTCAGCTGAATTGCATTCCTCCATTACAACCAGAAATCGGAGGGAGCAAGGAAGTAGGTTCTATGGCTTATATACTGAGAAAACAGCTCAATGGACTGATCTGAAACTTGGCAGTGTAGGAGAGGCCTTTGTCTTGTCCATTCTCTCATTTCCAGTGCAATCATATACCTGTCTACTCAGAAGAAAGATCCACTGAGTTTAATGTGGGTTACTTCTGGGTAAGGGGGTATAGTACTCCAGCCTCAATTGGCTTTAAAATGCAATGCTTTACCTGTAGCAGGCGGCTGAAGTAGATGACACAGACATTCAAGTTTCCTTCCAACGCTTTCATTCTATGTGGACTGTATTGGTTGCCAGCTGAGAACTTGTAACAAGGAATGGTGGCTTCAGTTGCCTAGACTCCCATGTGAACAGATTCCAGTGAACAGACAAATCTGGGACTGAAGTCCACTGCTCTGCCCCGTCCAGCTGCAAGGTAGTAGTGAAGCTGGAACTAAGCACAGCATAGGATACCGTGCCATATGCATGTTGCCTAAATGACACATCTGATAATGGTGTGGCCCTTAATAGCTTTCATTTCCTAGCATTTTGGAGCTTTAGTGAAGATAGAAAGCCCTTAACACAACATGCTAAACCAAAACTTTTTTGTTTATTCAATATAGTAAGAATTTATAGGCTTATATTAAGGCAAGTAGTACGGGGCATGATGCTTTGTTGCCAAACAGTAATACCTTGGATTGCAAGTAACTTGGTTTGAGAGCGTTTTGCAAGACAAGCAAATTTTTAAATATTTATTTATTTATTTATTTACTTGATATACAAGCAACGTCTTGCAATACAAGTACTATAGTACGGCTTAAATTAAAAATCTCTGTACAATTTTTTTGGGGGGGATTTCGTTTTGATATAAGAGTGTTTTGGATTACAAGCACGTTTCCGGAACAAATTATGCTCTCAATCCAAGGCATGACTGTATGTTGTTGGGATAAGGTAAAATTAACTTGGGCTTTTATTCTGCCAGCAGGGGAGTCCCTGAGCAGAGTTCCATTGAGAACACTCCTGCTGGTGTAAAGGTGGTGGGGGTGATTTTTAATTGATTTCCCCCCCTCCCGCTGCAGCCCCCAGCACCATCTCCACTACTGTTCAAGAATATATTGTTGGGAGATGTAGAGTATGGCAGGGGGAGGGGGAATTAGTGCATATATCACCTCCTTCCCCTATTCATCCAGCAGAAAAGCTCTGTTGCATCAAAGGCTTACTGCGGAACCCTTCTGTCTGTCCATGGGAGGCTTTTGCTGGATCTAGCTGTTGAACTTGAAGAGTTGAAAAACCAAAGGCAAAGAGTGGCTATAGTAGACCTTGTGGTGATTTCATTGGGGTTTGTCAAATAGGTTGTCCTTTACTATACTGATTAATTGTAAGAAACATACTGTAGTCCCTTTATATGGAGAAAAAAAAGAGATTATTTCCCTCCGCTCAAGATTGGTTGGGAAAGTTATAGAGGGTTGTAGTTATGTACAAATTTAAATTGAAGAGAAAGTCAATAATCAACTGCGGTTCATTTCTTAAGAACTTTTAATGCCTTCCTCACTATCAAACTAGCACTTTTAATATCCTTGCTGAGATTTTCATATTGCACCGGAACAATTACCTTCTTTGTGGTGGCCAAACAGTGTTTTAATATCTGGAATAAAATCCATAGGAAAAGTGTAATTCATTCTGCTGAATGAATAGGCTTTCTGTTCTGAACAGGCTTTCTATTCTGCATCTTTGACATTAGCAGTATCTGTGCTTGCATCTTTAACATCAGCTGCAATACTAATCTTGCTAGATGCTACAGGTTGCTCCTGGTCAGAACTTTGATTGTCATACAATTTGTAGCTCCAGGCTCTCATCAGATTGGTATGTAAATGGAAACAGATGCCTTTTGTAATACCTGTAATGGACTGTCTCAGCCATTAGATCTGGTGCAATCATTTTCTGAGGGCTCTTTCTCTCCAGGGGGAGTTTTTATTGCATTATTCATAGATGCTATTTCCACAGTAAACTCTAGCCTACTTATGATTACAACCTGACTCCCCTGCCCCCCCCTTCATGTTTCTTGCTCCCCATGCAAAACTCAAGGCCTTGGCATTTTTGAATTCCTTAGAGAAAAGCCTTCTGTAGCTACAAGAAAGTCTGAGCTGCCAATCAAGATGTTCCCAGTTTTAATGGCACATTGTGATATGCTTTGTTGCAATTAGTAATTGTGAAGATTGCATTGACATGTCACAGGGTAGGAAGACAAAACAGTTTCACCTGCTACTACCACTGGGACCTGCAGAGGAAAATGTAGTAGCCCACTGGGGTCTCAGAAACCCATAGTTTCAATTGACCTTCCCTCCCCAATTCAGAGCGACACTAAATTACTGATGAGTTAGGATTAAATTCACATTTCACAGTTCCTTCTGCAAACTTTTCTGATCCATTCTTAAGAACACCTAAGGGTGCAATCCAATGGGGCTGCCTGTAACCCTCCAAACTCAGAGGATAACAAGCATCCTGTGCAGGGTGGGAGGAGCACAAAGGTGGAGATTTTCCCACCCTGCAACTCAGCTATTTCAGCAGTCTAACTGAGGTGCTTCGGAGTGGGAGGGAAGGAGGCTGTAGGATACCTTGTATTATGGTGGTACCTGTCTCCTCCCCTCCCCAGCCCACCCCACCCCCCAGAACGCCCACTTCAACCCATCTCTGAGGTTGCTCTTACAACCTTGGAGATGCAACCGGCGCAGTTCTTTCCGCACCGACTGCAAGGGGAGGGCTCTCCGAGCGCAGAGTCCAAGGGCGGAGCTCCTTTCCGACCTGAGAGCTGGGACTCCGAAAAATGCTATGGCCCTCTAGATGATTAGGATTGCTCCACCCATGAATAGGTTCTACTATAGAAGAAGAAATAAGTAAAAGAAGAAATTATAAAATAATTTGTTAGCAAAGACTTCTAGAGCTCTGGATGTGGTGGCTACAAGGACCAAGGGCTGTGTCCTCCAGTTTGTAAAACAGAGCATTGGCCTTGCAGACTGGCAGTTGCCATCATCAGGTGATGTGTTAATTATGTACTGTACTGCAGTAAAACAAGTTTATAAGGCATTAGTTCTCTGTGCCTTAATACAAGACACACAGTAGAGAGCATGGTCTTAAATATTTATCATCCATATGGGAGAATAATAAACACTCCATTCTGTTATTGTGCACAGCATTAATGAATATTTTATATTGATAGCAACAGGCCACAGGCTTAAAATGTGTTGCAAACTGGCTACATTTGCAAGTAAAAGAATGAAAATGAAAAAAACAATCAGCTGGGGCCGAGGTTCTCAAATCACTTAGGTGTTGCAAGGCTTGTCCCTTTCAATGATGTTCAGGCTCTAAAGAACAAGAAGCTGTGCTAATGTGTGTGCATACACAGGTCCCTGGAGCCCAGGGTAATAACAGAGGCTTAGTATGGGGCATGGTTGAAATAATTATGCACTATATTAATAATAACCCGATGAAGTAATGCTGCTGCCTGCTGTGCAGGCATTTACATTGCCCACCACTGTATAGAAATCGCCTTTGCTTTTCATCTGTTTGTTTTTAAAATCTTCTCATTTGTCCTGTTTTGTTTTGTTTTAAGAACACAGAAAGCTGTAGCATGCTCTCCATCCATCCTTTGTTACAATTTAATGACCAATGAAATGCAAATTTCAAAAGCTTCTTTCAGGTTAGTCCTCTCTGGTGACCATATGCATGTGTTTGAGCTTCACAGAGCTCATCTACAGGCAGAATGAAAAAAGTCAAAGGTAAACCTGAGCTTGTGTAGAACGCAAGAAAGATGAATGAACTGTGCAAGTCTTTCAGTCAGGGAGGGCTAATTCTGATATCTGTATGAAACTGTAAAATAAATATTTCACCATCTTCACTCAAGAGCAAACGGTCATTCATGGAGATCAACAAGGTCTTGTGGCACCTTAAAGACTAGCTCACCTCTCCCAACAACATTTTTTGCTGAGTCCACAAGATAGGCTTCCCCACTACAATGGTTAACCCTTTTTATCAGTAGTAGGGAAGCCTATCTTGTGGAAATTCTGGCTTACCAAAAAATGTTGGGAGAAGCGAGCTAGGCTTTAAGGTGGCACGAGACCCTTTGTTGATCTCCATGAGTAACATTTGCTCTTGAGTAAAGGTGGTGAAACAGCCAGGGTCCTTTACCGTGAGTGCAGAGCACGGAAAGGTTTTATTCCAATCCTCCAAATCTTTGGGATAGGAGGGGAGTAATAAAAACATGCCTTGCAGGATCAGATTTTCAGGTGCAAGTAGGTGAGAGGGGAGGATGTCTAGCACAGCCCAGAGGCTGTGCTATCTTCCTCACATGTGAAGGACCTGATTCAGTAAAGCATGTATGTGTTGTTGTTGTTTGTTTTTCTCTTCATTCGTTCCAAGGGCTTCCATCCTGGTATATGGATATGTGGAGACTATTGCGGCCCAGGGTACTCTAGTGTACAGACTCACCTCACGGGCCTCCAAGACAAGAGAGGAAGGTCAAAAACATCTTTCCCTTCCTTCTTCAAAGGCCATGCTTTATTTCAGGACAGGGCAAGGCAGGGAGTGATGGCCCAGTTGTCTGGTTGTCACATTATAGGGATGATATCTGTGTGACCCTTCTGTCCTTCTCATCATAGATCCCGTTTCTACATCATACCAATCCAACTGCCTAAGGTTCAGTGCTGTCTGATATTTTTAAACCTTCCATGAATACTAGGTAAGCTGTAAACAACAGAGTCAATGTAGCTTTATAGGAAGAAAGAATGAGAGTTGGAAGCAGGTCCTTCTAGAGTTCTGTTGCTAAGGAGAGAAATGCATAGGGTATTCATATGATTGGCTCCATTTCCTTCCTGCTTTAGAGTTTGTTTTAAAAAACAAAACAACTAATGATATGGGCATATTCCTTGATCCCAAGATCTCCTGTGTTATAACATCTTTCAAACTGTTTCACAGCTCCCCCCATTAGGAATGGATGGATGCCAAAATAATTTCTGGCAGGGAAAATGAGAAGAAATCAAAATGTCTGCCATGTATTCACTTCTACTCCAGAGGCTGAAAAGTAATGCTTTGATTAATTGTGGATGCAATGGAGTTTACCCTTCCATTCACATCCAGGCCACATAGTTGCCTCAGCATTTGAAAATGGGTCACAACAAGGGGGAGGGCAGCCTGCACTTGCAAATTTATTACAGGTCTCCTCATTTTCATTATAATGTCTCAAGCTGCTGAGGCTGAAAGATTCTTAGCGTTCATTTTGTTAAGTAAGCACCTAACCTATTTGGCTCCAGAGGAAAATATTAGAAATGTATCAAGAAGTGCAACTGAGAGGATAATTAAAAAATAACACCCAAGTTATTACCTTAAACTCTTGTTAGAGTACCTCAAGTAGCACCCCCAGATTCTGTCATTTCCTAATGTCACTAATTAACCCACCGGTAAAATGACTGGCATTGCCAAAGTCCTACTATACCCATAACAGGGTATTTCCAGCATCTTTCAGCCTTAAGGATGCCTTAGGCCCAGGACTGGTGCAAGGCAGTTTGGTGCCCTAGGCAAGATCAGATATTTAGCGCCCCCCCTTCCCACTTGAGAGCAGCTGTATTTTTTTTTCAAGGCATTTCTGGCACCCCCTTTAACCCTGCGCCCTAGGCAGCTGCCTAGTTGGCCTAATGGTAGCACTGGCCCTGCTTAGGCCTCTGGCATACTGAGCAAGATATTAAAATGTTATCCCCCATGCCACACATAAGACCTACAATTTCAGGGCCATGAAGTCCCTCCATACTTTCTTCCACTAGAGCAGGGATGCAGAACCTTGGGCCTGGGAGCCAATTGCAGCCTCTCCCAGAATCTCAATCCACCCCTCTGGGTTTCCCCACATGGTCATGCACCCTTCCCCTGGCACCACCCCCTTTCCCACAGACACCAATCATTTGGTGGTATGCTGGCATTTGTGCAGTTTCCCCCACCCCCATTCTAAAAGGTTGAAATCCGTCTACTAAGCCTTAGTTACTGGTAGTGAAAGCTTTAAGCTAAAATATGCTGGCACTTGTGGTAGTTTTGGCCCTGCCCCTTTGGCCTTCTGCCCTGCTCACCACTGGAATGCAGTCTCCAAAAGCTTCTCCAAAGTGGAATTCTCCTGAAAAAGTTTCTGTACCCCTGCACTAGATGCTGTGACTGAATAGCTAATTTCACCATCTCATTTCAACAGCAGCGGTAGCCAAGTGTCCTCTGCTCACACCCTCAAATCACCTTTTCCTTTCCATATCGCCTGCTGATCCCTTACCCTTGGGTACTGATGGGCTGCTTTGCAGAAGCAGCAGAGCATCCAAACCAACCACTAAAGAAAGCTGCAAAAGAACTATAAAATGGACAATAAGGGTCTTGACATGGGGAACTTATGACATCATGAACTTCCACCGGGCTTTAAAAACATGGCTTTTCAGGCGGGAATATGGGGTGGGTTAGGATTTTAAAAAAACAAAACAAAAACTCTTATATTGTTTTAATTGTGTTTTAATTGTGTTTTATTGTATTTTATCTTGATTGTACATCGCCCAGGGTGGCCGGGTGGCTGGCCTGATGGGCGATTTAAAAATATAATAAATAAATCATGACATCATCATCATCAGGCGATCACTCGTGACCGAGTAAGATTGTCTTCCAGGATAAAAATTTACAAAAACGATTTGTACGATTGGGTGGAAAAGATGGGGACTAGAGATCAAATAATGGAAATTGTTGGGAGAAGAAGATTATCGTGGTTAAATTTATTACAGTTAGAACAGTGGTCGAAGAAATGGAAAAGGAAAACTGAGTATGAGAGAGATATAACTAATTTTGAAAAGATGGTCATGTCTAGAGATGGCCTACCAGGTAATGCATCAACAAGAGGTATAACAAGGGATTTATATAGATTGATTCAAAAAGCAAAAGAACAAGAGGATCAGCTAAAGGCAGTATGGGATAATGAATTTGAAGAGGTGACCTCGAAGGTGGTGGGTGGAACAATATATGGGATAGACGGATTGTGAAAATGATGTCAATTAGGATAAAGGAAATTTTTTATAAACTAATTTGGAGATGGTATTTAACTCCAGTAAGATTAAATAGAATAGATAATAATTGTTCTGCATTTTGTTGGAGAGGATGTCAGGAAAAAGGGACATATGCTCCTATGCGATGGAGTTGTGAAAATGTATTGGCGTTTTGGCGAGAGGTTTTTACAAAAATATCGAAAATTATTGGTACTAATTTAGAGGTCTGTCCAAAATTAGCATTGTTATCAATAACGGAGAAGCTTATTTGTGACCAAAATACGAAGGAGTTAATTGTAAACTTGTTAACTGCGGCCAGGCTAATGATAGCGAGAAATTGGAAAGTACAACATGTTTTCCTAATAACAGACTGGTATAAGGAAGTTTGGGACATAGCCCTAAATGATAAACTAACTAGTAGTATCAAATGCAAAAAAGGATTGCTAAAGAAGAATAATTTTATGGATATATGGAATCAATTGCTAGATTATGTATTAATAAAGGGGAAGGGGAACATGCCTTGTCAAGATATGTTATATTTTTTGAATTTAGAATTTATTTGATCAAGAGGATGGAAGTATATTAATTGGTCCCTTGGAGGGGGGGGAGCACTTCATGATTTATTGTACAGTCATGCCTTGGATTGAGAGCATAATTCGTCCCGGAAACGTGCTTGTAATCCAAAACACTCTTATATCAAAACGAAATCCCCCCAAAAAATTTTGTACAGAGGTTTTTTATTTAAGCCGTACTACAGTACTTGTATTGCAAGACGTCGCTTGTATATCAAGTAAAAAAAAAATAACCTTTGTGAAAGGCCAACCTCCAGTTAGATCGTTCAGGGGCCAGAGTTTCCCAGTTTTCGATGTTTATATTGCATTTTTTTAGATTAGCCTTATGAACATCTTTAAACCTTTTATACTGACCACCGATATTCCGCTTTCCATCCTTGAGTTGGGAATAAAGTAACTGCTTTGGGAGACGGCAGTCAGACATTCGAACAACATGACAGGTCCACTGAAGTTGGCGTTGAAGGATCATTGTTAACACTAGTAGTCTTTGCTTCTTCCAGTACACTGACATTTGTACAGTGTACAAATTTGAACAACAAATCATGACTATATATATATATATATATATATATATAAATCTCAGATGGAAAGCTTTCTTTAAAGTGGTATAAGATCTCTGCTGAATCGCATCTAAGCTAGGATTCAAAGTTGTAGATGCTTCTCAGCAGAACTGGAGACAGAATTCCCCTGGAGACTCCCGAAAATTGTGGTTGGCTCTAGCAGGTCTTGATCCACGCCGGCAGAGCCTGCACACAGTGGTGTTAGCAGATGGTTTCATGCCATGTCTATGCCTAAGGACATTTGCACATACTGCAGTCACAGTGCAGTGAGAATGGCTAGCTTCGGACCTTCTCGAACAAGTTCTTCCCCAGACACCTGGCAATGGGGATAACCACACATCCAACTGCATAGACCACAGTGAACACAAAAGCCTTGGATGCTCTCAGTGCACGGGAACTGCAGCTTCTTGGCATAACTGGGAGTGAAGCACACAGGAGAAGCAGCAGGCAGAGCCTTTGCACAACCTGCCACTTTCATCCCATTGATCCTGCCCTGCCCATGTCCCTACCACTGCCCCATCCTTCTCGTCAGTGGGAAGGGCCAGATCCATGTTGCAGATATATGCAGAGGGCTCTAGGCACAATTCACTTAGAGCTACACTACTGTAGATTGTGGCAGCACAATTTTGAACCTGGAGGAATCTAATG
Source organism: Shinisaurus crocodilurus (assembly GCA_021292165.1). NCBI lineage: Eukaryota > Metazoa > Chordata > Lepidosauria > Squamata > Shinisauridae > Shinisaurus > Shinisaurus crocodilurus. The sequence goes on from CM037881.1 coordinate 111,410,047, forward strand.
CGGGTTCTGTGGAGTTTCGTGGATACCTGGTGCCAACATCCAAGTGCACACATGTGGTTTTCCTGTGCTGTGTTTTCACCATCCCTAATTATACATTACATAATGCAAAGAGGGGTACTGCTCATAGGCAAAGTGTGGAGAAAGCCAACCTAAGCCCCCTGCCTGACACACACACACTCACCAAGGAGGGGGGAAGGAGACCCGGGGGGGGGGGGGAGACAGCCAGTCTCCACAGATGACAAAGGGGACAAACAACATCTGCATAGAATCACCCCAGGGGGGAAGGCTGGAAGCATCCCCAGGTTTGTCAATGCTCTCGCATATCAGCCCCATCTACATAAGACTTGAATACCTCTCCAGAGCAAGACACTTCGGCACCCCTAAGAAATGGCCACTCAACACCATAGGATGGGACCATTAAGCAAGGGGCTTCAAAGGGACCCATCCCACGGGGGGAGGGCGTCACCCCGACCTCCACTCAAAGTTACTAGGGGAACAATCTGTGTGAGCAAAGTTGAATGAGAGCATATATTAACACTGTATTTTCCTCCACTGTGCCCCATATACATAAAAGGCATACATTGCTATGCTTACTATTCTCTCTCTCTCTCTCTGACTTTATTTGCCTAGGATACTAGCTTGCCATGAAATGAAGCCATTTGTGTTAATTCGCTTTGCCTCTTGATTTCCTCTCATAACTCTTGTTATATCCACCATAGCATCATTTTAAATCATAGGCCAATATTGGCAGAGGGCCATTTTTGGTTGTCTGTGCATATACCTAATACAGTGGCATTGGTATATGATTAGAAAACTGATGTTGGCTTGTAAAGAAACATTTGGCACTCATGTACAATTTTTATTTTTTAAATTTATTTTATTACATTTATCAATCGCCCATCTGGCCGGTCACCCGGCCACCCTGGGCGATGTACAATTAAAATACAATAAAACACAATAAAATATAATAATTAAAACAATATAAAAAATTCTCATTAAAAACCTAACCCACCCCATATTCCCGCCTGAACAGCCATGTTTTTAATGCACGGCGGAAGCTCATCACAGAGGGGGCATGGCGAAGGTCACTAGGGAGGGAGTTCCATAATGTGGGGGCCGCCACAGAGAAGGCCCTCTTCCTAGTCCCCACCAGCCTGGCTGCTCTGGCTGATGGGATAAGGAGAAGGCCGTCCGTGGCAGACCTTGTTGAGCGGCCTACTTGATGTTGCTGGAGGCGCTCCTTGAGATAAGCTGGGCCGGAGCCGTGTAGGGTTTTAAAGGTCAAAACCAACACCTTGAATTCGGCTCGGCAAGCAACTGGTAGCCAGTGCAACTCTTTAAGCACTGGCGTGATGTGATCACGCCGGCGGCTGCCCTTAATCAGGCGAGCCGCCGCGTTCTGTACCAGCTGAAGCTTCCGGACCGTCTTCAAGGGTAACCCCACGTAGAGCGCATTACAGTAGTCTAGGCGAGAGGAGACCAAGGCATGAACCACTGATGGGAGCAGGTGATTAGGAAGGTAGGGGCGCAGCTGCCGTATCAGATGGAGTTGATACAGCGCCGCCCGGCTCACAGCTGCCACCTGAGCAGTACAAGTACCTGAATACAAAATGCATCCATCCTGCCTCATTTGTGAAGAGATCATGTGTGTGTTATTTCCTGCTGGTGACCATGCAAGCACCAAGCCCTCATTTCCATGTGCTTGAATACCAAAGCAGTAGATGCTATTCTCATTAACCCCTCAGTCAGCCATGAACCCTTCAGAATTGACACAGCACAACCCTGTTTCGTATTACCTAAGTATCATGTTCATAAAATATCATGTTCACAGGCTTTCCTTGGGTAACACTACAAAAAATGGGAAGAGCTAGACATCTCAAAGAAAAAGAATCTTAGCCTTAATGACTAACTGATTGATTATGGCATAAGCATTTGTAGACAAGGGCCCATTTTGTCAAATTCTGACTGTAATGCACAAAGCGTTATGCTACCATACATCTGTTAGTCCTTAAGGAGCCATAAGACTCCTTGTTTTTGCTGCAGAAGACTAACATGATTACTCCTATTATTATTATTATTATTATTATTATTATTATTATTATGAGTTTATGAAGCAAAGCTAATGAAGCTGGCTATAGATGCTTTGAGAAACAGGGGGAAGGAACCTTTCCTGTTAAATCCCTGTTTGCAAGATTAGAGTCAGCTGGCTCTCTCTGTGTGTAGTCTTTTATTTGAGACACCATCAAGGCCACTTCTCTTTTCTTCTGCTGAATGTGACTCAGCTGGCATAGTCTGACCCTGTTTAACAAGGCCCTTCCAGACTTAGAGGGGGAAGGGCCTCTAAGTGCAAAAAGATTTTGTGATAAAGTAACACAGGAGAGTTGACCTCCTACTGGCATGCCAGCCAGTCAATTACCTCCCCAACCAGAAGCCACAGTTTAAGTACTTCTCATACCTTTCCGCACAGGGCAGACTTCTAATGGCTCAAGCCAAGAACATCTTTTAACAGACAGCTAAGTCCTGAAAATTATGTTGTCCGAGAACTCTCTGAGCAAGCCTGGTCTATCTTGCAACTCAATGCTGCTAACCACATTTACTGAGAAGCAAATGCCAATGAGACTCACTTGCAGGTAAGTATGCCTAGGCCTTATATAAATTTCCTCAACTCCTCTAAAACTACACCCTCTCTCAACACTAACTCCCTTTCATGCTGTTGTTCTCTGAGCTGTAGGAATCAGGCTTTATGCACCCTAGAGCTTCAGCAGAAGCCTCTCATCCTTGTAGCACTGGAGACAGAATGAGGTGTTTCAGCTGAAGGCTTTACCTGACACAGAAATGCTGAATTTAGGTAACTTTCTCAGGATTAGTTCCCTTTATTCATAGAAAGGGGTGGTGGTGGCGGCATTACATCTGCAACCTAGGGTTCCATCTGTTTTTGTTCCTTAGAGAGGCAAACTTGGCAAGAATTCAGTAGGCCCAGTGGCTCACGCTGGCTCAGCTTGTCTGAGTGTGGAAAGCTAAGCAGGGACAGGCCTGGTTATTACTTGGATGGGAGACCCCTCCTCTAGTTTCCTGCATTGAGCAGGGGGTTGGAACTCAGTGGCCTTGTAGGTCCCTTCCAACTCTATCTATGAATCTATGAAATAAGTGTAGCTTGAGACAGTTTGTTGAGCCACCATGATACAGCAAATAGAATCTGAGCTTGCTATAGGATACCTAGCTTCAAATCCTTATCCATGTGATTGGTCAAGTTCCACTACTACAGGGAAGAGAAGAACTGTACTGTTGCAAATTCCCACTCCTTCTCCGCTATTAAAGGGAGAAGAGCCCAATCTCTGTTGCATACACAATGGTAAGGTAATGAAATCAGACCATTATGTATCTTTCTTCGTATAGATATCAACTGCCTCAAGCTGTAAAGTGAACATTTAATTGGCAGGATAAATAACCAAGCCGGAACCAGCTATTCTCTTGCGGCAACATACTCCCTCTTTCCAAGGCTCAAATGGAAGAATAACTATTGCATCTGAGGTTGAGTGTGTCTGTGTGTTTTGGTCCTGTTCCTGTGCCATTAAAAACCTGACACACACTCATAACTGAAGCAGATGGATCTTTTCTTGACATGGTGTAATGGGAGTCGCGGAAGATGGCGAGGAGTACAGGAGTGTTGTACAGAGTTCTGCCTCTATGCTCTGGGTTTGCTTTAAGAAAGTAGGTTTGCTTTAAGAATCAGCAACCGGCCTTGGCTACTTGGCTGCCTGCCAGCCTGAGGCAATCAAGAGCAACTCACCCAGGCGTGACCTGGCTGCTGGCCAGAAGGATGACACTGCAAACAGCACAGGTGCTGACAGTTAAGCACAAGGTCTGCAATCCAAGAAGCTTGGTGCTATTTAAGAAGAGCAAGTGCAGACTGAGGTGGTGGTCGTTAGTGGTGGTCGTTAGCGGGAGTGTGGTGGTTGTTAGTGGTTGTTGGTTGGTTGGTTGGTTGGTTGTGTGTGGAGTACTGAAAAACTGGAAGGAGCGAGGAGGAGCAGAGGACGCTGTGCAGAGAGCCGTGCAGAAGCCCAACGTGGAGAGCCCATACCCAGGCGGAGAGCTGCTGGACCTAGCATTCGGGTTGGCTGAACAGTGACTGCGCAGCTAAGGAGTGGGATTTCCATCAGGGAACTGGGAGTAGCATTGTTGTACTTCAGGCTAACTTTACAATAAACATGTTTGGCTTTGACTTCCTGGAGGAGTATTTATTATGGTCAGAAAATCCCTCAAAGAACCTTTGCCAATCCCTTTTGGGGATCCTGTGACAAAACACATGGAGAACAACAGTGGTGAAAAGCTTCTCCTCCTTGATGTCTGTGGGTTGGATCCAGACTAAGTTAGCCATGATTCAGTCCCATTGAAATCAATGGGAAAAGTTAGTCACAACTAACTTAAGTCCTGTTTATTTCAACAGGACTAAAGCAGGGCTTGGGGAACCTGTGGCCATCCAGATGTTGGACTCCAACTCCCATCAGCCCAGCCAGCACAGCCAATGGTAAGGGATGATAGGAGTCATAATTAACATCTGAAAGGCCATAGGTTTCCCAGTCCTGGGCTAGAGCATGACTAATGTAGTCTGGACCCAACCCTACCAGGGTTGAGCACTGTTAAAGGCACAGAAGTAGGGACAATAAAGGGTTGGCAGCTCACACTCTGTTTGAGGGTGTGGGTTCAAAATGCTTTCAAAAATAAGAAAACAAAACGAGAATGAACATTTTGTTCACCTATTTTAAAAACAAAACAAAAACAGACAAAACAGACACTGCATCAAAATGTCTAATGTTGGATGTGGATGCCTTCAAATACATCCTGAGCTAAAAGATAAAACCCATCTTTTCCTTTCCTAAACCCTACCCCATAACTTTTCTTTAGAATGAATGGGGTGAACAGAAGCTATCAGGATTTCAGTAGTGGGTATAAGAGGTGAAAAAATAGCCTTGAAAATCTCTCCACCAGACTCCCTTCTGTATTGTTCGAAGACGATTTTTATTTTTTAATCCAGCCAGAGAACATCTCCTCAGCATTTGCAGGGTTGTTACTTGTCATGCAGAGCACATGTGGGAAAGGAAGCAAAGCGTGCCTTTTCCCCATATGGCTGTCAAATAAAGCACAATAAGACATTGTGGGAGGTGATCAAGCGGCAAGTCTCAGGGAAACAGGAAATGGAATAGTCAGAGGTAGATGCCAGAGCTCAAGAGGCTTTGTAATGGGATACAAGGATTTCCACCTGGACTGCAACGCAAGACACTTCTGCAAATCTACCTGTAACCAGCTGCTGCTATACGAAATGCTGCTGTAAAAAGCAAGACCATGTGTGCACCTCACACTATGTTGTAAAAAGAATAATCCCATTTCCTGTGAAACATACTTTTATGATTTGAAATAGCTGAGGGGATGGTGCAAGGGTTAGGATGCTGGAACCTGTCACGGGAGACCCAAATGACAGGGACCCTCTTGCCAAAAAGTATACTGGGTGATTATTGGCAAGACACTGTCTCCCAGCAACCCCCATGTAAAATGCCAGGAGCAAATGCGGTTAATAAAAAAGTGTGTTCCTGGTTAAATTTTGTATCTTTATTCCCTTTCTGTCCCTGCCACGTCTTTGAACTATGAAGCTCCCTTGTACAAAGTCATCCCATTGGTCCATCTAGTGCAGCCCTGCATACTCTCTCTCTAATTGGTGGCAGCTCTCCAGGGGTATCATTTACTTCCTGAATATTTTAACTGGAGATGCCAGGGAGTGAAGCTGGGACCTTCTGCATGTAATGCATTTATTTATTCACAGTTGCCTTCAGTTGGAAAGGCTCCCAGAGTAGCTTACAGAAAACAGTCACTGCCGTCAAGCTTATAATCTAAAAGACATGACGCTAAAGGAATAAGGGATGGGAGGGAAAAAGAAAACAAGGAAATGCAGGCATGAGTTCTTCATGGTATATGGGTCTTATAACAACCAGCTGTAATGGAAACCAGGCCTCGGGGGGGCGGGGGGCTCCAAGAAATAGCCTAGAGATCTAACCTTTGTTGAAATTACTGTAATGCAGTCTGAAATTGCTGGTCTCACAGGCCTCTTCCATACAAATAGTTGTATGTTGTATGGGCCTAAAGACAGTCCTCTGTTTGAAGGGCTGCCAGAGGACTGTCCTCTATTTTGAAGGTGTCCTTTATTTGAAGGGATGTCTCGTCCAGTTTAAAGATAAAGATCCATCAGAAAGAAAGCTGGGCCTTGAATTGCCCATCAGGAGCACCTGGAGAGCTGACTGAGCAAGCAAGGCACACAGGTCACCTGGTCACAGACTTCCCCACTATGTTGAGATGTACTGTACAGTAATACCTTGGATTGCAAGCAACTTGGTCTGCAAGTGTTTTGCAAGACAAGCAAATTTTTAAAATAAATTTTAACTTGATATACAGTTGATGTCTTGCAATACAAGTACTGCAGTACGGTCAAGAAAAATGAGGACTTTACACTATCATTCTTTATTGCAGCTTAAATTTAAAATATGTGTACAAATTTCTTATGGGGAATTTCGCTTTGATATACAAGTGTTTTGGATTACAAGCATGGTTCCGGAACGAATTATGCTTGCAATCCAAGGTATTACTGTATTTCTATTTAAATTGTAATAATTATTTCTGTTTGCATCTACACATATAAATTAGCATATGCAAATTTGTGTCACCTAATGGTGTTGCAGTTTCTCCTTTTTTGGTGATTCAGAAGTGACCACTTTATTCCCACCACTGTAGATAAGGGGTAGGAGGCCCAGATGATACCACCCCCACCCCAAGAGCAGATGGTTCTGCTACTCTTCCTCACAGGATGCCTCTGTGAGGAGTGGAGGGGCCCAGGCCAGGCCAGCTGGTCCCTCCCCTGGGAGAGCTTTTTGATTCTTTCCAGATATCTCACTCCCGTTTATGTTTGTTCTAATTAACAATGTACTTTTAAAGCCTCCACTATTGCCCTTACTATCAATCTCTGTGAATAATATTATGGGTCAGCCTTATCTGATGGGATCGTATGTCTAAGAGAAGCAGTTGCACGACACCTGAGGCATGACGACAACATGGCTTGTAGTCTATAACCCATAAAGAAGCAAAATTTTCCCCCACCCTTGCAAAAACAAATAAAAAGACATGCAGAGCCTTTGTCTCCTGCTGGGCTCTGGTTTCTGAACTGAGAAAAAAGAGGAAAATCTATATGAAACCTGTTGGCCTACTGGCTTTTCAATCTGTTTTATACTAGAATCCCAAGAGAAACTCACTTAATGGGTAGATGAATCCTAGGGATTTCAATCTGATGCCTTGTCCTAGAAAGCAGGATCATGTTTTTTTCTCCCTCATGGAGGCAGACAGCAGTTGATGGAAATGTCAGCAGTGAAACAAAGACAGGAGCAGCAAAACCTCAATGATATGGAAGTTGGATAAGCTTTCGGGCAACAATTATTTTTTTAAAAAAACCAGGCTATTAAAGCAATTCATTATCTATGCATTGTTCTCTGGGGTAGAAGCTGATGCCAGTGAAGTCGGGGAGGGGGGGGGAGATGTCATTTGCAACAGATATCTTTGGAAAAAGCTAAAATTGGTTCGCAATCCAAAGGCTAAGAAAGGGTCTCTTCTGATTGCTCTCTGGTACAGGACTGCAGGGAGAAGCGGAGCATTATTAATCAGGGACAGTACTGGACATCAAGGGGACTAAGTGGGTGGAGGCATGATAGAGACATGATTTGTATAAGATGAACATGGAAAATAGCTCTGGCTTCTCACAGTTCCTTAAGGGCATATTTATACTACAGGGTGAAACCAGTTAACCGTTATTAAGGATTGTGGGTTAATAATTAACGGTTAATAATAATAATTAACGGTTAATAATAACCGTTATTAAGTTCTATGAGAAGGTCTAGGGCAGCCTTCCCCAACTTGGTGTCCTCCAGATGTTTTGGACTACAACTCCAAGGATTTCTGACAATTGGCCGTTCTGAGTGGGACTAATTGGAGCTGAAATCCAAAACATCTGGAAGGCATCAGACTGGCCTAGGGATTTCCAAAAAAGAATTCTCAGCATTCTCAATAAACTATACAGTAATACCTTGGATTGCAAGTAACTTGGTTTGAGAGCGCTTTGCAAGACAAGCAAATTTTTAAATATTTATTTTAAAAAATTTGACTCGATATACAAGCGACGTCTTGCAATACAAGTACTGTAGTACGGCTTAAATTAAAAATCTCTGTACAAATTTTTTGGGGGGAATTTCATTTTGATATACAAGTGTTTTGCCTCCGGAAAATCCTGCGAATTACTTGGGAAGATAGGCGAACAAATGTCAGTGTACTGGAAGAAGCAAAGACTACTAGCATTGAAAAAATGATCCTTCAACGCCAACTTCAGTGGACCAGTCATGTTGTTCGAATGCCTGACTGCCGTCTCCCAAAGCAGTTACTTTATTCCCAACTCAAGGATGGAAAGCGGAATACCGGTGGTCAATATAAGAGGTTTAAAGATGTTCTTAAGGCTAATCTAAAAAAATGCAATATAAACATCAAAAACTGGGAAGCTCTGGCCCATGAACGATCTAACCGGAGGTTGGCCTTTCACAAAGGTTCTATGGACTTTGAAGAAGCTCGAGTGCAAGGTGAAAGGGAGAAATGTGCTAAGCGAAAAGCACGTCAAATGAATCGTTTACAAGACCATCTTCCATCTGGTAACCTGTGTCCTCACTGTGGGAAGCTGTGTGGATCTAGAATTGGCCTCCACAGTCACTTACGGACCCATCGCTAGAGTCTACACAATTTTCTTTAGAATTTTCCTCCTTTTAAAATCTCCTTTTTGTAAATTTTCTTTCTTTCTTTTTTTTATTATCCTGGAAGACAATCTTACTCGGTCACGAGTGATCGCCTGACTGACTGAAATTAAAAATCTCTATACAAATTTTTTTTGGGGGAATTTCATTTTGATATACAAGTGTTTTGAATTACAAGCACGTTTCCGGAACGAATTATGCTCTCAATCCAAGCCATGACTGTACTTCCCAGGATTCTTTGGGGAAGCCTATGGCAGTTGAAATGTTACTGGATCTTGGCAATGAAGTTGCAATATTAATTGTTTCTAGGTAACTTCAAAAGGATCTCTCCAAACTGGGAGAATGGGCATCAAAATGGCAAATGCAGTTGAATGTAAGCAAGTGTAAATGCATGTTGGGGCAAAAAGTCCCAACTTCAAATATAAGCTGATGGGATTTGAGCTAGCAGTGGCTGA